>JARFXV010000508.1:0-652500 GCA_031761425.1 Cosmopolites sordidus
ACGGGAATACCGCCCGGGAGGTGGAACGGCGTGTTAAATGTGGCTGGCAGGCATTTGGTAGGCTCAACATAGTGTTTAAGAGCAGACTCCCACTTTGCCTGAAAAGAAAAGTATTCGATCAGTGCGTTCTACCCGTTATGACATACGGAAGTGAAACCTGGACATTCACATCGCAATCAATACAAAAACTTCGGGTGTCACAGAGGGGAATGGAAAGATGTATGCTTGGCATTACAAGACGAGACAGAAAGTCCTGCGCATGGATCAGGGAACAAACAAAAGTCTGTGACATCATTGGAAGAGTAAAACAGTTGAAATGGAGATGGGCAGGCCATATAGCGAGGCAATGGGACGACAGATGGACCAAGGCAATCCTGGAGTGGATACCGCTTGATCGCAAACGTCCGCGAAGAAGACCGAAAGCACGATGGATATATATATATATATATATATATATATATATATATATATATATATATATATATATATATATATATATATATATATATATATATATATATATATATATATATATATATATATATATATATATATATATATATATATATATATATATATATATATATATATATATATATATATATATATATATATATATATATATATATATATATATATATATATATATATATGTTTAAAAAAAATTGTTTTGTTTTTTGTTTGTTTTTTTATGTTGTGAGCAGGTAAAACGTTATATGAAATAGCGACAATTGATATTGCAGACATAGACGGTTTCAGATCAAAGTTATGGACAAGATTGAGATTCTGGTCATCATAGAAGTATGCAACATGATGAATGTCATCATAGACTTCTTGTTATATAATAAGAACATGAAAATATCCGGAAAATGTGTTAATGAATCTTGAAAGACATTCAATTTTTTTTTCAATGCAAACAATCTCAGCCAACAGTGTACTAAAAATGAATTTAAGCACAGCAAAGTTACTTTTAATAACAAAACCGAACAAGATTTTACTACAGCTACTAGTACAGAAATATAATTGAAACTATAAATTACCCCAAATCATTAGGGCAATTCAACGTTAATCGAAAAGTAAACATGAAAAAGACCCCTGATTGTGTGAACATATTCATCACTTCTTGCAGTTGAAGACCTTGGGCTGCGAGGTTCATCTTTCATAGAGTTAAATCACCTGAATGTCTCAAGTTGCCCAAGTCTGTATTAAAACTTGATAGCGATACTTTAAAGCGAAACTTAAAAATCCGGTTCACAAAACTAATTGCTAAGGACCACCAGGTAACTATAGAAAGTTCAAACTCATATTGAAGATGAATTAGATGTTGGCCTGTATCTCCTTCAAAGAGGATGCCAACAACTTTACGAAATCGAACGCTTCGCAAAAAAATCTTCAATGAAGATATTTTTACTTTTATAGGGTTTCAATAGCACGAAAAGTAAACAGGGGGAAGGAGAAAGCAAAAAATCTTCAGCAGCACTAAATTCTTCTACGCCCTCCCACTTTAAAAACACAGGAGCCACCACTGGATGGTGGTTCGAACCCCCAGTTTAACCGCAGGCCTATTTGTAACTTAACCATACTGCTTGACGCATCCCTAAGTTAATTTTAACCAAAGCAACAAGATAACACTAAAAAGAGAAATAAAAATAAAAATAAAAAGAAACTGTTACATCTATGAAACAAAATATTAACGAATTTATGTATTTTTTTATGAACCAAAAGCAGAAATTGGTCTTATTGTTTATTCAGCTAATTGCAGTGACGCTCCGAAACGAACAGAAAATACGGAACAGACGGTAATTAAAAGACAATTACCAGACAATCGCATAAAACAACGAGCATGAATGAGAACGCTGAATGGATTCGAACTGTATGAACGTCCATCTTCTTTATTTTCTTTTTGTCGGCCGCATTCTACACTCTAGTCCACTGGTTCGCCTGACAAAATTCTCAATTAATTATCATTTTCTTTCGGAAAAACAAGCCAGAAAATTTTACGTTTTATATCATGTACCATTTGTAGAGTTTAGCTATTATTTTAGTCATTTTCTGTATAAATATTCAGGTTAAAAATACAAGATACTCTAATATTACATCGCGATTAATATTTTATAATACTATGGTGTAGCAAAAATATTTGTGATTTTAAATTTCCAATGGCTCGCAAATGTCCTTTAACGGTAGTGTGTGATAGCCGTATCTATAATACTACCATATTGCTAATATCTGTAAGTGGAGGTGTCACAGAGTAAGTAAGACAGCAAATTCTGCTTCTATGTCTTTTTCTACTACTCGACCTATTGTGCGCAAATGTCGAGATAAATAAACGTGACACAAAAACAAAAAAATATGCAAACTGACCCACGTCTGCAAGCATACTCAATTCTCGGACATGCGCATAAGAGTCAAAGTAGTAGTGAGAGAAACAGACGCACATATATGTCTGCATCGTAATGATTTCGCTGACCTCCAGACCTTGTATATCCCAGACCTTTGTATATCCCCAATATAGTAGTAATATATATATATATATATATATATATATATATATATATATATATATATTCATTCTATAAGAAAAATATCAGCAGAAAATGGACATGGAAAAGTCCATCTGGGCTCACAAGCGAAATTGACTACATTATGACCAACGATAAAACAATATTTACCAATTGTACTGTCCTTAACAATTTTAATGTTGGAAGTGACCACCGAATGGTACGAGCAAGGGTTTGGATTGACTGTCGAAAAGAGCGCGAAAGAATGGTAAGATCAAAGAAGGGCAAGGTGGATTCTGGAAAACTGCTGGAGAGAGGAAGCGATTTTGAGATTGCTTTGTCAAATCGGTTTGCTGCGTTACAAGATCCAGAGGAGGTGGAAATATCAGTTCAATATGAAGAAATCGCCAACAATGTACTTCTAACGGCTACTTCAGCACCAGAAAAAAAATGTCTCAAACAACCAAAAATCTCCAGTGAGACCATTGATTTAGTGAAGAAACGGCGAGAAATGAGAAATGCAGGTAGTCCTTTTGGCAGGGTCGAGTACACTGAGCTCTGCAAAACTATAAGAAAACGTATCAGAGAGGACACGCGCCGATTCAATATGCAGCTAGTGCAAAAAACCCTGGAAGAAAATAAAGGAATTAACAAAGCTAAACAGAAGCTGAGAAATAAAAGAACGCAAATATATGCTTTAAAGCGTCAAGATGGCACAATGTGCAGGGCGCGTACCCAAATGTTAGAGATTGTCAAAAAAATTTATTCCCTGTTATATGAAGATCAGAACCAATCAGACACAACAATATCCACGGAAGAACAAATGCCAGATATCCTAGTGGAGGAAGTAACAAATGTTACGACGACGAAACGACAGTGCAACTGTTGCAATGCTAAATGCTGGTGGTCGGACGTTACATAAAACACTGGCAAAATTATACTCAAAATGCCTCAAAGAACAAAAAGTACCTGACTTATGGAAAAATGCAGAAGTGATCCTTTTACATAAAAAAGGAGCACAGGAAGATTTAAAGAACTACCGTCCAATAAGCCTCCTATCAGTAATGTACAAAGTTTTCACTAAGATAATTTCTAAAAGAATATTAAAAAAACTGAATGACGCACAACGAAGAGAACAAGAGAACAAGCAGCATTCAGAAGTGGATTCAGTACAATGGATCACATCCAGGTTGTACAGCACGTCATAGAAAGGCACAACGAATACACCATGCCATTGTGCTTGGCTTTTATCGACTATGAAAAAGCATTTGATTCCATCTCAAAGCATGCGATAATGGATGCACTGCTTAGCCAAGGTGTAGAGAGAGCCTATGTAAACCTATTAGAATCGATATATGATGGAGCTACAGCCACAATTCACCTTGATGATCTTGAAGTGGGAATTAATGTAGAACTATCGCCAATATCGCCTATTCTTTTCTCGGCTGGCCTTGAAAAAGTATTCCGTAAACTGGATTGGGAACATGATGGTGTAAAGATCAATGGTGCAAACTTAAACCATCTTAGATTTGCAGATGATATTATTCTCATTTCACAAGTCCCAGAGGAGCTGCAAAGACGCATACAAGAACTGCAAAGGGCTGGCGAACAATTTGGCTTGAAATTAGAGCTATCACCATATATAAGTATATATATATATATATATATATATATATATATATATATATATATATATATATATATATATATATATATATATATATATGGTGATAGCTCTAATTCCCCTGAAAGTATCCTAGTGTTTGTTCAAAGCATCTGCAATACTACCGCCTTAGCTAAGAGATACAAGAATCAGTCGAATTCGATTAATTTCGGGACCATTTGTTTCTGGCGGCGGCCTCTCTGAATATCTTCTTAATTTGTAATAACAAATAAGGTTAGTTCAGTTTGAGCTGTCAATATTAGAGTTAAATAATTCGATTCGCAAAATTAGTTTAAGCAACATTTATTTCACAAAAACGAAATTTAACAGTCATGACAGAGCTTTTCACATAACTAATATGATTGCATATACAACGAAAATCAACTAGAAAGTGAGCTTGAAGGGCCGGTTACATAATTTTAAATAAAATCAAAGTAAACAGTTCTTGCTGATTAGTCTAATCGGAAAATAGATTACAATCAAAGGGTTCTAAGAGTTCTAAATAAAATAAAGCTAATAATAAATTATAGTTGTCGAAGGAGTAGATTAAACAAAATATAAGTGTTATGTTACAGGCCTCGCTGATATATAAAAAATTACTTTAGTGTATGTTATCGTTAAGTCTATAGTGTATCTGACGAATACTTTGCGAGTACTCTAGTACGTATTATACAATTTATATGTTTGATTTTTTCCTTGTGTTTTTGATATGTTTACATTATTTGTTATATTGTCATTTTTATTTTAATTTTTTAATAAAATTTAAAAAGGTCTTATGGATACATATCTTATGGATACAACACGAATACCTTTCTATATTTTGTATTCTTCTTTGGGCAAATGGCTACAAACCAAAAAGACATTGAAGAAATACATAAACTTGTATTTGACGAAGGGAGTGATGATGAGGGGAATGAATACAAAAATGAAAATCCCTAACCCATTGATTATGATGTCGAAGACTTTTATGAAACCTAGATTTTTATGAAACTTCTTCCTCAGCAAACATCTAGGATGAATAAGGTTAATCCCTCTTGTTTCGGACAATTCGCGAAAAGTGAGTGGTACGTATATGTGTGCATATCGTGCTCGTAACCTCATGTCTGGTCACCCGTTACGACGTGTTTCATGAATGTGGGGTCCGCAGGAGTTCGGAAAATTATGTCTTCAGCGACCTACTTTCGACGCACTATTTGGACAAAATTGAGTCCTTTCGGAACCAGCTATAGGGCGATGCGTTCCATGCCAAAAACATCAGTCATAGTAATGTCTGAATGATTGTGGCGTGTTCATATATTTTTTTCTTTATTTGGGTTTTTCGCCACGATCTAAAACTCAAAAATCAAAAATATCTTTTCTTATGTAAATAATTATTTACATAAGAATATTTAATATTAATGAATAATATAATATTATATTTTAGTAAATAATATTTACATACATAAGAACAAATATTTTTTATATTTTTGAGTTTGAGATCGAGGCGCAAAAAACTAAATAAAGAAAAAAGTACATCAGTCATAATCAATCCTTCTATTGGAACTTTCGGTGTGAAACACTAAACTCGAAGACATTTACTACTGAATACCAAATCACTTTTTAAAACTTCTCAACGCACGTTTCGCTAATCATGTTAGCATCATCAGGAGATTATTTAATTTAATTCTAAAACTAAACTATGTTCTATTTATATGACAACTCTACCTAATAAAGCGTGTAAAAATCATAAACTGTGAAGTTTACTGAACCTTACATTAATAATTGAAAAAGTTGATTGAAGACATTTACTACTGAATACCAAATCACTTTTTAAAACTTCTCGACGCACGTTTAGCTAATCATGTTAGCATCATCAGGAGATTATTTAATTTAATTCTAAAACTAAACTATGTTCTATTTATATGACAACTCTACCTAATAAAGCGTGTAAAAATCATAAACTGTGAAGCTTACTGAACCTTACATTAATAATTGAAAAAGTTGATTGAACCGAATAGGTCCCTTATCTCGGTTGATAATGTTCTTACATTTTTCTATTTGAATGCTTCATATATATATCCAAAGCCTATTGTTATTTACATTTTTTACGAGCTTTAAATTTCCAATATCTATATCGTGGTCATGTTCGATCGCATGCTGGGATACACAAGATTTTTCATTTCTCCCATATCTAATGTGGGCAATATGTTCTTTAACCCTCGTTAATATGGATGTTTTGGTTTGCCCAATATACATTTGATCACAATCTTGACAACTGATTTCGTAATTCCCCGACTTTTCATGTTCATCTACTTTATCCTTTGGATTACCCAGGACTTGCTCTCATGTTAATTAGGCATCAAACGGTATTACCATAAATTAATTTTTGTTCTCATTCTTTCGAAAAGTCGAAGATTCTTTTAATAATTTTATAATAACTTAGGTTTTCTAATTCATTTATCTATAATGTACTTATTATAACCGTTTACTTCGGATACCTTCCTAATTAATTTTAATTCTTTGTTATAATTATCTTTATTTAAAGAAAAATTGATTAATCAATTAATTATAAAATCAGGTTTTGGCTTATTTCGTATGACAATGAGTGACAAAAAGAAACAATTGCTGAAAGAAAAAAATTTGACCGTTTAGCCCCCATACGTGACACTTTTGAACAGTTTGTTGTAAATTGTCAATCTTCATTCTCTTACCTTTACCAATACCTTTATCCCATATATTCCATCAAAACCGGCAAAATATGGAATACAAAATTTTGCTCTTGTCGATTCTAAGATGTTTTATAAATCATGGAGATTTATGTCGGACAGCAGCCGGAAGAGCCTTATCAATTAAGCAACAAAAGTGTAAACGTGGTTGAGCTTATGATCACTCCCATACTTAATTCAAGCCGCAACATTATCACCGAAAATTGGTTTAGTGACGTTTCGGTTCTTCCAGTGTATTCCTCAGAATAAGAGCAATAAACAAATGTGTTAGCGATTTCCAGCACGCATTATGACGGTGATAAAGATAAAGAGCAGGATTCGACATTGTTGATAAAATGTGTTCTAGTTACAATGTAGCTAGAAATCTTTTTTTTTTAATGTTAAATGTTGCCGGTATAAAAGCGCAGGTAATAATTTCTGGTAATGGAATGATCCATCACCTCGCAGAATATTTTTGAAAATTTTTGGAACAAAACTTCTTCAAAAGCGTCTTATACAAAGATCAACAAAAGCTTCTTTGCCTAAGACAATGTTTATGCGTCTCAAAGAGTAACTGTCAAAAACAAATACGTCACGTATGGAAAACGATGATAGTGGTGCAAGAAATAGTTGGCATAACAAATCTCGAAAGCGTTGTAAACCTTGAAGATGAAGAAAAAAGTGTCTAACAAAATACAATTATAAAACATGTGGTTCTTATCTCTGCAAAATTCCACTTTCGTGTGTCTAGAAGGATGTATGCAAAGAAACCTAAATGTTGAGGATCAAAACAAAAAAAAATGAGATCAAATGTTGACGTAATGCATAATAAATATATAATACCTACAAAAGTTTTATCATTTAGAATTATCAAGACACAAATGGCGTGTTTTCGCGAGCTGAGCGTGTATAATGCAATGTTAAAACGTTGGCATCGAGATATCGTGGACAATTTGAGCTTCCCCCATCTTCAAGACTCATGTCTTCCTTCCGGAATTAATTGGTACGGATTGATCACTCTACTTCGCAAAGCTCATTGCTGAATTATATCACTTATTTTGGCGTTTTTGTTGAAAACTGTCGGTTGAATATTTTGCAGTGCATATTTTGCATCACTGTAACACTGAAGAAGAAATATTAATTTGGGACAATTATTTACGGGCAAAAAGCTGATATGGGGTTTTACACCCCTGATGAATGAAGAATTATCATTTATTTATAAACAAAGGAAAAAAGGGTAATATTTTTGATACACCTATTACTTTCAAATTTATAATAATACAAGTTTTAATTAAATATAAACCGGCATTATTTTATACATATTTATTATTTATAAAATAATACAAAAACAAACTATTGATTGAGCACCTCTCCAAGTGCATCTTTCAAGGGCGCAAACAAATATAATCACAGGGTGACAAATCTAGACAAAATGGGGGTTGTTAAAGGATTCCCCAATGCATATTCAAAACTGGAGAATACGTCAAAACCTTCGTGTGTGGCCTGGCGTTTTCGTTGAGAAGGAAGACGTCTCTGATGAGGACACTGCGTCTTATGCTCCTGTAAGTGGATTTTGTTGCCTCCAAAAGGTGGCAGTAGTAGCATTAACCGTACGTTGATCATGTAGAAAATCAATCAGCAAAACTCCCCTCCAGTCGAGAAAAAACGCCCGCGAGGACCGTGCCGGCTGAGAGACGGGTTTTGGCGTTTACAGGGCAAGTTTCGTCTTTCCTTTGTCATTCCTTACTCGCCATTTTTGATTCTGGAATGTAATAAAGCACCCGCGTTTCATCACATGTCACGATACGCTTCAAAAAGTCACTCCTTGCCGCCAAAATCTATTCAGAAGTATTTTATTCATTTGCAATCGGATATTTTTCGGATGTTCTTCGGTCAACAACTTCGGAACCCATCGGGCACAAATTCTATTGAAGCCAAAATGATTTCTGAGAATTCTTTGAGAACTTTCAAAGCTAATATTCACCTTTAAACCAATTTCATGAATAGTGAGCCGCCGGTCAACTTCGATAAGGTCGCGAACTGCCCAATATTGTCAGGAGTGACACTTGACCTGGGACGTAGATTATGACTTACATTTACCACACTTTCTCGTCCACTCTTCAATTTCTAGACCCAAACAAATATTTGGATCTTAGGACAGAGTATAGTTCCCATACTAAACCTTCAACCAGGTTAATACTTCAGATGATTTAACGCTTTCCTTGGTTAAAAACTTTATTATAAACCGTTACGCAACGGATGGTGGAACCTGTTGCTCACTCATTGCTATACTGATAAAAGAACTGAGTGAAACATCTCACCGAGTATTTCCCCCTCTCCTAATACATTACACTACCATGACCTACACTGAGAGTCCGCTCATGATTGGCTGAGTAGATTAATTGTAAAATCCGGTTAATATTTGATGCACCCTCGTACTAATTACTACCTGTTGCCCACTCGCTTCGATGGGCATAAATTAAACTTTTTTGATAAAAATGACTTTTAGCGTTCCATAGACAATTTTTTTTCCATAAATTTCATGAAGACAAAACGGCGAGGAATTCATTACGATACAATCCCAAATTGAAAATTTCTGAGCATATTTATCTTTAACGGCACAGGGAGTTAATTTTTATAAACTCTCCGCCTTAGCGGACATCTACGACGCATGAAGATGTTTCCTGATAAATTTCAAGTCTGTAGGACTTGAATTTCAAAAACGGGCTTATATTTATCATTTATATGCCCGAATCCCCCTTATAAATAGATTTTTATGAACCTTTTTCTTTATCAAACATCTAGTATCAATAGAGTGCATCCCTGTTGTTTCGGAGAATTCGTGAAAAGTGAGTGGTACGTACATGGAATATTCCGCAGACTATTGGTCTGTGTGCATATCGTGCTCGTAAACTCATGTCTGGTCGCCCGTTACGATGTGTTTCATGAAGGTGGGATCCGCAGAAGTTTGGAAAATTATGTCTTCAGCGACCTATTTTCGATGCACTATTTGGACAAAAAATATAAAAATGTAACCTATTTCCATTGTTTCTACTGACTAAAACATCCAGAAATGGTAAACTATCGTTGTTTTCGAGTTCATACGTAAATACTATGTTTTTGGATTTACTATTTCAGTTCTTAATAAAATCATATAAATTTTAATTTTTTTAAAAACGGTAATGGGCAATCATCTGTCACTGTTCTTAGCCAACTTATTTATGAGTAAATTTGAATCCAAAGCGAAAGTTGAATTCATTTACTTTCCAAAGGTATGATTAAAATATGTGCAATTAACATTTTTGCAATTTTCGGTCAATTTAACTCCCGTTATTGCTACTACAGCATGTCAGTGACGCGAACTACGTATAGCTCATTCAAAGAAACAATAATTGCATGTCATCAATCTAGACAAATCTATTGCCAATTTAAATCCATAAGAAAGAAAAAATCATTTAAAGTTCGAAGCACTTTGTTTCCTTCTTCCTCTAATCCTATTAGAATAGGATAAAAATACGGTGAGCCGGCGGATTACATTCTGTGAATTCACTGTCAAGATAACATTTAAGTTTGTGGTTCTGGACAGTGTTGCCGACCTTACACAAGTTTTTCGTAGAATCTGTCATTTTCATGTTTTGATCGTTTTTGAGTTGTACCTTCAAACGTTTTTGAATTATTTTTACTGTATTCTTGTTGTTTAGTTATTTTCTGGTTTAGTTTCTGTTTTTGTGAGTTCTGTAGTAAAAAATCTGCGATTATAATTGCAAAAAAATGCCAAAACCGTTAAGCGATCAGTGTAAGCAGCTTGTCTCGTCACTTATCAGTTATTTTGAATGGGGACGAGATAATGGGGCTCCTCTTTTGCCATTAAACGCTGTGAGAGAGGTATGTATTAGTAACTTAGTAGGTCTCACGGTAATTGGATTTTTAGCGAGTTTCAGCTGCATTAAATATTAGTATTGGTACAGTCAGTGCAATTTCGAAAAAGTTGAAGAATAACGAAATGTTAAAATCACCGAAGAAAAAACGTTAACATCCAAAACGAGTAACTAATCTACATCATCTTGACGTGGGCTCAATTCACAATCAAATCTATGAAATGTATGAAAAAAGTGAGTAGATTAACATGGTAATATTGTATTTTTATCAAATTTTATTGAACTATTTCAGAACAAACTGTTAATCTTGAAAGTATTCATGAAAAACTAAAGAACATGCAGCTCTTTGATGGACGTAAAACTTCGCTTCATACACTTCTAAAAGAAATTGACTTCAAATGGAGTAAAGATAATCCACGTAGTGGTCTGATGCAACTTCCATATATTGCCTTTAAACGAATTCAATTTTTGAAGATGTATCAAAACTTCAAAGAAGAATCTCTGTTTGATTTTGTTTATTTGGATGAAACATAGATATTTCAAAATGGTACCTTGAGTCACTCATGGTAAGATGATAACAAGAGGAGTGTAAAGACTACAAAAGTTAATGGAAAAAGGTGAGTGCTATACGTAATACTTAGGAGCCATTAAAGTCATGTCATAAATAATTGTTTTAAAACGTGTCAATAATAACATGTTATTGCAGATATATTGTTCTTCGTGCTGGGAACAAGAATGGCTTTATTTCGGAGGCCGAATTAGTCTTTTCTTCTAAAACAAAAGGCGATTATCGAGAAATGAATAAAGCTAACTTTCTGTTTTGGTTTGAAAACCAGCTGTTGAAAATCTTGGAGAGCAATCAATTATTGTCATGGATAATGCACCATATCACAGTACACTGATGGATAAACCTCCAACTAGTGCATGGACAAAACCAAAAATTGCAGAATGGCTGAAAGAACATAATCTTCCTTTTGTTGAAAAGTGAACACTATGTTGAAAAGTGAACTGCTGCAAATTGTTATTCGGTAAACAGTAATTAAAGGGACAGGTTTGTGTTTCATAATGTTCTTTTCAGGAACAAGCCTAAAAAAGAATATGTGGCAGATCATATGGCTGAAGAATATGGCCACAAAGCATTATGTCTTCCTCCTTATCATTTCATATTCAATCCTATAGAGTTGATATGGGGGGTGGCAAAAATTATTACAATCGTCATATAGGTCGATCTCCAGTTCTCGAAGTTCTTCCATCTGAAAGAACGATTGATAACTGTTTGGATATGTGGAAAGAAGCTTTGTCAACAGTTACACCACAGATTTGGATGAACAGCATCAGACATACAGAAGAAGAGATTCAAAGATGGTCGAATGGCGAAAGAGTATTTGATCGACTAGAAGTTAATCCTTTAATAATTTACTTGAACAGTGATTCAGATGCTGAAAGTTGTTTTAGTAACACAGAATAATTAAACTTTGTGTGAACTAAATGAAAAGCCTCTATGTTGACAAGCAGAAGTTTCAGAACAGATTTTTGATTAAAACTTTTCGTGTTACTTTTTCATTTACAGTTTTATCAATCATACAAATGCCAAAGTCTAGGTATTTTGGTGTTGATGTGGCAACATTGTAAAGTGAGTGCGTCATAGATTTTGATGACGTGCAATCATTGTTTCTCTGAATGAGATTTATATATGCGTATAAGGGGTACACAGGCTGCTGCGCGTCGCCAGCCTGGTACAACACGTCACTGGCATGTTGGTGACGTGTACCCATAAGCTTTGCCCCTACCAAAAATCGCTCAACGCGACTAAAGAAGTTATAGCTTCAAAATGATAAGGCCAGATAACATATTATTTTTTTATTATTTTATTAGTATTTCGATGAATCTTTTAGATTATTTGCTTAATCGGCATCTCACTACTACCATGTAATAATGTTATACAATTTGAGGTACTTTGATTTAATTTAGTTTAATTTACAATACCTTGATCTTTACATTACTTCGATCTGATTCAATCTGATTTAGTTTAGTTTAAGTTGGTTTAGTATAATCAAATTTACAATATTTTGTAAACTAAACAAGAGGCAAGAGCTCTTATAGGGTAAGAAGGTTTGTTAAGATCAAACCTTCTTCTCTACATGCCTAGCTTAGTAGATCAGACCAGCCCCGCTAAACCCTTTTGATTTTTTGTTATAAATGTTTAATTTTTATTTTTTTGTTGTATGTGTTGTTCTCTGAGATTGTGCTTGTGTTTATTAAATGTCTAGTACTACTATTGAGTCTTTTTAACAAAAATAAACCTTTTCCCAGTTTTAGGGTTTATTTATATCTTGAGTAATTTTGAAGAAATGGGTGGCACCCTATTAACGTGCCTGATGAACTCACCCCTGATGTACGCCCAAATGCCTTCGGCGAACGGCTGCTGTTGGTGTAACTAAAATCTGATTTTGTTGAAAAATACGTTGCATAAAATTGTTTGTGCAGTTTGTTTTTTTTTTAGGAAGAGAAGAATAATTTCAATACAAGAGTTAAAAGAACACTTAAAATCCTTATTTAACTTAGAAGATAATCCAATATAAGGAATGTTTATAAAATGTATTTAATAAAAATTTGGCACTATTTCAAGCAGATAAATTTCGAGTTTTTCGCTAACGCTCTATTGTGTACCTGTTATATTTGTTAAACTCTTGTTTTATCGACTTCGTGAGGACAAAAGTTTAAGAGGCTTTACGAACATGATACAAAAAACTCCACTACCATGCTACAATACCCATAACATAATTAATGCGGCAGGGATAGGACTAAACTAACAGGAAGTAAGCAATTTCAGGCGCGCGCGGAAACTTTAATCATCTTAAACAAATATATTTCGCAACGTAATCGGATTACAATAGTCTGATATTCCGTTTATGTTAGAATTTATAGATATGGGATAGGAGAGGAAGCCACTAGCGAATTTCCCGGATTGCTATTAGGGAGGGGAATCCCGTTTTTATAACCATCCGAAGCCATAATTTATATGTACAGGAGAATGTTCAATGTATTGTGTGTGAATATACTTTCATTGATTAATTTTCATTGATTTCGTAAGGTTAAGTATCGAAATATTATTAGAATCAAAAAGTAAGGTGACTTTTTCAATAAAATACAAGGTATAGCTCGTATAAAATAAAAACAGTTGCAAGTCATTAAGCACGTGATCAACATTTTGACTGCCCTGTTGCCAGATTGCGATTAAACATCATAACTTTACTTTAGTGAATTATTTTTACAATTTAAACTTTAATAACAATTAAAAAAAATCAACTCTAAATTAAATGTAAATAACTAACAAAATAATAATAAATGTATGAAAGTCTTGCAAAAGTCGTCGATTTAGTACCTCTAGATAGATTCAGCACATGTAAAATGCTTCGTTCAAAAACCATCTACAACATTTTTGAATATTTAAATAGTGATTAAAATAAAACGATTATATAATTACCAATAACATTTATTGATATATAATATTACAAGTACTAAACAAAAAAAAACAATGAAATATCTGCCAGATACGATGTATGGGTTCCTCACGAACTTACTGGGCAGTCTGCTGGGGCAAATCTTCTCGTCCGATTCTTGTTAACTTGTCTTGTGTTTTATTTCAAAATTATATATTGTGTCATTCTATATGTATAATTTTTGTACTTTTTAATTTGTTTGAGATAATAGTGAATGATAAATAAATTATAAACTTGATAGAAGGACAAATTGGTTCCAGACACGATGGTTCGGACACTAACGGAATGCCAGATAACATGCTCACTACGGCAACATATCAAAACGAAAGCAACCGAGAAAAAATATGGAACAAGGCCGATGAAAAAGTGGATTGAAGAAGTAAAAAGTAGTGGAATAGAGTAAGAAGGTATTAATTAGATGAGATAGGGTAGGGAGGAATGGAGGAAGAAATGTAACAGGGTAATCAGTTTAAATTAAAAACCTTACACCAGATAGGTATACCGTTAAATAAATGAAATAATGGAAATTTTAAGCTCACTGTTGGCATGTAAATCAAAAGTAACTTCAATTTTTGGAACACCTCTGGGAGCAGGAGGAATTCCAATTAAATTAAAGGTACCCAAAATGTTATTATCCTTAGTCATTGCTCGTTCACCTTCAAATACCTATAAGGAAAATATTTTTATTTCAAGTAATGTATCAACACCTGACTCCATACCAGAATGGTAATAGCATTTTGGTGATCAGAATAAGTAGTAAATATTTGTTGTTGTTTACCACATGGAATCCGGGAGTTTCTCTCTACTAATTTAGTCATTACACCACCAGCGGTCTCATACTCAAAGGTAATGGTGCTACGTCAACGAGAAGGACATCTTGAATTTCAGACGATGTATCACCACTCAATATTGCTGCCTGGACAGCAGCTCTGTATTCCACAGCCTCATCAGGGTTAATTGAGAGGTTCAAGGACTTTCCACAAAAGAAATTCTGCAACATCTTCTGGATCTTAGAAATTCTGTTGATCCACCAACCAAGACTACGCCGTTTATAGTACATTTATCTAATTTAGCGTCGGTTAGAGCCTTCTCCACAGGTTGAAGCGTGGATCTGAACAAATCCATGCACAACTCTTCAAAACGAGCTCTTGTGATTTTCGAATAAAAGTCAACGCCTTCGTGGTGAAGAAGGTGAAGAAGACAAGGTTCTCTTTTTTGAAATATATTGACTTGAATCACTGCAGTATTTATAATTAAGGGAAGAACTTCTTTTCGATCAAGTATATGCTCTCTGTCATATCAGTCTTGCTGGGTATTACCATCTCCACACATGTGTTTATTATAGTTTTTTTTTACAATTTCAAATAACTTTAATTGGATTGAAAATGCAGTGGTAAGGGGAAATACGTAAAACTTTGTGCCAGTATTATTCTGCTAAGTTGTGTACTAAATATTTATGTGCTGGTTTATTTTTAAAAAGTACGCAATTAGGAAATATATCAAAATAATAAATTTGGTTGTGCTACGTACTCTGCTACAATTCTAACAGTTCAGTTTTAAACATTTCAATTGAAAATGCTATATTATTATTAGTTAATCAATTTTGAATGGCAGCTTTAGTCCATGAGCTGTTTGGTATCTTGTTTAATAACATGACATTCATACCTGATGACTCAACTTTGAAAACACCTTGTATTTTGTGAAGCTTAGTAAGCTTATTTAGTGAAGCTTTGTGGGCTTATTGTTAATTAGGGTTTTGACAATTGGGTTTTCTTTTTGTCATAAATGGAAAGATCGTGTATAAGCTTTATATCATTATTTTGGTTTTTTTTTCTTATAATTAAAAAACTATATCAAATTGAAAATACATTTTTAAAAATAGTACCGATGACAAGCCGACGATTCCCGAAACAAATCGGAGCAATTGTGATCTCACAATTGTACCGAAGGCCAATCGGTTCGGCTCGGGGCAATTCGGTTAGTTATACCGAAATTTTCTTTCGCGCTCTTGCTGAACAGACGTTCGGAAAGAATCAGAGTTTCGGGTAAATAAAACAATTTATCGATGTTAGTTATTGTTCTATAGGCTTAACCTATATGTTTGACTGCATTTGTTGGTTTACGATCGATTTGAAAATATACTTGCTTTTAATTATTGTTTAGGTTTTCGGTGCTGTTTTCGATGTTATACTCATATATCTTTACGTAAGATATGGAGGCTCAAAGGTAAGTTCAGAATGAAATCAGATTAGGGTTCCTTTTGTTTTTTGCATTCGTTTTTTTAACTTCTCTCTGTAAAGAATCTACATGTAGCAAAACAACCGAGGGTAGTAACAATAAGAAAGCCCTATAGGATCGTCAATTTTGTAGGGTACGAATAATAATATTCAAGAACTAAACAAGAACAGACAAGTACAAAATTCGACTACCGATTTGGAAGGTAATCGGATATGAAAAGTCTTACACTTATGAAAGTTTTACAGAATAATCTATTTTGTAGATGGTTGAAGAGTACAGAAATTCGTGTGATTAGTTGGATTAACACCAACTAGTTAAACTAAGGACTGGCAAAGCAGTTTTCCATGGAATCAAAACAAACATCTGTGTCTCAATAAAAAAAGAAAAATGCAAAAGCAAACCTACCAAACAGTAAACTAAAGTAAAGTAACTAACGTAACAGTAACTAACGTAAAAGTAAACTAAAAACAGTAAAGAAAATTGTATATTTATATTCTAAATAAAAACAAAACAGTTAAAATATTTAGCGTTTTTCAGGATTTTTGTACATTTCATCTATTGATTGAACATATTAATTTGATATGTTTATTCTTTTTAATAGGTTAGAAATGTATTATAGGCATTGAAGACTGATGGTAGGCTGGCAGTGGTTTTCTAGTGGGTAGACTTTAACAGGAGAATCCCACACTTCGATTATAAGTTTTCCACCAAAAAAAAATGGTTTAGGTGCCTTCTCTTATTTGAGAAATCTCTGGCTGGTCATGCATTACAGTTAGCAGCCAGATTTATTTATATTTGCAAATATTATTAAATCAAGAGTCTAATGTGGTGGTTTGTAAAACATGTAAGAGAAAAATCGCCATCGTTTTAAAAATACTGAAAACCTTCATTAAAACAATAATATAGTATGGGTGGTTTTTTTTAATATTGTTTTAATGTGATGGTAAGAATCGGTGTGTTTTTAAAAGCATTGCAAACTTCAATGAATGCAATGAAACAAAATATGTATATAATTTTGGGTAGTGATTGTTTTATTCTAAATTGATTATCGATGTAGTTTACATATTATACTTTACTGTAATATCTTATCCTAGTTGGGGGAAGTATGTATATTTAACAGTGTATTTTTTTATTGAAATAAAATTAGTGATTTAAACAGTACGCATGTGTTTTGTTTTTCTAATTATGATTTATATTGTATTTTGCTCAAATAATAATTACAAAATAGAAAATCTCTTTTGGTTCCTCAGTATTTACATTTACATTTTTCTTCAGTGGGTGTCGGATATTCGGTTCTGCAATGTGTCCGCACCAGTAGTACTATGCATGTTTACAAGCACTTTAAATATATACAAAAGATTACTATTTATAACATTATATATTTTTTTGTTTGAGTATATATAACCTGCTGAAGATGCATAATCGTGACATTGAGTGTCTTGGACTTTTCTTAATTTCTCATTAATAATCAAGATAACAGTATAAGCTTTACTCTGAACTTTATGTTGTGGACACACACGTTTTTTACCGTGCAAATACCATTTTTGCGTTTAAGTTGAACAAAACGTATAGCCTTGTCACCGTAACTTTCTCGTGACATCCTACAAATAGTTTAATTATATTTAATAGAAATATATTGTTTCTTATTTACATTTACATTATTATAATATTTTTAAAACTTACATTGATGCTTCAGCACCTCAAATTTCAGCTGAATTGAACCGAATCTCATTTTTTAGAAAATCTGTGACCATAAAAATATCCAAATCAGGTATATAATCAGAATTAGCCTTTATGAACACTTTGTCGCACATTACTGAACTAAATTAGTAATCAACAATATTTTATTTTGCACTTAACCAAAAATAATTTTGACAGTATATGTACGAATAAAGGCCATTGACAGTACTGACGTGAAAACACTGGTACTCTGACGTTACAAACATAGCAGCCAATCGAGGCGCGTTCGTAGTCACGTGATGTTTTTGAAAAATTTGTACATTTTAATTCATTTATAATTAATTGTAACAAGTTTTAAAAAAGTTTTTTGCATCGATAATCAATATTATATATGATAAAGCTATAAAAAAAAGTAAAAAATCGATAATTATTTTTTATTCAAAAACCCAATTACATTAACTTTTAATTTTTTTAATATTATCGGTAGAAGTTGCAGTTTTCATCCTTCCCGAACGTTCATCATCAACTAAGCTGGTACAACCATGGGCGTACACGGAGGGACTGGGAACTGGACCTGGACTGCCACCCATACATTTAACTGGCATGTGTCTATGCCTAAGTACTGTTGCATTTATGAAATTGTAGATTAAGTAAAATTTGTAGGTATTTCAAAATTTTCATATTTGAGTCAAGTTGTGAGCTACGATTAAAGGAGTTGAGAAACATGAAAAACTTTTAAAAATCGTAGAAAATCGACGAAGATTACTTTTGGAATAAATATTAAATTATTAAGTGCCTAATCAAATAAATGTAGTTTATATATTTATATTTATATTGAATTATTTACCAACAGAAATTTCTCGATTTGGTACCGTTACCTAGCTCAAAACCTGGTAAGGCCATGGGTACGATCACGTTTAAATTCGGCTGCACAAATTTTATCAGTGGAAAATAATGGTAACAGCACCCGTATCGGCTTTAATTTACGTAGGTGTATTGTCTTTCAAATGCAAGAACTTAATGACGGTTTAATATTCGATTTTGCGTGTGCGTGTGCGTATGCGTGTGCGTGTGCGTGTGCGTGTGCGTGTGCGTGTGCGTGTGCGTGTGCGTGTGCGTGTGCGTGTGCGTGTGCGTGTGCGTGTACGTGTGCGTGTGTGTGTGTGTGTGTAGGTCGATATAGCTCTGCTTCAGGATGGAGAATACGCCAGCTCCACTAATCTCCGGATAAGTTCTAGATAGGCGAGAAAAAAACTCCTAGACTTTCACAGCATATTTAACAAATTTAGTTTTTATAAAATTACAAAACAGATAAGACCAACTATACTAGTTTATTCTACAACTTAGATACCACTGGAAACATCAGGTTTTATTCGGCCTGGTTACCGGCAATGGATTTTTAACTATCTGAAAAAAGTAGGAGACAGACGCACAGTTACCATATAGTTCAGTATCACAAAGAAATTCCTTCAACATAAAACGGACCCATTCAAAGTCACATCATCCGTCATAAGTTTCTTCATGATTAACAATGTCAAGATTATATGTCTTCCAATAAACCAGGAATCAGTGTGGCTGCAATTTTCAAGGGTATCTTTTAACACATGCGCAATTATATTACCAAAATATTTTTGACGAGTAACGCCATCTTCATGTTGAGGCTGGAAGTTTTTCAGACTACCTTCACATTAGCGACAGAACAGACTTTACAATTTCTTGATGATGGTTGACAGTGGGTTTTATGAAATATGTTTCGAATTTAGGTTTCCGGATGTGGGTTGCCACAGACGGAAGCTGAAAGTGTTTACTACGGAAGCCAACAGTATTTACGTTGAATAAAATAAATATAGAATATTTTCTGTATTGAAATATTCTGAAAGCAACCTTACACAGAGCACATTTAGTAAAAAGCAAATAAACTTTGCAAATTTAAAACGGAATATCCAGTTTTTTCCACACTCACCACTCACGCTACGAGACGATTCTGATACCCACTAAATCAACGATTCTCCACTATAAAAGTTGAAATAAAACTTCTCTACGTAACGGCTTAGCATCCGTTCTATCGTATTTATCACATCTGCAGGCGAGCATATCCATATTTGCCTTAAATCAATTTATATTAATGCAGGATCTGGAATGGTTTCGTTTCATGCAGATTTATCGGAAACAATTTTCGGTTTACGTTTTACGATTTGCACATTTTCGAAAATATTTTTCGAACAGAACCTGTCTCAAAAAGTTTATGATGTATAAGGATGTTTTACAGTTAAATAGAAGATGATGATTTGTTTGCAACGAATTCACTTTATTTGGCAGAATATTGGCCGTTTTCATGGTAATTGTGCACTATCTTTCAGGCCCTTTTAGTTCTTTTTATACTTATTATTACACCTTATTTTTATACCTTTATATAATTTTTTATCTACATCCAACATTTTTTTGCAAAAACTATTTACTTAATAAGAAAATTTGTTATGAATAAAACAACTGAAATTTTGATGGTACAATGGTTGAATGTGGCGACACCTGCCAAGCAAGCTTTCGGCGTCCATATGCTTTCTTTTCCACCTCATTGTTCTCATAAAATACAACCATTGGATGTTTTAGTTTATAGCCCAGCTAAGGAATACTACAGATGCAAATGCTATTACGATTGAAAACAACTTGAACGAAGAAGAGCAGGGGCGCATTATTTTAATGGATGTTGCCGTACATGAAAGTAAAGAGCCATTAACAACAAGTGCAACACAACAATCATTGTCACGTCGTCAAATATTTCCTCCGTTTTGTAAATAGTTGGACCAGTTAGAACAGTAACAGCTTTGAAAAAGTGCGCTCGCGGGCGTAAGCCAAAGAAAAGCACCGTTCTCGCTTCACCGGAAAATGTTGCCGTGCTCAAAGAAAAGCGAAAAAAGAAGGAAGACAGTGTAAAGAAGCGACAATGATCGACACAAGAAACGCCAGCCAAAAAGCGAAGCCAAAGCAGGGATTATTTCATATGAAGTGTGTAAATATGACTCTTCAGCTACTATTGCCAAAATTGCGACTCTGACGAACACTAGCATATATTTGATGACAAAAAAAGAAGGAAGACAGTGTAAAGAAGCGACGATGATCGACACAAGAAACGCCAGCCAAAAAGCGAAGCCAAAGCAGGGATTATTTCATATGAAGTGTGTAAATATGACTCTTCAGCTACTATTGCCAAAATTGCGACTCTGACGAACACTAGCATATATTTGATGACAAAAAAAGAAGGAAGACAGTGTAAAGAAGCGACGATGATCGACACAAGAAACGCCAGCCAAAAAGCGAAGCCAAAGCAGGGATTATTTCATATGAAGTGTGTAAATATGACTCTTCAGCTACTATTGCCAAAATTGCGACTCTGACGAACACTAGCATATATTTGATGACAAAAAAAGAAGGAAGACAGTGTAAAGAAGCGACGATGATCGACACAAGAAACGCCAGCCAAAAAGCGAAGCCAAAGCAGGGATTATTTCATATGAAGTGTGTAAATATGACTCTTCAGCTACTATTGCCAAAATTGCGACTCTGACGAACACTAGCATATATTTGATGACAAAAAAAGAAGGAAGACAGTGTAAAGAAGCGACGATGATCGACACAAGAAACGCCAGCCAAAAAGCGAAGCCAAAGCAGGGATCATTTCATATGAAGTGTGTAAATATGACTCTTCAGCTATTATTGCCAAAATTGCGACTCTGACGAACACTAGCATATATTTGATGACAAAAAAAGAAGGAAGACAGTGTAAAGAAGCGACAATGATCGACACAAGAAACGCCAGCCAAAAAGCGAAGTCAAACAGGGATCATTTCATATGAAGTGTGTAAATATGACTCTTCAGCTACTATTGCCAAAATTGCGACTCTGACGAACACTAACATATATTTGATTATGACCTTTTAAATAAATAAATCGACTATAAATGTTGAAAATTTTGCGTTATTATTTGACTTTTTGATCCCTTTTGGGCTTTTCTACAACTGTCCCAACATACGGATCACAAATATTTTATCCAATATTCACGTATTCAAAAAATTGACCATTACTTTTTTATTTTTAAAGCTATAAAATCATTTTCTCCAGCAAAAGTGTAACTGAGAAAAATTACCTTTCCAACGGTATATAGAACTGCAAGAAAAATGTATGTAGTCGAATATTATCGCCAAAAAACAAAATCTATCCCAACCTACGGACGTTACCCCTAATAGTTTGACGGATTGTAGATAATGTTTCTAAATCATTTCGGGTGTCGATCCGTTGATTCTGTGATGAATCACGACGTTTCGCCAAAATCTCATCTGGCATTTTCAAGTGTTGTCAGCTTCAACTGCAGAGTACAGCGGACTGTCAAATAGATTTTAAACGTCGTTTTGTAACTATAGGTGAGACTTGGTTTTGCCTTTTCCTGAATTGCGACAACAAACCACATAATGGACTGAGCCCGGTTGTTCAGCTCCGAAGCAGCCAACGTGCTCAAAATCGACCAAAAAGATTATGGCATCAATTTTTTTGGATTCAAAAGACATTTTGTTAATTAACTATCTTCAAACACTAAACTTGAAGTGGTAAATCTCTTCAAGTTTAGTGCATCACACCAAAGGTTCCAATAGAAGAATTGTATCTTCAAACAGATAAAACAATAACACGACAATAGTACTCAAATCTTTTGGATCAATTGGATGGAAAAAATCGTCAGAAAAGACCTAGTTTCGCCTAAAAGAAAATAATTTTTCATTGTGTCAATGCACCGGCTCACAGAGTTGTTCATGCAATGGCCAAATTGAAGGAGTTATACTACGAATGGCTGGATCATCCACCATATTCACCAGATCTGGCCCCTTCTAACTTTCATCTGTTCCCGAAACCTCAAAAAATTCCTTCGTGGCAAGAGATTTTTATCAAATGAAGAACTTATAGCAGGTGTAAATGAGAATCTACATTTTATAAATTTGATACTCTTAGATTTTTTTGTTAAAAAAATATTATATTTTATATAAAAAAATTAAAAACTACCATTAGTTAAGAAGATATAGCTGGTATGTATTACAATATAAATTTGTACTTCGAAGATTCCATAAAAGCCTATAATATATATTATTACTATTTACGTATGGGCCCTGGTGGACCACGCGAAGTACAATTAGAGGCGTTTGTTGTTGTTAGCCTTCCTTTGCGCCCATAGTAATTTCATTCTTTCGCTATGAACACCTTTCCTTTCCTTTCGTTAGACCAAGTTGTTCCAGTCTTCCTACATTTTTCTCTCTGGTCAACCTTCCAAACGTTAACCTTGTGTCTGAAGCAGCCTCTATCCTGAATGTCACTTTGTGTAATATTTGCTGATGTTAGGTCCTCTTTAATTGCAGCAATCCATTTAATTATTTCTACTTTAGCTCTACTCCTATTTTCATAAAATTCGACTATTTGTCTAGTTAGCCTACTCGGATTCATCCGTTTGATGTGTCCGTAAAACTTAAGTCTTCTTTTTCTCGTATCGCTATGTATATCTGTGTATTGTTTGATTTCTTAGTTTTCTTGAAGTCCGTATGTTGTGCTATTTATTTGTTTGGGGCCTAGGATTTTTCTTATGATTTTTCTTTCCTTTTTTTCAATGTCCTCGATGTCTCTCTTTCTATTCAAAATGAGCGTTTCTACAGCATATAAACATTCTGGCTTAATAACTGTGTTGTAATATCTCAATTTTGTGTTTTTAGATAGGCATTTTTTGTTGTAAATATTTTGTGTAAGTCTCAATGCCGTCTCCATTTTTTGACATCTACCCTTATTGGCCGCTTGTTCCAACCCATTTTCCATAAATGTTTCACCCAAATATTTGAATTGGGAGACTCGTCTGATGTTACCATATTTTGTTTTTAGAAATGGTGTTCTTAGTCTGTATATATATATATATATATATATATATATATATATATATATATATATATATATATATATATATATATATATATATATATATATTGTTTTATAAAATCTGCTATTTTTTGTTTAGTTTTTAGTTTTTTTACACATTTTTAAAATTATTTAAAAATTATTGATCGGAGATTTTTTTTATATATAACTTAACAGTTTTGGATTTTTCAGCTGTGATGGCATTAAATGCAAAATTAAAATATTACTTAATTATGTCATTATTATATACTACTAAAATTATCAGTGTCATTTCTGACATAAATGGCATTATTTTCTTGTTTTTTTTATTTATTTTTCAATAAAAATTAAAATTAAAGTTAAACCATTACCTATGGCGTTTTTTGATAGGGCAGTTACGTTTGGCTCTATGATTCTATTGCTTTTCTTATGTTCATTAATTCTGTTTTTTTTTAATATATTGTTCAGTTGGGCCAATATATAATATATTAAATTCAAAAATGATAGTGATAATTTAAGTAGTATATATATATATATATATATATATATATATATATATATATATATATATATATATATATATATATATATATATTATATTCCGGGTGTCGAAAATGCAAATGCGATTTTGGCGAAACATCGTGACTCTTCACAGGATCAACGGATCGACACCCGGAATGACTTAGAAACATTATATATATAAATATATATATATATATATATATATATATATATATATATATATATATATATATATATATATATATATACACAGATAATTAAATAATAAATTAACATTTTTTGTCAAACCAGTTGTTCATTAGTTTCAAAATTGATATTTTAAGTAAAAAATGCGTTCATTATCAGCTTCAAAATACCTTACACGATTTTCTGTCTATTCAACTTTCTTGAGTATACTCAGACAAGTCAATTCCGAGCTTACACCGGCAAATAATTTTACTGTATTCAGACTTATTTCTTCAACTGTTTCTAAAAGACGAATACCTCATGAAAACTAACCTTTTTCATCTTCAAATTAGGCTTAATTTCATACAACTATCCTGGAAACAAAAGTTTCCTGGAACGGGCCACCAAATTCATGCGATCTCACGCCCTTTGATGTGTGATTTACAGAAATAAACCCCGATTAATTTTTGACCGTAAACAAAACATTCAGGCCACCATTGAAAATTTACCAAGCAATATGTGTGAAAGAGTTACCGAACGCTGGGTCTACAGAATGCATTCTACCTGACGAAGCCGAAGGGGCATTTAAATGACTTTATTTTCAAAACATATGTTCTTCAAGGTAAAATATAAATTATCTTATTACCACTTATAGTTATCATTGTACTTCATTTTAATATTTTGACACTCTTATTGATCATCCATTTATATTTAGGGTTTATGTCATTACTATTAATTTTATTCCGATTCTACTTTCGAAAAATAACAGAATACAAAATAGAAATAAGTATAATAGAATACATTGATGATGGTGTCATTAAAATTCTCAAATAACACAAATGGCGAAGCCGCAAATTGTAATTATCCAAATTGTTGAAATAGATACTACGTACCAAAATAGAACGCTGATCGAAAATAGGAAACCAAATTATGCAAATGAATGTTAAATTAAGTTATTATCATTAATACTGTTTAATTTTACGTGGGGCCAATTTTGTTCAAGCTGATTAACGTTATAGCTAATATTCGTATTATCGGACACATTATGTGAAATTCAACATAGAAAATATATTATACTTTGTTTAAGTGTTTAAAGAATCATTACATCCATTAAATATGGCCTTGGCCTCCAAATCCTTGTTAGTTCATTACGAAGCTTGTTCAGGAATTGTACCTAACCCAGTAACTTTTGATCAAAAAACGAAACAAATGTTTTTGATATATTTAAGGTAGCCGGTTCTTGATGGGAATTCATTTTAAATAAACAAACTAATGATTTCTATCTAAATTTCCACTATATTTACGTATAACTCTACGTATAACAATTATTTAATTTTCCATTCCGATTGAGGTATCTCCAAAATATGAATATCGAATGCATGTTTTGCATCAACCGCTTCTTCTGTAATCGAAAATCAATAACAACTTTTGCTGAGTTTGGCTCATTTTGAAAGACCCATCCAGTTGACTGCTGTTTACTTTCGGGCTCATATTTCGTTAACATTCGTCACATATGTCGATGAAAATATAAAGTGAGCTAGTGGAAAATATTAATAATATCCAAAAACAAGAGAAATTTTTTCCGGGTTTCACGTAAAATTCTCATCACCATCAAACGTCAACAAGTATCTCCCAAGACCGGTTTCTGGCTTTAAACCGTCATCAGTCTGGCTCAGTCTATTAGGCCGATCAGTATGGTCCGAACCCTGATCAATCCAACGTTCAACTCGAGCCCGACTGATGATGGCTTAAGACCAGAAATCGTTCTCGGAAGATGTTTGATGGTGACTGAAGGAGTGAGAATTTATAAGTGAAGCACAGGAAAAAAAGTTCCTCGTTTTTGAATATTTTGTAAATTGTTTCGATTGATTACGCGGTTGGCACTTAGTGAAACAGTAACAATAATAATTAAAACACTTGGTTTTTTTCACACTATATTCAACATATTCTCTGACTTGTTTCTAAAGTCTCAAAGTGCTCTAATGAAGGTCGGTTTTTTTGTCTCGTCACACTTTCAATAATTGGGGCCTCTCCGAAGTCTAGCTACGTGTTTGTTAGGTTTTTACTATCGTATATAGCTTTCTTATTTTGGAAATTTCCAAATAATTTAACAGCTTTTGTTGCAACTATGTATTAATTTGATATTATTTATGTTAAGAAGGAAGGGAATGGAAGGGTTCTTTAGGAAAGAACCGTTTTGAGATCGGCTTCCACTGCAAATTTCTAAAGCCCTGAAATATTCAAAGAAACGGGGCTAAATGTGTGCAAGAAAAGTCCATATACCAGACAATAATCGTTTCCAAAATTTTGAGCATATTGCAAATTGGTTCAGACTCATATGCTGGCAAGATAAAAAATCCAGCGGCTAGAATTTACCAAACGATGACTTGACATAAAAAAAAATCTTTTGATTGTTCCGATTTCTAAAAATTCTGATGAAAAAATTCAATTTGGATGGGTTAGATGGTTAGAAATTTGACTGGAATGATTTTCGAAAAGATAAAAAGAAAATTCTAAACGCCAGTTAGGGGGTAATTCAATAATGGTTCGAAGGTGTCTTCTCTTCAACCGAGTAGACCCATATTAATGCTGATAGATACAGAAAAGTTCTGGCAGAGCACCTCTTGCAGATCGGAGCGAAATTGGGTAGAAACCAGTGAATTTTGCAGCAAAAACCTGTGTACACCATTCGTTTTATGAAAAACTAGTTTTATTGTAATAACCTAAACATTTTAGATCTGCCACCAAACAGCCCTGATTTAAATCCGAAAGAAAATCTATTGCGGGTGACCTCGCAAGAAGAGTTTACAAACACCGATGGCAGTTTTTTCAGTTACAGAGTTAAAGGCCAGAACTGAAGAAGAAGAGTATCGGGACAATATCCGTTATTGAAAACATTTTTTTTTTCTTTTACTCTTACTCTTTTTATATGAGTAAAAATCGCAAAACTAAAGTTTTTTTTAAGTTTGTGCTTAGAATTAGTTGTTAATTGTAATAATTCATTATTTTATTAGCTGTGATTAAAGTTTACACATACACCTTACGTTATAATTTATTGAAGTGAAGAAACGAATGATAGACAATCCGAAATAACGATTACACTTTCTTGTATACCTGTTCTATTTATTAAAAGATATATGATATTTCCAGGTTGAAATATATATTTTAGTTTCAAACCGAAAACGGCAGTATTGGATAGGAAATTAAGGCAATTTCCCTTCAGTTAAAAAGTTTAAGAACTGCAAACCGAAAATGGAAATGGAATATTTCTCTGAACGCATTTAACTTTAACGACATCTGATTTCCACGTTTATATTTATAGATGTTCATATTGGTGCAATTAAAACAAATCGTTAAAAAAATGTAAAGGACACTTCAATTAGATTCAACTTTTAATAAAGTTTTTAGAAACAATTTTTTGAATTTAACTGATATAGCCGATATTTAATGGAATTTCATTTTAAATAACATATAACATATTTAAAATTGTATATATAACAATTCTTTCGACACGCAGTGTCTTTTTCAAATACAAACTATGTTAAGATAATAATAATAATAATAATAATAATAATTTATTGAATCCTCAAGCCAATACAAATATGCATGGATCAAGTCAAAACAAAAGCATGCACATGGCCACACTTCTGTGCATACAAAGAATATATAACATTTAAACCTACATATAAATATTTTATTCTTAATAAAGTATATAATTTAATAATTTAATAAAGTATTTATTCAATCCCCACAACAATAAAAATATCCATGATTAAGTCAGATTGACAGAATTGACAGAATGTTCAGTGACACGACCTCAGAAATAATAAATGAAATGATAATCTTGCACAAATAAACATTGTATACATAAATAAGCATTGAATCTAATTATTGATACGACATATATTCTTCTAAACTATAAAAACTTTGACTTATAAGAAATTCGCGGACTAATTTTTTAAATTCGTTGTCATTTTGAACATACTTAAATCGTTGTGGCAACTTATTATACACCTTCACACCCCTATAGTAAACATTATGTTCAACTATCTTACATGAATGTATTGGTAAAACAAGTTCATTAGAGCCTCGTGTATCATAGTGATAAAAATCACTATTTTTTACGAATGCTACAAAATTTCGCCTAACAAAGATGATAATCTCCAAAATATATAGTGATGGTAGAGTCAAAATCCTGCATTGTTTAAAAATTGGTCGACATTTTGCCAGTAGTGACACCCCACCCATCATTCGAATTATCTTTTTTTTGTATTTTGAAAACACGCATCAGATGAGGCGACCCACCCCAAAATATCAAACCGTACCTAGCGCGACTGTAAAACTCTGCATGGTAATATGAATGCACAATATCCGTGGTCCCAACCCGTTTCAACCTATAAACAGCATATGAGACAGCAGCTAATTTCTTGCATAGTTCAGCTATGTGTTCATCCCAGCAAAGTCTGTTATCGAGATGAACATCCAGAAATCTAGTACAGGATGTTTGCTGTATGGACTTACCGTTAATTTTTAATAAATTAGACTCCGTTATAATGTGTGTTCGAGGAGTAAAAGCAATAAAACTGGTTTTGTCCACGTTAAGGGATAACTTATTATTTACAATTACTCCCTGCATGTTTCTATTTCCTGTTAAATAGCTGCTATCATCAGCAAACACTACCATATTTCCGCTACTGCAAACATCTGGCAGATCATTAACAAAAATTAAAAATAATAGTGGACTCAAAACAGATCCTTGGGGCACTTCAGAAATAATCCTTAATCTTTCAGATGTTGCTTCATCAATCTGTACGACTTGGTGTCGGTCAAACAAGTAAGATTCTCTCACCCTCTCTCACCCGACCCCTCAAGCCATAGTGATGAAGCTTATCCAGCAGTATTGCGTGATCCACCAGATCGAAAGCCTGACTTAGATCCATAAACAGTCCAACACATTTGCAATTATCGTTTATGTTTTCATATAGCTTGTTTAAAAATTCACAGATTGCTGAATGTGTAGATCGACCACTTCGAAACCCGTGCTGTGATGATTTCAATATATTAAAGCGCACAAGAAAGGACATGATCTGCTCATACACTATACGCTCCAACAGTTTAGATAACGTAGGAAGAATAGCTATTGGTCTATAGTTGGAGAGGGAGAGCCGGTCACCTCTCTTGAAGACAGAAATTACTTTTAATGTTTTTAATGCCCTCGGAAAAATACTAGTTTCCAGAGACCAATTCACTAGATATGTCAACGGTATTATTAATGAGTTGATAGACTTCTTCAGTACAACTGAAGGAATATTATCTAGCCCCACAAAATTTGTATTTTTTAGTTTCCTTACTGTTTTAATTATGTCATATTGGTTAACTGGCCGTAATATCATAGAGTTTTGAATTGGAGTCAATGGTCTAACTCTAGTAGCAGCCATTAAACTCACCAACACGTTCTTAGGAAGATTAACAAAGTATTTATTAAAACAACTAGCAATTTCATACTTGTCTTTCAAAGTAATTCCATCCTCATCCCTTATGGCGCTTATGTTAGTTCTTGTATTGCGGTTTTTTTGAATGTTATTGTTTATTATTTTCCAAGCCGTTTTTGACTTGTTCTCCGATTCAAAATATTGTTTCACATTGTAAAGCAGTTTAGCTCTTCTTATAACCTTTCTATAAATTCTTTTGAACACCCTATAATGTGTAGCATCTTGTTAGGCTCCAGATAATAGTTTCGTTCGATACAATTCTTTTAAAGTAATAGATGACATTCTGATACCTCTTGTCAACCAAGGTTTAAATTGACCCTCATTGGACATTCTTAATTTTCTAAGGGGAAAGCACATATCAATGTAATACTCCAAACAATGTGAAAATGCCTCAAATCCCCGATCCAAACTTTCAACCTGAAATACGTCATACCAATCTTCCCCGCTCAGATACAGCTGAAATAGTTTCATATTAGTTTCACTATAATGTCTTTTAAATTTTGTTATTTCATGCAGATTTGATGTAATTGGAATCACTATCAACTGAGCCGAATGATCAGACAGACAATTACTCCAAACAATATAAAACAAACCATCTAATTCATAATTCATACATATGTAATCTATAAAAGTAGCCGATCTTTCTGTGGTACGAGTTGGTTCCTTTACTGTATTACATAAGCCATAACTAAGTAGTACATCCTTTAAGTTACTAACAATATTAGTATTTTCCTTATAATCGATATTTAAATCCCCACATAAAACACATTTGCAATTTATTGGAAGGCGTAACTCATAAAGAAAGCTATTCAATTTTTGAAAAAAAATATCAATATTAGTATTTGGAGCCCGATACAAATTCAATACACAAATTAAGTCATTCTCAAACTCAATATAAATGCCGCAAATTTGAAATATACCATCACTACTATATTTATTTGTTTTTTCTATCTCTTTAAGGCATGAACTCAGCTTATCACTAACAAGTATCATGACCCCACCACCATTTGAATTTTCTCTACAATAAGCAGTACCCATTTGATAATTATTAATTTTGTACAAGTTCATTTCACTCTCTGTTAACCAGTGTTCCGTTATGCAGACCACATCGATCTAGAAGATAATAGTAAGTAAAGTAATTATAACCAAAACTGTCCATAGACCTAATAATACGATAAAAGATAATCGTAGGGAAACCTATTTTTTCAACATCTAGGAGGGCAATATAAGTTTAATAACTATAAACCGTTCAAATATAATTATCATTCTGCAAATATCCAAATTTTTCCTTTTATCAATTTCTAGGCTTTCTAAAAGATTTGATATTTTAGATTTATGGTCATTATGTAACTTTTTAAAATTATCTTTGAAAATATGAATTATTTTGTTGTCTAGTATAACTTCGTTTATGTTCATTCAGCCTAGTAGAGAAAGACCTTCCTGTTTGTCCAACATAGACTTTTGGATATGACCACACTCGATTAAATAAATTCCTGATTTATGGAGTTTATTAATTTGACTTTTATTGTTTGTAATGGGGCATCCAAGACTATTGTTTGTTTTGAAAGCAATATGTATATATTGATGATAAATGTGTAGAGACTAATTAGGTAACTTTTCCTCTATATGTAATTGTTTTGTACGCTGTATTCTTTATATTATTGTCAAGATATATTAAATTAATCATTTTCTTATAAGTTTTTGTATTAATTATTTATTTTATTTATTTTATTTATTTTATTTATTTTATTTATTTTATTTATTTTATTTATTTTATTTATTTTATTTATTTTATTTATTTTATTTATTTTATTTATTTTATTTATTTTATTTATTTTATTTATTTTATTTATTTTATTTATTTTATTTATTTTATTTATTTTATTTATTTTATTTATTTTATTTATTTTATTTATTTTATTTATTTTATTTATTTTATTTATTTTATTTATTTTATTTATTTTATTTATTTTATTTATTTTATTTATTTTATTTATTTTATTTATTTTATTTATTTTATTTATTTTATTTATTTTATTTATTTTATTTATTTTATTTATTTTATTTATTTTATTTATTTTATTTATTTTATTTATTTTATTTATTTTATTGAGTCGTATTCGTTATTCTCTGCAATGTCTTTGATGACATTCAATTCTTTATTATAATTATCTATTTACATAGGGATATTTAATAATCTATATATAACCAACCCCCCACTATTACCTTTTATGGTACTATTAGGTCTATCGACAATTTATGTTGTATTTACTTTTCTTAACCTTAGGCCGCACTACGGCTAAACTGCCGTGGTTTTTAACCGCGTGAATTTGTGAGTCAAGAAAATTAATACAAGCGGCCGCGGTTTTTTCTCGCGACTGATTTGAAAACTGCGAAATGTTACAAAATGGCTAGCGGGTAAAAACCGCGCCACAATTTATAACCAATAGAACAATATTTGCGAAATTTGTGCTGATGTCTTCTTTTTCTATGTCTTAGTATTAGAGCTACAATACGTACTGCTCTCTTGAAGTCCATCTTCAAACTGTGAAAAGTTTGTTTCGCCGTTTTTAATCGGTGTGCGTCTCGAGCGGTTTCGCGGTTATAACGGTTAACCGGTCGCTGGAAAAAATCGTGTAGGGCGGCCTAAGTCTTATTATTATTTTAACATAGTTTGTATTTAAAAATTGTTATACATACAATTTTAAATAAGTGGAAATTTTAGATATTAATATTTGATTATTTATTTAATTATTTGAAACTTTGTCCAATACAAGTACAGGTAGAGCGTTATATAGTTGGTAAAACGACTGTGTACATCAGGCCAAATTTTAATTTAATAGCATTTTTTTATATATAAAAGGATGTAATTTTTTTAAGATTATAAAAGTCAGCAATGGGCTTATAAAGTTTAAACGTTACACCCATAACATAAAATAATAAACCGGTAAAATGATAAATATAAAGATTTAACGTTAATCTTGTTTCTCTAGGGAAAATAAGTCATTGTACACTATTTTGACTATTATTATTATTATTGTTCTGCTCATCCTTACTGTAGAATCTCAGCTCATGCTGGCCGGTATTCCAATGCCAAGATGAAAAAGCAATTCAGCTCCTCTCACCCTAGCATAATATCTTACGAACAATGTGACACGTCTGCAAGAGCACGGCGCGCTGTCCCACTATGGCAATCGATCTCGAGATCCCGAGGCTCTCGAGGTTCTTTGAAAATCTCTTACTTATCAGGCCTTCGGCGGATATAACGAAGGGCACTACATCTACCTTACTCAGTTTCCACTGGTTCTTCAAGTCGTATGCCAGATTTTCATACTTTGTGGATTTTTCCATCTCAGCTTTTCTAATGTTGTGAGATAGTGGCACTGCGATGTCAATTATAAAAGCCCTCTTGTCCTTTTTGTTGATTAGAACAATATCCGGCCTGTTATAATCAACCGTTCGATCAGTAGTGTTGGTCTGTCCCAGTAAAGAATGGTATCGGATGATTCAAGTACAGGAGAAGGCGAGTACTTATAATATGGAGGAGGTGCATTTTCTAATAGCGAGTATTTTTTTGCAATTTGTTGATGTATAATTTTTGCCAGCTGATTATGCCGTCCTAAATAAGCATTAGGAGCAAGGGCCGGGCAACCGCCAATAAGGTGCTCAATTGTTTCCCCCAAAGTACCGCATTTCCTGCACTTATCGACTACGTCCAAATGCAGTATGTGCTTTTCATAGTTTTTTGTTCTTGTTACCCTATCTTGAATAGATATCGCGAAACCTTCTGTTTCTGGGTACAAGAGTCCATCGGTCAGCCACTTCAGAGACAATTGTTCGTCAATGGTGCCATCTTCGAGTGACTTAGGAAACCTTCCGTGCAATGTTTGTCCTTTCCATTCTCGAACAACGAATAACATATTATTATTATTATTATTATTATTCAGGTATAGGCCCTGGTGAATCACGCGAAGTACAGTTACAGGCGTTTGTTGTTGTTAGCCTTGCTTTGCGCCCATACTAAATTCATTCTTTCGCTATGATCTTTTTTCCTTTCGTCAGACCAAGTTGTTCCAGTCTTCCTACGTTTTTCTCTCTGGCCAACCTTCAAAACGTTAACCTTGTGTCTGAAACAGTCTCTATCCTGAATTTAACTTTGTGTAAAATTTGCTGATCTTAGGTCGTCTTTAATTGCAGTAACCCATTTAATTATTTCTACTTTAGCTCTACTCCTATTTTCATAAAATTCGACTATTTGTCTAGTTAACCTACTCGGATTCATCCAATTTGTCCGTAAAACTTAAGTATTCTTTTTTTCATATCGCTATGTATATCTGTGTATTGTTTGATTTCTTAATTTTCTCGAAGTCGGTATGTTGTGCTATTTGTTTGGAGCCTACGATTCTTTTCTTTCCTTCTTTTCGATGTCCTCCGATGTCTCTCTTTCTATTCAAAATGAGCGTTTCTGCCCCATATAGACATTCTGGTTTAATAACTGTAACGTAATGTCTCAGTTTAGTGTGTTTAGCTATGCATTTTTTGTTGTAAATATTTTGCGTAAGTCTCAATGCAGTTTCCATTTTTTGACATCTACACTTATTGACCGCTTTTTCCATGATTATTTCACCCAAATATTTGTATCTGATGTTACCATATTTTGTTTTTAGAAATAGTGTTCTTAGTCTGTTGCACGTCATGTATTTTGTCTTTTCAAAGGAAATTTGAAGTCCTATCTTTTCTGCTGTTTCTTTTAGGATTTCAATCTGTTTTTGTGCCGTTAATATATCTTGAGCTAAAATTGCTAGATCATCAGCAAACGCCAGACAATCAATTTTGATGTTGGTTCTCCCCAGTTTAACGGAGTGGTCAATATTCAGGGCCGACTTTTCTTTTCACGCCACTCCTGTATTACTTTTACTAGAACACAGTTAAATAAGAATGGCGAGAGTCCATCCCCTTGTCTTACTCCAGTTTTCATTTCAAAGGGCTCTGAGATGTCACCCATGAATTTAACTTTTGACTTTGTGTTAGTTAATGTTGCTTTAATAATTGCCAGTGTTTTCAGATCTAGCCCTTGTTCTTTCAAGAATTGGAATAAAGATTCGCGGTTAATAGAATCATATGCTTTTTTGAAATCCACAAATGTACAGACGAGATTTTTATTGTACAGTTTTTGATGTCTTAGGATCAACTTTAGATTCAGGATCTGTCTAAGGCACGATCTGCCCGGTCAAAAACTTGCTTGATATTCACCAATTTTAGGTTCTAACTGTCCTTGTGCTCTGTCTAGTAGGCACTGACATAGAATCTTGTAAAAAACTAGGAGAAGATTACTTTACATCCGTTTTATCTCCTTTCCTGTGTAGTGGATGGATTAGAGCATCTTTCCAATCTTCCGGAATCCGTTTGGTTCGCCAAATTTCTTCTAGAATTTTGGTTATTTCCTTGATTGTACCTGGACCAGCGGATTTCAAAAGTTCACCAGTGATTCCATCTTCACCAGAAGCTTTGTTATTTTTAAGTTGCTTGAGTTACCTAATTATTTCATCTTCATTCGGTGGTAATTAATCTGGGCTTGTTTGTTTATGGTTTAATGTTGGTAATTTCTTTAAGAGCTAAGGACAGTTTAGTAGTTGTACAAAATATTTCTTTGAAAAGAAAAGTTCTTCGGAAGTTCTTTGCAATTGTTATATTTGCATTGCTTTGCATGGTTATTTAGAGCTAATTGTCCGTTTTCCTTTTGGAGGCATATACTTTAGGGTTGATAGCCTGTTAATTTAGTTTTAAATGTTTTGTAAAAGTTTCGGGTGTTATTTTTTTGGAATTTTTTTCTATTTCATTAAATTGATTGTTTTCATATTTTCTTTTAGTTTGTCTTATTAGCTTCGATGTTTCTTTTCTTGCTTCCAAAAATGTGTTATAATTTTTTTCTGTTTTTTGACTGTTCCTATCTTTGAATGCTTTACTTCGACTTAATACTGCTTGCTCGCAAACTTCATCCCACCACAGATGTTTTCTACGTTTTTGTAAAGGCTTAAAGCGGTTTTAATAATTTTTTGTTTCAATTCTTGCCAGTTCTGTGCTCGTTGTTTATCAAGCTCTTCTGTTAGGGTTGGTTTTATTTTCGTAGGGCCGAACTTTGGTATTAGCAGTCTCTTTTGAACAAGTTTTCGAGGTTTTAAGCTAAGTTTGATTCTAGTCAAGTAGTGATCCGTGTCTACGTTAGCTCCTTTCCTAATTTGAACATTAAAAATCTCTTTATGATTGGGGTAAGAAATGGCAACATGGCCAATTTGAAATTCACCTATGTACGTGTTTGGGCACCTCCAGATCTTTGTTTTGTTATTTTCTTCTTAAAATGGGTTGACATTATTTTTAGATTAAATTGCGAACATAGTTCAACCAGTCTTCTACCATTATGGTTAGTCCATTTATGAGCGGGAAAACTGCCGACTGTTTTCCTGTACTTTCTTTCTTTCCCTAGTTGAGCGTTGAAATCACCCAATAGGATTTTTTCATGGTTAGAGGGAATTTTAGAGATAGTCTTTTCCAGAATGTCCCAGGACTTATTTACTTTTTCAGGATTAGATTTATTTTCTTCGTTAACTGGCAGGTGTGCATTGATTAATGTATAGTTTTTGTTATCACACTTGAGGGATAGTGTCATAAGTCGATTATGACATGGTAAAATAATAAATGATAAATATAAAGATTAAACGTTAATCTTGTTTCGCTAGGAAAATAAGTCATTGTACACAATTTTAATATAATAGTTGTTTCAGTTAATAATTCCTATGTCGTTTGTTAGTATAGACTAATGACGTATGTAGCGTTTTCGAGGATAAATATATGCTATCAAAAGCCAGTTCGTTATTAATTGTCATTCAAAGCTCTGAATGTGTCGAATTAGGTACCAGAAAAGACGTTTTGCGTGAAAGTTTAATAACCCCCTTTCATTTGAAGAAAATGGCTGCTGAAAGTTCTCGATTGTTGGTTGAAGTTAATGGTGAACACGCTCTAACTGAAAAAACTTGTGAACGATGTTTTAAAAGCATTAAAAGGCGTTTGAAACTGATATTGTGATTTTGATCACAATGATGTGATTGTGATTTTGATATAAAAGACAAGGAGCATCCAGGATAGCTGAAAACATTTTAAAATGAAGATTTGCAAGCATTATTGGATAAAGACTAAACTCAAAAGTTGAAAAAATTGGTAAAACCATTGCATTGCATATGCATGCAATGCAATGGTTTTACCAATGCAATGCATATACATTGCATATGCATTAATTGCATAATGCATTACATTGCATATGCATGCAATGCAATGGTAATGAAAGATCTAAAAGGAGGAAACTGGGTTCCATATGAATTGAAAGAAAGAGTTATAGAAAAACCGAAAAAAAAAACTTGGGAAAATGGTAAAAAACTTGGTTTTGCTTGCCAGAGAGAGAAGAAAAGGTTTTTTTCATCGAGTTGTGTCAGGTGATGAAAAGCGGATCTAGTTTGAACCCAAAGTGCAAAAAATCATGGGTTGACCTAAGCCAGTCTTTAACATCACAACTAGTGCGCAATATAATGGAAAGAAGTTGGAAGCTATGTATTACAAACTATTGAAACGATTAGCGGCGATCGATACCGTCAAAAACTGATAATATTGAATCGAGCATTGTAGGCAAAAAGGACCAGAATACGCCCAGAGACACGATAAAGTCATATTTCCACTTGACAAAGCTTCGCCCCATGTTGCAAAATGTGTAAAAAATATTTGGAAAACCTTAAATGGAACGTCCCGCCTCACCGGACCGAGCTCTCTCGAGCTACAACTTATTTCGATAGACACAGCACGGACTTTCAGAACAACACTTGCATTCTTACGAAGAAATAATAATTTGGCTTGATGAAAGGAGGGCTTCAAAAAACCAAAAGTTCTTTCTTCCAACGATTCTTTAACAGCAAGATGGGAATAAGTAATATCTGACGATGGCCAATACTTTGATTATTAAGGTAATTTATTTTGTTATGGAGATAAATACTGTAAATAAATTATTAACCAAAAGACCTACTATATCAAAGCTTTTACACTTTATCTATATTGGTTTAGCCGTTTGAGACATTTTCGTTTTATTATCCAGAATATAAATTTATTTGGAAATAAGGAAATTAGTAAGGATTAAAAAAAAAAAGATAGAAAAGGTCTTCCAAAAATCGGAAAATTTCTGATCTGAATCGGTAACACTACAAAAAACATGCAATGTCATGTCAATGTCAAGAAAAGTACGAAAGAAACGATACATATCGAAAATCAACAGGTGTAAAAAACCAGCTTTCGCCAGATAATGATATGTCGATAAGCCTCACATCTTCTTGAAACGTGTGATTTCCAACCAGGAATGAAAATTCAATATTTTTAGAGCTGACTATAATTTGAAAGTGTGGAGAAAAAAAAACTAAGTAAATTAGCAATAGCAATTATAGTATTATGTTGTGGGGCTATATGAATATATTTCTTGCGTTTAGAACTTAAATTTATAGGATTCGTGGATCAATATTTTGTTCTAGACATTATGAAAGAAAATTTGCAACCGAAGAATTTGGTCTAAAGTGCCTGATGGGGAAGTGGAAAACGAATCTTTTTGTCGGCCGATAATGCATTGCTGCTACAAATATCGAGAAGGGAATTTTTCAGGGAGATTCCCTTTCTCTAATATGGTTCTGTCTTGCATTGAACCCTTTGTCCACACTACTCAACAACAGCAATATTGGATATAAACTTAACATGAGGAATCCAAGAAAGCTCTCTCATCTACTATATATGGATGACCTTAAATTATATGGAGAAACTACAGAAAAATTAAACTCATTGATAAAAACGATTGAAACATACAGTAGGGATATCAGAATGTCATTCGGACTGGACAAATGTTCTACCATTAGTATACAGAAAGGAAAGGTTGAGAGTCAACATTTAACACTTTGTAACATACAACAACTAGCACCAGAAGAATCCTCCAAATATTTAAGAATACCCCAAAAGCATAAACTTGATCATAACCAGTTAAAGAAGGACTTTTCCACTCTATACCAAAATAGACTTACAAAACTTTTAAACACCAAACTGAACGGAGGAAACCTCATTAGAGCGATCAACGGTTGGGCGGTGCCAGCTCTGACATATTCTTTTGGCATTGTTAAATGGTCAGAAACTGACCTTGATGAACTTGATAGGTTGACCCGCCGAACATTAACAAAGTTCCGATGTCTGCATCCAAACTCATCTACGAACAGACTATACATTCCAAGAAAGTTGGGGGGTAGAGGCCTTGTAAACGTAAAAAATCTCTGTCTCAATCAAGAAAATAGAATGAGAAAACACTTTATTGATTCAAACAGTACGTTAATGAAATTGATTGCAAATGAGGACCAGGGTTTCACCCTACTGAATCTAAATAAACAAAATCGTATTGATAGCAGAACAACACTCATGGACTGAGTTCGAGAATGGAAAGGACAAACATTGCACGGAAGGTTTCCTAAGTCACTCGAAGATGACACCATTGACGAACAATTGTCTCTGAAGTCCCTGACCGATGGACTCTTGTACCCAAAAACAGAAGGTTTCGCGATATCTATTCAAGATAGGGTAACAAGAACAAAAAACTATGAAAAGCACATACTGCATTTGGACGTAGTCGATAAGTACAGGAAATGCGGTACTTTGGGGGAAACAATTGAGCACCTTATTGGCGGTTACCCGGCCCTTGCTCCTAATGCTTATTTAGGACGGCATAATCAGCTGGCAAAAATTATACATCAACAAATTGCAAAAAAATACTCGGTATTAGAAAGCGCACCTCCTCCATATTATAAGTGCTCGCCTTCTCCTGTACTTGAATCATCCGATACCATTCTTTACTGGGACAGACCAATCACTACTAATCGAACGATTGATTATAACAGGCCGGATATTGTTCTAATCAACAAAAAGGGTAAGAGGGCTTTTATAATTGACATCGCAGTACCGCTATCTCACATTAGAAAAACTGAGATAGAAAAATCCACAAAGTATGAAAACCTGGCATACAACTTGAAGAACCACTGGAAACTGAGTAAGGTAGATGTAGTGCCCTTCATTATATCCGCCGAAGGCCTGATAAGTAAGAGATTTTCAAAGAACTTCGAGAGCCTCGGTATCTCGAGATCGATTGCCATAGTGGGACAGGTTTGATTATATTTTCCAAGAGGATAATGGCACCTAAATTACAAAGCATTTAAAGTCGAAGAATGATTACTCTGCAATGTCCCAAGGCAATTAGAACTTCTCCACAACCACCGTATGTAAACTCGCTAGAACATCTCTGAAGAGAATTAAAAAGAAAATTGAAGAAACACCACATATAACTGAACTACAAGTCCTGAAAGAACAGTGATCTCAACTAGATCGTAAAGTCAAGTTATTAATACTATGATAAATACGGTCTATTCAATATAACTGGTACGAGGGTTACTATTTATGTATCCGGGATAATAAATAAAAATAAATAATTATTGAAAATACTACTTTTGCATATATTTGAACCAATTTTCATAGCGGTTTTTCCATTCGGACTGAGGTATGTCCAAGATGTGTAGTTTTTGGACGTTCGAGAATCGTTGACCACGTAGTTTATTTTTCACGAACGGGAACAAAAAGAAATAATTGGGTGCCAAAGTGAGACTGTACGGTGGATGACCAATTAATTGGATGTTTTGACTGATGAAATATTCAGTTGTCGGATGTGTGAGAGCTCGCGTTGTCATGGTGAAGAATGATCATGCGTTGCTGGTTGTTTTTTCTTATTTCCTTAAAGACAAACAAATGGTTGTGTACCATTCAGAGTTAATCGTTCTACGATTCTCTAGTGGTACTGTAGACATATACCTATTAATCCCCTAAAAACAGGCGACGATTTGCTTTGAAGTGTTTTTTTACGCGAACTACTTTTGTTGGGCTTGTCTTATTTTAAAAACCTTATATGATCGACAGCTGTTTACTTTCGGGCTCATACGTATAGATCCAAGATTCATCACTTATGTAGATATTATACACGGCTTTTGATGTACGACGATTGTATTGTTTGGACATTTATTTGCTTTTATGGCACAACAGGCGATTTTAGATGACCTTCTTTAAATTCGACCGTGAGTGAACGACGGCCAAGATTGCATTCACTAAACATTAAAATTGATATGCAGTTTTAGATGGTACTTCATCGCCAAAAGTAGAAATAAGTTGGTCGTGCAGTACTGTTGAGATAATCCACGTCGAAAGTCATCATCGAAATAGTAAATAATCGAAAGAAAATTCTTACGAGTTAATTCCATTTTTTTGACTTAGATGAAATTTTTAAGTCACTAAACACAAATAGCGTTCTTATATTAAAACGTTCAAGTACGTAAAGTCAACAATGTCAAACTTTACGTTGTCAAATGTCAGATCGCGCCTAGCAACACCATTGTTGCCAATTCCAGATATATAAATAGCAACTATATATATATATATATATATATATATATATATATATATATATATATATATATATATATATATATATATATATATATATATATATATATATATATATATATATATATATTTATGTAGGTATGTATAATTAAATTTAAAATAACCCGTGTACACAGACCTGTTTTATGTAAAAAAATCGTTAAAGATATTGGTGTGCCAACTTGTTTATAAAATAAACTTCAAATCTTTGTTTTGATGAAAAAGCGTATAAAATAAAATGGAATTGGTTAAATAAAATGGTTAAATATAAAATAAAATTTATGTTCCTGAAAGTTTACTCTTTTATTTGTAAAAATCTAAAAATTGTTAGTTCTCATGTGTACATGATGTACCAAAGACTTTTTTTAGTAATTGTAAATGACTGCGGCTCCAGGCTTCAGTTCAGATATTGACATTTTCAGTCAATTTTCGATATGTTAGTTGAGTAAGCGAATAATTACAATTAAAATGTTATTATTTACATTGTCTGTACCTCGTTGGTATAAGTCTTTACTTTACTAACGAAACCACACAAAAATTTAAGGGTTTGAAACGTGTGAAACGAACATTTTGTTGAAAATAAATATCAAGTTTTTAGCCTAAGTCTTCTTAAAAAAACTGTTTTAGAAAAAAAAAATAGTCGTTCACTCAAAATATAAAGAAAAATAGTTATTTTAGTCGGATTTGTCATGATTACTAATACAAGAATTTCCATCACCTCGTACATGACAATTTTGCACATCAGCGAACTTATAATTATATTTTATACGTTTAAAGACGAACAAATATTATCTTTCTTTTAATTAAAGTTCTCGCAGGTTTACAAGGTGCGGCGGTTAATAATTCTCAATTTTTTCTAAAAACAACTACGTTTAATTTGAGAGGAAGTTAAAAATAGTTTCTTCAAAGTATGCGCCATAGCTAGCTACACATTTTTCACATCTCAGTGTTTCATGGAAAGTACGCGAAACATCGATAAAAAAAGTGGAAATCGAAAGAGGCCAAGTCTAGCGAGTACGGCGGGTGGGGCAAGAGTTCCCAAACAAGCGCAGAAATGGTGTATCTGACCGGTTTCGCTGTGTGTGATGGGGCCTTGTCGTGCTGCAAAATTACTTTTCTGTGTCTTGTAATCCATTCTAGTTGCTTTTCAATCAATGCATGGTTCAAATTAAACATTTGTTGACAGAACGATATTATTATTATTAGGTGCGTATAGACCCGGTTGGACCACGCAAAGCATTCTTGCACGAGTGTTCTTTCTGATCCTCCACACCTCTCCCATCCTTTCTCAGTGAATTCTCTTTCTCTCCTCCGTCCACTTTGTTCCCGATCTCCTCGAAACTTTGCTCTCTGATGCAACGTTCCACATATGTTTTTTGTTTCTATACGTACTTCTATCCTCAATCTCTGTCGTACCCATTTGTACCTTTCCCAAATCAGCTCTGACTTGTGTGATCCATGATACTGTCGACTTGACTCCTTGTATGTATATAAGAATTCTATTGGTGAGTCTTGTCGTTGGGAGTCTACTGATATGTGCATAAAAGTTTAACCTTCTTTTTCTTATATGTCTGCCGCTAAGTTGGACTTTCTCTCTGTGGTCTTTCGAGAATGTAGTCTGTATCCTTCCTCTGTCAGTTTTGGGCCGCGAATTTTCCTCATAATTCTATGCCGCTTTTTGTATGAAGTGTAAGTGTCTCGCTTGCGCATAGTACCTCTGTTTTTATTACTGTGTTGTAGTGTCTTATTTTTGCGTGTGTGGATAGGTATCTCGCCCTAGGTATTTGAAGTGAGTGACCCTATTTATTTTGCCGTATTTGGCGTCCAAATTTTGGACATCTAATTTTGAGCAGAAGAGTTCGGTTTTTTGCAAGGAGATTTGTAGGCCGACTTTCTATGCATATTCCTTGACGACTTCGATCTGTTTGGTTGCCCTTTTCTCATTGTCTGCGAGTATGGCATTCCTAATAACTTTGTCCAGGACCAGATTGAAGATTAGTGGGGATAACCCATCTCCTTGGCATACTCCAGTTTTAATCAGGAAGGGTTCGGAAATGCCTCCCATTAATTTCACTTTAGAGGTTGTGTCAGTCAGTGTCTGCTTGATCAATCGTAGTGTTTTGGGGTCGAGTCCTTGTTCTTTTAGGATGTTGAACAGAGATTTTCGGTCGATGCAGTTGTATGCTTTTTTGAAGTCCACGAACGTGCAGATGATTGGGACGTTCCTGATAGCCTTGTATTTCAGTATTGTTTTTAAGTTATATATTTGTTCAGTGCATGAGCGACCAAGGTGAAAGCCTGCCTGGTACTCGCCAGTTTTGTGTTCTAATTGTTCTTGTGTTGTCTGGAGAAGACATGCTGAGAGGATTTTGTAAGTGACTTGTAGTAAGGGGATTCCTCTGTAGTTGTTCACATCTGTTCTGTCTCCCTTCTTGTGCAGCGGATGGATAAGAACACATTTCCATCCATCTGGTAATTTTTCTGTTTGCCAAATGTTCGTGATAATTTGCGTAAGTTCTAACAGTGAATTTGGCCCGAGGTTTTTCAATAATTCCGCGATGATACCATCTTCACCGGATGACTTGTTATTCTTTAGTTTGCGTATGTGCCTGTGGATTTCTTCTTGTATTGGTGGTGGTGATTCTGAGTGGGCATGTATACAATTTTCCTTAGGAAATTTTGAGTCGCGTTCGGGGCAATTGAGGAGATCAGAGAAATAGTGTGCCAGCTCCTGACAATTCTGCTGATTGGTTTGCGCTAATCTCCCATTCCGCTTTCTGAAGCAAATATTTTGTGGTGTGTATCCACAGATTTCTCTTGCAAAAGTCCTATATAAGTCTCTCGTGTTATAATTGCGGAAATTCTCCTCTATAGAGTCTAGTTGTTCCTTCATGTACTTCCTCTTAGTTTGCCTGATAACCTTTGCGGTCTGTTTTTTAGTCACGTTAAAAAGCTGTTGACTTTCTGGGAATTTTTTACTGTTGTACTCCTGAAAAGCTTGTTTGCGCCGCTGCAATGCTCTTTCGCATTCCGAGTTCCACCAAGGGTGTTTTGTGTTCTTTTTCAATGGGATCAGTTCCTGTGCTTTTTGTGTAATTTTTTCAATGTATCTGCCAGTTCATTTTCCCATTGCTCTATTATGTTGGATTCCTTGATTTTTTTTGTATCGAATTTCTGTAGATGTGCATTCTTGTGATGAATTCTCCTTGGGGTGAACTTGACTTTGATTCATGTTAGGTAGTGGTCTGAGTCAATGTTCGTGCCCCTGCGGACTGCCGACAGAACGATATTAACTATTTCACCCATCCCACCAATTGTACAGCATTATCTTCTTTCCAAAGCGATTCGGTCTTGCGGCCGATGTTGATGGTAGTCCTGGGACAACCCATAATTTCTAGTCATGATCCGATGCAAAAAACTATAAACCAAAAACAAGACAAAGCAAAACTCCACACACCGTTTATGGGCACCAATAGTGCCCAATTTATGGCCACGAAAATGGGCACCAATAGTGCCCATTTTCGTGCCTTCTGGATATATCCCATTGCACTCAAAAGATTACAAATGCTTCGGTGACCAACATTTAACCTCTCTACCATTTGCTCTTGAGTGTGCATTTCGCATTCTTTCCACAACGCTTGCAACTCGGCATCTTCAAATTTTTCTATTGACCGGGGCATTCTTTGTCTTTCAAGTTGAAATCACCACTTTTGAATCATCTAAACCAACTGCCACAAGCGTCTTTCGTTGAGACATTGTCACCGCAAATTTGCACATTTGAATTTTAATGTCACTCTGGTTTTACTTTTGATTGAACAAGAAAAGCAGATGAAAGCAAAAAAAGCAAAAATGATCTTCTTTTGGCTCGAAACTTCACATGTTTACCGCAAGAAAAATGCTAACTCGAAATCGTTTAAATATTAATGACGTTTTGAAAAGTACTGTCCTACCAACAAAATATCATAAGAAATTAGACTGTAAACCGACCATTGTTTCCAGCGCCATCTCTTAAAAAAAAGAATTATTAACCGTTACGCCTGATATTATTTGGTCATTAACAAAATTTATTCACGAATATTTGAATCGAATAAAATCAGATATTTTGCGATGTGTATCTTTTTCCTCTTAAAAAGATTATTAGCAACCGACATTCATATTAAGATTAAATGTGTTCCTAAGTTGAAATAAAATTGTACGCACTGAATATGCACCTATTAGTGGACACACAAATTCTATTTGGGAAATTATTGAAACGGATAACGCTTTAACATTCTAAACCATTACATACAAACACAACCAGTTTTTGAATCAATTAAAGCAAAAACTTGATACGAAAAGCCAAGTAATGTCTGAATGATTATGGCATGTTGATATATTTTTTTCTTTATTTGGGTTTTTCGTAACGATCTAAAAGTCAAAAAATATGAAAAATATCTGTTCTTATGTAAATAAAGAATCAATGGGTAAAAACAAAAATCCAAACGGAGACAAATTTCTCAGTGATTCTTTTTTGTAATAAATTTGCCTAATGAACAAAATTTTAAAAATATGTATAAAAATGATCTAAAAAAATACACAAACTTTTAACGTTAACGTTTCGGGAAATATTCTCCTCCCGTTTTCAAAACGAATCTAAAGATAAATTATATTAATTTCTATAAATTCGGAAAAGATAGGAAGTAAATATATTTTTTATGTATGTCAATGATACTTACATTGACAATTAGTTTTTAATGACAGTGACATACTACCAAAAAAAAATATATATAGGTGAGGTTTACCGTGTGATTGTAATTGTTTATTGAAATTCTTAAATGTTTTTAATTGTATTCTTTAGAATCGGGAACCATATTGAATTTAAATCTACCGAAGGCATAGCAATACAGTTATTTTTATTTAAATTAATTATAGCTGTTTCTTTTAATCTTCTGTATTTTGTTACCGATTCTTTTAATACCGTTTTGGAATTATTCCAATTGATTTTATGACCCGATTCCCATGCGTGTTGACAAATTCTAGATTTATTAAAATCGCCCTTTCTAAGAAGGTTTTTATGCTCTTTTATTTTAACATCTAACGATCTAGATGTCTCACTTATATAGAATTTGTCACATTCGCAGGCAATTTTATAAACCACATTTTTTGTATTTTGTTGTATGTTGTTTGGATTAGTTTTTGTTAATAGAGTTAATAGAGATCTAAGAGTATTTTTTGTTTTAAATGTCGTTCTGATGTATTTATTTCCTACTCTTTTAATACTACTCTTTCCTACTCTCTTAAGAATTGTGAGGTTAATTGTTTGAGAGTTATTATTATTGTTATTAATAATTTGTCTGTTTTGTCTAGTATCAAAAGGTTTTTATTTATCTATAAAATTTTTTGGGTAATTGTTTTTTATTAAAATGTCTTTTATGTCATTTGTTTCTTTTTGTAGTATATCACTGTCGGTACAAACAAGCTTTGCTCTGTCATATAAACTTTTAATTACTCCTATTTTGACCGATTTTGGGTGATTGGTAAAGAAATTGAGATGCCTATCTGTGTTTGTCAGTTTTCTGTAAATTGTAGATTTTAATGTGTTGTTTTGTTTTAATATTAAAGTGTCGAAGAATTGCTCTCTAAAGTAAACTTAATTGTAGGCTCTAGAGAATTAATATCTTGTAAAAAAATATTTACATCGTCAATGCTATGTTGCCATATGGCAAAATATCATCTACATATCTAAGCCATATTATTGGCTTTTTAAGAAATTTATTTCATATGTCATTCTCTAGTTCCTTCATAAAGGTATTACTAATCAAAGGAGAAAGAGACGAACCCATTGCCATTTCAAAATATCGTTGATAATAATCATTATCTAATTGAAAATATGTGGTTTTTAAGCACAGAGTTAATAATTCCAAAATTGAATATATGTTTAGTTTAGTGCGGTCTTTTAATGTTGTGTCCTGTTCTAATCTCTTTCTAACTATTAAAAGTGATTTATCAACTGGTGTATTAGTAAATAAACTCACCACGTCAAAACTAACTATTAAATGTTGATATGTAATTTTAATGTTCGAAATTTTATCTAAAAAATCTGAAGTATTTTAATGTATGAATTTATTTTACCCGAAAGTGGATTTAAAATGTTTAATAAATACGAAATGCCAAGGAAATAATTTTCCAAAATGACAACGTTCTGTCTCACTCACTGCTATATCCGTCTTAGTCGCCAGACTTGTCACTGTCAAAGTAACCTCTGTTTCTATGGCTCAAATATTACGTAGCGGGCTACAAAAACAGTTTTTAACTGTAATTTTTTAATTTTTAATGTAATTTTTTAACAGTATTTAAAAACACTTTGTATAGTTCTTTCACCCAACATACCAATTCACTGCATTTTATCGAGGTTTCAATTATAGTTGGTCCAAATATATCAATCCGAAAAATTCTGTTATTTAATTTCAATCCACGAAGTCTTCAACCTAGCCCGTATGTAGCTAAAAATGCGATAAAATATAGTTTACAATAAAAAAAGAAATTTCGTTTTAACAGATCCTCTTAGTACTACATCCGCTCAATCTGAAAATGTATTACCCTATATGCAAGGATTTCCCGAAGCATAACAGTATTTTCTCCACTTTTCCAACTTTAATATCGCCATAGTGCACTTATCGATCGATCGGATTTTCATTTCTCGTCAATTATGTTTCACCTGAACGAGATTTTCCCCATCTAAAACCATTTTGCGACTTTATATCGAAAGTGGATTTTGTAAACGACTCTTTTAGACAACCGATATTTTTAAAATGTTTCGAACTTATGTTATATAAGTGCATTGTGTTTCAATATTATATTCATTTCAATAAAAGCAAATTGTTCAGGTTTAGTTGGTAATTGAGGAGAGTAGCTTTGTTTTTTGGTCGGTTTATTACTAAACTTTTAAGGTGATTCAGATTCAGGTGGTGATTCAGGTTCAGAACCCTCCTTTAGTCGCCGCCGATCTGACAGATCAGAAGGGGATATTTTGTTTTAGGGAATATCTTAGCACTATTTAAATGGAGTGAGGCAGTAATATTTTAAAGTTCGCCAAGTCTATAGTAGATCAGAAAAAATTTGCAACAAGATAGTAAATTATTCATACATACGTTTTTAATTAATTTAATTAATTAATTATCTTTGTAATATATATATATATATATATATATATATATATATATATATATATATATATATATATATACTGCTGCGTACAATGAGGAGACAACAGTAGTCAGGAGATATACACTTCCGACCGTTGGGTTCCACAATCTCATGTGGAACGCACAACAACCTGAGTCTTCGCCATATTGAGAATTAGTTAGTTACTTGACTGGGAGCCCAAAGACTGCAAAGAGTCCCAGTTGGATTGGCAGTCCAAAGAAGACAAAAAACTCGATGAATAAGCCATCCGACGAGAAGTTGGCGAAAATATGGGTTGTTTTATTGTGAACAGGGACTCCCTATTATTGGCGAGAGAGCACCCTGATGAATCTAATCAGCAACAGACGAAACATGTGCCCTCCAATGTAAAGGATGGGTGGGGCTTCCTCCCAGTCAAGCAACTAACCAATTCTCAATATGGCGGAGACGCAGGTTGTTGTGCGTACCACATGAGACTGTGGAACCCAACGGTCAGGAATGTATAACTCCTGACTATTGTTGTCTCATTGGAAGCAGTCCAAACAAGTCAAAAAACTCTATGAATAATAAGCCATCCGACGAGAAGTCGACGAAAATATGGGTTGTTTGATTGTCAGACGAAACATGTGCATGGGTGAGGCTTCCTCCCAGTCAAGCAACTAACCAATTCTCATACATATATATATATATATATATATATATATATATATATATATATATATATATATATATATATATATATATATGAACATTTTTGTTGGTTGCTTGAACGGGAAGGAGCCCCACCTATCCCTTCAACTGGATGACATATGTTTCGTCTCTCGGGGTTCAGACTCATCAGGGCGCCGACATATACCATACCATCAAGAATAGGGGGACCCTATCCATAGCCAACAACCCATGTTTTCGCCGACTTCCCGTCGGATGGCGTATATATGTAGTGTTAGTTTTTCTTGGACTGCATCCAATGAGACAGTAGTAGCCGAGTGTCATCACACACCCAACCGTTGAGTTCCACAATCTCATGTGAAACCCAAATTCTCAAATGAATTCATTTAGGCGGAGACGCAGGTTGTTGTGTGTTCCACATGAGATTGTGGAACCCAACGGTTGGGTGTGTGATAACACTCAGCTAGTGCTGCCTCATTGGGCGCTGTGGATAGAGTCTCCTTATTTTTGATGGTATGGTATATGTCGGCGCCCTGATGGATATGTCGGCGCCCCTCCCCGGTCTGAACCTCGAGAGACGAAACATATGTCATCTAGTTGAAGGGATAGGTGGGGCTCCTTCCCGGTCAAGCAACCAACAAAAATGTTCATTTAGGCGAAGACGCAGGTTGTTGTGTGTTCCACGTGAGATTGTGGAACCCAACGGTTGGATGTGTGATGACACTGAGCTACTGCTCAGTGGACGCAGTCCAAGAAAATCTAACACTACATATATATATATATATATATATATATATATATATATATATATATATATATATATATATATATATATATACATATATATATATATATATATATATATATATATATATATATATATATATATATATATATATATATATATATATATATATATATATATATACATATATATATATATATATATATATATATATATATATATATATATTATATATATATATATATATATACATATATATATATATATATATATATATATATATATATATATATATATATATATATACATATATATATATATATATATATATATATATATATATATATATATATATATATATATATATATACATATACATATACATATTGTGAGTAATGAATGGTAATATAAGAAATAATAAATAATGGTATTGTAAGAAAATATTTATAAATATATTGAAGTGAAAAAAAAAACTATAAAATCAAGCAAGGATATGTGGGCCACAAAACATTCTTGAGCACCTTCCTGGAGTAAAACGAAAGGTGCTATTAGAAATCTGAATTATGTTCTGAAAGTTTGGTCTCTGTTGTTTGATAGTAAAATTTTTAATATAATAGTAGAATGTGCTAATAAACACATTGACAAAATTTGTGACAACTTTTCTAAGCCAAGAGGTGCAAAACAAACTGATTTAGTTGAAATAAAAGCGTTTATTGGACTTTTATACCTCGCCGATGAGTATAAAGCATCACATCTAAATCTAGAGGAATTATATAGTACAAATGGGGATAGGGTTGAGCTTTACAGATTAACTATGAGCATATTCAGATTTTTACTTCGTTGTCTACGTCTTGATGACCTGGAAATGAGGCAAGATAGAAGTTACCAGCAGTTATCTGACCGAAGTGTTCGCAGAATTCTACACCGAGATCTCAAAATGCATCCTTACAAAATTGCAGTTACACAGAAATTGTCTGAAACGGATTGGGAAACCCGTAGAACTTTGTGCCAACAGCTTCGAAACTTTCCTCGCGGAAACGTTTTGATCTTTACGGATGAAGCTCATTTCCACCTTTCAGGTATGGTCAATAAACAGAATTTTCGTTACTGGGCAGAAAGTAATCCTCGAAAACTTCTCCAATGCCCACTCCACAGCCCAAAGGTTTCGGTATGGTGCGCTGTTCACGAATTTGGAGTATGGGGTCCGTACTTTTTTGAAGAGAATGGTGTCACTGCAACAGTGACTTCTAATCGCTATTGCGCATTACTGGAGAATTTTCTCCGGCCCAGATTGGCTGATCTTTATAATCAACATGGGCAAGAAAATGTGTGGTGCCAGCAAGATGGTGCAGAAGCCTACACACCTCGTCGTTCACTTGAAATTTTAAGACAACTGTTTCCTGGACATGTAATCTCCTTGCGTGGCGACATTTGCTGGCCTCTTCGTTCTCCAGATTTGTCCCCGTGCGACTTCTTTCTGTGGGGCTATCTTAAGTCGAAGGTATACCAACGTTGTCCACTAACTTTGGATGCACTTAAGGAGGCGATAGCCCAAGAAATTGCGACGATTCCCTCTGAAATGCTACGTCGTGTAATGGAAAGCTACCGAGAGAGGCTCAATCAATATATCGATAATGGAGACCGCTACTTGAGTGATATCATGTTTAAAACATGTTAATTTAAAACTGAGTTGTACATACTTTTCAGAAATATACAGGTTTGTATTGCATCTTTGTTGGTTAGATTTTTATTAGAGTTCCAAATGGGGGAACTCTACATTTTGAAGGCAAAATTGATGAGACAACAGGCGACCAAAAAAACCTAAAATAATAACATTTTACGACCAAACAAAATGCGGAGTATATATTGTAGATCAAACATGAGCAGGATATAATGTTTCTAGGGCTGTAAAACTGAACTACCATACCCTTATAGATGCACTCTAAAAAGCCTGTGAAATACTGGGATGTCGCATGTCCTTAAAAATGCATTTTTTACATTCTCATTTGGATTTCTCACCAGGACATCAGGAAGCAAGATTCTAGGGACGATGATACCCATCTATGCTAGGGTGACTCCTGCTGATTTTTAAAGAAAGCTGATGCTACAGAACACAATAGGAAAAAGGGAAAGTTTTTGTCACTGTATGTCATCGCATGTAATATATTTTTTATTTATATAATCCTCAGTAAGGTCTTTGCACAGATTTAAGTTAATGTTAAATAATTTACTTAGTTTCATTACTTTAAGTAGTTTATATTACTTTCCATAATTTATACTAAATTTGTTCTAGCAAAGATTTCAATCGGTTCCAAGTTGTCCGGAGTTTGCGCAGACGAATGTACGCGTTCTAGCAAATTAAATCCGGGATTCCGACTACCAGTCAGATGTTCTAACAACAACAAAATCCAGTTTCCAAACTAGTTTCAAACCGTTCAATTTAGTTTGTGACATGCGCAATAGTTGGAAATGTTCATTTATTTATTTTGATTTTGGATTGTTTAGTTATGTAGAAGGAAATTTCTTAAACTATTTTACATTTTTATTGTTTTGCGGAGTTAACATCGATAAACTGCAAATTTTGAGACAATTCAGTTTTTGTGTTTTAAAACATTTCCGCAAGCATTTCAGGAAAAACGGATTTCTAGGTGTGATTGGGGCTATTGACGGCTCGCATATAAAAATTGATAAGCCTACTATCCATCCAGACTCATATTTAAACAGAAAATATTTTTACTCCATCCAGGTAAGTTCAGTGGGGAAAATATATAACTTTTATTTAATCTATTTCAAACAATATTCATATTCTATTTTTGATACCCTTCATGCCTAATGTTTTAAGTTTGTTTTTTAATTATTTTCAGATGCAAGCTGTGGGTGATCATAATTTGAGGATAAGAGATATTTTTATTGGATATCCTGGCTCTGTTCATGACAACAGGGTTTTTAGAAATTTACCTCTATGTGCAGAAATGGTGGATCGGATAGTGGCTATACTTGCATGAAGAACTTATTAACCCTATTTAAAGATAGAGGGAACCTTACAGCCATAGAAACAAATTTCAATTCAAAGTTATCCACAACCCATTATGTTATTGAACACTGTTTTGGCTTACTGAAACAGAAATGGTGCCAACTGTACTACATTAATATAAAAAATAATTGATATAGTGCATTTCATTCAGGCCTGCAGTGTACTGAATTTCTACCAAATATAGAAAACTCTTTTATACCTGTAATTAATAAGTAGGAGGAGGACAATCAAAATATCAATAGGGATGCTGCTGGTCACAGAAATTTTGTAGCTTGACACATTCTAAGATAGCATTAATATTGTTATATTTTGGATAATTTAAGGTCAAAGAGAATTGATTTTTAAAAACAGCATATAGATTATAATTAAAAGCTCCTTTAGAAGACTAAACACAAACTTCTGGCTTCAAATTTGAATGGCTTTCTTTTTACCTAGTGTATAATTTTCTTTTATATTATTTCGTCTAAATTTAAAAATAATTTTCATGTGTACTATGTGTCTTATTGTGTACTCAAGCCTTACCAACAAATATTTTATATTAAGTAATGTAACTTTATTAAATATTTTCAAATAACAGAAAAAACATTTCATAACGTAGTTTCTAATTTTTAATAACTCTTCAACCCAAAATAAACAAAACTCCATATAAATTAATAATTCCTTTCTACATACATCTAATATATAATACAAAAGAAAACCAATAAAAACATGAAATTTAGATAAGTGAATTAATATTAGCATTCGTATTTTTACTAATTTCTTCTTTCTATTAATTCATTTCTTCTTTTACATTCTAACTTCTCTCTCTCAATTTACAAAATTTACTATATTTTGTATTTTTCTATCTCTAGTTTTTCTTCTTGATAGTGCTTCCTATCTAAAAGCATTTGTTCAATAGTTACATCCGTTTTATACTTTGTAGTCTGTATCAGTTTTCATATTTTCTTCGGCAGGGGTTGTTAGTGTTTTTTCAATAAATATATTTGCATCTTTGAATTCCAAGTGTGGTTCAACATTTTCAATTTCACTTGCAACTCCCAAACTTTCTTCATTAAATAATTTAGTTGTTATAAAGCTTGATGAGCTGAGTAAAATTTCTGGGTTTATAATTTTTTTTTGCTAAAAGTTAATGCCAATTTTTGCATCAAATTCAAAATATTTCGCTCCTCTTTCAATGTGATATATAAAATTTTTAGGTCGAAAGCCCCGACTGTACGGGTACAGCCGGTACACAAGAATATTGCTGTACGGGTACAGACTCACTGCTTATGCTGGATGGGGGTGAAATTACAACACATTCTAAGATATCTACAAATATAAAATCGTATATTTAAAGAAAATCACAGTAAATATGGTACAAACACTCACCGTTAACATCAATATTATCCATTTTAACCAACTTTGTTATTTTTATGATAAAAAACTACGTTGTTGGCTTTACTATTTTCAAATAAAAATATAAACAAACGCGACTTAACCAAAAAATATTTACGTATAGATACGATTCATATACGTCAATATTCTCTGACACGATGCAGAGAAATGTCAATCAAAATAAGCGTTCTAGCAGAAAAAATCTCAAACCGTTTGCAACCAAGTTTAGGGACGAAAATGCGCAATTAATTAATCCATCAAACTGGTTTCAAACCGTTTGAAATCCTTGCTAGAACAGACCAATTAAATACATATTAGATTGTAGTAATATGTCGTCTACTTTTTGTTCCTAACCACCGAACCCTATAACAAAAAAAATGTACGTGTTACATACAATAATTAGCTTATAATTTTCGGATTTGGGACTACAAAAGACTTCATATACACCTACTTTCATCAATGTGAACTCACAGAAGTTTAAATTTGTTGAACTGTGTTACTTATCCATAAATTTGTATGTTTACACTGCACTATAACCAACCCCAAATTGTCACAAATATAACGAAAAAAAGGGGTCTAAACAAAATGATGGCATAATATTGCCACACCCAGAACATAAAGCACAATTGAAGAACAGGGTGTTAACATCAAATTATCAACAATATGTTAGGCGTTTGTATTTTTCATTGAAGTCAATACTTCAATCAAATTCGAATATTATCGGCCGACAGACATGTGAGACACCGTATTATGTTCGTTTTTCTACTAAAAAAGTGTTCTAGAGCCGAACGAAATAATTTACTCTGCTTTGGGGGAAAATACGGTATCTGAGAGTACGTGCAAAGGATGGTACCCTTTAACCTTACCTATACTGCAAAGGATGGTATACGTGCAAAGGATGGTACCCTTTAGGTATGGTAAGTTTAGGACGGATAATTTCGATCTTTTCAATCAACATCGTTCGGGAGCACCAAAATAAGTTGAAGATGGGGAATTAGATCAGCTGTTGCAAGAAAGTCCTTGTCAAACATAAAAACAGCTTGCTGAACAATTGGGTATCACTCAACAAGCGATTTTACATCGCTTGCAGAAGCTGAGAAAAATAAAGAAGGCTGGTCGTTGGGTCCCGAACGTGCTTAGCCCAAAACATAAAGCGAGATGTTACAACAGAGCAGTTTGCCTGCTGTCAAGATTTAAACAGAAGGATTTTTTTATTTGAAATCGTGACAGGTGATGAAAGGTGGGTTTTATATGACAGCTCTAAAAAGAGAAAAGCATGGATTTACCCCGGCGAACCAACAATAAACTACAAAGCAATATTCACGCGAAAAAAGTATTGCTGTGTTTTGTGGGATATGAAATGTCTACTATACTTTGAGTTACTAAAACCCCGAGAACTGTAACTTCTGAGAGTTATCAAGAACAATTGATGCGTTTAAGTGACGCAATCGAACAGAAACGGCAATATACTGGCAAGGGAACTCGGCAGGTTATACTGCTACACGACAACGCTGGACCCCATTAGGCGGCAGCAACCAAACAACTTATCGATACTTTGGGCTGGGAACTTCTCCTTCATGCGGCCTATTCTCCATATATGGCCCCGTCAGATTTCTAACTCTTTCGTTTTCTGCAACACCATCTGTCGATATGCAATTTCGCACACTCGAAGAGGCTTAAAATTTTATTAACGAATTTATGGAGTCAAGACCACAATTGTTTTTTTTTTTCGATCAGGGATTCGCCATTTGCCAGAAGAATGGAAGAAGTATCGAAAGTGATGGAGATTCTTTTCTAAACTGACACGTATGTTAGTTTTGTATAAATATATATTAATTTTATGTAAAAAAGAGTAAACATTTATTTGTAGATCTAATAGTTCTAAGTTAATATTTGATTTTGCGGTGATGCAGTATATACTTGTTTTAACTTGACTTTTCACTTGGTGCACATATGATATCTTCAAATTAATTCTCGACTTTTATTAACATTAATTTATGACAAAAGTAATAGCTTAATTCTCAAAAACCCTTCCTCATTTTCTCTACACTTTCGCCATATTTCAGACCTCTGTTGAATCCTAGATCTAAAAGAACGTAGTGAGTATGATGTTTAAAAGCCATTGCGGTTTTTTTCAACTTCTAGAGATGTAAAGAGGTTATCAATCAGGTGATGTGACAAAGATCGGAAGATATGAAAGTCTAAAGGGGCCAACTCTGGATAATACGGCTAGGGCGACAAAATCTTTTAGATGATCGTTTCCAGGATCATTTTCGCTGTATATGGTCTTGGCCAGCAAAATGACTTCCGTTCATCATTTGCCATAATAAAGCATTCTTACCAGAGCGTTACTAGATAACTTTCAGTAATGACCGTTTGATCATATTACCACCATACACACAGCAAGAGCTTTTAATATGGATATTTGGTTTTACAGTACAGGTTGATTGCTCATCGCGATTAGCCCACGATTTTCGCATCTTTGGATTATCATAAAAGATCCAGTTATAGTCTCAGGTCAGAATCTTGTACAGGAAATTATTTTTCTTGAATTTGGAAGACAGTAATCGCACAAAGTCGAAACGTATAGGATTATTTTCGGGTGTGTATTCATAGGGGACCCACTAATTCTCCTTATATATTATTCCTTATCCAATTTAACCATTAATGTTAACCAATCATGTTAATGACAAATAATATAAAAATTTAAAAAGGGATTAGACGCGGAGATGCGTTATCGGCACTATTATTCATAATAGCATTGGATACAGAAAAATACAGAAAATTAAAAATATAGGAACATTAAATAAACATCTTGTACAGATAGTGGCATATGCGGATGATATTGCAATTATTGCTAGAGAGCATAGACAAGCTAAAGCGCGTAATAACTGACCGCGAGTCTAAGAAAAAAGGGCTGGAAATAAATGAGCAAAAAACAAAGTATATGTACTGCAACAGAAATGAAAGAACACTGAGAAATATAGAGTGCGGAAGCTATAAATTCGAAGAAGTAAAAATTATTAAAATATCTGCGAGTCATAATAGATAGAAGGAATGAGGAATTTGATATAGAAGAGAAGATATATATAGGATATAGATAACATAATAAGATGGTATGGACACGTGATGAAAAGAGCCAGGGATATGTCAATAAAAGAGATAATATGAAAACCAGCACAAAGCAGACCGAGAGGGAGACCCAGGGTCAGATGGAGATGGTAGATGGAAGAAAATATAAAAACTGTAAACGCAAAGGGATGGAGAAGACAGATCGACAGATAGGAAGAGATAGAGGAAAATAATAGAAAAGGTAAAAACTCACCAACAACTATGAGAAGGGCAACAGGAAGAAATGTGGACTGATCCACCACACTAAAAGGATTTGAAGAGTCTCTTATATATGGAACAGCTACAATTTCAATATGAAATGTATTAGCTTATAAGAATAATCCAACTTATCCAGTCTTCCAGATTTTAGGCAGTTGAAAGGATTTCAGTTGAAAGGAAATCAGTTTTCTGAATTTTCTTAAACTAACACTGATATGTCCTGCTATACAAGATACTAGGATAAATTATGGCATTTATGGCATTAATATACTTTGGAAACTCATAAAACACGTGAAAACATTTCATTATACGTTTTTTGGAAAATCCATTAATTAAAGCAGCGTATTCAAAGAAATAACTCTAATACAATTTAACTTGTGTAAATGAGATTGCAAATTGTTCCTCTAGCCCTGTAAATTGATCGCTTATTTATATTTCGAAACAGGAATGATTTGTATCAAATAACACGAAAAACTCTCTTTGAATGTTCGAGATGTACAACTTCTTGGAGGTTTATTTTTATTCTTTGCCAACTTACTTGCAAATACCGTTGGATATCTTTTCCATTTTATTGTATCGTGTTTCCTAGTTTATCCCCAAAGGCTTATAGGTATTGCATACGAAAGATTTTTACTATAAAGTTGAGCTTTAGACGATGCAAATAGGTGCAGTTTTTTCTAGTTTTTAACCATCTAACAAAAATGGAAATTTTGCATATATTTATTTGACGTATGTTTTGGAATGATGGATATCTCTTTCAAAACAAGTTAATGACCTATTGGTTAGCTGGTGTCGGGTTATTGTAACGGAATGCTTAAAAGAAACCGATTTTGTTAAAAGAATTGGTTTGGATTAGTTTGTCAGTTTATTTTGGATATACAAGAAACTTGCAGCTTTTGATGGATTCTATATTCATCAATTCATCCATCGTCATCTCATTATAATATATATTTGCCATATGGCTAATGAAAAACCATTGTTGAATTAATTGGAATGATGAATTTACACCACAATCATCATTTTTAAACAATAATTGAAAAATTGACAAATGAAGTAGAATTTGTTATGTTAAGTTCATCCATCTTACAATACGGTCTATAGCCGGTGTCCTTTACAGGGCTCGTGCCCTTCTCACGGAGGTCTTTCTAAATTTTAGTCGCTGCGGTGCTGGTTGGTGTCCGTGCTGAGATGTCTGGGATCAGTCTCCAGTTTTACTCTCTCTTGGTCTGCAGCGACCCCCCTATCTATATTTGGGAGCGCCATGCTGGCTTACGGATATAGATTTCCTATTGGAGTCGGTCTCAGACATCCCGTTATGATATATGCGGTCTCGTTCAGTGCCATGTCCACCTGCGTTGCATGTGTTGACCGGCTCCAGACTGGCGCCTCATATTCTGCAGCTAACAAGGATGGAGCCAAGATGTGTAGGTTAAGAATTAACTTGAATATATAATAGAAGCACCAAATAAAAAGTCAAGTTATATTAATTATATACTGTATCACCGCAAAATCAAATATTAGCTTAAAACTTTCTGGTCACAAATAAATTCTGACCCTTTTTTTAGATAAAATTTATATTTATTTATACAGAACTAACATCTATGTCAGTTTTAAAAAGAATCTCCATCACTTTCAATACATTTCTGCCATTTCTCGGGCAACTGGCGAATCTCTGATCGAAAAAACAATTGTGGTTTTGATTCCATAAATTCGTTAATAAAATGTTGGACCTCTTCGATTGTGCGAAACTGCATATCGACAAGATGGTGTTGCAGAAAAGGAAAGAGTTAGAAATCTGAAGGGGCCATATCTGGAGAATAGGCCGATAAGTCAAAGTATCGATAAGTTCCCTTGCCTGCCGAGTTCCCTTGCCAATATATAGTCGTTTCTGTTCGATTTCGTCACTTAAACGCATCAATTGTTCTTAATAACGCTCAGAAGTTACAGTTTCCCGGGTTTTAGTAACTCAAAGTATAGTACACCTTTCATATCCCACAAATCATAGCAATACTCTTTTCGCGTGAATATTTGGCTTTGTAGTTTGGATTATCATAAAAGATACAGTTGTAGTCTCAGGTCAGAATCTTATACAGAAAATTATTTTTCTTGAATTTGGAAGATAGTAATCGCCCATGCTTTTCTGTTTTTAGGCTTGTTTTATAGAACCCACCTCTCATCACCTGTCAGGGCTTTAAACAGAAAATCGTTCTGTTTAAATCTTGACAGTCGGCAAACTGCTGTGTTGTAACGTCTTGCTTTATATTCTGGCAACGCACGTGTCCAGAATATTAAACCTACCAGCCTTCTTTATTTTTCCCAGCTTCTGAAAACGATGTAAAATCGTTTGTTGAGTGATACCCAATTAGTCAGCAAGCTCCTTTTGTGTTTGACAAGAACTTTCTTGCAACAGCTGATCCAATTGCTCGTCTTCAACTTCTTTTACTGCTCCCGAACGATGTTGGTTGAAAAGATCGAAATTACCTGTCTGAAACTTTAGGTACCATCCTTTGCACGTATTCTCAGATACCGCACTTTCCCCTAAAGCAGAGCAAATCATTTTGTTCGGTTCGAAAACACTTTTTTTAGTAGAAAAACGAACATAATACAGTGCCTCACATGTCTGTCGGCAGATATCGTGCTCACTTATAACATTTGTCAGGTTATATCGTGTTGTAGAGTTTTCATATGCGGTTTTTTAGGTAATGATTGGCACTACGAATTCTCAAAGCAACGGGAAAAAGATTTCCACCTCAAATAAAGTTAGTTGATTAATTCGGAAGGGTCAGAACTTATTACTGTACACATAATAAATGATACAAGAATATATAGAGATATAATATTCGAATTTGACCATTATATTGTAATAGCATAAATAGAGATAATGATGACTAATAATAAGTATTCACTTCAAGTCAAAATAAAAACTCCCAACGTATTGTTGATAATTTAACCTTAACACCCTGTTCTTGTTGGAATTGTTGGTTTATGTTATGGGTTTATGTCATTTTGTTTAGATCCCTTTTTTTCGTGGTATTTGTGACAGTTTGGGTTTGGTTATAGTGCAATGTAGACATACAAGTTTATGGATAAATAGCACAGATCAACAAATTTAAACTTCTTTGAGGTAAAATTGATGAAAATAGGTGTATATGAAGTATTTTGTAGTCCTAAATTCGAAAATTATTAGCTAATTACTCTAACACGCACAGTTTTTTTTTGTTACAGGGATCGATGGGGAAAAAACTGTAGACGGCATATTTTTACAATCTAATATCTATTTAATATAAACTAGACAAAGTAATGTAAACTATTTAAAGTAATGTAACTATGTATCTTATACATAGTTACATTACTCGTGGAATATTGTGGAAATACCCTCTCTACGGTCTTGTGGTAATTCCTGCATTTTCCAGTCCATAGTCATGCAGAAAAAAATAAAAAATCACGCTACATAAAGAAGAAGCAAGTACTTAAAAATTGGACGTGTTGGGCCATTTCTGTGAAAAGGTGTTTTATGCCTCGAAAAATAACCAAATTAATAGTACATAAAAGACAACCATACATTGATTCAACGTGTATATATTTTCGTGTGTAAAAGTGGTAATGTATCATTATAAATGATACGTGTAAATGTGTTATGCACAAATTAAAAACATTATGGTTGATTTGTATTTTTTATTAGGGAAAACTTGAAATAACAAAAATAGATATGTCTTACTTTATAAAACTAAAAATTGAAATCTCTTCTTCAAACTTTTATTTATTTATAAAAATAACTTTTTGGAGTAATTATAAAATGAAGAATATTAGTAAAAGAAAAATTTATTAATTTTAGCAGCAAAATCACTTAGGGCAAGCGCTCCACTTGTACTTTACACAAATGGCATGTTTGCACTTGTCGCATATTAACTTTGTCATCCTTCTAATTTTCGATGGACAAAGGCACTATATTTTCTTTTCCTTGGCTTAGGTACGTTGTGTAAGGAGTTCAGCGTGTCTTTTTGGTAATATATCATTTATTTTATTCCTTTAGGTCCATCGGTTTTACAGGTTTTAAAGTAGAGTTTGAGAAGGTAAAGTCGTTTTACGAAACTATAGTCACACAAATTTTGTTTAAAAATAAAAGTGATAGATAACAAAGTAAAAAAATGTTTTATTCCTTTTTATAAAATGAACTATCACAAAGTAACGGACAAATCAATCAATAATTTAAAATTAATCATATTTGGCTTTAACATCATAGGACGAACTGAGCCTTCATTACATGGGAACAAAACTAAGACCATTTTGCTTGGTTTGGGTTTGAACGACACTAAAGTCAAGGACCCATTACAACAGAACATGCATGTTCCGATACGCCTGAAACGCATATTTTACAGCTCTTCTGGTCTATATTTGATGTGATAGTTCCTAATACAGTCAAATATTTCTCTCCTATGTAATATGTCAGATAGTTCTTAATACAGTCAAATTATATGGCTGCCTGAGCAAGTTTTTGACTAAAGGGATTGACGTAAACCAATTGTCGCAGGTCACATTTCTATTACTACCATAAAAAGCTTTTGTGAATTCTTTTACGTAAAATTCACCAATCATGCATCAATCATATATCGTGTGGCACTCTCGCATGACATTACTATTTTTCTAATAAATTGTTTTGAATTTCACTGCCCGATCTCTTGTTCTCTTCGTTATCCGATTCTAGCAATAATCGGGTAATTTGAACAGCTTCTAAACGGCCTTGTGACGTCATTGTATTGTTATAATAGAGCCTATAAAAATATAACAATACTAATGTAAAATAAACAAATTTCCTAACAAAAGTCACATAAATATCATGTCGACCTGAGAAATTCAACGTAAAAATTGAATGTTCCTATATTTAAATAAAAAACAATCAGTTGACTGCAGAATTAAATTAAGCCGCTGTAGAACTTAATATTTAACATACGATTTTTTATTTAACATAAGAGTTTTTTTTAAATTTTTATTTAAGTTAAGACAGAGAAACAAAAGTTTTCAAAAATAAACTTGTTTTGGGAAACGAGAAAAGCCAAACATTTTATCTATGATCACGAAACGGTATTGAATTCAGAAGAAATTCAATTAAACCAAGATGATTTACACGTTTATTAGGCCAGACATTTCAGAAATCAAAACAGTGTGTTTTTTTCCGTAGTGGGGAGGTGTTTTCCGCCATTCGTCCCAATTTCAATTTCCAAATTTATCCGAATCATCCCCTTTCCATTTTTATACATTTCGGAATTAATTTCTGTTGAATGCTCGTCATATTTCCATTTCAGTTCGAGAATATTTTTGCATAAAGCGGCTTTTTTTCGGGGTATCAAAGATGTGGCTAAAATTAATGGAAAGGAATGATATTTAAATATATTTTATTAAGCTTTTTTATGGATGTATTGGGTGGTTTTTAACTGTAAATAATATTAATCATTATTTATTATAGTACGCTTTCATTACAATGAACATTTCAGAGAGGAATAATATAAGGCAACGTATACGTACATACAGAGGTTTTATTTCAAAAGTAGCCACACTCATTATTTCTTTTAGCAATGAAAATAGGTTAGATTTTGATATTTTTAGAAAAACGCCACTACTTCGAGATATTTTCCTAAAGATTCGAATCATAGCTTCCAAAGTAAGAGTGCTAGTTCGAATTTAGGATATCAATGAGTACATTTGATCAAAAGTATCGACTCCACCTTTAGTTTTTTATAAAAATGAATCATGTTTGGCTTTAATATCTTAGGACGAACCGAGCCTTTATTACATGGTAACAAAACTAAGACCATTTTGCTTGGTTTGGGTTTGAACGACACTAAAGTCAAGGACCCATTACAACAGAACATGCATGTTCCGATACGCCTGAAACGCATATTTTACAGCTCTTCTGGTCTATATTTGATGTGATAGTTCCTAATACAGTCAAAGATTTCTCTCCTATGTAATATGTCAGATAGTTCTTAATACAGTCAAATTATACGGCTGCCTGAGCAAATTTTTGACTAAAGGGATTGACGTAAACCAATTGTCGCAGGTCACATTTCTATTACTACCATGAACAGATTTTGTGAATTCCTTTACGTAAAATTCACCAATCATGCATCAATCATGTATCGTGTGGCACTGTGGCATGACATTAATATTTTTCTAATAGATTGTTTTGAATTTCACTGCCCGATCTCTCGTTCTCTTCGTTATCCGATTCTAACAATAATCGGGTAATTTGAGCAGCTTCTAAACGGCCTTGTGACGTCATTGTGTTGTTATAATAGAGTGTATAAAAATAAAACAATACTATTGTAAAATAAACAAATTTCCTAACAAAAGTCACATAAATATCATGTCGATCTGAGAAATTAACGTAAAAAATTGAATGTCCCTATATTTAAATCAACTAACAATCAGTTGATTGCAGGATTAAATTAAGGCACTGTAGAACTTAATATTTAACATAAGATCTTTTATTTGACATAAGAGTTTTTTTTAATTTTTATTTAAGTTAAGACAGAGAAACAAAAGTCTTCAAAAATAAACTTGTTTTGGGAAACGAGAAAAGTCAAACCTTTTATCTATGATCACGAAACGGTATTGAACTCAGAAGAAATTCAATTAAACCAAGATGATTTACACGTTTATTAGGCCAGACATTTCAAAAATCAAAACAGAGTGTTTTTTTTCCATAGTGGGGAGGTGTTTTGCCTCCATTCGCCCCAATTTCAATTTCCAAATTTATCCGAATCATCCCCTTTCCAGTTTTATACATTTCGGAATTAATTTCTGTTGAATGCTCGTCGTATTCCCATTTCTGTTCAAGAATATTTTTGCATAAAGCGGCTTTTTTTCGGGGTATCAAAGATGTGGCTAAAATTAATGGAAAGGAATGATATTTAAATATTTTTTATTACGCTTTTTTATGAATGTATTGGGCATTTTTTGACTGTAAATAATATTAATTATTATTTATTATAATACGCTTTCATTACAATGGATATTTCAGAGAAGAACAATATAATGCAACGTACAGGTACATACAGAGATTTTATTTCAAAAGTAGCCAACCCTCATTATTTTTTTTAGCAACGAAAATAGGTTAGATTTTGATATTTTTACAAAAACGCCACTACTTCGAGATATTTTCCTAACGATTCGAATCATAGCTTCCAAAATAAGATGGCTAGTTCAAATTTTATAGTAAATAAATTAATCAATTTTTCTTTAATTAAAGATAATTATAACAAAGCATTAAAATTCACTAGGAAGGTATCCGAAGTGAACGGCTATAAGTAGAACATTGTAGATAAATTAATTAGAAGAAATAAGTTTAGAAAATTATTGAAAGAATTAGTTGAGGAAATTAATTGTCGAGATTGTGATCGAATGTATATTAGGCAAATAATTAGATCCATATTAACGAGATGTAAAGAACACAATGAAAAATGTTGTGTTGCCCAACGTGCAATCGAACATGACCACAATATAGATGTTAGTAATTTTAGAAAGGCTAAAAGTGTAAGTAATAATAGGACTTTGGATGCATATGAAAGCATTCAAATAGAAAAATGTAAGAAAATTATGAACCGGAATAAAGGACCTGTTCCGTTCAATCAACTTTTTAAATTATTAATGTAAGGCTCAGTAAACTTCACAGTTCATGATTTTTACACGCTTTGTTAGGTAGGGTTATCATATTAGTTTTAGAATTAGATTAAATCATCTCCTTATGATGCTTTCATGGTTAGCGAAACGTGCATCGAGAAATGTTTTAAAAATGTGATTTGGTGTTTAGTGGTAAATATCTTCGAGTTTAGAGTCCATATACATGATTAAATATGAATCCGTTGTCAAAAATGAATAATGAATTCCGAGATACATTGAAATCATGTAACAACCTTATTTCTTCTTCTGTAAGAAACAAACTACATATTTCAAATTACCCTCATCATCAAGGGTCAAGATTATATGCCTTGCGAAAAATTCATAAACCAGAAAATCAATGAGACCAATTGTATTGGTAAAATGGTCAGCAAAGGAATATGAAAATCTCTCAAACCAGCTACCTTCCAGTTCATTAATAAGCCCAACAACATTTATAAAAAATTCCAAAACACACGTCTACAGGAACGTGAAGTTTTGGTGTTGATTATTTTCTTGAAGATTATTTCAGAGATTATGTACGAAACAAAGTTGTTTTTCGCTTAATAATAGGTTCTAAGAATAACAAGAAGGAACCGTTCTTAGTAAACTTATTCATGAACAAATTTGAAATCGATGCGAAAGATGAATTCAGTTATTTTTCGAGGGTGTGGTATATGGTGTAAGATATGTGGATGATTTTATTGCAATTTTCCATTCAAAAAAATAAAAACTTTTGATTGAATTATTTTTCTTTTGTAAATTACAATAGGCGAAGCCAAAGATCACGAAAAAAACGGCCAGTAAAACAAAATGGTAGCATGATACTTGCCCCACCTTTAGATTAGTTGTTAACAAAATTCCTTAATGAAAAATATAAATTAATTTTAAAAAATCACCATGAAAAATTTCTGACGTATATTTTTATCACATAACTAATATTTTTCTAACAAAAAGATCACAGGCTTATGAGTGAGGAGGCAAGGCAGATGGAAGGAGAGAGAGAACGAGACCAAGACAAAGAGCGAGAGATCATAATCTGCAACTTAAAGACTTTCCAAAGTTCTGGAACGAGGTCTTATTTTCCGCCTCGCCAGCAAAATTAACTTATACCTGGCTTAAGGGACTGGACGGGCTGCACAAAGTGCGGTTTGATATTTAAATTGGTTTAGCCTTGATTCGACTACGTAATATTCTAATTGAATCTTGTTGAAGACGTCTTACGAGTGTAGTTTTCTTTTAACACCGCCTCGGCGTTGATTAGTTTATCTAATAATTTTCGGGAACAAACAAATTCTTCCAACGTAAATATTATGTACTATTTGAAGTATTTTCGTTGTGTCTTTCAGTTAGAGGATATTGCATAAAGCAATACGCATAATGGGAAAGAGTGAATTTTAAAAACCTTCTTTCATTTGAAGAAAATGGCTGCTGAAACTTATCGATTGTTGGTTGGTCTAACTCAAACAATTTGAGAACGATGGTTTAAACGCTTCAAAAGTGGTTATTTTGATATTAAAACAAGAGACGTCCAGGAAAACAGAAAAAAGTTCAAGATGCAGATTTGCAAGTATTATTGGATGAAGTCTCAACTCATACGTTGAAACAATTGGTAGAAACATTGTATGTTGCCCAATCCACGATTTACAAATATCTACACGTGTAAGATCCAGAAGGAAGCAAAGTAGGTTCCATTTGAAATGAAGGAAAGAGGCGAAAAATCACTTGCGGAATTTTGCTTGCTAGACAGAAAGGAAAAGTATATTTGCATCGGGTTGGGACAGGTGATGAAAAGTTGATACGCAGTGCGCAATATATAGCGCAGTGGTTGCGATGTTGAATGTTAGCCTGGGTTTACTCATGATTTTTTGATGCGCTTTGGGTTGTCAAAATAGATCAACTTTTCATCACCTGTCCCAACTCGATGCAAATATACTTTTCCTTTCTGTCTAGCAAGCAAAATTTCGCAAGTGATTTTTCGCCTCTTTCCTTCAATTCAAATGGAACCTACTTTGCTTCCTTCTGGATCTTACACGTGTAGATATTTGTAAATCGTGGATTGGGCAACATACAATGTTTCTGCCAATTGTTTCAACGTATGAGTTGAGACTTCATCCAATAATACTTGCAAATCTGCATCTTGAACTTTTTTCTGTTTTCCTGGACGTCTCTTGTTTTAATATTAAAATAACCACTTTTGAAGCGTTTAAACCATCGTTCTCAAGTTGTTTGAGTTAGACCAACCAACAATCGATAACTTTCAGCAGCCATTTTCTTCAAATGAAAGAAGGTTATTAAAATTCACTCTTTCCCATTATGCGTATTGCTTTATATATATATACACATATATACCTATAGGGATAGGTGGGGCTCCTTCCCGGTCAAGCAACCAACAAAAATGTTCATTTAGGCGAAGACGCAGGTTGTGTGTTCCACATGAGATTGTGGAACCCAACGGTTGGGTGTGTGATGACACTGAGCTACTGCTCATTGGACGCAGTCCAAGAAAATCTAACACTACATATATATATATATATATATATATATATATATATATATATATATATATATATATATATATATATATATATATATATATATATATCATCATCATCATCATCATCATCAGCCTGTGTCGATCCACTGCAGAATGAAGGCCTCTTCAGCATGCTTCCAACTTTCACGGTCCTGAGCTTTCCTCTGCCACTCGGGTCCAATATACTTAACGATGTCATCAATCCATCGTGCTTTCGGTCTTCTTCGTGGACGTTTGCGATCAAGCGGTATCCACTCCAGGATTGCCTTGGTCCATCTGTCGTCACATCGCCTCGCTATATGACCTGCCCATCTCCATTTCAATTGCTTTACTCTTCCAAGGGTGTCACATTCTTTTGTTTGTTCCCTGATCCATACGCAGGAATTTCTGTCTCGTCTTGTAGTGCCAAGCATACATCTTTCCATTCCCCTCTGTGCCACCCGAAGTTTTTGAATTGATTGCGATATGAGTGTCCAAGTTTCACTTCCGTATATCATAACGGGTAGAACGCACTGATTGAAGACTCTACTTTTCAGACAAAGTGGCAGTCTGCAAATGCCTGCCAACCACATTTAGCACGCCGTTCCACCTCCCGGGCGGTATTCCCCTCCATTGAAATCATCAACCCAGGATATATAAAGCTGTCCACAATCTCCAAATCCCTTCCTAAAACTAAAATTCTTCTGTTCTGAGCGAAGTTATTGAACATAACCTGACCATCCATTATCGCATGCTTTGAGATGGAGTCAAATGCTTTTTCGTAGTCGATAAAAGCCAAGCACAGTGACATTGTGTATTCGTTGTGCCTTTATATGGCCTGCTGTACAACCTGGATGTGATCCATTGTACGGAATCCAGTTCTGAATCCTGCTTGTTCTCTTGGTTGTGCGTCATTCAGTTTTTTAATATTCTTTTAGAAATTATCTTAGTGAAAACTTTGTACATTACCGATAGGAGACTTATTGGACGGTAGTTCTTTAAATTTTTCTATGCTCCTTTTTTATGTAAAAGGAGCACTTCTGCATTTTTCCATAAGTCAAGTACTTTTCATTCTTTGAGGCATTTTGAGTATAATTTTGCCTGTGTTTTATGTAACGTCCGACCACCAGCTTTTAGCATTTCGACAGTTACACTGTCCTTTCCTGAAGCCTTGCCGATTTTCATCGATTCTATAGCATTTGTTACTTCCTCCACTAGAATATCTGGCATTTGTTCTTCCGTGGCTATTGTTGTCTTTGATTGGTTCTGATCTTCATATAACTGGGAATAAAATTTTCTGACAATCTCTAACATTTGGGTTTGGTTATATTATATATATATATATATATATATATATATATATATATATATATATATATATATATATATATATATATATATATATATATATATATAGATATATATATATAATATGCGTTAATTGAGAAATACGTAAAGATGAACATATATATATATATTATATATATATATATATATATATATATATATATATATATATATATATATATATATATATATATATATATATATATATATAATATGCGTTAATTAAAAAATACGTAAAGATGAACATTCGATTTTATTTATAAATTTTGTTTCTATCATCGATAGACAATTACAAAGAAAGTATAATTACAGTATAGTAACTTGAATAACATATAACCAATATTACAGAATTGAAAATAAAAGTATAGTTTGGTTTGGTTTGGTTTTGGTTTGGTTTAGTTTGGTTTGGTTTGGTTTGGTTTGATTTGGTTAAAAGCTCAAAATGAAAGAAGTGTCCCTAGAGGTTTTGGACAAATCCCTCAGGAGGATATGCAACATATTCCTGATAAAAAAAACTGTCAAAAACATATGAGAAAATAGGCATATTGGTGGAACGAGGAGATCGCAGGACTGAGAAGAGTCTGTATAAGAATAAGACGAAAAATAACAAGGCCAAACGGGGATAAATCCAATAATATGGACAACAAAGAGCAATGGAATGAATACAAAATAGAAAGAAAATCGTATAAATCAGCCTTAAACATGCAGAAACCCAGTTTGGGCCGACTTTGCAAAGAACTTTTCGAAAAAAGAAAAAGAAAAGAAAATTTCGAGGGAAAAGCCTACCAAATTGTAACTGAAAAATTCCGAAGTCATGGGTGTAGTACGTGGGTTCTATTTGTTGAAAAGGTAGGAGATCTTCTAATCAGAGACAAAACCGACCGTCGAGTAATATGATGAAATGGATCATGTAAATTAAATAAGCTGACGACATAAAAGCCTCCACATAGAGAATATATCAGGAAACACCATTGAGTTACATAACGACAGTTCGTGTCTGTGAAGGTGATCATGAGCTATTGTCAGGTATTATGCTGTAGACACTGGAAATTATTTTGGTTATTATTTATTATTATTCACGTATGGGCCGTGGTGAACCACGCGAAGTACAATTAGAGGCGTTTGTTGTTAGCCTTCCTTTGCGCCCATACTAATTTCATTCTTTCGCTATGAGCTTTTTGGCTTTCATCAGACCAAGTTGTTCCAGTCTTCCTACATTTTTCTCTCTGGCTAACCTTCCAAACGTTAACCTTGTGTCTGAAACAGCCTCTATCCTGAATTTCAATTTTGTGTAGTATTTGCTGATCTTAGGTCCTCTTTAATTGCAGCAATTCATTTAAACTCTACTCATATTTTCCTAAAATTCGACTATTTGTCTAGTTATCCTACTCGGATTCATCCGTTTTATGTGTTCGTAAAACTTAAGTCTTCTTTTTCTGATATCGCTATGTATATCTGTGTATTGTTTCTATTCAAAATGAGCGTTTCTGCCCCATCTAGACATTCTGGCTTAATAACTGTGTTGTAATGTCTCAGTTTTGTGTTTTTAGATAGGCATTTTTTGTTGTAAATATTTTGTGTAAATCTCAATGCCGTTTCCATTTTTTGATATCTACCCTCATTTGCCGCTTTTTCCAACCCATTTTCCATGATTATTTCACCCAAATATTTGAATTGAGAGACTCGTCCGATGTTACCATATTTTGTTTTTAGAAATGGTGTTCTGTTGCAGGTCATGTATTGTGTCTTTTCAAAGGAAATTTGGAGTCCTACCTTTTCTGCTGTTTCTATTAGGATTTCAATGTGTTTCTGTGCCGTTAATACATCTTTAGCCAAAATTGCTAGATCATCAGCAAACGCCAGACAATCAATTATGATGTTGGTTCTCCCCATTTTTAATGGGCTGGTCAATATTCAGGGCCGACTTTTTTTGAAGCCACTCCTGTATTACTTTTTCTAGAACACAGTTAAATAAGAGTGGTGAGAGTCCATCCCCTTGTCTCACTTCAGTTTTAATTCCGAAGGGCTCTGAGATATCACCCATGAATTTAACTTTTGACCTTGTGTTAGTTAATGTTGCTTTAATAATTGCCAGCGTTTTCAGCTCTAGTCCTTGTTCTTTCAAGATTCAGAATAAAGATTCGGGGTCAATAGAATCATATGCTTTTTTTAAATCCACAAATGCACAGACGAGATTTTTATTATACAGTTTTTGATGTCTTAGGATCAACTTTAGATTCAGGATCTGTTCAGGGCAGGATCTGCCCGGTCGAAAACCTGCTTGATATTCACCAATGTTCAGTTCTAACTGTCCCTGTGCTCTTCTGTCCCTGCGCCAAACTTCTTCTAGAATTTTGGTTATTTCCTTGATTGTACCTGGACCAGTGGATTTCAAAAGTTCAGCAGTGATTCCATCTTCATCAGAAGCTTTGTTATATTTAAGCTGCTTGATTTGCCTAATTATTTCATCTTCATTCGGTGGTAATGAACCTGGTTTTGTTTGTTTAAGGTTTAGTGTTGGTATTTTGTTTAAGGGCTCAGGACAATTTAGTATTTGTTCAAAATATTTCACAAGTTCTTTGTCTTGGTTAGCAATTGTCTTGGTTGTTTAGAGCTAATTGTCCGTTTTCGTTTTGGAAGCAAATACTTTGCGATTGATTGACATTAAGTTGATTGCTTTCATATTTTCTTTTAGTTTGTCTAATTAGCTTAGATGTTTCTTTTCTTACTTCCAAAAAGATATTATAGATTATTGCTGTTTTTTGACTGTTCCAATCTTTGAATGCTTTACTTCGGCTTAATACTGCTTGCTCGCAAACTTCATCCCACCACGTATGTTTTCTACGTTTCTGTTTTAATAATTTTTTGCCAGTTATGTGCTGGTTGTTTATCAAGCTCTTCAGTTAGAGCTGGTTTTATTTTCGTTGGGTCGAACTTTGGTATTAGAAGTCGAGGTTTTAAGCTAAGTTTGATTCTAGTCAAGTAGTGATCCATGTCTATGTTAGTTCCTTTCCTGACTTGAACATTCAAAATCTCTTTATAATTGGGGTACGAAATGGCAACATGGTCAATTTGAAATTCGCCCATGTACGTGTTTCGGCACCTCGAGGTCTTTTGTTTTGTTATTTTCTTCTTAAAATGGGTTGAAATTATTTTTAGATTAAACTGCGAACATAGTTCAACCAATCTTCTACCATTATGGTTAGTCCATTTATGAGGAAAACTGTCGACTGTTTTCCTATACTTTTTTTCTTTCCCTAGTTGGGCGTTGAAATCACCCAATAGGATTTTTACATGCTTAGAGGGAATTTTAGATATAGTCTTTTCCAGAATTTCCCACGACTTATTTACTTTTTCAGGATTCGATTTATTTTCTTCGTTAACTGAGAGGTGTGTATTGATTAATGTATAGTTTTTGTTAGCACTCTTGAGGGATAGAGTCATAAGTCCATTATTTACTGGCTGGACATTAGTTATAGAACGAACACGATATCCAAAGCAACACCTAGATGTGGTGTATTTTTGAGTATTCTTTTGTCCGTTTTACTTTTAAAAAGTCTGTAGTTGCCGAATTCCAAGGTGTGAATCGAATCCGCTGGCTGTGGATAGGGTCTCGCTATTCTTGATGGTATGCCATGATGTCGGCGCCCTGATGTCGGCGCCCTGATGTCGGCGCCCTGATGTCGGCGCCCTGATGAGTCTGAACCTCGAGAGATGAAACAGTTGAAGGGATGGGTGGGGCTCCTTCCCGGTCAACCAACCAACAAAAATGTTCATTTAGGCGGAGACGCAGGTTGTTGTGTGTTCCACATGAGATTGTCGAACCCAACGGTTGGATGTGTGATGACACTCAGCTACTGCTGTCTCATTGGACGCAGTTCAAGAAAATCTAACACTATATATATATACGCCATCCGACGGGAAGTCGGCCAAAACATGGGTTGTTGGCTGTGGATAGGGTCTTCCTACTCTTGATGGTATTCTATTATTGGCGCCCTGATGAGTCTGAACCTCGAGAGACGAAACATATGTCATCCAGTTGAAGGGATGGGTGGGGTGCCTTCCCGGTCAAGCAACCAACAAAAATGTTCATTTAGGCGGAGACGCAGGTTGTTGTGTGTTCCACATGAGATTGTGGAATCCAACGGTTGGGTGTGTGATGACACTCAGCTACTGCTGTCTCATTGGACGCAGTCCAAGGAAATCTAACCCTACATATATACGCCATCCGACGCGAAGTCGGCCAAACATGGGTTGTTGGCTGTGGATAGGGTCTTCCTTTTCTTGATGGTATGGTACATGTCGGTGCCCTGATGAGTCTGAATCTCGAGAGACGAAACATATGTCATCCAGTTGAAGGGATGGGTGAGGCTCGTTCCCGGTCAAGCAAACCAACAAAAATTATATATATATATATATATATATATATATATATATATATATATATATATATATATATATATATATATATATATATATATATATATATATATATATACTCAATCACAACGAGGAAAATAGGAAATTATATTTCAAAAAAATCGTCTTGAAATTTTAAGTAAGTGAGCTTATTCGCAGAAAATTCCGACAATTTTCATCAACCAACGCTGCAATTTACTCGTTTTTACCCTACGTTTTATCTTTAACAACTTGCCAGAAAATCATTTTGAATCTCGATGAAATGTTCAGAATAATTTGATTAAAGAAAATGAAGAAACCATAAACGTTGCCAAAACGAAACCAAAAAAGAAATGCTGAGGATTCGGATATAAAATATCGTTAAAGGCCTCGATGGCAAATGAAGTTGGGTTAACGTTGCAACAAAAGAAAAACACCTTTTTTGTTAAAATACTTTCTTAAAAGAATGGATTAGATTAAATTTCGGAATAACCCAAAGAAAAGGAGAAATTGAAGATATAGGGTGATTTTTTAGTACGTCAGAAATTTAATTTCAAATAAGACAACCAAATTGGATGTCTAAAAACTATTTATTTCATGTGAAATAACATTCAATGACATTAATGTTTGAAAACAATTTCGGGCAAATATCCACCGCAGCTACTTCTGACAAAGAGCATTATGTTACTTCAATTTCCGATCACTTTTTCAAGCAATTGGGGTTTTATATCTGCAATTATCCGAGTTATGTTGGCTTCCAAGGCGTCAATAATTGCAACTTTATCGGCATAGACAAAAGATTTAACATAACCCCAAAAAAATTATCAAAAGGCGTTAAATCACATGACCTTGGTGATGTGATTAACAGGTTCGTTCATCGAAATAATTTTCTCCCCGAATTGTTCGCTCAATAAATCGATTGTTGCGTTGGCTGTATGTCATTTGGAGCCGTCCTGTTGGAGTCATATCTCTTTCAGATCAATACCATTCAAATTTGAATTAAATAATTATTGATCTGTCATCATCGCTCTGTAATGATCCCCATTAACGGTAACGTGCTTTCCATCTTGATTTTTAAAGATATACTGCCTAATATTACTCTAATCGGCGTACAATCCGCCCCACACGGTACATTCTTCTGGATACAACGATAATTTTTGGATCATTTGCGGATTATTTTCACTCCAAATGTGACAATTTTGTTTATTAACTTAACCATTTAGCCAAAAATCAGCTAAATCACTGAAAAAAATTACAGTTAAATTCTGGGTCAAGTTGCAATTGATTTTGAGTCCATTCAAGAAATGTACGATGCAAACCATGGTCCTGCGGCTCGAGTTCTTGGATAAGCTGGACCTTGTAAGGCACCAAAACAAGATGTTTATGCAAAATGTTCCACGTAGTCGAATAACAAAGCCAAACTTCCTGCGAACGGTGACGAATTGATAAATTTGGATCTTCATCAACACTACCAGAAACAGTGTTTTCGGTAACAGTTTCTTCGGAATGCACAGTTTTTTGTCTTGTATTTTTTTTAATATTGAGCAGCGTGGAATAAGCTTGAGATTTGTCGATAATTAAGCAAATACAACTTTCGGTTAGGCGATTACGTGCACTATAATATTCAGGTGTAAATTAGTTTAAAATTAAAATGCTTTATAAATTTATCGCACAGAACACTGATTTTGATAATAAATTTCGACAATTTGCAAGCGTACCTCTGATATTAAACGTTCCATGATGATTTGCCCAACTATACTGAATAATTCTGACACTAGAGGCGTGCGAAGCGAACCCTACCAAACATTCGGACACATTAAAAAAATCACCCGTTACATAATCGAATTTATCGACAGTTGAAAGAGCTGGGTAGCACATAGTTTGAATTTATAAATGGGCTTGGTAATCAGATGCCCTTTAGGTTTAATGCAGTTACGTTAGTGTAAATTAGTTATGACGCCCTTGAACTGGTGTCGTGGTAATGGGTCGTGGTACGTACCTGTTACTTACCCAAAGCTAGCCCAACCACGAACGGTCTCGCACAGTCTGACTATTGCTGGCGTTTACCGATGGATGGTATTAGCTGCAAGTGATTGCAGCCACCATTCGACATGGCCGATTTATGTGGTCATAGCTTTAATCGTTCCATCCACTCTCCAAGCTTTCGTTAATTCCAACTGATGACGGCTTAAAGCTTAAAGCTTAAAGTCAGATGCTTGCTAGCGTAAAACACCCAAGTGGAACATAGAGAACTTTGCTATTTAATTTTTCTCCATGGCCACAGCCCACTATGCTATTACATAATTATAATTATATATATATATATATATATATATATATATATATATATACTAGTTACTAGTTTAAGCCTAGTTCCTAGAGGGCGCTTGCTACCCACTTTGTGAGTAATTAACTCGCTCATATTTTTTACCCTATAAAGCTGGGAATATGTTGACTTCAAACTAAAAAAGAATCATAATTCCCAGATAAAAAAGGTACTCTTGGTCAATATTGATATCTTACGCCATTTGCGAGATATTCGTGTTTGAATATTCCATTGCACATCTTGTCGATGGCTGAAAAATCTAAAATTCACAAATGGCGCCTTGAATATGAGAAAAAAAAACATTAATATGTCAAAACTACAACGGGCTTTACTTAAAATAACAATTTTTTGAAATTTACTTCAATAGGTTTTGAAAGTGTCCACCCTTTATCTCAATACACTTTCGCAGGCTCTTTGTTAAGTGACACCTCACATTTGAGAAGATATTTTCTTCATTTCTAATATCATTGGCTGCTTGATGAATTGTTTCTAAAAGTTTGTCTCGTGTATTGATTTCATCATGGTAAACTAAAAACTTCATATGACCTCACAAATAAAAGTCTAACGGAATAATGTCTGGGTTCTCGAGATGGCTAAGAAAATTCACCACTGTGAATGCGGTGCCGCCCCATCTTGCATTAACCACATGTCCCGTCTTAAGTTTAGGGGTATACTGTCCAAAATGTCGCACCAAATGTTAACTAAAAATCCGTGCTGGAAATGTCGTTCATTAGTTCAGAATTTTCCGCGATATAAACCAAAATATCCTCGTCTTGTTCTACCGTTATACGTTTCGGTCGTCCACCAGGATTGTAGTGGTAAAACGAACCTATTTCGTCTAACTGATGAAAAAATAGATAGAAAACAATGAAAGTTGTCATCGAGGCGTAATAATTTGTACAAAACATTCGGGACACTTTGTGAATTGCATATCAGCCATCGACAAGATGTGCAATGGAATATCCGAACACGAATGTCTTGCAAACAGCGTAACATATCAAAATTGACTAAAGATACCTTTTTCACGGGGAAATTAAGACTCTTCTCAGTTTTGAAGCGAAAATATTCCCAGCTTTATAGTGTAAAAAATATGAGTGAGTTAATTCTTCACAAAGCCGGTGGCTAACGCTAGACCCAAGCTAGTACCAAATTCGGATGTTTCGCCTTTGCAGACCTAATAACCCCGATTTTGAACCTGATAGTAGATAATGTTTCTAAATCATTCCGGATGTCGATCCGTTGACAAACAAATAGACGAATATCGGCCAGAATACAAGAACATAAAAACAACTTAAAAACCAAACAAACCACTTCCGCTCTGTTCCAGCATCATCTACAAACAGGACATAAAATCAATTTTGAAGAAGCCAAAGAAATAGCGAATATTGAAAACTACAAGCTCCGAACAATCAGAGAAGTCCTTAAAATAGAAGAAAGGGGTGAGCTAAATACGCTCGAAACATACAAAAAGTATGGAAATCCCTTCTGAAAAAGAAGAAACGCGGCAACGTGGCGGCGTACGACAGCGTTGCCGAGCGCCGCAAATAGTCCCGAACTACCCCGATATAATCATGTTTTTCTCTCTTGAAAACCTACATCCTTCTCTCTCCTGAGTTCGAATGTTATAATTATTTTCCTCTCGAAGACTCTCAGCTTTTCTTCTTCTCTAGTGATGAGGATGATTATTTCTGCTATGTACGTAGCAAGACGTATAGATTCCATGATTTCCTCTTTTTGTGTCATATCCAATATTTTTATATTTTAATAACATGTTTGTTTAATAACATGTTTAACCTTGTTTTTAGTTGGCCATCGATTTATTACATGTGATATATTTTGTCTTCTCTTTGGTTATATATACACCTCTAAAGTGTTTCATGTAGACTTTTCTCATATCTGATTCTCTGGTTATGATGGTAAGGTCGTCAGCGTAGTCTATTATCTGCATAATTTTTTTCATCGTAAATAATATTTCTAAGCCTTGAAAAGTTATATATAAACCTTGAAAAGTTATCTAGACGGCCAAAGATTATTGGAGCAAACGATAAATTTGAGAGGCATGTAGAAACAACCCATTATCATCGGTTTGCTACTGATTTTCATAATAAAATAACTTTCTCGCCTTTTAAACTTGCATTTATACTCTTTATTATTATTATCACAAACATGATTCATCGATCATCTCAGCCTAGGCTGGTCGGATTTACAATGCCAAGTTGAGAAAGAAGTTCAGCTTCTCCAATTCAGCTTAGTAGCTTACAAACAATGTGGCAAGTTTGTAAAAGAACTGCTCGTTGTCCTACTGTGGTAATCGATTTTAAAACACCAAGAATTTCCAGGGTTTTGGAAATGGTTTTGCTTACTAGGCCTTCGGCGGATATAACAAAAGGTAACACCTCCACTTTCTGGAGTTTGCATTCATTTTTCAGATCGAATGCAAGACTTTCGTACTTCGTGACCTTTTCTATTTCAGTTTTTCTAACGTTATGAGAGAGTGGTATCGCAATGTCAATTATAAAAGCTCTCCTCCTCTTATTATTATGTTCATCTTATATTTTTATTCATCTCTTCGATAGTCGGGGTTTGTAACCCAAGACTACTATGTTTGCATTAAACAAGAGGGTTCAGCCGAGGCTCAATGCAAGCTTAAAAGTTTTCTGACTATATTTGCTTGACCCAGTAGAGCAGCCTTCTTCATGACTATCATATGTCTATCATATAATTCAGGCTTGTCTTTGGCGATTTTCCAGTCGTTTGTTATCAGCCCACTTGTAGATATTACTATTGGTATAATGTCGACATTTCTGAGTTTGTACATGTCTGTTAGTTCTACAGCTAATGGTTGATATTTTCGTTTTTTCTCGGCAATGGTCTTGGTCAAATTGTGATCCAACGGCACCGCCACATCGATAATAAGTCCTTTGCGAGCCTTTGTGTCGATTATAATAACATCGGGGCGATTAGCCTCCACCGTCCGATCAGTAATCATTGCCGTATCCCACAAAATAGTTGCAGTTTCACTTATATACACCTGTTCTGGTTTCCACTTATAATAAGGTATCTCCACGTCCAACAGACCATATTTTTTCAATAATGCTTGATGTATCACCTTAGCAATGTTGTTATGCCTCTGCATATAGTCTGTTTGAGCCAGCGCAGGACACCAACCACTTATATGCTGTAGTGATTCTAAATCTTGTTTACATAAGCGACATTTTGGATCGATATTTTGTCCTAATATATGTTTTTTATATGCCCTGGTACTTACGACCTGATCTTGGATAGCACATAGGAAACCTTCTGTGTCTCCATAAAGTCCCGATGTTCGGGGCCATTCTGTAGAGTATTTTTATTAATGTGTTCAAAATCAAGGAGCACTACAAAGCGACTATGGAGCTCCTTTTCTTTCCAAACTGAAATACGCCCCTGGGAAGTTATATGGCTTGCCTCGTTAGTTGCTTATGCTAGACGGAGGGGACTGTAATTACTATCCAGTATGCAGACAACCTTATGAAGATTACTATTTTGGCTGAGAAAATAGGATCTCAGCCGATCCTCCTGTTGATGGCATATTACTTCTAGATTATGTAAGCCCCTTCTACCCATATGTCGAGACAAATACAGCCGCTCGATGGAACTTCTTGGGTGATGCATACGATTTTTTGTTAAATTGGTTCTTATTTTCTGATCAAATGCTGTCAGAGAGGTATCAGACCACTTTATTACACCAAACGTATAAGCAGCCACAGGCAAACCCCAGGTGTTGATTGCCAATATTTGATTTCTGGCGCTGATACATTCTTTCAACATATTACATATTCTTTCAACTCTAGTTATGACTCTATTCATAATCATTTCCCTAGCTGTTATATGAGATATTCCTAACAACTTCATCATACGAAGGTATTTATAATTTTCTCCACCATTGAGACTACGAATAACTATATCTCCATTTAATTGCATGTTCCAATACCTGCCCCCAGCGGACATGGACAACTGAACACTTATCAAATTTAAACTCCATGCAGATGGTATCGCTAAAACTTTTGACAAGCTCTATTTCACTTTGAAGATTAGAGTTTAGATGCATTTAGAGTTTGATGCATATAATTTTACATCGTCCATATAGAATTGATGTGATACCTGAATGTTTGGATTTCCCTTCATAGCCCATGCTTATTATTATTATTACTATTATTATTTTTAATCCCATTATTACCTTGTGGAATGTAGGATTATTTATACAGGATGTTTATACAGTCTATTATTTTTTTTATTTTATCAAAATTTGGTACGGTTATATTTCCGGTTGGGTCCCATTCCAAATTTGGATCTGCCAAAAATCAACAGCTACCAGAGGCCGTCATATAGAAATTTGGTTGTAGTTGTAGATAGGGGGCACAAAGTAACACAGATGGGGTTGTGAATTTGTTTAGGTCTAGTCTCATTTCAGAAGTATGATGTTTCAGATAACACAACAAGTTAAAATTGTTGCTTTATTTTATGAAAATGGGCGTTCAGTGTTTTTAAAAAATTACGTGATATTTAAGGTTTGCGCAATCGTCCATCTGAAAGCACTATCCACCGAATATGCAAAAATCTCAAGAAACTGTTGCACTGGAAGATAAAAGAAGAGGAATATATAGTCGTAGTAGTCGATCACAAGAGCATATTGATTTGGTACGTGAAAGTGTCGCTGAAGACCCATATTTTCATTATTCGACGTCAACAACAATATGGACTCAGCGAATATGAGGCATGTTATCAAATAATACTAGAACTAAAGCTACTTGATCCAGGATCAAGGAAAAACAGATGATTTTTCTCAAAAAATTTTCTTTTCAGATAAAGCTCATTTTGAAACTGATGACTATGACAATATGCAAAATTGCGAGGGAAATCCATGTGAGAAAAGTCGCTGTTTGGTGTGTATTATGGTCAGGAGGTGTAATTGGTCCGTGTTTCTTTCAGAACGCTGCAGGTGAAGCTGTAACTGTGAAATGTGTTCGACAGCGTGAGATGGTAACTACATTTGTGTGGGCTGAATTGAATTATATTGATCTGGGGGATATGTGGTTCCAGCAGGATAGCGTTACACCTCACCTTGCTAATAAAACAATTTATTTATCGAGAAAAAAAATCTTGGACGAGTTATTGGAAGAAACGGTGATGGTAATTGGTCACCAAGATCATATGATTTGACACGATTGGATTATTGGATTGGATATTTTCGATATTTTCGATATTTTATTATTTTCGATTGGATATTTTCTTTAGGTTACGTGAAAAGCCAGGTCTAGAAGAACAATCCACAGTCGATTCCTGAACTAACCTGAAAAAGTTTTCTAAAATCAAAGCAAATTATATGATTTATTCCAGAATTAAAAAAAAAGCTCTTAATTTGAAAGACCTTTATATAAGAAACCCATAAAGTCTGGATTACACTTGCGTACAATCTTTTCATATCAACCTTGTTTTCGAAATGGTCCAATTTTAATTAATAAACGTCTACCTATTAATTTAACGACAACTAAAAAAAACTCCTCGATGTCGAAAAGATTCTCGAGACCATCTCTTTCGCGTGGAACAAAAATCCCAGACAGTTTTTTTTTCCTGTGCGATAGTCCTACCAACTTAATTAAATTCAGTCAACTAATAAATCAGCGAAGTTACGCGTCACAATTCCCCGGTTGTTAGAATTATGAGTTTAAAGTAATTTACTTTTAACCTGCTTTTTCACAAGCCTAAGGTGTATAAAAACGTGGTATATTTATAAACATTCTCAAAATTTTTTTTAAACAAATTTCAATATATGCTTTGTTTAAAGGAAGTAATATTTATTTGTTGATGTCATGTGTCATAGATAATAACGGTATCATTTAACTTTTGCGATATCTGTGACAGTTTGCGTGTGATTATTGTGAGTGCAGATGTGGAAGTTTCATTATGGGTAAACACACACTAAAAAAGGCAGTAAAATAATTGTATATTACATTAAAAATTCGTTGCAATTCAATCTAAATTTAGGCTATAATATCCTGATCGTCCAGTGTCGCATAAAATGACACCTTATAGTTTATTGAAGCAATTTCAAGAATTCGAAATAATTGGGGATAGGCACCGCATCCAAGGACAGTACGAAGCACTGAAAACAGTGACGACTCGTGAGAAAAGGCGTTGGGGCGTCGTCTCTCCAGCCTTTATCACAGTAAACAATTTTTCAGAGCAAAACACCATATTTTATTTCCGTTCAGTTTCTTTCCTTCAACTAATTTTCAGATATTATTAAAAATTAAAATCTAGAAATGTAGAGGGACGTTTATCGACCCATCACACCAAATAATGCAGATAAAAATTCCATTCCGTAATTTTTACATCGTTGGTGGAACGTTTACCTCCAACGACCGTACGCCACGTCATCTTATCTCGTCACTGGCGTTACATGTTTTGTTGGCTGCAAGAATTAGGGGGTTTAACACTCATATTTCTAAAACATGAGATTTGAACGTAAATTTCCTGCGACCGAGCGTATCGGTAATTAGTTTTAAACACTGATTTGACAGGTACGGAGCGTTTAATATATCTTGCGTTAAACAGTAAGACAGTAAACTATATGTGAAAGTTTTCCGACGATAGAAAAAGAAGATTTGCAGACCGAATTGAAAGTTTTTTATTCTAGGCCCGAGATTTGTCAAAATTAAGACACTAAAGGCTGTTTAAAGCACAAAAAGAAGTTGAATATGGAACTGGGTACAGCTTTTAAAGAAATCACTAAGGTATTGAGAATACTAATGACTATACCGATGATCACAGCCAAAGCCGCTTTAGGTGGTGGTGCTTTTCTACTTTAAACTTGATTAAAACATATTTAAGACATTTTTTATGCATGAATTTTAATTGCTTTAGGTAGGTTACATATAGAAAGTGCTGTCGAACTAATTCCGGAATTTAATGAAAAAGTTATTGAAAAATTTATTTTGGATAAAAACAGGCGAATGGAATTTCACTTTAAAACCCAGGAAATAGCGAGATGCACCGACAAAAAAGTGTAACCTTCAGTAAAACTTTTTTGTTGTAAAACTTTGATTTATTTTTTGAACTTTTAGAACTTCTCATAAACTTTTTACAATTTTCTCTATTGATTTGCAGTTACTATAAACTGTTGAATGGTTTACTCTTCGGGAAACGGTAAGTACCTACTTTGATTTCTTTATCTGCGCAACAAGCAACAATTCGTCCTCCAATGTTCTTGTAAGTAGTAAAAATACAAAATTTTAATATTTTCCTGGTTTACCTCCTGTATAGGGTTTCAATAGCACGAAAAGTAAAAACGAGGAAGGGGAAAGCAAAAAACTCTTCTGCAGCACTAGTTTCCTCTGCGCCCTTCCACTTTAAAAACCCACTGGCCTCCACTGACTGAAAATATAGCACGAGTGAAGCAAAGTGTGGAAAAGTTTCCAAAAATGTGGATTTGACAACGTGGTATACAAATGGGAATTACTCCACCCAGTTTAGGTCGAATTTTGAAAACTGACTTAAATATATTGTCCCATAAGATTGAAATTGTGCAATACCTGTTACCTGTCAAAAAATGTCAACCGCTTGTGTTGCCCCTTCTCTGTTAAAAAAGATTTCCCTTTTCAACAATAGAGGGAGCGGAATAGTGCATTAGGTACGTTAGAACAATCCAATGGACTAATCTGCATTAGAACAACGTAATGAACATCAATAGATTAAATTATGAATGTTCAAACACTGCGAATGTTCACAGACTTTTTTGACGTGGAGTAATTGAAGATATGATCTTGCAATTGTAAAATATAGTCAATATTCCACAAGTCAAGGTTGTGGAATCCATCATAAAAAAAACAATTTTAAGTAAAAGTCTAATGCTTAAACTCATTATCTTAAATCATACAAAAAAAATTGTCTTTCGACATTATCTTTGGCTAAACCGAAATATATTCCTTTGGTTAATTAAAACAGAAATAATTTTTAACAAGAGGATTCTGGCGGCCAACGTTTCTAATTTATTACATAACTAAATTTAATTAAGTTCGCAAGATTGCACAGCAGGAAGAATATCCGGCTTTTTATTGTTTTACCTTAAAGAAACCGCCTGAATTTTTTCCATAGCATGGAAACGCTTTAGAAAATTGTTTTTGAATGATTAATTATTAAATGTCTTCCTCAAATTAATGAGTGGATAGTGATAAATAATGAGCTGATTCTACAGTGTATGGAAACCAAGATTTATAATAGATAATTTATTTTCCTTTAGTTGCGTAATAGATATTTTATTCTACATACCTAAAAAGTAAAAGCAGTTTCGGAAACTCAGGTAGACTCTTTATATATTATTATTCACGTATGGTCCCTAGTGGACCATGCGAAGTACAATTAGAGGCGTTTGTTGTTGTTAGCCTTCCTTTGTGCCCATACTAATTTCATTCTTTCGCTATGAGTTTTTTTCCTTTCGTCAGACCAAGTTGTTCCAGTCTTCCTACATTTTTCTCTCTGGCCAACCTTCCAAACGTTCACCTTGTGTCTGAAACAGCCTCTATCCTGAATTTCACTTTGTGAAATATTTGCTGATCTTAGGTCCTCTTTAATTGCAGCAATCCATTTAAATATTTCTACTTTAGCTTTACTCCTATTTTCATAAAATTCGACTATTTGTCTAGTTAACCTACTCGGATTCATCCGTTTTATGTGTCCGTAAAACTTAAGTCTTCCTTTTCTCATTTCGCTATGTATATCTGTGTATTGTTTGATTTCTTCGTTTTCTCGAAGTCAGTATGTTGTGCTATTTATTTGTTTGGGGCCTAGGATTTTTCTTACGATTTTTCTTTCCTTCTTTTCAATGTCCTCGATGTCCCACTTTCTATTCAAAATGAGCGTTTCTGCAGCATATAGACATTCTGGCTTAATAACTGTGTTGTAATGTCTCAGTTTTGTGTTTTTAGATAGGCATTTTTTATTGTAAATATTTTGTGTAAGTCTCAATGCCGTTTCCATTTTTTGACATCTATCCTTATTGACCGCTTTTTCCAACCCATTTTCCACGATTATTTCACCCAAATATTTGAATTGAGAGACTCGTCTGATGTTACCATATTTAGTTTTTAGAAATGGCGTTCTTAGTCTGTTGCAGGTCATGTATTGTGTCTTTTCAAAGGAAATTTGGAGTCCTACATTTTCTGCTGTTTCTTTTAGGATTTCAATCTGTTTCTGTGCCGTTAATACATCTTCAGCTAAAATTGCTAGATCATCAGCAAATGCCAGACAATCAATTTTGATATTGGTTCTCCCCAGTTTAATGGGCTGGTCAATATTCAGGGCCGACTTTTTTTCACGCCACTCCTGTATTACTTTTTCTAGAACACAGTTAAATAAGAGTGGCGAGAGTCCATCCCCTTGTCTCACTCCAGTTTTAATTTCGAAGGGCTCTGAGATCTCACCCATGAATTTAACTTTTGACCTTGTGTTAGTTAACGTTGCTTTAATAATTGCCAGCGTTTTCAGATCTAGTCCCTGTTCTTTCAAGATTCGGAATAAAGATTCGCGGTCAATAGAATCATATGATTTTTTGAAATGCACAAATGTACAGACGAGATTTTTATTGTACAGTTTTTGATGTCTTAGAATTAACTTCAGATTCAGGATCTGTTCAGGGCAGGATCTGCCCGGTCGAAAACCTGCTTGATATTCACCAATGTTAGGTTCTAACTGTCCCTGTGCTCTGTCTAGTAGACATTGAGATAGAATCTTGTAACAAACTGGGAGAAGAGATATCCCTCTATAGTTGTTTACATCCGTTCTATCTCCCTTCTTATGTAGTGGATGGATTAGAGCATCTTTCCAATCTTCCGGAATCCGTTCGATTCGCCAAACTTCTTGTAGAATTTTGGTTATTTCCTTGATTGTACCTGGACCAGCGGATTTCAAAAGTTCAGCAGTGATTCCATCTTCACCAGAAGCCTTGTCATTTTTAAGCCGCTTGATTTGCCTAATTATTTCATCTTCATTCGGTGGTAATTAATCTGGGTTTGTTTGTTTAGGTTTTAGTGTTGTTAATTTGTTTAAGGGCTCAGAACAGTTTAGTATTTGTTCAAAATATAGTTATTTGCAATTGTCTTGGTTATTTATAGCTAATTGTCCGTTTTCCTTTTGGAAGCAAAGACTTTGCGGTTGATAGCCTGTTAATTTAGTTTTAAATGTTTTGTAAAAGTTTCGGGTGTTATTTTTTTGGAAATCTTTTTCTATTTCATTAAGTTGATTGTTTTCATATTTTCTTTTAGTTTGTCTAATTAGCTTCGATGTTTCTTTTCTTACTTCCAAAAAGATGTTATAGTTTATTGCTGTTTTTTGACTGTTCCAATCTTTGAATGCTTTACTTCGGCTTAATACTGCTTGCTCGCAAACTTCATCCCACCACGGATGTTTTCTACGTTTTTGTAAAGGAACCAACTTTAAGGCTGTTTTAATAATTTTTTGTTTCAATTCTTGCCAGTTCTGTGCCGGTTGTTTCTCAAGCTGTTCTGTTAGGGCTGGTTTTATTTTCGTTGGGTCAAACTTTGGTATTAGCAGCTTCTTTTAAATAAGTTTTCAAGGTTTTAAGCTAAATTTGATTCTAGTCAAGTAGTGATCCGTGTCTATATTAGCTCCTTTCCTGACTTGAACATTCAAAATCTCTTTATAATTGGGGTACGAAATGGCAACATGGTCAATTTGAAATTCACCCATATACGTGTTTGGGCACCTCCAGGTCTTTTGTTTTGATATTTTCTTCTTAAAATGGGTTGACATTATTTTTAGATTAAACTGCGAACATAGTTCAACCAATCTTCTACCATTATGGTTAGTCCATTTATGAGCGGGAAAACTGCCGACTGTTTTCCTGTACTTTTTTTCTTTCTAGAATTTCCCAGGACTTATTTACTTTTTCAGGATTAGATTTATTTTCTTCCTTAACTGGGAGGTGTGCATTGATTAATGTATAGTTTTTGTTAACACACTTGAGGGATAGTGTCATAAGTCGATTATTTACTGGCTGGACATTTGTTATAGAACCAAGAATGTTTCTTGAGACAGCGAAAGCAACACCGAGATGTGGTGTATTTTTGAGTATTCTTTTGTGCGTTTTACTTTTAAAAAGTCTGTAGTTGCCGAATTTCAAGGTGTTATCATCTGTCAATCTGGTTTCTTGCAAAGCTAAAATTTGGTTTTTTGCTGATTTAATGTTCGCCCCAATTCGTGTAGTTTTCCTGGACGCAGGAGAGAATTGATATTTACCGTTCCAAAGAAAGTTTTTGTTTTTGGTTTCATACATTGGCCAGAGGTCTCCGACTCCCTCTGAAAGATTTTGCGTTTAAGCCCGGACGCTCCAGAATCCGAAAGTCCGGTTGTACCAGCAAAGCTGGCAGAGGATTGTCTACCTCCTGGGGTAATTTTGTAATTACTAGAACGCTTCATCTTGTACTTTGAATTAAAGGTTTGAACCATGACGGTTCAGAGGTTAAGACTGGAGGGGTTAGTTCCAAAATTTAAATATCAGCCGCACCACTGGTGAACAGACGCTGACCACTCAACCGCTTGATACAAGTCAGATGCTAAGTGGATTTTGTTTTTTTTGCCTTGGTTCGGGGCTGCTTATTTTGAGATATTCGCAGCTGTCCATTAATATGTAATGGAACTTTCACTATCCACCACCCGTGACCCGTCCAGTACCTTAGGCGAGGTATACTGGACTCAGGTAGATTCTTATATATATATATATATATATATATATATATATATATATATATATATATATATATATATATATATATATATATTATTATTATTAGGTGCGTATAGATCCCTGTTGGATCACGCAAAGCATCCTGATTCATGTTCAAGTATTTTTTCTGATCCTCCACACCTCTCTCATCCTTTCTCCGTGGATTCTCTTTTTCTCCTCCGTCCACTTTGTTCCTGAACTCGAAACTTCGCTTTCTGATGCAACGTTCCACATATATATTTTGTGTCTGTACGTTCTTCTATCCTCAATCTCTGTCGGACCCATTTGTGCCTTTCCCAGATCAGCTCTGACTTGTGCGATCCATGGTACTGTTGACTTGACTCTTTGTATGTACGTAAGAATTCTGTTGGTGAGTCTTCTCGTCTTCTGTCGGTGGGAGTCTACTGATATGTCCATAGAATTTCAACCTTCTATTTCTTATATCCACCGCTACGTTGGACATTCTCTCTGTGATCTTTCTAGAATGTAGTCTGTATCCTTCCTCTGTCAGTTTTGGGCCGAGAATTTTCCTCATAATTTTGCATTCTTCTTTTAATATGTTTTCTATGCCGCCTTTTGTATGGAGTATAAGTGTCTCGCTTGCGTATAGTACTTCTGGTTTGATTACTGTGTTATATATAGTGTCTTATTTTTGCGTGTCTTGTATATTATAGTGTCTTATTTTTGCGTGTGTGGATAGGCATTTCTTATTGTAGATATGTGTGTCTTGCCGTATGCCCTCTTCATCTTCTGCAATCGAGGCTTCTGTGCTATCTTCTCTCCTCCTGTGGGTTCGATGATCTCGCCCAGGAATTTGAAGTGAGTGACCCTATTTATTTTGCCGTATTTGGTGTTCAAATTTTGAACATTTAATTTTGAGCAGAAGAATTTGGTTTTTTGAAAGGATATTTGTAGGCCAACTTTCTCTGCGCATTCCTTGAGGACTTCGATCTGTTTGGTTGCGCTTTTTTCATTGTCTGCGAGTATGGCGAGGTCGTCTGCGAAGGCTAGGCATGATATTTCTATGTTGTTTTTGTTATTGATTGATTTGTCCGTTACTTTGTGATAGTTCATTTTTAAAAAGGAGTAAAACAATTTTATACTTTCTTATGTATCACTTTTATTTTTAAATTTGTAAACGATTTTACATTCTCAAACACTACTTTAAAAAAAGTAGGGTTTTGAATTAATGTTTTAAAGTAAAAGTAGAGTTTGAGAATGTAAAATCGTTTTACGAAACTATAGTCAGACACATTTTTTTTAAATAAAAGTGATAGATAACAAAGTATACAATTGTTTTATTCCATTTCTATATTTTATGCCTAATTTATAATTTAATCTAATGATTAATGATTAGGATTTTACGGTTAATGCGATTAATATAATTTTTTATACTAATTCAAGAAACGGTTTTTTTTGGCCTTTAAATAATTTTATATAACACAGAAGTCTAGTAATTATTTTAGATTGCAATAATCATGACGCCGTTGCAGTACATGTTTTTACCAAACAACCAATTTTGTGAAAAGTATTTCTGATAGTGTCAGCAAAGTTCCGCAGCAATTCAAAAATTTCGTCTATTTATACTACCACAAAAATGATTTTGGAATGCCTGCTAAATTGTATTTTTTTGCCAATGCTCACGGGAAAGGTCCGTGCGATGGTATTGAGGCACAATCAAAAGACTAGCAGCGAGAGCCAGTCTTCAACTAGCGATTGGTAACCAAATAACTACACCTTACAAACTCTATGCACGGGCGTCTACACCGGATAACCTTCCGAACATAACGGTTAAGTTCTCGCCAAAAGAGGATTACAATAAAGCTGTGAACGACTGGAGTGACAGTTTTTCAAACCAATTACAAAACCAATTACGGGAAGTCAGTCTTTGTTTGGACTCAGGTGTCTTTGTGGAATTTGTCTCTGGAATTTTTCGAATTCAGAGTGTATAGTGTATAGTGTATAGTGTATAAAACTATTTACTTGGATTTATTTTATTATAAAAACAAACTACTTTTTTAAGTTACACCACAGCAAATCACTTTTTTAAACTACTCCATCTTCCAGGAGATGATTTTATCCAAATTAAATCATCTCCTGATGATGCTAACATGGTTAGCGAAACGCACGTCGACAAATTTAAAAAAGTGATTTAGTGTTTAGTTGATAAATCTCTTCGAGTTTATTGTTTCACACCAAAGGTTCCAATAGAAGAATTGACGAACTCACAGAGTAACATAAAAAGAGAACGTGATTTAATTCACTCGTGAGATCTTTAAAAATCCTAAAACTTTGTGAAATCCCTAAAATGTTGTAAAAGGCGACAGAAAGCTAGATGATAAAAATACAGTCAATATTACAAATTTTGCTTTCGTAGTAGTAATAGCAGCAAAACAGAGAACGATACGAATAAATCATTTAAATAGAATTTCCCAAAACACCTGGATGACATGAAAAAATTCTCAACAACTCTTTCAGGTACAAAAAAACCCAGATATTTTTTCTACTGTGTACTCCTACCCACTAATTTAATTTAATCAAGTAATAAATTAGAAAAGTTGGCCGCCATAATCCCCCTGCTAAAAATTATTTCACTGCTAATTAACTGAATGCATAACTTTCAGTTTAAGCAAAGATAATGTTGAAACCCTTTTTTTTTCGGTATGATTTACAATAATGACTTTAAGAGTTAGTACTCTGCCTTTAAACTGATTCTTTTTATTGGGATTTCACTAGTTTCAGCTAAATTTACAAAAAACATACTTTTTTTTCTTATGTTTATTACGTCTATAAATTTTGGTAATTAATTTTTGAAAACTATGCCCATCAAATGTGAGTCATTGGCAGCAATATACAAATTTGTGCACCTTTTAATATATTTTCCACAATTTTCAACCATAATGTCAAAATATCTGGTATTAAATAGTATAAGAAGAATATCTTTTTTATTTTGACAAATTTTCAAGATCCCTAATTAATTTAATAACTGGTATAACTGTGTTACTAATAGCAGTTTGAAATACCTCATACTCAATATACTGGAATGTATTAGAATAATTAGTTGTTCACTGAGTCAAACGAAATAAGTGACTATCAGTCCACAAGTAATTTTTGTAGATGTTGAATTCTTGATCTCCATTCTGATTTTCTCATAGGCCACTATATAAACACATGAAATTTTATTTTCTTCAATATGAACCACAGTTCGTGGTGCATCTCCTGTTTCAGTAGTTAGAATTACGCTCATCCTGTTATACAAGATACAAGTTACAAGTTTTAAATGTTTGTTCAGCATATGAAATAGATAAGGCTACTACTGAATTATTGACAGTAATGATTGAGTCATTTATATTAAATTTCGAGATTTTATATCCTGAGAGCTGAACACTAAAGTTTCATTATTTAACACATATTCCACGCTATATTATGTTACTTGGACATTTGAGACAACAATGGTGTTATTTTTTTCCTTTATTTGGGTTTTTCGCCACTATCTAAAGCTCAAAAAAATATCAAAAATACCTGTTCTTATGTAAAGAAAGAATCACTGGGTAAAAACAAAAAACCAAACGGAGACAAATTTCTCAGTGATTCTTTTTTGTAATAAATTAGCCTAACGAACAAAATTTTAAAGATATGAAAATGTTATAAAAAATTTTACAAACTTTTAACGTTAATGTTTCGGAGGGTCCTCTCCCCCCGTTTTCAAAACTAAACTAAAAAATAAATTATATTAATTTGTAACATACAAAGTAACGAGCGAAAGTAAATATATTTTTTGTGTATATCAACGATACTTACATTGACAAAAATAGATTTTCATAATAGTGACATGCTACCAAAAATATATATACATATATATATATATATATATATATATATATATATATATATATATATATATATATATATATATATATATATATATATAATATATATATATATATATATATATATATATATATATATATATATATATATATATATATATATATATATATATATATATATATATATATATATATATATATATATATATATATATATATATATATATATATATATATATATATATATATATATATATATATATATATATATATATATATATATATATATATATATATATATATATAAATATATATAGGTAATGTTTACTGTGTGATTGTTTATTGTACTGGTTGTGTATTCAAATATTTAAATGTGTTTAATTGTATTCTTTAGAATCGGGAACCATATTGAATTTAACTCTACCGAAGGCATAGCAATACAGTTATTTTTATTTAAATTAATTATAGCGGTTTCTTTTAATCTTCTGTATTTTGTTACCGATTATTTTAATACCGTTTTGGAATTATTCCAATTGATTTTATGACGTGATTCCCATGCGTGTTGACAAATTCTAGATTTATTAAAATCGCCCTTTCTAAGAAGGTTCTAAGAACATCTAACGGTTTTAATATTAAAATAAAACAACACATTAAAAACTACAGTTTACAGAAAACCGACAAACACAGATAGGTATATCAATTCTTCTATTGGAACCTTTGGTGTGAAATATTAAACTTGATGAGATTTGCCACTAAACACCAAAACACTTTTTTTGAACTGTTCGACGCACGTTTCAGAAAAACAACCACCACTTCGAGATACATTCCTAACGATTTAAATCATAGCTTCCAAAATAAGATGGCTAGTTTAAATTTTATGGCAAATAGATTAATTAATTTTCCTTTAAATAAAGATAATTATAACAAATAATTAAAATTAATTAGGGAGGTATCTGAAGTGAATGGTTATAATAAGAACATTGTAGATAAACTAATTAGAAAACATAAGTTCAGAAAATTATTGAAAGAATCTTCGACTTTTCAAAGGGATCAGAACACAAAGAAATTCATGGTAATACCATTTGATGCCCAGTTGACAAGAGGACTAGACAAAATTTTGAAAAAAGTGGACATTAAGGTTGTGTACAAACCATATAATAAATTAAGAGAAATTCTGGGTAATCCAAAGAATAAAGTAGAGCAGCATGAACATTTAATTTAAGACTAATTAAAAGTGTTAATAATAATAGGGCTTTGGATGCATAGAAAGCATTCAATAGAAAAATGTAAGAACATCATGAACCGAGATAAAGGACCGATTCCTTTCAGTCAACTTTTTCAATTATTAATGTAAGGCTTAGTACACTTCACGGTTCATGATGTTTACATGCTTCGTTAGGTATGGTTTTCATATAAATAGAACATAGTTTTTCTGAGACAATTAAAAGAGTAGGAAATAAATACAACATAAGAACGACATTTGAAACAAAAAATACTTTTAGATCTCTATTAATAAAGACTAAACCAAACAGTATACAACAAAATACCATAAATGTGCTTTATAAAATTCCCTGCGAATGTGGCAAATTCTATATAGGTGAGTCATCTAGACCGTTAGATGTTAGAATAAAAGAGCATAAAAACCTTCTTAGAAAGGGCGATTTTAATAAATCTAGAATATGTCAACACGCTTGGGAATCGGGCCATAAAATCAATTGGAATAATTCCAAAACGGTATTAAAAGAATCGGTAACAAAATACAGAAGATTAAAAGAAACCGCTATAATTAATTGAAATAAAAATAACTGTATTGTTATGCCTTCGGTAGATTTAAATTCAATATGGTTCCCGATTCTAAAGAATACAATTAAACACATTTAAATATTTGAATACACAATCAGTACAATAAACAATCACACAGTAAACATTACCTATATATATATTTTTTGGTAGTATGTCACTGTCATGAAAATCTATTATTGTCAATGTAAGTATCGTTGATTCACAAAAAAATATATTTACTTTCATTCGTTACTTTATATATTAGAAATTAATATAATTTATTTTTTAGTTTAGTTCTGAAAACGGGGGGAGAGGGATCTTCCGAAACGTTAACGTTAAAAGTTTGCAAAATTTTTTATAACATTTTTATATCTTTAAAATTTTGTTCGTTAGGCAAATTTATTACAAAAAAATAAATCACTGAAAAATTTGCCTCTGTTTTTTTTGTTTTTACACAGTGATTATCTCTTTACATAAGAACAGGCTTTTGTGATATTTTTTGAGTTTTAGTTGGTGGCGAAAAACCAAAATAAAGGAAAAAAATATATGAATACACCAGAATCATTCAGACATTAACAATGGTGTTTTCGTATTGAGGGATTACATGTTTGTTTTAAAGGATTAATGCCAGTAGTAAGCAATTTTAAAAATGTAGCAGTCACTTCTGCTTATCGGCATCAAGCATGTAGTGTATTAAACTTAATTCCTGCCTTGGTATATCAGATTAACAATTTTTGAATTATAAAAGTTGCATAACTCCTGGTACAAGTACCGAACTTATTAATCACCCATTCATAATATCAATTTTTCGGTGTTTAATATTAAAATTCGTTGTTTAATATAAAACTTTTTGAGTTTACCCATTCATGAATCTATTTCATCAATTTATTAATGATGAATCAAAGTGGACTTCATCTAAAATTATGATATCTCGAAAGATTTTTAATTCTGGAACTGTATATAAACGAGGTAGTATAATTTTATTGGAATGTAATGACTATGATATGGGTCTGTTCGGAGAGATTGATGAAATAATAATTTTAATTGATTATTAAATATAATTTTTATCTTATCACTGAAAACTATAATGAAAAATATAATTTTTCTACATTATTCATCTTCTTTTAATGTGATGGGTAGAGTAAAGTATGTTCCATTAATTAACAATTTAATGGTTAAAATAAAAATTATATTTTAACTAATGCAATGTGAATAAATGTACTATTAATTATTTAATAAATTTCTTATTTTTACCCTTGTAATAGAAACATTAATCATACGTATTTTTCAAGTAGTATTTATACTGATTTAAACACGTGTTATTTTAAATTTCTCAGTTCTGATGATACAGTTAAAAGTGTACAATAATATTAAATGCGTTGTTTTAACACCTAGCTATGTATTTGTGATAAGCGTGTTATTATCTTGCCGTGACACCATATTACACGTATCGATATGACACGTTATGTACTAAAATTGTATTTTTTAACACGGTAAAAAGAATAAACACACTTACACGCGTCGAAATAACACGGTTTGTAACTTACTTTGATTTGCAGTGTATAACTGGATTATAGAGGTTAAGCAACCGGATGGTCATCTCTACGGAAAGCTAAGGCCCTTGATAGGCTATCAAACTACGAAGACGATTAGAATAAAATGAGATTTATTGATCAATTTGAGTGTCTTAAACTTTTCTTAGTTTTTCATTAATAATTATGGTAACTATATAAGCTTTACTCAGAACTTTATATTCTGTCCATTCACGATGCAAATTCAATTTTTGCGGTTAAATTGAACATAACCTATAGCCTTGTTACCGTAACTCACCCCGTGACACCTAACAAATAATTAAATTATATTTAACATAAATATATTGTTTCTAATTTGCATTTACATTATTGTTTTTTAAAAAACTCAAATTGATGCTTTAACATCTCGTAGCTCAATTTCAGGTATTTATTTGACGGTATTTAAGTAATCCGCAAAAAAGAAACACACACACACACTCACATAGATGTGGTTGAGTGTCATACACACTTTTCAATTGTTGTCGGATATATTTCCAGTTGTAGCAGTATTACTACCTAAACTAACAAAAACTTCAAGACGGATTTGTGGATCTAACATTTTTGTTTTATTATTTTGTGCCTACAATACCTCGTTGGCCATTCGCTTCATTTAGAAAAACCTCACATGAAAAATATTAATTTGCTTTCGCTTTCAGCTACTATATTTCTCTTTGCTTCCTTTTCGGTATGACGACTTGAAATTTTTTGGCGTGTTTTTGACTGTTCCGAAAAAGCAAAAGGCGAAAAATTCAATTAACTTCCTTTAGGCGATCACCGTATTTTCTGCTTTTGTTCGTTTTTCTTTTTATGAAAAAAAAGTTATCTTTTGATTTTAACGAAATACGATATTAAATTATTGTAAGAAATATATATTGGATTGTTTAGAAAATTCCCGGCAATTTCGGTCGAGGAAATTAAATAAATTTTATGGGGAAGTACTGGCAGCTGTAGTTTTGTTAACACTAAATTACACTGATAAACACAGTATTTGTGATATAGAAATTCTTGGGTATTAATTTTTCTTACCTAGACATTTTCTGTAAGCAAATTTATATATTCCAATACGCAATGATTTCACGAATTGGGATTTTGAGAAAAAAATTGTCATAAATGGAAAGATCATATATGTTTTATAACAAAACTGTTCTTATTTTTTTCGTTATAATTAACAAGTTATATTAAATTGAAAATACATTTTTAAACCTAGTACCGATAACGCGCCGAAAAAAAACCAGGCGCATGTGACGTCACAATGTTTATTTCCCCTTAGCATTACAAACAGCTGATACGAGTGTTTTAGTTTTTAATCAACTTATTCATGTTATTATCATCAGTATACTGATAAATTTATTTAAAATATCCAATCTAATTAGCTATCGTGATGGTGTCGTATCATTTTGTACCAATACTAAAAAAACAACTCCCGAAGAAATGTTTTTAAATGTGCATAATATACTAAATGTTGAAATCAATGGTTCCAAGGAGCACGACGTATCAATCCTAAAACAACATTATATTAACTTTTTTACGTTTGAGTATTTATTACTTGCTGAAGCTACATAATCGACACATTGAGTGTTTTAAACTTTTCATTAATAATTATGGTAAATGTATAATAAGTATGTAAAGCTTTACTCAGAACTTTATATTCTGTCCATTCACAATGCAAATTCAATTTTTGCGGTTAAATTGAACATAACCTATAGCCTTGTTATCGTAACTTTCCCGTGACACCTAACAAATTGAATTATATTTAACAGAAATATTTTGTTTCTTATTTACATTTACATTATTATTTTTTAAAAAACTCAAATTGATGCTTTAACATCTCGTAGCTCAGCTGAATTAAACTGAATGCCATTTTCGAGAAAATCTGTGACCATAAAAATTTCCACACCTGGTATGTTATCAGATTTGGGCTTTATTCACACATTACTGAATTAAATTACTTACCAACAATATTTTTTGCACTAAACGTCAATAATATCAGTCAATAGAAGCCGTTGGCAGTACTTACGTGAAAACACTTTACCATAATGACGTCACAAACATGACAGCCAATCGTGGCGATTTCGTAGCCACGTGATTTTATTCTACATTTTATAAATTTTAATTAACTTATAATTAATTGTAAACAATTTTTTTAAAGTTTTTCGCATCTATTAGCAATATTATTCATGATAAAATTTTAAAATTTAAAAAGTAAAAAAATGGTTCATTATTTTTTATTCAAAAATCCCATTCACAGCATCTACAAAGAGCAGTAATGAACACAGCTAGTTAATGCTTGTTTATTAAATTATTTAAATGCCTATAAATAATTAAATTAAAAAAAATTAAAGCTTCTAGTACTGAGTAATGTCTGAATGAGTGTGGCGTGTTCATATATTTTTTCTCCTTTATTTGGGTTTTTCGCCACTGTCTAAAACTCAAAAAATATCAAAAATACCCCTGTTCTTATTTAAAGAAAGAATCACTGGGTAAAAGCAAAAAACCAAACGGAGACAAATTTCTCAGTGATTCTTTTTTGTAATAAATTTGCCTAACGAACAAAATGTTAAAGATATAAAAATGTTATAAAAAATTTACAAACTTTTAACGGAGATTACCCTCCGAAACGTTAACGTTAAAAGTTTGTAAATTTTTTATAACATTTTTATATCTTTAAAATTTTGTTCGTTAGGCAAATTTATTACAAAAAAGAATCACTGAGAAATTTGTCTTCGTTTGGTTTTTTATTTTTACCCAGTGATTCTTTCTTTAAATTAAGGTAGTAACAGGTATTTTTGATATTTTTTGAGTTTTAGACAGTGGCGAAAAACCCAAACTTCTAGTACTGGTTGTGTCCCATTAGTAGGCTACCAGCTTTCGAATCTGTATTAGTTTCTGTGTCATTAATAGCAAATTGTTTGACTTCTATTCAATATATATATATATATATATATATATATATATATATATATATATATATATATATATATATATATATATATATATATATATATATGAGCCCCTCATATAAAGAGTTTTTCAAACTGAGAGGTTTTATAATTTTTGAATAAATCACAAATGGCATTGTGAATTTGCCTAGTTGAAAATGGAATACATATGCCTTGTAAAAATTGCCGTATTGGTCGTGCACAAGACCATAGTGATTTGGTAATTGAAAATGTTTCTGAAGGACCAGAAATTTCCTTTAGTGGACTTTCACAACAATTTGGGCTCAGTGAATCCACAACATGGCGTATTTTATGAAAGGATTTAGCTCTGAAGCCTTATAAGGTTCAAATAACGCAGGAACTAAAGCGAATAGATCATTCAAAACGTCGTGCATTTGTTAATTGGATCGAAGAACAAACAGATGATTTTTCTCAAAACATAATCTTTTAACAAAATTGCCACATTTGGAGTGAGGAAAACCCACGATTCAATCATGAGAATCCTTTATATCCTAAACGAGCGAATGTTTGGTGTGCATTATGGTAAGGAGATGTAATTGGGCAGTATTTCTTTCAGAATGCTGCTGATGAAGGTTTGATATCGTGAGATAATAAAAGGATTTTTGTAGACTGAATTAAATAATATTGATCTGGAGAATGTGTGGTTCCAACAGGATGGCGCTACACCTTATTCTGCTAATGAAACATTTGATTTATTGCGAGAAAAAAATCCCTGGACGAGATATTGTAAGAAATGGTGCTGTTAATTGGCCATCAAGATTATGTGATTTGATACCATTGAACTATTTTCTTTGCGGTACGTAAAAAGTCCGGACTATAAAAATAATCCACAGTGGATTCCTGAACAAAGGATGAAATTAATCAAGTCATTGGTGAAATAGAGCCACGGTTATGCCAAAATGTCATTCAAAATTTTGACAAAAGTGTGCACGTCTGTGGAGCTGGTGGGGAGGTGGTTATTTGGCAGATATTGTCTTTCGTGTTTAAATGCTTCAATTATCAATGAAAAAGCGGAATATATTTTTTAAAATCAACGCAAATTCTGTGTTTTATTCAAGAATTAAAAAGCACAATTTAAAAAACCCTGCAGTAAGCTTATTAGACTCTCCTTAGTATTTTAACAAACATATTTCAAATATTGTGTCAAAAAAGTTTAATATTTGACTGATATACATATAATATTATTATTATTATTATTCACGTATGGGCCCTGGTGGACCACGCGAAGTACAATTAGAGGCGTTTGTTGTTGTTAGACTTCCTTTGAGCCCATACTAATTTCATTCTTTCGCTATGAGCTTTTTTCCTTTCGTCAGACCAAGTTGTTCCAGTCTTCCTACATTTTTCTCTCTGGCCAACCTTCCAAACGTTAACCTTGTGTCTGAAACAACCTCTATCCCGAATTTCACTTTGTGTAATATTTGCTGATCTTAGGTCCTCTTTAATTGCCGCAATCCATTTAATTATTTCTACTTTAGCTCTACTCCTATTTTCATAAAATTCGACTATTTGTATAGTTAGCCTACTCGGATTCATCCGTTTGATGTGTCCGTAAAACTTAAGTCTTCTTTTTCTCATATCGCTATGTATATCTGTGTATTGTTTGATTTCTTGGTTTTCTCGAAGTCGGTATGTTATGTTATTTATTTGTTTGGGGCCTAGGATTTTTCTTATGATTTTTCTTTCCTTCTTTTCAATGTCCTCGATGTCCCTCTTTCTATTCAAAATGAGCGTTTCTGCAGCATATAGACATTCTGGCTTAATAACCGTGTTGTAATGTCTCAGTTTTGTGTTTTTAAATAGGCATTTTTTGTTGTAAATATTTTGTGTAAGTCTCAATGCCGTTTCCATTTTTTGACATCTACCCTTATTGGCCGCTTTTTCCAACCCATTTTCCATGATTATTTCACCCAAATATTTGAATTGAGAGACTCGTCTGATGTTACGATATTTTGTTTTTAGAAATGGTGTTCTTAGTCTGTTGCAGGTCATGTATTGTGTCTTTTCAAAGGATATTTGGAGTCCTACCTTTTCTGCTGTTTCTTTTAGGATTTCAATCTGTTTTTGAGCCGTTAATACATGTTGAGCTAAAATTGCTAGATCATCAGCAAATGCCAGACAATCAATTTTGATGTTGGTTCTCCCCAGTTTAATGGGCTGGTCAATATTGAGTGCCGACTTTTTTTCACGCCACTCCTGTATTACTTTTTCTAGAACACAGTTAAATAAGAGTGGCGAGAGTCCATCCCCTTGTCTCACACCAGTTTTAATTTCGAAGGGTTCTGAGATGTCACCCATGAATTTAACTTTTGACCTCGTGTTAGTTAACGTTGCTTTAATAATTGCCAGATTTTTCAGATCTAGTCGTTGTTCTTTCAAGATTCGGAATAAAGATTCGCGGTCAATAGAATCATATGCTTTTTTGAAATCCACAAATGTACAGACGAGATTTTTATTGTACAGTTTTTGATGTCTTAGAATCAACTTTAGATTCAGGATCTGTTAAGGGCAGGATCTGCCCGGTCGAAAACCTGCCTGATATTCACCAATGTTCGGTTCTAACTGTCCCTGTGCTCTGTCTAGTAGACATTGAGATAGAATCTTGTAACAAACTGGGAGAAGAGATATTCCTCTATAGTTGTTTACATCCGTTCTATCTCCTTTCTTATGTAGTGGATGGATTAGAGCATCTTTCCAGTCTTCCGGAATCCGTTCAGTTCGCCAAACTTCTTGTAGAATTTTGGTTATTTCCTTGATTGTACCTGGACCAGCGGATTTCAAAATTTAGCAGTGATTCCATCTTCACCAGAGGCTTTGTTATTTTTAAGCCGCTTGATTTCCCTAAGTATTTCCTCTTCATTCGGTGGTAATGAATTTGGGTTTGTTTGTTTAGGGTTTAGTGTTGGTAATTTGTTTAAGGGCTCAGGACAGTTTAGTATTTGTTCAAAATATTTCGCAAGTTCTTTGCAATTGTCTTGGTTATTTAGAGCTAGTTGTCCGTTTTCCTTTTGAAAGCATAGGCTCTGCGGTTGATAGCCTGTTAATTTAGTTTTAAATGTTTTGTAAAAGTTTCGGGTGTTATTTTTTTGGAAATCTTTTTCTATTTCATTAAGTTGATTGTTTTCATACTTTCTTTTAGTTTGTCTAATTAGCTTCGATGTTTCTTTTCTTACTTCCAAAAAGATGTTATAGTTTATTGCTGTTTTTTGACTGTTCCAATCTTTGAATGCTTTACTTCGGCTTAATACTGCTTGCTCGCAAACTTCATCCCACCACGGATGTTTTCTACGTTTTCGAAAAGGGACCAACTTTAAGACTGTTTTAATAATTTTTTGTTTTAATTCTTGCCAGTTCTGTGCAGGTTGTTTATCAAGCTCTTTTGTTAGGACTGGTTTTATTTTCGTTGGATCAAACTTTGGTATTAGCAGCCCCTTTTGAATAAGTTTTCGAGGTTTTAAGCTAAGTTTGATTCTAGTCAAGTAGTGATCCGTGTCTATATTTGCTCCTTTCCTGACTTGAACATTCAAAATCTCTTTATAATTGGGGTACGAAATGGCAACATGGTCAATTTGAAATTCACCCATGTACGTGTTTGGGCACCTCCAGGTCTTTTGTTTTGCTATTTTCTTCTTAAAATGGGTTGACATTATTTTTAGATTAAACTGCGAACATAGTTCAACCAATCTTCTACCATTATGGTTAGTCCATTTATGAGCGGGAAAACTGCCGACTGTTTTCCTGTACTTTTTTTCTTTCCCTAGTTGGGCGTTGAAATCACCCAATAGGATTTTTACATGGTTAGAGGGAATTTTAGAGATAGTCTTTTCCAGAATTTCCCAGGACTTATTTACTTTTTCAGGATTAGATTTATTTTCTTCGTTAACTGGGAGGTGTGCATTGATTAATGTATAGTTTTTGTTAGCACACTTGAGGGATAGTGTCATAAGTCGATTATTTACTGGCTGGACATTTGTTATAGAACCAAGAATTTGGTTTCTTGAGACAGCGAAAGCAACACCGAGATGTGGTGTATTTTTGAGTATTCTTTTGTCCGTTTTACTTTTAAAAAGTCTGTAGTTGCCGAATTCCAAGGTGTTATCATCTATCAATCTGGTTTCTTGCAAAGCTAAAATTTGGGTTTTTTGCTGATTTAATGTTCGCCCCAATTCGTGTAGTTTTCCTGGACGCAGGAGAGAATTGATATTTACCGTTCCAAAGAAAGTTTCAGACGTTGGCCAGAGGTCTCCGACTCCCTCTGAAAGATTTTGCGTTTAAGCCCGGACGCCCCAGAATCCGAAAGTCCGGTTGTACCAGCAAAGCTGGCAGAGGATTGTCTACCTCCTGGGGTAATTTTGTAATTACTAGAACGCTTCATCTTGTACTTTGAATTAAAGGTTTGAACCATGACGGTTCAGAGGTTAAAACTGGAGGGGTTAGTTCCAGAATTTAAATATCAGCCGCACCACTGGTGAACAGACGCTGACCACTCAGCCGCTTGATACAAGTCAGACGCTAAGTGGATTTAGCTTTCTTTTTTAGCTTACATATAATATAGTATATTTTATTATTTGTTATATTTTTAGATAAGGTATTGTTTGGTGACTAGTGGTTACACTAAAAAGTTTAATGGATAAATCGTTATAAAAATATATTTATCTCATGTTGCATTTTCTTGTTAAATGTAAATTATTATTATTCACGTATTGGCCCTGGTGGACCACGCGAAGTACAGTTAGAGGCGCTTATTGTTGTTAGCCTTCCTTTGCGCTCATACTCATTTCATTCTTTCGCTATGAGCTTTTTTCCTTTCGTCAGACCAAGTTGTTCCAGTCTTCCTACATTTTTCTCTCTGGCCAACCTTCCAAACGTAAACCTTGTGTCTGAAACAACTTCTATCCTGTACTTCACTTTGTGTAATATTTGCTGATGTTATGTCCTCTTAAACTGCCACAATCGATTCAATTATTTCTACTTTAGCTCTACTCCTATTTTCATAAAATTCGACTATTTGTCTAGTTAGCCTGCTCGGATTCATCCGTTTTATGTGTCCGTAAAACTTAAGTCTTCTTTTTCTCATATCGCTATATATATCTGTGTATTGTTCGATTTCTTGGTTTTCTTGAAGTCGGTATGTTGTTCTATTTATTTGTTTGCGGGCTAAGAATTTTCTTATGATTTTTCTTTCCTTCTTTTCAATGTCCTCGATGTCTCTCTTTCTATTCAAAATAAGCGTTTCTGCCCCATATAGGTATTCTGGCTTAATAACTATGTTGTAATATTTCAGTTGTGTTTTAAGATATACATTTTTTGTTGTAAGTATTTTGTGTAAGTCTCAATGTTTCCGTTTTTTGACATCTACCCTTATTGGCCGCTTTTCCCAACCCATTTTCCATGATTATTTCACCCAAATATATGAATTGAGACACTCGTCTAATATTACCATATTTTATTTTAGAAATGGTGTTCTTAATCTGTTGCAAGTTATGTATTGTGTCTTTTCAAAGGAAAATTGCAGTCTTACCTTTTCTGCTGTTTCTTTTAGGATTTCAATCTGGTTCTGTGCTGTTAATATATCTTGAGCCAAAATTACTAGATCATCAGCAAACGCCAGACAATCAATTTTGATATTGGTTCTCCCCAGTTTAATCGGCTGGTCAATATTCAGGGCCGACTTTTTTTCACGCCACTCCTATATTACTTTTGCTAGAATACAATTATATAAGAGTAGCGAGAGTCCATCCCCTTGTCTAACTCTTGTTTTAATTTCAAAAGGCTCTGAGATGCCACACATGAATTTAACTTTTGTATTAGTTAATGTTATCGTTATCAGATCTAGTCCTTGTTCTTTCAAGATTTGGAATAAAGATTCGCGGTCAGTAGAATCATATGCTATTTTGAAATCCACAAATGTACAGACGAGATTTTTATTGTACAGTTTTTGATGTCTTAGAATCAACTTCAGATTCAGGATCTGTTCAGGACAGGGTCTGCCCGATCGAAAACCTGCTTGATATTCACCAATTTTAGGTTCAAACTGTCCCTGTGCTCTGTCTAGTAGACATTGAGATAGAATCTTGTAACAAATTGGGAGAAGAGATATCCCTCTGTAATTGTTTACATCCGTTCTATCTCCTTTCTTGTGTAGTGGATGGATTAGAGCATCTTTCCAATCTTTCGGAATCCGTTCGGTTCGCCAAACTTCTTGTAGAATTTTGGTTATTTCCTTGATTGTACCTGGGCTAGCGGATTTCAAAAGTTCAGCTGCGATTCTTCATCTTCACCAAAAGGTTTATTATTTATAAGTCGCTTGATTTGCCTAATTATTTCATCTTCATTCGGTGGTAATGAATCTGGGTTTGTTTGTTTAGGGTTTAGTGTTGATAATTTGTTTAAGGGCTCAAAGCATTTTAGTAGTTGTTCAAAATATTTGGCAAGTTCTTGACAATAGTCTTGGTTATTTAGAGCTAATTGTCCGTTTTCCTTTTCGAAGCAAAGACTTTAGGGTTGATACCCTGTTAATTTAGTTTTAAATGTTTTTTAAAAGTTTCGGGTGTTATTTTTTTGAAAATCTTTTTATATTTCATTAAGTTGATTGTTTTCATTTTCTTTTATTTTGTCTAATTAGCTTCGATGTTTCTTTTCTTACTTCCAAAAAGGTGTTATAATTTATTTCTGTTTTTTTGACTGTTCCAATCTTTGAATGCTTTACTTCGGCTTAATACTGCTTGCTAGCAAACTTTATCCCATCACGGATGTTTTCTACGTTTTTGTAAAGGGACCAACTTTAAGGCTGTTTTAATAATTTTTTGCTTCAATTCTTGCCAGTTCTGTACTGGTTGTTTATCAATCTCTTCTGTTAGGGTTGGTTTTATTTTCGTATGGTCTAACTTTGGTATTAGCAGTCTCTTTTGTCTATGTTAGCTCCTTTCCTGACTTGAACATTCAAAATCTCTGTATAATCGGGGTACGAAATGGCAACATGGTCAATTTGAAATTCACCCATGTACGTGTTTGGGTACCTCCAGGTCTTTTCTTTTGTCATTTTCTTCTTAAAATGGGTTAACATTATTTTTAGATTAAACTGCGAACATAGTTCAACGAACATAGTTAATGTAGTTTATAATATTTCATGCCAAATTTGGTGCTAAAATTGTAAGAGGAATAAAGAATAACTTATTACATCAACATTTAAAATTATTAATTAATTTGGTACTCACGTAAAAACCTCTAATGAACATTGACTTACCTGAAAGAAAGAAATTTCATTAAGCATATTACATTAAATTAAAGTGTTTTTTACACTACTTGTGATTAATTGGTGCTGAAAGAATACCGCTGCATCATCAATTGCTGCCTATATCAAAGACATTATCTCAATATATTTTTTTTAGTTTGTCAAACAAGAGAGGAGATGAAAAATATGATCATGTCTTCGAGTATGAATATATCCAAGCAGTACGTTACGACAGCGTTACAGCATGGTAGAAAGAGAAAATAAGAAATAATTATAAGGTCATTGTTCGTAATGCCGGTTAAAAGTTCGTTTATTGAGTTCAGCGGTCCTGTTTTGGTTGTCATTTAAGTTGTTTTGTTATTGTGTTTTAGTGAAATTTTGTTCTGTAAAGTCCAGTTTTATTGTAAAATAAGTTCACATAAGAATCACTGTTATCGATTAGTTTGTTATCGGTAAGTATTTATAAAGATTCATAAAGTTTTATTTCCTTCAATAATTCTAACCTAACAAAAGATATTTTATTACAACTGTTTAATAAAAATGTAATTTATGTTGGCATGAAACAACTGTTTCAAAATAATAACGTAAATATAGAAGTGTGAACTTGTAAGGTATCTTTGTTTGATTTAACATTTTGTGTGATTTCAGATAATGTCAATTGTCAATGTCAATCAACAATTTGTGCTTAATGTTCATGATTATTTCGAAATTGAAAAAAGGAATGGGGGACTTTTAGAACCTCTTTCATCCATTCAAGAGGTAAAGAATAATTTCGAATAGAATTTAGGATAATGTCTGAATGATTGTGGCGTGTTCACATATTTTTTCTCTTTATTTGGATTTTTCGCCAAAAAATTTACATACATTTGCATAAGAACAGATATTTTGATATTTTTTGAGTTTAAGATCGTGACGAAAAACCCAAATAAAGAAAAAAATTGAATTTGGGATTGTTTAGAATATAATAGAAGAATAGAATTTGATTTTGTTTCAATTATTTTGCATTGTCACTAATATATAACACATAAGTACAAAAACAATGTTATTTTTTTACAGTCACCCTCAGTTTTTGTTTTGTGACAGCTACATATTCAATTTCACCTCATATACGTGTTTATATTTGAATAACGTCATTTCTAACGTTAGATAGCTATAATAGTCTAGAAATTTATATTTATTGACATTCGTTAAGGCCCTAAATATGCTACGAAAGTGTTTAAATCACCCGGATAGTTTTTGTTGAGTGTTGAAAATTTACTTTTACCTCTCATCGAAATTTCACACCATTAGTACCCAAACATCTTTTGGGTTACTTTGGTTTTCCTGTGTACCATCAAGATAAATCCTGGGTTCCACTTATCTGCATATGTGTGAGACTTCTGCTGGGTTGGGCTAAGGGATCTAGATATATGCCTTTTCTTGTACCAATGATCTGAACGGAACCAACAAATCACGTGAGTGATTGTTATTTTTGTTTGATTGCTATAAAGGGTATGACAACTCAAGTCGAAACACGTCATAATCAATACCTCCAAATCGATTAAAAACTCGAGAAGCTGCTGCTAGTCAAGACAATAACTTAGAGTGCGACCCAACCTATGAACCAAGTACTTCAAAAGAACCACACTTATTGACACAAGGTGACCTAAATGATTTGGTACTGGACAATCTTAAAAAACCGGTCTGGAAATGTTTTATTAATGTCGTAAAACATTTTTTGGGTAACCACAGAGTAGAAACTTACAAAGTTTTAATTAATGAACTTTTGATCTCATACAAAGCTTTGAAATGCAATATGTCATTAAAGATATATATCCTGGACTCAGATTTGGATTTTTTCTATGAAAACCTGGGTGCTGTAAGTGATGAACACGGCGAGACATTTCACCAGGATATTTCCCTTATAGAGATGAGATATCAAGGGAAATTGAGTCCTGGGATGTTAGCCGATTACTGCTGGGGATTAAAAAGGGACCTACCGGAAATCATCAATATTGTGTATGGAGTCAGGTATCTAAATGGGGAATTGCATAAGTGGAAGTGTATTTTCGTATATTTTTGATAAATATATATTTTTCAATTTCACAAAAAACCTGACGTGTTAATTTTTTTATTAATATATACTTGTTAGGTGGCCATAGTACTATCGAAATTAAATAACCGTTTTCGTGTGACAAAAAAAGTTTGAATTTTGTAAACCAGTGTGTTTAGAACAAGAAAATTATTTACTACCTCTAAGGTCCATTGTTTGTTGACAATGTTTAAATGCTCAATATAAATTTAGCAAGGGAACCATTCAGGTATAGCTGACCAAATTCAAGCAAATGGTCGCCTGTTTTTTTAAGATAAATAGGCATGTCTCTAGAAAAGTCTCAGTGCCACTAGAAAATCGTAGAATGATCAATTCAGAATGGTACACAACCATTCGGTTGCAAGAAGTATTTGAAGAAATAAGAAGAATCAACCAGCGACACAAGATTATTCGTTCCCAAGACAGTGCGAGCTCTCACACATCGAATCGAACAACTCAATATATGTCCGGTCAAAACATCGAATTGAGGGGTCATCCACCGTACAGTCCTGATTTGGCATCCAATGATTTCTTTTTGTTCCCGTCCGTTAAGAATAAACTACGTGATGAGCGATTTTCGACACCAGAAGAAGCAGTTGATGAGTTCAAAATGCATGTTTTGGAGATACCTGAATTCAAATGGAAAAAGTGCCGTGAAAATTGGTTCAAACGTATGCAAAAACGTATCGATCATCGCGAAGAATATTTTGAAAATAACATCCCTCGTAAAAGCATCTGCTAGTCTAACCATTTAGCGTCAAGTTTTTCCCATTTAAGTCGGGTAGACTATCAAAATTTTTAAACCCGAACAAGGATTACAACCCCCAGAACCATTGGATTGCCAGACGAGTGACCAGCCAATCTAACCACCCACCGGTAAAGAGATGATTTTTTGAAATGAGATAAATTTATCAAACACAGGGAATTTGAATTAAATTTTCACTAAAAAATTAAATTTCTGTGCTGGTGCATTAGAACTGTTACGAAAGTGTTACTAATATAAAGATGTGTAAAAAAACTGTTTTCAAGAGGGACAAGGACTTTACTTTAAGGGTGAAGTTGAAGATAAAGCCTAAGGAAAACCTAACAGATCAACTAATGAAAAAAACATTACAAAAATCAAGGATCTTGATTATATATAATATATATATATATATATATATATATATATATATATATATATATATATATATATATATATATATTATTCTTCAATTTTTCACTAAAAATCAAACAAATTCAATTCCACAAGCACCATATTCACCAGATATGGCACCGTGTGACTTTTTCCTTTTCTCTTGATTGAAGAAATCATTTCGTAGACAATGTTCTGATTCAGTAGAAGCCATTCAAGATAGTTCACTGACCACATTGAAGGAAATACCCGTCGACTATAAAAACTGTTTCTAAGACTGAAAAAAACATTGGAATAAGTCTATTGCAGTGAAAGGGGATGACTTTGAAGGGCACAAAATAAATTTATATAAAAAAATAAAGAGTTTCGTTATATATAAAAAATGTTACCTGACTGTTTGATCATTCTAGCAAATCGTAGGGATTCCCCGATTGCAGTAACTTTCTGACTTGCATAATACGACAAAATTATATAGAGTGGCGTTTATAGCTGCTAAAGCTCGAAGACATTTTAACGAACGTTCTCACCTATTGCATTAAGTAAACCACAGCGAATTACTTCCCTTTTAGAACGAAATGACCTGGATCAAAATGGTTTTTCTCGATAACGTCATCGCCAAAAAGAAAATACTTCTTCCATTTTCGTCACGATACACGACTGGTTCCATATAAGCGAAAGTGAATAGTGATGTAGCCTGGAGGTTTTCGTCGTCGGCTTTTTATAAGGTGTAAAAGTTTTTATAGGCCAAACGAAATGGAAGAATTCGAGTTGGGTCTGAGGGCTAAGGGTCGGTGGGACGTATTTTACACCCTCCTGCCCATCCCTCGCCCTTCTAGGCGGCATTGTAATCAGAAAAGCGGAAAATTAATCGGACCGGCCTCGGGATAGTGTTAAATTAGAACGTACGGGAATATTTTAGTTTTAATTCGTAGTGTACGCAAAATATTTGTGAGAATTTAGTAAATAAACTGAATAGTATGGTTTAATTTTCGAAAAAAGTTGTTAACTAAGGGATTTCTAGAATAATTCCGTTAAAATATATAACAAGTTAATTCTCAAATGAGGAATACGAAATAGAAGTGGGAGTTTTCCTCTTTCTTCTTTTTACTTTCCAGTTTCCATTGTTTACTGTGATAAATGCTAGAAGGGCGCTGCGCCCCAACGCCCTCTCTCACGAGCCACCACTGGTACATTGACATTCTGTAACAGCTGAATAAATATTACTTAAAAGTTTTAAACTTAAGTTAATGGAAATAACAACTTAAGTTTGTCTTTTAACGCTTGAAACCAAAAATCTATGTTGGATTAGTATTGTTTCTTCTTCGTATTCTCCTTTATGTGGTAGAAGAGTCGTGGTCTACGGAAACTCATTTGTTTTGCGTACTTTTAGAACTACTTCCCTATTTCTGGTTTTCTTGATGACATATTGGAAAAATAGACCAGTTAGGTCTTTAATTTGGTATGTCCATTTTTTTAGAGGTCTGCCGCGCGATCTACAATCCTCGATCTGTCCCTGCAACACCACTCTGATAGTGTAGGATATACAGTAAAAAATTAACACAAATGCTTGTGTAATTTTAACATAAATGCATTGTGTCAACCTTTGAATATAAAACTAACGAGCCTTGCGTATTTTTATCACATATAAATGGGAAAGGAAACAGCCATATTGAACCACCAAAGATAACTTGCTTTGGAATTTTGGTAGTTAGAAGTTTAATAGTAGATTTGACTAGTTTAAGTTTGCTTTAGGTCCGGTTCTACAATGCAAGAATATACCAGGTATAAGCTATACTTGGAATAAACCTCCGTTACGTTCCTCCGTCCGTCTTGCATTGTAGAACCGGCCCTAAATCAATAATAAGTGCCGAATACGTATACTGGAATACTCTTTTAGTGTGTTATCGTGTAAATACATATTAATACTTAGTATAATAATAATAATAACAATAATAATAATAATAATAATAATAATTTATTGAATCCTCAAGACAATACAAATATGCATGGATCAAGTCAAAACAAGAGCATGCACATGGAAACTTTTTTAACATACGAGAAAGATTTTACAGTCTATTGGCTCATTTTACTGGCTCAAATCCACTAAATAGGCCAAAAATACCGATTCTGCGCAACATTGCAAAATCTCGCTTTACTATAATGCAGGTCAATAAAGTTTTGGAATCGCATTTATCGGGGATAATGAACCTTAGTGACATACATCTTGCGTTGTACTGTGCAGCAGTAACTGTAATCCAGGTTTCAGGTCAAAAAACTTACACCCTCAATGCGACAAGTCTTAATATCCAAAAAGATACACCTGCCTGGAAAAAGCGCCTGGAAACTGATATCAATGATTTTCGAGCGAAGGTTGACATTATTTCTGAGTATCTTGCTGGAAATACATCTAGCAAAGTGACGAAAAAAACGAAAATAATTGCTAAAAATCTGGCATTGGATTTGAAGAGTCAAACGAGAAACGAGATTCACGAGAAATTATTCACGAGAAATTATTAGACCTGAAAGATCGATTTAGACAGAAGGCTAAAACGAAGGGAGCCAGGCTAGCCAGATACAATGAGACAGAAAAACGAAAACACCAAAATGCAATGTTTCAAAATAGCCAGAAGAAGTTTTATAGAGAACTAGAAGCTCAGGGTAACAAGTCAAAACATGAAAATATGAACGTATCTACCTTTGAGAAATACTGGAAATCTGTCTGGAAAAGATCTGATGGTTATGAAAAAATGGCCCCGTGGGTTGCAACAATTCGAAAACAGACTGATGCACTTCCACAAATGGAATTCAACGGTCTTGAATCGATTGACATCTGCACTGCAATCAAGAACACTCAAAACTTGAAGACACCTGGGCCAGATGGATTACACAACTTCTGGATCAAATACTTCACAGCTGTTTACCAGGTACTTGCTGATGCATTTAAAGAAATAATGGTGAATCCTGATACTTTCCCCGACTTTCTGATGGAGGGAAATACATATTTGTTATATAAAAAGGGTGATGCTAACCAACCCAGTAACTATAGACCGATAACATGTTTATCCGTGTTGTATAAATTATTCACAGCCCTGCTCAATGATAAAATTTACCAACATTGTGACTATAATAACATATTAGAAGATAAGCACAAAGGGTGTATTAGGGCAAGTATGGGATGCAAGGAGCAACTGACGATTGATGCTGTAGTTCTTGCCCAAGCCCGGACAAAAAAGCGCAATTTGAATATGTGCTATATAGATTACAAGAAGGCTTTCGATAGTGTCCCACATGACTGGTTATTAGAAGTTTTGAACATCTACAAAATTTGTCCGCAGATTACAAACTCTTTATGGTATCTCATGAGTAAATGGAAGACTAATTTATTTGTCCACCAACAGTACATTGGAACAACAAATATCGAGAGAGGAATATTTCAGGGAAATTCATTTTCCCCTGTTTGGTTTTGTCTAGCGTTGAATCCGATGTCCACATTACTTAACAATAGCAATATTGGCTACAAACTTGACATGAGAAATTCCAGGAAACTATCTCATTTGCCATTACATGGACGACTTAAAACTCTATGGAGAAACAAGAGAGAAACTAAATTCATTAATAAAAACAGTCGAAATATTTAGTAAGCATATCAAAATGTCATTCGGACTCGAAAAATGCTCCACTATCAGCATACAAAAGGGAATAATAAAAGAACAACATTCAGCAGTCTGCGGTATACAAGAACTAGTATCAGAAGACTCATACAAATATTTAGGAATTCTTCAAAATCATAAATTTGACCATAGCCTATTAAAGAAGAATTTTTACACTTTGTACCAAAAACGACTGACTTAAACACCAAACTGAACGGTGGAAACCTCATTAAAGCGATCAATGGCTAGGCGGTGCCAACTCTGACATATTCTTTTGGCATTGTTAAATGGTCTGAAGCAGATCTTGATGAACTGGATAGATTGACACGAAGAACATTGGCAAAGTTCCGATGTTTACATCCCAATTCGTCCACAAAAAGGCTATATATTCCAAGAAAGTTGGGAGGCAGAGGGCTTGTGAATGTCAAGAATCTTTGTCTCAATCAGGAGAATAGGATGAGAGAGCGCTTCATTAGTTCACATAGCACACTAATGAAACTGGTTGTTAAGAAGGACCAGGGTTTCACCCCACTAAATCTAAATAAACAAAATCGTGTTGATAGTAGAACAGAACTGAAGGATATCGTTCAAGAATGGAAACAACAGACATTACATGGGAGATTTCCTAAATCACTTGAGGATGACTCCATTGACAAATATTTGTCTCTAAACTGGCTTACCGATGGACTATTATATCCAGAAACAGAAGGCTTCGCGACCGCTATTCAAGATAAGGTAGTAAGGACAAAAAATTATGAAAGACATATTCTACACATGGATGTTGTCGACAAGTGCAGGAAGTGCGGTGGTGTAGGAGAAACAATTGAACACCTTGTTGGAGGGTGTCCAGTCCTTGCCCCTAATGCTTACCTAGGCAGGCATAATCAGCTGGCGAAAATTATACACCAGCAAATCGCTTTAAAGCACTCGCTATTTGATAAGATGCCTCCACCATATTACAAGTACACGCCTTCCCCCGTACTTGAGTCAGCCGATACAATTCTTTACTGGGATAGACCAATTACAACAGATCGGACGGTTGACTATAATAGACCGGATATTGTTCTAATTAACAAAAAGCAGAGGAGAGCTTGTGAAGCTAATTGACATTGCGATACCACTCTCTCATAACATCAGAAAAACTGAAATGGAAAAGGTCACGAAGTACGAAAATCTTGCAATTGATCTGAAAAATCAATGGAAACTCCGGAAAGTGGAGGTGTTACCTTTTGTTATAGCCGCCGAAGGCCTAGTAAGCAAAACCTTTTCCAAAAATCTGGAAATTCTTGGTGTTTCAAAATCGATTACCACAGTAGGACAACGAGCAGTTCTCTTACAAACTTGCCACATTGTTCGTAAGGTATTAAGCTGAATGGGAAGAGCTGAACTGCTTTCTCATTCTGGCATTGTAAACTCGACCAGCCTAGGCTGAGATGATCGATGAATCATGTTTGTGATAATAATAATAATTTATTGAATCCTCAAGACAATACAAATATGCATGGATTAAGTCAAAACAAGAGCATGCACAGTGCCACACTTCTGTGCATACAAAGAATATATAACATTTAAACCTACATATAAATATTTTATTCTTGATAAAGTATATAATTTAATAATTTAATAAAGTATTTATTTAATCCCCACAACAATAAAAATATCCATGATTAAGTCGGATTGACAGAATTGACAGAATGTTCAGTAACACGACCTCAGAAATAATACATGAAATGATAATCTTGCACAAATAAACATTGTATACATAATTAAGCATTGAATCTAATTATTGATACGACATATATTCTTCTAAACTATAAAAACTTTGACTTATAAGAAATTCGCGGACTAATTTTTTAAATTCGTTGTCATTCTGAACATGCTTATTTAACGATTTCGTTATGGTAACTTATTATCCAGCTTCACACCCCTATAGTAAACATTATGTTCAACTATCTTACATGAATGTATTGGTAAAATAAGTTCATCAGACCCTCGTGTGTCATAGTGATGAAAATCACTAGTTTTTACGAATGGTACAAAATTTCGCCTAACGGAGATGATAATCTCCAAAATATATTAGTGATGGTAGAGTCAAAATCCTGCATTGTTTAAAAATTGGTCGACATTTTGCTATTGACATCCCACCCATCATTCGAATTATCTTTTTTTGTATTTTAAAAACACGCATCAGATGAGGCGACCCACTCCAAAATATCAGACCGTACCTAGCGCGACTGTAAAACTCTGCATAGTAATATGAATGCACAATATCCGTGGTACCAACCCGTTTCAACCTATAAACAGCATATGAGACAGCAGCTAATTTCTTGCATAGTTCAGCTATGTGTTCATCCCAGCAAAGTCTGTTATCGAGATGAACACCCAGAAATCTAGTACAGGATGTTTGCTGTATAGATTTACCGTTAATTTTTAGTAAATATGACTCCGTTATAGTGTGTGTTCGAGGATTAAAAGCAATAAAACTGGTTTTGTCCACGTTAAGGGATAACTTATTATTCATAAACCAACTATAAAATTTATTGAGCATTTCCTGTACCGTTTCAATGGCTCCCTGCATGTTTCTATTTCCTGTTAAATAGCTGCTATTATCAGCAAACATTACCATACTTCCGCTACTGCAAACATCTGGCAGATCATTAACAAAAATTTAAAATAATATTGGACCCAAAACAGATCCTTGGGGCACTCCAGAAATAATCCTTAATCTTTTAGATGTTGCTTCATCAATTTGTACAACTTGGTGTCGGTCAAACAAGTAAGATTGCAACCACTCTCTCACCCAACCCCTCAAGCCATAGTGATGAAGTTTGTCCAGCAGTATTGCGTGAGCCACCAGATCGAAACCCGTACTTAGGTCCATAAACAGACCAACACATTTGCAATTATCTTGTTTAAAAATTCACAGATTACTGAATGTGTAGATCGACCACTTCGAAACCCGTGCTGTGATGATTTCAATATATTAAAGCGCACAAGAAAGGACATGATCTGCTCATACACTATACGCTCCAACAGTTTAGATAACGTAGGAAGAATAGCTATTGGTCTATAGTTAGAGAGTGAGAGCAGGTCACCTCTCTTGAAGACAGGAATTACTTTTGATGTTTTTAATGCCCTCGGAAAAATACTAGTTTCCAGAGACCAATTCACTAGATATGTTAACGTTATTATTAATGAGTTGATAGACTTCCTCAGTACAACTGAAGGAATATTATCTAGCCCCACAGAATTTGTATTTTTTAGTTTCCTTACTGTTTTAATTATGTCATATTGGTTAACTGGCCGTAATATCATAGAGTTTTGAATTGGAGTCACTTGTCTAACCCTAGTAGCAGCCATTGAACTCACCAACACGTTCTTAGGAAGATTAACAAAGTATTTATTAAAACAACTTCCGAGCCGGAGATTCTGACCTGGAAGAACGGCATCGCTCCGACCGGCTTGCAAGCAACGATGTCAAGGACATCATAGAACAAACAAATATTTACATAAAGTATTTGCGTTTATCTTTCTCATAAAAAGTACCTACAAACTTTTTGGATAACCCGATCCATTTGGATAATCCCGATATTGAGTTGCTAAATAATTTCGTTCCTTAAATAATTATTTTTAAGGCAGGTACATCTTGATTCGGTTTTGTCTTTCTCAATATTATTGCGCAACTTCACTTCGTGCAACAACTCTTCGTGCCATCTTTTGTCGAGAAAAAATCTCACAATTTACAACTAGATTGTCTGAAGGCGGCAATTGAAGAAAACCACCCAGAATTAGCAAAAATGAAAGTCATCCTGTTTCATCATGACAAGCACCACCACACACATTGTTGTGGTTCATTTGGGATGTTTCGTCCCATCCAACTTACTTACCGGACATGATGTCCACCTTAGAAGTACTTTTTATTCGACTCCCTCCAAACTTGTTTAAATGTTGTTTTAATTGTTTAATACCACTAGGTTGGCGAAATATTGTAAAACATAATCAGTGGCCATACAACTTTATAGGGCTTCGATTTTCTCCAGCTCCCATAGCCATTAGGTTCTATTCTTGGCTTGCATTGTCCAATTTGGTGATCCTACCTTTCGCGCATGCTCCATTACGTCTTCCTTCCAACGCAGCCTTGATCTTCCGCTACTTCTTGAACCCGTAACCCATTCTCTGTGAAGACCCTTTTTGCTAGGTTGTTGTCATCATACCTTATAATATGACCTGCCCACCTCAATCTGCCAAGTTTAATCAACGTCAATATGTCCTTATGTCCTACTTGTCAGTAGATGTTATATAACTCGAACTTATACCTGCGGCTCAATATACCATTCTCGCATATTGATCTATATACTAGTCTTAAGATTTTTCTCTCAAACGTTGATAGAAGTGATTCATCGATCTACGTTAATGTTCAGGCTTTAAACCCTTAAATTAGTACTGAGACTTCATATAGTCTGATTTTGGTATAGTTTTTGAGACACTAATGCTACGGTAGTTTGAAAAACCAAAATAGCAAAATGTTTAAAATAATAATGGTAATTACATAATAGACAAATATTAAAGAATGAAATATTTTCACAAGCTAGTGGCGCCATCTTTTGACGGGGACGGGGATAAGCCATCGAATGATGCATCCTTCACTGACGTTCTGACAAAATTTCATGACATTCGGATCAGTAGAAACCAAGTTATAGAGCTTAAAGTGTCAGTGTGTTACTATCGGTAGAAAAATGAACATTAGTTTTGTTTTAAACTTGTTAAAATATTCACCGAAATGTTTAAATTAATGAAAGAAGTGTGGTGATGATTGTTTATCCCGTCCACGAGTGGTTTAAACGATTCAAAAAAGGTCGTGAGGATATTAAGGACGGCGAATGTCCTGGTCCCAAAAATTCGGTGGTTACTCAAAGTAACATTGAAATTGTGTGTGAATTTATAAAGACAAAAAAGCAGCCAAAATCTTCATTCTGATATATGGAGGTGGAATTGAATATGTGCAAAAATTGCATTTTGACTGATCATTTAGGCCTTCGCAAAGTTTGTGCGGGCTTTGTTCTATACAAATTGTCTGACGACCAAAAACTGCCCTTAATCCAACATTGCAAGGACTCGATTAAAGAATCGAAAAAGGTACACTTCAAGTACAGCATTGTTACTGCTAATGAGATATTGTATTTTCAATATGATTCAGAAACCAAGCGTTAAAGGGTCGAATGGAAGCACCCGAGTGAGCCACATTCGAAGAAAAGCCGTCTCGAGGAGTCAAAAATCAAAACAATATGTTCGGGGGGAATTGTACCCAAGAAGTTCGTTCCACGTGGTCGTGTTTTACGCCGTCCCATCACTCGAAGCTCATCACTGATTTTTTGACCAAAAATTAAATTTTAACATCAATCATTCACCATACTCCCTCGATTTGACTCCCTTTCACTTCTACATCGTCAAAAAATTCTCTTCTCTACCCCTTCTTTCACTTGCCGATGAAAGAACAGCGTAATTTCGACATTAAAGCCAATCAAAAGGCGTCGACCGCCATCCTGAAGGACATATATTTAGCCGAGCACAAAAATTAATTCGTCAACCTAATTGACCGTACAAAACGTTGTATTAACTCGCGAGGAGACTATTTTGAATAAAAATAATGATTTTTGCAGAAAAAATGTATATATATATATATATATATATATATATATATATATATATATATATATATATATATATATATATATATATATATACTTATACAAAAATTACAAAATTAATTCAGTAATTCTTGGTTCCATTTCATTGTTTTTCAGTGTAACTATAAAATTTTTACAAAACTTATTTCGTACATGCTTACATTCCAATTAGCATTGACAAAAGACAAAATAATCTCCTACAGCTAGAATTAAGTAACCACAATGTAATCACAATGGAAAGATTAGAAAAGTATCAGATCATCGACCGCAAAATAAAATGTCCCCTTAGATAACGCCAGCAATCAATCCAATTGCGATACTGGTCATTGTCAAGTTCCGGAAAAGACGCAAGATTATGTCCACCTTGCCTACTGATAATAGCAAATTTAAAATAGTAGCTTTAATCTATATAATTGCAATCATAGTCACTATCTGATAGAGAACCTGAACGGTAGAAAAGCCCATTGATCCAATACAGAAACTGGAGCGGGTTTTTACGGACCATTAACGCTACGGGAAGCAATTCGAAAGAATTAAACCCAAATTGGTGGTAAAATCCAGGTCGAATACAAACTGCCAATTAAACGGTCCGGAATTCGTGTCAAAAGGAGAATGAGAAGAGCGTTTCGAAGATTTGCGGTTGGACGGATACATAGCGAAGGGGCGATATCAAAAGCGAAGGATGAGTGTGACCTTAATAGTACATGGCTTTATAAGCTCGGCACTCGTTCTAAACGACAGTTATAATACATTTATAAAACAGAGCAATGAAGAAATGACAGTTAAAAGCTGAAAAAGACTATAGGCGGTCAAATTCAAAGCCAAAGTTTATCGAATTTTAAAAATCGCAATAATTCAATCTGATTAAACACAACTTTTCATATTTTCAATTTATAAGCTACTAAACAACTGAAAAAAAAATGTTCTGCTGGTGGTTTAATTATTTATATTTATTTATTTATATATTTATTTATTTATTTATTTATTTATTTATTTATTTATTTATTTAGGTATTTAGTTATTTTATTTATTTATTTATTTATCCATAACTTTACAATGTGCTCCATTGAAGTCGGGTAGACTACAGAAAAATTCTTAACCGAACCAGGTTTCGAACTCCGGACTATTCGGATACCAGAGGAGTGACTAGCCCGCCTGACAATCGTGATCCGTGAATGCTGATAGATACAAGAAGATTTTAATATTCTTGTCAGATTTAATATTCCAGTGACTTGTCAAAAATGAAGAATGATTTAATATTGCATGCGATGTAAAATAATCAGTGGCGGCTCGTGGATTTTTAATCGTTCAACAATGTGTACAACAACTGATATTTTTCTTTTCAGAATAAGTTTTACAAAGAGAGGTTTGCTACAGCAATGGGATCACCTGTGAGTCCAATTTTATTGGATTTATTATTTATTTTATTTCAAAGTACGTGGATGATCTGATTTGTGCACTCTGAATAGTTTTTAATTCAGCTGATCAATATATCAATATATTTCCCCTATGAATACAATATAAAAAAATCATTATATGTGGAGAAAAAAGAATTTAATTGTTTTTAATTGTATATATTTTCCTTAGAAACGTTTGTTCCTATGTGTGAGTGTTGTTTTATATTTTCTGTTTATCTTATTAAATATATTTTATCATTTCAATTGAATATGAAACATTGTAAGTCCGTCATTATGTATTTAGTGTTTAATTTTATTTGTAATATGGCATTTTTGTAGCTATTATTCCTCCTAAAAAAATTTTAACCAAATCTATTGAGGGTTACCAAAGAATGAAATCTTAGTATTAATTCAAAGGCTCAGACGGCATACCCGAGATTCTATTTGGGTTTTATTGGTACATTCTATTTGGTACACTGTCGGGAATAAACAATTTATATATATATATATATATATATATATATATATATATATATATATATATATATATATATCATCATCAGCCCGTATCGATCCACTGCAGGATGAAGGCCTCTTCAGCATGCTTCCAACCTTCACGGTCCTGGGCTTTCCTCTGCCACTCGGGTCCAATATACTTAACGATGTCATCAGTCCATCGTGCTTTCGGTCTTCTTCGCGGACGTTTGCGATCAAGCGGTATCCACTCCAGGATTGCCTTGGTCCATCGCCTCGCTATATGGCCTGCCCATCTCCATTTCAACTGTTTTACTCTTCAAATAATGTCACAGACTTTTGTTTGTTCCCTGATCCATGCGCAGGACTTTTTGTCTCGTCTTGTAATGCCAAGCATACATCTTTCCATTCCCCTCTGTGCCACCCGAAGTTTTTGAATTGATTGTCCAGGTTTCACTTCCGTATGTCATAACGGGTAGAACGCACTGATCGAATACTTTTCTTTTCAGGCAAAGTAGGAGTCTGGTCTTAAACACTATGTTGAGCCTACCAAATGCCTGCCAGCCACATTTAACACGCCGTTCCACCTCCCGGGCGGTATTCCCCTCCATGGAAATCCTCTGCCCAAGATATATAAAGCTGTCCACAATCTCTAAATCCCTTCCTAAAACTGAAATTCTTCTGTCCTGAGCGAAGTTATTGAACATAACCTGACTCTTTTTCAGGTTTATTTTCAAGCCAAATGGTTCGCCAGCCCTTTGTTGCAGTATACGTCTTTGCAACTCCTCTGGGTCTTGTGAAATGAGAATAATATCATCTGCAAATCTATATATATATATATATATATATATATATATATATATATATATATATATATATATATATATATATATATATATATATATATATATATCTATATATATATTGTTAGTTAGGTGCGTATAGACTCGGTTGGATCATGCAAAGCATTCTGACTTATTTTCGAGTGTTGTTTCTGATCCTCCACACCTCTCTCATCCTTCCTCCATGGATTCTCTTTCTCTCCTCCGTTCACTTTTTTCCCGATCTCCTCGAAACTTTGCTCTCTGATGCAACGTTCCACATATGTATTTTGTTTCTGTACGTTCTTCTATCCCCAATCTTTGTCGGACCCATTTGTGCCTTTCCCAGATCAGCTCTGACTTGTGTGATCCATGGTACTGTTGACTTGACTCCTTGTATGTATGTAAGAATTCTGTTGGTGAGTCTTGTCGGTGGGAGTCTATTGATATGTCCATCGAATTTCAACCTTCTTTTTCTTATGTCCGCCGCTACGTTGGACATTTTCCCTGTGGTCTTTCGAGAATGTAGTCTGTATCCTTTCTATCCTTCCTCTGTCAGTTTTGGGCCGAGAATTTTCCTCATAATTTTGCGTTCTTCTTTTAATATGCTTTCTATGCCGCTTTTTGTATGAAGTGTCAGTGTCTCGCTTCTGATTTTATTACTGTGTAATAGTGTCTTATTTTTGTGTGTGTGGATAGGCATTTCTTATTATAGATATTGTGTCTTGCCGTATGCCCTCTTCAACTTCTGTAATCGAGTCTTCTGTGCTATCTTCTCTCCTCCTGTGGGTTCGAGGATCTCGCACAGGTATTTGATGTGAGTGACCCTATTTATTTTGCCGTATTTGGTATTCAAATTTTGGACATCTAATTTTGAGCAGAAGAATTCGGTTTTTTGAAAGGAGATTTGTAGGCCAACTTTCTCTGCACATTCCTTGAGGACTTCGATCTGTTTGGTTGCCCTTTTTTTATTGTCTGCGAGTATGGCTAGGTCATCTGCGAAGGCCTGGCATGATATTTCTATGTTGTTTTTCGATCGTCCGTATCGTATTGCTTTCCAGTGTCCTTGATTTTTCAGTTCTTTTTCCCATTCCCTTATGATTTTGTCCAGGACCAGGTTGAAGAGGAGTGGGGATAACCCGTCTCCTTGGCGTACTCCAGTTTTAGTCAGGAAGGGTTCGGAAATTTCTCCCATAAATTTCACTTTAGAGATTGTGTCAGTCAGTATCTGCTTGATCAATCGTAGTATTTTGGGGTCGAGTCCTTGTTCTTAGGATGTTGAATAAAGGTTTTCGGTCGATGCAGTCGTATGCTTTCTTGAAGTCCATTGTTTTTAAGTTAAATATTAGTTCAGTGCGTGAACAACCAGGGCGAAAGTCTGCCTGGTACTCGCCAATTTTGTGTTCTAATTGTTTTTGTGTTCCCTGGAGAAGGCATGCTGAGAGGATTCTGTAAGTGACTTGTAGTAAGGAGATTCCTCTGCAGTTGTTCACATCTGTTTTGTCTCCCTTCTTGTGTAGCGGGTGGATAAGCGCACATTTCTATTCATCTGGTAATTTTTCTGTTTGCCAAATGTTCGTGATAATTTGCGTAAGTTCCTGCAGTGGATTTTGTCTGAAGTTTTTCAATAGTTTTGCGGTGATACCATCTTCACCGGAACACCTGTTATTCTTTAGTTTGCGTATGTGCCTGTCGATTTCTTCGTGTGTTGGTGGTGGTGATTCTGAGTGGGTATGAATACAAATTTCCTTGGGGAAACTTGTGTCGCGTTCGGAGCAATTAAGGAGATCAGAGAAATAGTATGCCAGCTCCTGACAATTCTCCGGATTGGTTAGCCGTAATCTCCCATTCCGCTTTCTGAAGCAAAGATTTTGTGGTTTGTATACACGGATTTCTCTTGCAAAAGTCCTATAAAATCTTACGTGTTATAATTGCGGAAATTCTTCTCACCAGAGAAAGTCCAATTGTTCCTTCATGTACTTCCTCTTAATTTGCCTGATAACCTTTGCGGTCTGCTTTCTAGTCACGTCAAAAAACTGTTGACTTTCTAGAGATTTTTTAGTGTTGTACTCCTGAAATGCTCGTTTGCGTCGCTCCAATGCACTTTCGCATTCCGAGTCCCACCAAGGGACTCGGAATGTGTTCTTGTCAATTGTGTCGGTGTTGTGTTCTTTTTCAATGGAATCAGTTCCTGTGCTTTTTGTGTAAGTTTTTTGTGGAATTTTTTCCATTTATCTGCCTGTTCCTTTTCCCATTCCTCTGTTATGTTGGATTCATTGATCTTTTTTGTGTCGAATTTATGTAGATGTGCTTTCTTGTGATGAATTCTCCTTGGGGTGAACTTGACTTTGATTCGTGTTAGGTACTGGTCTGAGTCAATGTTGATATATATATATATATATATATATATATATATATATATATATATATATATATATATATATATATATATATATATATATATATATCGAAAAGGCTGCCTCAGAGGGACGCCGGTCGTAGAGTTCTAGATACATGGAAACCCCTTATTCCAAATTAACCATTAGAGACCCAATAAAACGTATTTTCTCACCCCCATCCCTCAACCGATTGCTCCACCCTCAACCTCAGGGCCTGATATTCCCGTACACCAAAATGCGTCCGGTTTGCTCATGACGTCACAAGTTGAGTAAAATTCAAATATCCTCGTTGCTAGAATATGAAATACAATTTAAATGCATTATAATTGGGATTAAGGCTTTATATTGAGAACAAATACTTTATCAGTGTGGGCAACAGATTATAAAATTGTATAGAACAAACACATTATTTACAGAACAAAATAAAACTTCGATAGTTCGAATAGTTTTTATTTATCGACAAAAACATTGCGTTTTATAGATTAATATTATTTATTACGAGTATCTGAAATGTATATAAACAAATCATTTTGTTTCTCAGTTTAAAAATGTATGTAAAAAATAAGATACATTGGTTATATAAAATTGCAATATGCAAACTGAAAGTTTTGTAAACATTGGTTTTTAAATGTAATATCCAACTAAATTCGATTCGATATTTTTTGTCGCAAATAAAATATTAATTATTCAACACACAACTAGTCATATTTTATATTTTTATTAAGAATGACAAAATTTTGTATCCTAAATTTAAAATTGTACATATTTCTTAAGCTTTTGTCCGTTGTGAATTAACTAAGTGTAACTATGTAATTGTTTTAATCATCTTTTTACCTAATTTTACCCTTGTTTTGTTCAATTATCTCATGCGAAAATACATTTGCGACCGAAAAAAATATTTTTTTAATTTTTCTGGGCATTCACATTGAATGCCCTTTTTCTGGGCATTCAATGTGATTGCTTCTAAGCATCAAATCATTCAAAGCATTTTTGACTTAAGACTTAAAAATTTGTTCAAGTTGTTTTATTTGCGAAAGAAAATCTGTAACCTTTGACTTAAATGATCAGTCCAGGTATATCTAGACGTGCTGGGTCTTTCTAAACTGGAATCGTTTAACTTGAAACATATATATCCAGTTAAATGTTCGAGCGCATCATATTCAATCAAATTCATAAAGATCCTCGTCAATATCTCGTGCATGAGCACTATTCAACATAAGTAGATCATTTTTGGAGTCGAATTTCTTGATCATTGAACCACTTATTGGCAAATCTGGGGTATCATCCATTTCAACATTGGAAAACTCAGAATAAGCGCCTTCATTTTTGCGCATAATATAAGATCGCAAACGATACTTGAATTCTAAAGTATTAGGATGTTCGTAAAGGCCACCTTTCGCCCGAATAACTCCAAAGAAATTCTCCAAGATATTTTGATTTAAGCGTCTTATGAGAATATACCCCGTGGCAAATCGTCGCCTTAAATCTATCAGTAACAGTTTGAGGGAATTATTTGACATAAGCATTCCTAAATTAAGAGTTAAGATGAATGGTAATTTCAAAAGTTGATCAAATAAGATTACCAATTTGAAATAGTAGGAAAAATTTTTGCCGTTCACTTTCAGGTCAAGAATTGTTTGAGACATGATGCCTTGTTGAATTGTTTGAGACATGATTGTTTGAGACATGAGCCGTCTATGATTCGATTCTGTTCTTCAATTGAAAGGCCATAAGCTCTATTTCTTGTTCTCGAATCAACAAGCGGACACACTAAAATACCATACTTTTTAAAGCGACACATTTATAAACATGATTCCACTGTTTTGGGGTTTAATTTCTATTTTACTTATTTTTCTCTTGTGATAATTACCTGGTCATCATTTCGGCGACGATTTGTTTTCTCACCCCTTTTTCAATTCTTGCAGATTATTCATTCGATACTGGTTTGTTAGAACTAAATGTCAGATTTTGAGTCGGTACCGCATCATCCTTCAATTCTTGGTAACTTTTTGATGTGTAATTTAACAACAATCGTTATTTAAAAAGTGTTTCGAACAAATACAAGCCGTTTTCAGGTTAACTAGAACTTTTTACGCGTAACTTCATTCTGAAGACCCACAAACAGCACAACGCGTTATTATTATTGAATATTTTAGATTAATACCACACAAACGCCGTACGTAATCTTCTAATAAACTTGTTATATGTCAAAACTTTTGTTCGAATTTTAGTCAATGGATACCCGCCCACGATGCGCAATATCTTACATTAGTAATTAATGTGCCTCAACCTTAACTATTAATTATTATTTTCAAGTTGTGAACCCTGGGGAGTAGGCAGATGGTGACTCCAGAGCAAAGCAACTAGATTCTCTCGATAATGGCTTCAAAAATGTGCTTCGAAATGTGCCTAGAGAGGATTGAAATAGTGTTTTGGCTTTTAGTAGTAAATCTCTTCGCGTTTAGTGTTTCACACCGAAGGTTCCAGAGAAGAATTAAATATTAAATAGAATTAACATTAAGAGAAAAATTAACTTAAAGTACTTTCCATATAGATTGTACAGTGTGCGACCTAATACAAAACCTATTAAAGATCTAAAAATCAAAGAATAAATAGTCTACAAATCTACAAATCTTAAACCAAATTGATCGTTCCAGAATTAAAAGGGCAGAAAAACGTCAAGTTACATCGTTAATTAAAAGACTTCCACGAATCTCCCCCAAAATACCGGATTTCGATCGTCATTATGAGGCTACACAATTGCATGCAGAAAAGGAGGACGATAGCTGAGAGAACGCGAACATCGGAAAAGTTGGAAAGGCTAAAGGATCCGACGCAGAATGTGGAGAGAGTTTTTACGGACCATTAACGCCCCAGGAAGCAATTAAAGCAAATTTGTTGCAAAATTCAGGTCGAATATAAACTGCCAATTAAATGGGCCAGGATTTCTGTCATGAAGAGCAAGAGAGGAACGCTTCCAAGATTTTTCCGGTTGAAAAAATATGCATATAGAAAATGGAAACAGGCGAATGAATAAGGTCCTGGGTTTTGCTTAGGTTTGTAGGCTTGCTTATGTTTTGTTTGATCGTTTCTGGGGCATATTTGAGGTAATACACTGAAACAATAACTGTTAGACTATATAAATTATAGACTGTACAATTAAAATGTAAATAAACGAACATTGTTAAATAAAAATTTAAAGAGAAATATTCTGTAATAATTACAAAACAGGATAAAATCACACGGTGCTACATCTAGTGGATATAGTGCCTATGAAATAGTAAGATTAGAGGATTTAATCTATAATATATATATATATATATATATATATATATATATATATATATATATATATATATATATATATATATATATATATATATATATATATATATACATGTTTGTTGGTTGATGACTGGAGACGAGCCCCACCAATTCCTTCAACTGGAAGGCATATGTTTCGTCTCTTGATGTTTAGACTCTTCAGGGTACCTACACATGCTCCCCCATCAAGAATAGGGAGATCCTATACACAGCCAACAACCAATGTTTTCGCCGACTTACCGTCGTATGGCGTATATATGCAATGTCAGATTTCTTTGGACTCATCCAATAAGACAACAGTAGTTGAGTGTCATCATACATTCAACCGTTGGGTTCCATAATCTAATGTCGAACACACAACAACCTGCGTCTCCGCCTTAATGAGCATTTTTGTTGGTTGATGACTGGAGACGAGCCCCACCCATCCCTTCAACTGGAGGGCATATGTTTCGTTTCTTGATGGTTAGACTCTTCAGGTTACCCGTCGGCGATATATATAATACGACAAAGCAGTCGTTTTGAGCCCACTCAATTATTTTTTGAACAGACCTGGTACTTACCCCAGGTTAGACGGACCACGAACCGTCTCGCACAGTTTATCTGTTGCGGCCGTTTACCACAGGATGGTAGTGCTGCATGTTATTGCAGCCACCATTCGACATAGCCGATGTATATGGTCATGGCTTTAGTCGTTCCTTTCATCCGCTCTCCAGGCGCTCAGCCTGAGCCCAGCTGATGACGGCTTAAGGCCAGAAACCAGTTCTGGGAGACGTTTGCTGGCGCTTTGGACGGCGGATGGAGGGACGACAAAGCACCAACTTGGAGCGGGGGTGTATTTTTTGTTTTTAATATATATATATATATATATATATATATATATATATATATATATATATATATATATATATATATATATATATATACATATATATATATATATATATATATATATATATATATATATATATATATATATATATAAATAAAAGCCAACGAAGTTCACCCATGCTCCACGTTGTGCTTTGCCATTCCTTCACCCGCAATCCAAAGCGCCTACAAGTCATCAGTTGGGCTCAAGCTGAACTCCTGAAGAGTGGATGAAGGAACGACTAAAGCCATGACCATTTAAATTGGTAGCCACGCCATCCTGCGGTAAACGGTCGCAGCAGTCAGACTGTTCGAAACAGTTCGAGACCCGTCTAACCTCGGGTAAGTACCCGGTATAATCGAAAAATTGTGAACTGGGCCCGCGGAGAAAAGTATTAAAAATCTAAGGAAGTTCACCCGTCCACATCGTGCTTTGCCATTCCTTCATTCGCCATCCAAAGTGCCAGCAAGCGTCTCCCAAGACCGGTTTCTGGCCTTAAGCCGTCATCAGTTGGGCTCAAGCTGGACATCTGAAAGCACGACATGTAGCACGGGTAAACTTCCTTAGCTTTTTAATACTTTTCTCCACGGGCCCAGTTCACAATTTTTCGATCATACCTGGTACTTACCCGAGGTTAGACGGGTCACGAACGGGTTCGCACAATCTGACTGCTGTGACCGTTTACCGTAGGATGGCGTGGCTGAATGTGATTGCAGCCTTCATTCGACATGGCCAATTTAAATGGTCATGGCTATAGTCGTTCCTTTATCCGCTCTTCATGCGTCCAGCTTGAGCCCAAATGATGAGGGCTTAAGGCCAGAAACCGGTCTTGGGAGACGTTTGCTGTCGCTCGGATCGCGGATCGGATTGCGGGTGAAGGAATGGCAAAGCACGACGTAGAGCACGAGGGAACTTCCTTAGCTTTTTAATACTTTTCTCCACGGACCCAGTTCACAATTTTTCGAATATATATATATATATATATATATATATATATATATATATATATATATATATATATATATAATATATGCTTTAAAGCGTGAGGATGGCACAGTGTGCAGGACGCGTACCCAAATGTTAGAGATTGTCAGAAGGTTTTATTCCCAGTTATATGAAGATCAGAGCCAGTCAGGGACAGCAATACCCACGGAAGGACAATATATAATGCCAGATATCCTAGTGGAGGAAGTAACAAATGCTATAGAATTGATGAAGAACGGCAAGGCTCCAGGAAAGGATAGTGTAACTGTCGAAATGCTGAAAGCAGGTGGTCGGACGTTACATAAAATACTGGCAAAATTATACTCAAAATGCCTCAAAGAACAAAAAGTACCGGACTTATGGAAAAATGCAGAAGTGATCCTTTTACATAAAAATGGTGCACAGGAAGAGTTTAAAGAACTACCGTCCAATAAGCCTCCTATCAGTGATGTACAAAGTTTTCACTAAGATAATTTCTAAAAGAATATTAAAAAAACTGAATGACGCACAACCAAGAGAACAAGCAGGATTCAGAAGTGGATTCAGTACAATGGATCACATCCAGGTTATACAGCAGGTCATAGAAAGGCACAACGAATACACCATGCCACTGTGCTTGGCTTTTATCGACTACGAAAAAGCATTTGATTCCATCTCAAAGCATGCGATAATGGATGCACTGCTTAGCCAAGGTGTAGAGAGAGCCTATGTAAACCTATTAGAATCGATATATGATGGAGCTACAGCCACAATTCACCTTGATGATCTTGAAGTGGGAATTAATATAGAACGAGGTGTACGGCAGGGTGACGCAATATCGCCTATTCTTTTCTCGGCTGGCCTTGAAGAAGTATTCCGTAAACTGGATTGGGAACAGGATGGTGTAAAGATCAATGGTGCAAACTTAAACCATCTTAGATTTGCAGATGATATTATTCTCATTTCACAAGACCCAGAGGAGCTGCAAAGACGCATACAAGAACTGCAAAGGGTTGGCGAACCATTTGGCTTGAAAATAAACCTGAAAAAGAGTCAGGTTATGTTCAATAACTTCGCTCAGGACAGAAGAATTTCAGTTCTAGGAAGGGATTTAGAGATTGTGGACAGCTTTATATATCTTGGGCAGAGGATTTCAATGGAGGGGAATACCGCCCGGGAGGTGGAACGGCATGTTAAATGTGGCTGGCAGGCATTTGGTAGGCTCAACATAGTGTGTAAGAGCAGACTCCCACTTTGCCTGAAAAGAAAAGTATTCGATCAGTGCGTTCTACCCGTTATGACATACGGAAGTGAAACCTGGACACTCACATCGCAATCAATTCAAAAACTTCGGGTGGCACAGAGGGGAATGGAAAGATGTATGCTTGGAATTACAAGACGAGACAGAAAGTCCTGCGCATGGATCAGGGAACAAACAAAAGTCTGTGACATCATTGGAAGAGTAAAACAGTTGAAATGGAGATGGGAAGGCCATATAGCGAGGCGATGGGACGACAGATGGACCAAGGCAATCCTGGAGTGGATACCACTTGATCGCAAACGTCCGCGAAGAAGACCGAAAGCACGATGGATTGATGACATCGTTAAGTATATTGGACCCGAGTGGCAGAGGAAAGCCCAGGACCGTGAAGGTTGGAAGCATGCTGAAGAGGCCTTCATCCTGCAGTGGATCGATGCGGGCTGATGATGATGATGATGATATATATATATATATATATATATATATATATATATATATATATATATATATATATATATATATATATATATATATATATATATATGCATATTTTTGTTAGTTGCTTGATCGGGAACGAACCCCACCCATCCCTTTAACTCGATGACATATGTTTCGTCTCTCAATGTTCAGACTATTCTGGGCGCCGACATATACCATACCATCAAGAATAGGGGACTCTATCCACAAACAACAATCCATGTTTTTGCCGACTTCCCGTCGAATGGCGTAGATTAGAATTACTAAGTTCTCGGGTAGAACCGCATTGTAGATTTTTAAAATCTCGACGTTTCGGGTTCCACTTTGAAGTCATTTTCAAGAGAATCTAGATGATTTCCTCTGAGGCCTCAATCTGCCTATTCCTCAGAGTTTGAGGAAAAAATGTCTTGTTTGAAGCTTTTTCCTATATGGTAATACTAAATCCAGAACTAACTGTTTTATCGAAACTTCGTTATTTGAATTAAATATGATAAATGCGTTTATTGATGATGTATTTAGCCGGGAAAAAATATAGTCAAAGGCCAACTACCACTGTTACATGACACGTTATAATTACTAGATAACTCGTCTACTACATCAGCGCGCCCCATCATTAAGTTATAAAAAGTTATAACCGGTTTTCGATCAGAACCTGTTTTTTCGTCGATGGTATCAGAGTGATGTAAAGTTGAGAACAAGACCACATTTTTGCCTTTTTTCGAAGCCTTTTTTAAGTCGATCTTTTGTACAGACAAGTCAGTTTGTCAAAGTACAGACTGACGTTAGTTTGTATTCTTGTAGTAATTTTGTTACAAGTGAAAAACTGTCAAACTAGTTGTAAAATGTAATAATGCGGTTAGATTTTTGAATAAGTTTACAAAGTGGAAGAACAATATCTTCCGGTTTATTACTTACATCAAAGAGGCAAGCTGGTTATTTACCGACATAAACTTCTTGATTCAAAGGATAAAAAGTTCCTGCATCCACCAAGGCAAATATCTTAATTCCATATTTATCGGGTTTATTTTGTATAAACTGGCAAAAACTGCAACGACGCCTAAAGGCTTCCAGTTTCTCGCCAATTGTACAATCCAATTGTAAACAATTATCGACAAACATGTCAAATATTCCTCTGATGGGCACAAGTTTGTCCAACTGCCGTCTCTCTGCTCTCGTTTCACCATTGTCGAAGCGACGACATTATAGCAGTAAACTGAATCTTTTTTGACACACTGTTGCTCTAAAAATATCAACACCAAAGTCATCTGCAAAACATAAATCGTCTAAATTTTGCCTTTCAGATTTTATAATGTCAGCTGCATACAAAAATCTTAAGAAAACGAAAAGTTCTTCCGAAGTTGTTTTTTTTATCAAATGTGTGTCAGCTCGAATGTATCGTTCTGATTTTTCTCTAAGTTTACAGCTTGTAAATTTAACAATGTCGGTAAACATTATGTCTGTAACAAAACAACTCCAGCAGTCCAACGGCATTTTAAATTTTTTGAAAGGTCACTTCACTCCTGGTAAATGACTGTTTTCAGCCTTTGTTTTTGTAGCCAAATTGGGACGTTTGTAAAACCACTTTGTAGTACCATCTCGACCAACGTAATCGTTGTCTACAATAGTTCCGGGGATGCTGCAAAATCATTCACTTGCTCAATATCTTTCCATAGTTCTAATAATTTTACCTGTTCTTTTTCATAACTCATCATACTAAAAAGTTACATTATTTATTCATTAGTTTACAAATAATAGAAAATAAAAATACTTTCTAACTCAAAATGTATCTATACGTAATCGGTACGGTGGGGATCAGGACGCGTTCTGAATAAACGGTAAATAATGAGCAGGCTGCTCACATAATACTATACTGCACGCATTTTTGGTCAGAAATAAGTCAAATATGATGATAAAAAATTACTCGCGAACCTCTGGCGTGTTTCTATTGGCTACACGGTAAACTCCATTGGGATATACTATGTCCCACGGTACCGACGCAGTTCTGAATGTTCTGAATGTTTCCGGTGGTACCGACGCAGTTCTGAATGTTTCCCAGTTTTTGCTACCGATGGGAAATCGCTTGTTGAGTGATACCCACTTGTTCAGCAAACTTCTTTTATATTTGACAAGGATTTTCTTACAACAGCTCATCCAATTGCTCGCCTTCAACTTTTTTTGGTGCTCCCGAACGATGTTGATCAGAAAGATCAAAACTACTAGTCAGAAACTTTCGGCACCATCTTTTGCTCGTACTCTCAGACACCGCAACACCATTTTTCCCCAAAGCAAGGTAAATTTCTTTAGCCTCGAGAACACGATTTTAATTGAAAAGCGGACATAATACAGTGCCTCACGGGGCTGTCGGACGACATCGTGCTTACTTGTGACATCTGTGAGGTTATGTCATGTAGCAGTTTTCATGTGAGGTTTTTTTATGTTAACGATTGATACTACGAATTCCCAAAGTAACGGGAAAAAGACTTGAACTTAAAATAAGGTTAGAGTTGATTAATTCGAAAAACTCTCTAGGAATTCGAGAACAAAACTTCAACGTCGCACAAACAAAATAAGACGGGACTTCCCCCTGGTATTCGCGATATCGTCACAGAATAAATATATATAGAACTCTCCATTGGTGGGAAAGGCCGCGCACATTCGACAAGCTTCCTGGAATAAGCCTGCTAAATTTTTATTATATATGATCCAGAACTATCAAAAAAAAATGTTGGTTTTAAATTAAAACTATTAAAATATGAAAACTGCATAGGAAAATGTGAGAAACGATTTTTTTAAAAATTTCTAAACAAAATGTGTTCACACCCAAGAGACGTAAAATTAGAAAATATTGAATAGATTTTGCACATCTGTATGCCAACCTCTAGACCAAGCCATTATTAAAAATTTTAAAGTTTTTTATAGAACATTTATTGTTAAAAACTTTTATTGGCCAATAATACGGATGAACAGCTCACGAACTCTCACAGAAAACGTTTTGGATGCAATTTATCTTAGATGGGGATATTTTTATTCGTAGACTCAGTAATAAAAAAAAATAAAACTATCTTAGTATAATACACTTGTTAGGAATATCTCATATAACAACTGGGGAAATAATTATAAATTGGATCAAAACTACTTGAAAGAATATGTAAATCTTTGATCACCGCCAGCAATAAAATATTGGCAATCAACGTTTGGCACCTGCGGCTGCTTATACTTTTGGTGTAAAAAAGTGGTCTGATACCTTCCTGAAAGCATTTAATTAGAAAATAAGAACTAAATTAACAAAACATCGTATGCATCACCCAAGATGTTCCATCGAACGGCTATATTTATCTCGACATATAAGAGGAAGAGGCTTACAGAAGGAGCGACTAAGATCCTATTTTCTCAGCAAATAGAGTAATCTACAAAAGCTGCCTGTACACTGGATTTATGGTATTATGTATAGACAGAAGGTTTCCTATGTGCTATCCAAAATCAGGTCATAAGTATCAGGGCTATATATTAGGACGTGAATTTACAGATCTAGAAAGATCACAACTTACACCACATTATAGTAAACCACCTCATATCTATGGTCTACCAAAAATACACAAAACTAATATACCACTTCGCCCTATAGTTAGTATTATAGATTCCCCATGTTATAAACTAGCAAAATTTTTTTTAAACATTTTAAATCCACTTTCGGGTAGAACAAATTCATATATTAAAAATACTTCAGATTTTTTAGATAAATTTCGAACATTAAAATTACAAACCAAAATTTAATGGTTAGTTTTGACGTGGTGAGTTTATTTACTAATGTACCAGTTGATAAATCACTTTTAATAGTTAGAAAGAGATTAGAACATGACATAACATTAAAAGACCGCACTAAACTAAACATAAATTCAATTTCGGAATTATTAACTCTGTGCTTAAAAACCACATATTTTCAATTAGAAAATGATTATTATCAACAAAATTTCGGAATGGCAATAGGTTCTTCTCTTTCTCCTTTGATGAGTAATATCTTTATAGAGGAACTCGAGAATGACATATTAAATAAATCTCTTAAAAATCCATTAATATGGCTTAGGTATGTTGATGATATTTTTGCTATATGGCAACATAGCATTGACGATTTAAATATTTTTTTACAAGATATAAATTCTCGAGAGCCTACAATTAAGTTTACTTTAGAGATGGAGAAGGAGAATAAATTGCCATTCGTCGACACTTTAATATTAAAACAAAACAACATATTAAAAACTACAGTTTACAGAAAACCGACAAACACAGATATGTATCTCAATTTCTTTTCAAATCACTCAAAATCGGTCAAAATAGGAGTAATTAAAAGATTATATGACAGAGCAAAACTTGTTTGTACCGACAGTGATAACTACAAAAAGAAACAAAACACATAAAAGGCATTTTAATAAAAAATAATTTCCCAAAAAATTGTATAGATAAATCGTTTAAAAATTTTGACACTAGACAAAACAGACAAGTTATTAATAACAATAATAATAACTCTCAAATAATTAACCTCACAATTCCTTATATCCGCGGTATTTCTGACACAATTAAAAGAGTAGGAAATAAATACAACATTAGAACGACATTTAAAACAAAAAATACTCTTAGATCTCTATTAACAAAGACCAAACCAAACAATATACAACAAAATACCAAAAATGTGGTTTATAAAACTCCCTGCGAATGTGGCAAATTCTATATAGGTGAGACATTAGATGATGATAAAAACCTTCATAGAAAGGGCGATTTTAATAAATCTAGAATTTGTCAACAAGCATGGGAATCGGGTCATAAAATCAATTGGAATAATTCCAAAACGGTATTAAAAGAACCGGTAACAAAATACAGAAGATTAAAAGAAACCGCTATAATTAATTTAAATAAAAATAACTGTATTGCTATGCCTTCGGTAGATTTAAATTCAATATTGTTCCCGATTCTAAAGAGTGTATAACTAAAAACATTTAAATATTTGAATTCACAATCAGTGCAATAAACAATCACACAGTAAACATTACTTATATATATATATATATATATATATATATATATATATATATATATATATATATATATATATATATTTTGGTAGTATGTCACTGTCATGAAAATCTATTGTTGTCAATGTATCGTTGACATACACAAAAAAATATATTTACTTTCACTCGTTCTTCTACATATTTGGGAACCACATTAGCTGTGGTGTCTAAGGCGTCAGCCTTACGTTACGGCAGTTAATGTGGAGCGGGTTCGAATCCCGTACTAGGCAAAAAGGTTTTTCTAAAATTCTATGTTTCTAGGTAAGAGTGTAAAATCTGACAACGAATCATCCCTCACTCACGCCAGTTCGAGGCTGGGTAAGGCTGGATGCCTTCTGAGTGGTTTTCTACGTTCGTCACTCGCCAGTTGGTAGACGTCTCGAGATACTTTCAGTTAAGCACAAAACCAAGGGTTTGACAGGGGTTTTTGGTGCTGACAGGGGTTTTTGGTAGCTGATGACCGTGGTTCGGAACCCACGTTAAGCCGTAGGTCCAGTCGCTAAATAGCCTTCTCAGTTGCTGATGCACCTCTAACCCCAAAACTTTACTTTACTTTTATATATTACAAATTAATATAATTTATTTTTTAGTTTAGTTTCGAAAGCGGGGGGAGAGGACCTCCGAAACGTTAACGTTAAAAGTAACATTTTAATATTTTTAAAATTTTGTTCGTTAGGCAAATTAATGACAAAAAAGCATCACTGAGAAATTTGTCTCCGTTTGGTTTTTTGTTTTTACCCAGTGATTCTTTCTTTACATAGGAACAGGTATTTTTGATATTTTTTGAGGTTTAGATAGTGGCGAAAAATCCAAATAAAGGAAAAAAATAAACTCAATATTTGACCGGTTAAAACATCAAGTTGATACATCATCCCAATCCCATCATCCAATGATTTTTTGTTGGTCCCCGTCTATGAAGGATTAACTACATGGTCAACGATTTTCGATACCAGAAGAAGCGGTTGATGCGTTCAAAATATCTGTTTTGAAGACAACTCATCGCGGAGAATATTTTGATAAACAATAATACCATTTAATACAATGTTAATACCATGATAAATTTTTGTTTTTATTTATTATTCCGGATACATATCTAGCAACCCTCGTATGTATATGTATAATTCGTTTTTTTATATTATCCATGTATTTGTAGTTTCTAGTAATTAATATACTTTATATATTTTAATAAATGTTTATTAAATTCATTTTTATGCCTTACCTCTCTTGGACGGCCGGTCCATGTGGCGCGGATGGTAGAACGGTGAACGGAGGCCGCAGCTGTGCCGAAACCGCATTGGCGAGGTAGTTGGTGTGATTCCAGCGCTCGGATGGTTGTTTTTCTTTCTTTTCTCTGTCTGTATTTACTTCCTAAATGTCTGTGATTGTTTCTAGGCAAGAGTGTAAAATCCAACAATGAATTCACCCCTGAGTCACGCCAGTTAAAAGCTGTGTAAGGCCGGATGCTTTCTCAGAAGTATTCTAGGTTGGTTACTCGCCAGTCGATAAGCTGCCTGATAGGCTTATGTGTAAGCACATAACCAATGGTTGATAGCCGGAGGGGGGGTTCGTGCGGAAATAAGTTCGTGCGGATTTTAGTTTCGTTCGGTTGTCGGTTCTTCGCGCGGTGATGGCGAATCCAAAGGGGTTTGCCGTTACCGAGGAGGCCTGGAAGGCCCTCCGTCGCGAAGTTAACGACAAAGCTAAGCGCATCACTGACCTGGAGGGTCAGTTAGGATACGCTCTCGAGATGAATTGTCTCGCCGCGGACGAGAACGATGATCTTCGTCGGAAGATCGTCGAACTCGTCAACGAGTTGAAAGACATCGATAAAGAAAACCAGAGACTTCAGAAGAGCCTGGATAAGAAGAAGAAATCCGACGACGCTTTTATCAAAGCGCCTGTCGGACGTGAAAGAAAAGAAATTTCGCCGGTCGCGATGGATGAAGATCCGGTCGCGACAGTCGAGGCGACCGAGCTCGACTCCGATGGTGACGGGAGTGACGCCGCGAATATCGCCGACGCCGTGACCGTCCCGCAACTTGACGGAGGCCATTCTTCGGCCTCCGAATCTGAGGGATTCCAAAAGGTTTCCCGTCGTAAAATCAGGAAGAAGAGGCGAGGAACCGACCAGGTGAGAGAGGATCCTCCTCTCAAAAAACCAGCGTCGGAATCCTCGTCCTCAAAACCAACTTTCAAGAAACCGGATCCTCCGAAAGAGGATCCACCAACTCAAGAAGAGGTTCAGGAGCCTGGAACTTCTGAACCTCGGAGGACCTCTTCTAGAGTCCCACCAGTAATTCTGAGAGACAAGACCGTGTATATGCACGTCTTAAAGATGTGCAAGGAACACGGGATCTTGCTCTCTCGTACCATCACTAAGCCAGACGGTGTGCTATTGCAACCCGAGACCCCAACAGGTTATCGAGCGATTACCAAATTGCTCGATGACGGTGATTTCAAGTATCACACATTCACGACCCCTGATGAACGCAATCTTCGCGTAATATTCAGGGGGGTGTTGGAGACCATTTCGGTCTCCGACATTACTCAGGAACTCCGCTCGCTGGGTTTTCACCCGGTTCATGTTGAGCGGTGGAAAACTGCCGGACTAGATGGCAAACCTATTGCCATCGTCCAGGTAATCGTCCCCAAGGGGGAAAAGGAAATTTTTAATCTCAATAAGTTTCTTGAACAAAATGTCAAGATCGAAGCTCAACGGTCGAATGGCCGAACGGTGCAGTGTTTTCGCTGCCAGAAGTTCGGACATTCGGCCAAGAAGTGTCATGCCGATCCCGTCTGCGTGAAGTGCGGCGGTGGGCACTCTTCCAGGGAGTGCAAAAAAGATCGGGGCACACCACCGACTTGCTGCAACTGCGGAGGTTCGCACACGGCGAACTTCCAAGGTTGCGAGGCAAGACCAAGTCGAGGTATCACTGTGAGGACTGAAAAGTCCTTACGGAGAAAACCTCTTGGGACTTCAAAGTCCCAGAAACCAAATTCCTCTCCCAATCCTTTAATACCTCCACCAACCTTCGTGTGGGGGTCCCAAAGGAACCCAGTTCCGACGCCCGCTCCACAAGATAACCCATTTTCCGGGCTTGTGGAGCAACTAGTCGCTACATTTCTGAGCCTAATGAAGGCACAGATGAGCGATATGCTCCAATCTTTTGGAGCAAATCTTCCCCAATAATCGTCCCCTCATTCCGTGGCAGAAAGCCTATGGGGCTCGAGCTTCTCGAGTTTCCGGCTTTCATAAGTTCCACTAGGCTAACCGCTATCGTTAATTCCCAGATCCCGATCCATATGGCGGACCTTCGACAACCGCAGTCGTTGGCCCGGCATTGGTCGTGACCAAGTCACCTTTTCCGATGGAGACAAGGTCCCATCCCCTTTTAACCTTCACAAAGTTTCTCTGGTCTTTGTTGATTACACGTTTCTTAATAGTCGGACATGCCTCACAAAAGAAAGAGGGAAATTCCGACATAAAAAGGGATAAATAGAATCCCCAAAAAATAACGAACCCCACTTCGGGGCAATTTATCTAATATGGGTAAGAGCTAGACAGCTAACCCGAAAACCAGGGTGAAAAAGCGGGAAAGCCGGAGGGGGGTGCTGGCCTGGGTTGTCGCTAATTGATGACCGTGGTTCGAAACCCACGTTAAGCGTTAAAAGTCGCTAAATAGCCTTAGTTGCTGATGTTGCTGTATATACCGCTATCTATCCATCAGTCTGCGTAGTTTTTATCCTGATGAATTTACAAGTCATGTATAAATGTTTGGTCAGAAACACTAATTGTAAAGGATAATTCTTATAAAATACTTCGTCACACTTTATTCTACAGTTGTATCTGCAATGTCTTTTATTTATTACCCAACTCTAAAAGTTTTACCATGTAGCTTTTAAATAATGATTCTAATATTTCCAGTTTTCCATTTGCGTTTTAGGTAGAAACATTTTATATAGGATTTTTCATTATGGAAGTTTTTTTTACAATTGAAGGGGCAAGTGGAAGAATGGATTATGTTACAAAAATATGCAAATGAGATAATTCGACGTTAGTAAAATTAATTGGCATTTTTTAAATAAAGATAATTTTAAAATTTGGTTTATTTTATTAATAGGGCTAGTTTGTGAATTGTTTTCAAGTATATATAAATATACATTAATTTTATTATTAATTTTTCATTCAATTAATATTCATTAATTTTTTGTAGTTTTTTTTAAATTTAAATGTACATAACCCCTTCTTCCATTTACTCCCAGTAATAATAAGGTCAATAAACATGTAAATAAAGTCAAGTACTTTAATAAGACTTGCATACTTACATAGGAAAAAATGTTATATATAAAATAATAATGCATTTCTAAGAAAATTGAAAATTATAATATACAGAAAATCATAGAATTAGGTAGTCGAATATGAAACGAAATTATTTGGTACGTCTACTTTTTTGTGTTAGGTCTTCACTTGCCAGTCCAATAATATTTTCATAAAATCTCTATGTTCTTCTTGGATAAAGGATAAAAAAATATCTGGAATATTGTAATTTTTTTTGTGATATATTTCCTGTCTTGTAATTGATTCTGGTGAATTCAGCATCTGACGGGAGCTTATCATTTGTATGAGTGTATTCATCGCATGTTTCCTTATATAGGTAACTACCAAACTCTTCAATACGTATCCATTTTATGCCATCTCTAAATGGAATTTTCTCATTCAATAGGTTCGTTTTTTTTATTCACCAATATCATTTTAGTTGGTAAACTATCTACATTACAAATGTACTGTTCCATATCGTTAACCGTCGACTGTTTTGTGCCTGCTGTTTTAATGATCTGTCTATGTTGTTCCGGGATAAGTATGATACTGTGTTTTCCTAGATTTTTTTCTATACGCCCAAAATCTCGATCCGAGTCTAAATACGTATATCCTACCTATTATCATCTAATATCACCAATACCTAATACTATCAGATTGTACATAACTTACACATAACTTTTATAATATGCACATAAGTTCTTCATCTACGATAAAACAGGATTTTTTCAGAAAATGTCTTAAACTTAATCCCTTCTTCCGCTTGCCCCTTCAATTATAAATTAAATAAAATGTTTAACATAATTTTGATTATTACATTTTAATGTTATGTACAGTGAGGGAAAAACGTATTTAATTAATACATTTAATTTTTTACGTTACATCAGTTCAAATTACAACTCATCGTTAATCAAATTATATCATAATTGAAACAGTTTATAAAGTTCGATAAATACTAATAAACGAAATATGAAATTTGAACGACAAAGAAACAGTTGGATAATCCAAAAAAGTTTCTTAAAATTGCCAAAAATTGCCTTTCAATATTGAATGTTGTATACATTGTTGGGTTGTCCACTAGTTGTGTCAGAACTTTCAAATGAGGAACAATAATAACTACAAACGATAATAAAATAACACAGGTCGACATGCTTCTTATGTATCACTAAAATAGAAGCGATTTCAAAAATGCAAAGGGATAAAATTCAGTATCCAAATTTGCCTTCTGCACTTAGGCCAGTTCCTCATAGCCAGAAACTACCGGTGCCGATTGCGCACGTTTCCCAATGATTCTAATTCTTCATCAGGATCCGATCTACAACTTCCTGTGAACACCACTTGTGATCCAATATTTTTAACAACTACCAGTGAATTTCACTTAATAACTCAGAATGAATTAAATGATTTGGTACATGACCTGGGATTATCAAAACACAAATCGGAATTTTTTAGTTCCAAACTTCAACAGTGAAACCTGTTAAATAAAAATGCATGTTTCAAATATATGCCAAAAATATATTGGCTAACTTATTGTGGTGGGAGTCTAAAAATCAAAAAATAAAGATGTCAGTACAATATTTAGTCGCCAAGATGGTCGTTCTATTTATTCTAAGATAATGAGTAGGGACCGGTTCAAGGAGATCTCCCGAGTTATAAAATAAAGGACGCAGAAACACGAAGGAAGCAAAAAACTCCAGATAACTTACAGCCTATCCGTGATATGTTTGAATGCTGGAATATATACTTGTGAGAAGTTTATGTGCCTGGGTGGTCTATGATGGTGTATGAGCAGTTGGTGACCCTCCACGGCCGTTATCGATTTCACCAGTATATTCCCTTAAAACCTGGGAAGTATGGGATCAAGTTTTTGATTGATGTGGAAAATACAAGTCTACAACGGAAAAGAAATAGCACAATGAGAAGCAGCTCAGGGAGAGAGAATTGTGAAGGATATGGTTCAAAAAATCATAAAAAGTGGGAAAAACATTAAAAGTAAAGTAAAGTGTTTGGGTTAGAGGCGCATCAGCAACTAGGCTATTTAGCGACTGGACCTACAGCTTAACGTGGGTTCCGAACCACGGTCATCAGCTTCCGACAAACCCAGGCCAGCACCCCCCTCGGGCTATAAACCCTTGGTTATGTGCCTACCCATAAGTCTATCAGAAAACCTACCGACTGGCGAGTGACCAACGTAGAACACTTCTCAGAAGGCATCCGGCCTTACCCAGCCTTTAACTGGCGTGACTGAGGGGTAATTCGTAGTCGGATTTTACACTCTTGCCTAGAAACAATCACAAACATTTAGAAAAGATAAACGGATAGAAGAAAGAAAAATAACCATCCGAGCGCTGGAATCGAACCAGCTACCGCTCCAGCGCGGATTCGGCAAAGCAGACGCTCTTAACGCCGCTCCAACGCGACCTGCGAAAAACATTACGTGCAACAATTTTTTCACCAGTTTCTCGTTAGCTCAAGAACTTTTCAAAATCCTAATCTAACATCAATTTGGAACTATTAGAAAAAATAAACCAGAACTCTCACTAGAATTTATCGCGACAGGGCCGAACAGTTCATTCCTCACTTTTTGGGTTCCAATATGACACAATGATTGCTTCATACTGCCCAAAAAGAAACAAAGTTGTTACTCTTCTGAGTACCTTACTCGACAAGGATGGTATGAAAACAATAAAAATAAACCAGATATAATTGCCACCTATAAAGAAAAAATGCAGGAGTGGACAAAGCAGACCCAGTGTTACGACATTACTCTGTGAAAAGAAAGAGTCGCCGATGGCCAATAGTAGTATGGTAGTACTTTTATTGTATTCATGTTTATTCATAATGACAAGTTTGGTAGCAAAAATGGAAGGAGAAGAACGTTTTTGATCTCCCTTGGTAAGGAACAGGGAGGAAGAATCAGTTGAAGACTTATCAATAATTGCAAAAAGTAGCCCCTCAACTGAACCTAAAAGAAGAAGATGTCACATTTGTTCAAGCAAAAAAGACAGAAAGTCATAAAGTGTGTTCTTAAAATGTGATAAATGTAGGTGACTATATAAGTAAATAATGTATTTTTTTAACTAAATTAATTAATTGTTTACTACGTTATTAAATAGAGAAAATAAAATTCTTTTATTTTTTGTTTATCCTAAAAAAGGTATATTTCTCATTTAAATACAGATCGGGCCTATGAGGTATAGCGAAGAGGCCCATCTGCAGAGTGTTAAGTCCAAACGCACCATAGGCTTGCTATGATACGCTAGAAACGCACAGTCATACTATAACACGACTCATTTGTTTTTGATTTGGCTTTAAAACCTGTCAGGCTGAATAGACTTCTGTCTGTTCTATAGAATCCGATAGGATGTAGCTGAAGACTAAGGAATAGTTGAAGGAAGGAATAATTGAAGACTATATTCTATAGGAAACATCAACTGAATACAGACAATACAGACAAACACAGAAAAAACGTCGGAGCGATCACACAGCCCTGCTTAACAAAGGTTTTAATCTCAAAAGTCCCAGTTTTGTCCATTTTTTGAAACTTGAGCATTCATGTCATTACACAAAAGTTTTATCATGTTCATCAGCCTTGGTGGGCAGCCTCTGATATCCAAGAGCTTCCACATTATATTTCTGTCAACTTAGTCAAACGCTTTGGCAGATCTACAATCCATACGAATAGGCTGCTGCATTTTTCTTGTATTTAATATAGCCAGAATATCATAGTCGCTGTTCCATGACCTGCTCTGAATACACACTGACTCTCTGGCAGTATTGGTTCAACAATACCAGCCAGTCTATCTAGTATGATTCTAGCCAGAATATTTTCTTCAGCAGAGAGCAATGATATACGCCGATAGTTATTTCAGTGGGCTCTATCTCTTTGGAGCCACATTAGCTGTGGTGTCTATGGCGTCAGCCTTACGTTACGGTAGTTAATGTAGAGCGAGTTCGAATCCCGTACTAGGTAAAAAAGCTTTTCTACAATTCTTGTGAATGTTTCTAGGTAAGAGTGTAAAATCTGACAAGGAGTTACTTCTCAGTTACACCAGTTCGAGGCTGGGTAAGGCCGGATGCCTTCTGAGAAGTTTGCTACGTTGGTCATTCGCCAGTCGGTAGGTTTCTCGACACACTTTCGGAAAAGCACAAAACCAAGGGTGGATAGCCCGAGGGGGGTGCTAGTTTTCGGTAGCTGATGACCGTGGTTCGGAACCCACGTTAAGCTGTAGGTACAGTCGCTAAATAACCATCTCAGATGCTGATGCGCCTCTAACCCCAAAACTTTACTCTATCTCCTTTTTTAAAAATAGCTTTAATATAATTCCTGCTTTCTCCAGCATAGGCATAGGATTATTTCATGGAGCTTATTCACAATCATATTGCCACCAGCTTTGCATATTTCCACCAGTATTCTATCAATACCTGTAGCTTTATTATTTCGTAGTTTCCGGATTGCGATTTCTACCTCGTCCACGATAAGCTGTTCGTCCATGCTCATAACCCATGCCCATGCTCAACGGGCGATGAAAGAGTGTTGGAGCTCATCCCTCGAAGACCTACAGTTAGAGAGATACTCTGAAATAATTTTACAGAAACTATTTAACTCGCGTAATACTCCCAGGTATTTCAAGGTATCTGAAGGCATTTCAAGGTATAAATTATTTTTAATAGTTGAAGACTGCATCGCGAAAGAAAATGAAAAAAATAAATTGTTGGAATTGATAATGGTAAATATTTGAAGAAGAAACCAACAAATGAACTTACTCTCTCTACCTATATATACAAATACAAAGTCCAGTATCTTGCACATTTTCTTCTAAAAATGTGTCTGTTTTCCAAGCTATTCCGTTTACTTTTTGCTATGGAGCAATGTATAATTATATAACCAGTTGCTCTGTTAATATAAGTACCACTAATTCTTCTATTGGAACCTTCAGTGTGAAACACTAAACTCGAAGAGATTTACTACTAAACACCAAATCACTTTTTAAACTTCTCAACTTTTAACCAGTCTTAAATTACAAATATCTATATTGTGGCCATGTTGGCCAACACAAGATTTTTCATTTCTCCCATATCTTATATGGGCAATCTTGTTAATCGTTATCTTGTATATCTTGTTAATAGGATCTTTTTATTTACTCAGTATACCTTTCATCACAATCTTGACAATTAATTTCGTAAATCCTCGACTTTTGATGTTGATCTACTCTATCCTTTGGATTAACCAGGACTTCTCTTAATTTATTATATGGTTTGTACACAACCTTAATGTCCACTTTTAAGTTCTTAATAAAATCACCTAAGTTTTCAATTTTTGAATCGAATATCGCAAAAAGTCATCCACATATCTTAACCATATCTACACCGTATAAATGAAACATAGGTTGGGTTTTAGAATTAGATTAAATTATTTCCTGATGATGCTAACATATTTAGTAAAACGTGCGTCGAGAACCTTTAAAAAGTTATTTGGTGCTTAGTTGTAAATCTCACCGAGGTAAGTACAATGATTCTCAATCTGATGATGAACGACTTCCTAACCGTAGGAATTGAAAAGCCTTCAAAAGAAGAAAGCAATATTGTTTGGAGTGATTTTGTTTTAAACATGGAAGACAATACTAATGATATTATTTAAGAGCAATGCCAATGTCCAGCATCTGCTTCAAAAAAATGTTACCATATTGTTGCTTTATTATACAAACTTGAAGATTATGCAACACGCTACCATTGTGATGATCTAACGTGTACGTCAAAATTAAAAGAATGAAACAGGAGTAAAAATCACAAAATAATCTCGATAATATTTGAACAGCTAACCATTGTATTAAACGCATACATCCGAAGACATCAATTATAAATTTTAATAAAAAAAAAACAGAGTCAGTGATATTTATGATAAAAACCAGTTTACTTCAAGGTTCATTTAAATAATTCAATCTAAAAAGAGAAAAAATTCCATATGGGACACTTTGTTAGCTATTAAATATCAAAATTATTATTTATGTACTGATGAAAGGTGAGTTTTAAATTCAAAAATTAATCCGTTAATAATTAGTTTAAGTCGGATATATTCTGGGGCGATTGAAAGTCTTCTTGAACAAATGAACATTTACCATTATCAATTCCAACAATTTTTTTTTATCCTTACCATTTGCGATACATTCTTCAACTCTTAAAAATGAATAAATGACAAAATTCATACAAAATATTGAAAAATCGTGACAGTATAATGTCCTGTCAGCAAAAAAATATTATTACATGCTTTCATTACCGAGAATAGGCAAATTGTGACATGCTAGCCATCGTTTTAGATCACGGATAATATGGTCTTGGAATGTTAAAATTTTAATTTAGCACCAGGCACAATGGTCAATGGTCTCGAATGGGTCTTTATATTAGTTCAAAGCTTTTGTCTATAATACATTGTCAAAAAAATACCAGGAATTGATCATTTGAAAAGCCCGCTTAAAGGGTTTGTCAAAATTATTTTTATTGCTAAATTGACACAAATGTCCTCTATACTAACGTGGAGTTTGAACGTCATCTGTCATTTAGTTTATTTACTGTGCTCGATTTTGTCAGTTTATCTCAAATGTGTTTTGCAATTTTTACAATGGATAAAAACATCGAACAAAGAATTTGTTTTAAATTTTGCATTGTAAATAGAATTTCGTGTGCCGAGTCGCTGAAAATGTCGCAAAAGTGCATTCAAAAGTGGTCGAGATGTGGTGAACGATTTGTTTCGCTCTAATCGGCCATCAACGTCTTCATCTTAAGTTAACATTGCTAAAGTGAAGGAAATGGTGACTGAAAATCGTCATTAAGTTTGAGAGATATAGCCGCTGATCTTTCTGTGTCTCACGAATCAATTCGTACCATTTTAAGCGGTAGTTTAGGCATGAAATGCATTTCCACTCGACTAGTGCCGAAAAACCTGAATTTTCTTCAGAAACTCAATCGCATAAATGTCGCTGAAGACGTGCTAGAATAAGTCAATTCTGACCCCACCTTCATAAAACGCATTGTAACTGGTGATGAGATATGGGTATACGAGTTTAACATGCAAACCAGTCAACAAGCCACGTCAAAGTCGATCAAAAGTGCAGGTGATGTTGACTTTTGTTTGATTATCGCGGTGTTGTGCACTCGGGATTTTTGCCAGAAAGTCAGACGGTAAATAAAGAATATTATCTGAACATTATGCGAGAGAGCAAATCTTATATCTTTGAGAGAGCAAATTTGTCGAAAAAGGCCAGATTTGTGGAAATAAAACTCTTGGACTTTGCATCACAACAACACATCATCTCACAAGGTTATCAGTATGGACGAACACCATCGAACAACCACCGTATTCACCCGATATGACTCCGGCTGACTTCTTTCTCTTTCTAAAACTCAAATCGACCACTTCGAGGCACCCATTTTCAGTCAATCGAAGACATAAAAGAGAATTCGTTGCGAAAACTGAAGTCGATTACGGAAAATGCGTTTACACAATGTTTTGACAATTGGAATATTCGTTAGCATAACTGTATTATTTCGAAAGGGGAATACTTTGAAGGTCATACAATAAATTTGGATAAATAATAAATATTTTGTATTTTATTAACCAATTTCCGGTACTTTTTTAACAGAACGAATCTGTTATAATTTCTAATGATATGTTTTATTCCATTTCTTATTTAAATTACACGAGATTTTAACTTTAACCAGTAAATTTTGTCAAAAGGTTCACAAATATTGATAGCAATTTATTCCTAGCGATATTAAAATCACAGATCGTCCGTAAATCACACCTAACTGATCGTGCCAGAAACAAACGGGTGGGAAACCGCCAAGTCCCCACTGATAATTAAAAGCCATCGCCGATATCGGCCCCAATTTAACTGATTGCTATCGTAGTAATTGCCGCTCGGCACAACTAGATGCAGAAACGGATGAAGATCGCGACGCAGGGAACAGGAACGTTAGAGAACGCTGGAAAGCCGTCGGATCAGACGTAGAGTGGAGAGAGTTTTTACGGACCATTAACGCCACGGAAAGTAATTCGAAAGAATTAAGAACAAATTGGTTGGAAAACTCAGGTCGAATACAAACTGCCAGTTAAAGGTTCCCTATTTGCGTCAGAAGAACTTAGAAGACAAATACACAGAAAAGGGACAATTTAAAATCAGCGAAATGACTATGCCGTCCGTGGTGCGTAGTTTGTAAATTACGATTTACTTTTGCTCGAGCCTTTCGGCCCACTGGTAAAGTATGATAGTTGTTAATATAATCTCATTATAAGTAAGAAATCATTGTCAATATAAATAAGAAAAAAAAACAGAAAATATTATAGATAAATGACAATTAGATAAATGTAAAAAACATTAATATAGAATGGAGGAACAATAAAAGAATAAGTTTCAATATTTCTTAACTGAGCGGAAAGTTCGTTCTTTAACATGAAGAAACCTGCAGCTGAGGCTCAGCGAATGCTCTCAAACACTTATAGCAACACCGCTACGAGCGAAAGAACGTGTCGTGAGTAGTTTCAACGCTTCTAGAGCGGTGATTTTCGCGTCAAAAACCGGCATAGCGGTAAAAGAGCAAAAGTTTTTAAAGATGAAGATTTAGAGGCATTGCTTAATGAAGATTCCTGTTAAATGCAAGAACATTGGGAGTGACTAAACCAGTAATTTCAAAATGCCCCAAAGACCTGGAAATGACCCAGAAGCAGGAATATTGGGTGCAATACGAGTTGAAACCGAAAAATATATACCTCAAGCGTCGAAAACCATGGGAATATCCCGGCCACGCTTCCACGCCGACGACCAAGCCGAATATTCACCAGCTCTAAGGTCATGCTTTGTATTTGGTGAGACCAGCTCGGTGTGTAGTATTATGAGCTGTTAAAACCATCTGAAACAATCACAGAGGATCGTTATCGAACGTAATTAATGCGTTTGAGGCGAGTGTGAGCCGCAATATAGTGAAATACACGATAAAGTGATTTTGCAGCATGACAATGTTCGGTCCCAAAACATAGCGGCGGTAGTAAAGTTGTATATATATTAAATGCTCTTCAATTTTTGTTACCACCACTTTTCTAATGAAATATGGAAATCGATAATAGAAAAACATAAAAACAACACCTTCTACCAAGATGGTGGCAATTCCGGACCTTCGATTGTTCAGGACTTATAACACGTTTATTAGTAAACCATAAAAAAAAACATTTTTACTAAATTTCAAAACTTTTGTATTTATTATTTTTATTCTAGATTAAATAAAAATAAAAACGTCAGTACATTTAAATAACATTCTTTGTTAGGCCTGTAATTAAATATAATTATTTTACCCTATATTAGTTGAACACAGTCTTTATTTATTTATAGCAATTGAAATTAACATTATCGAAATAGAAAAGCATTTAATTTACCAGACAAAATTTAGCGGGCAGAAACCTTTTAAATTCTTAGGAAAATCACCCCGGTCTTAGGAAAATCGCCCCCAATTTAATAGACTACCATCGTAATTGTCACTGCCTCGCAAACCTGGACTCGAGAAAAAAAGGAGATCATTGCTGAGAGAACGCGATTGTCGCGAAAAGTCAGAAAATCTGGAAGGTCTAAGGCAAGAAAGTAGGGCGCGTTTATTATCTGCATAGGATAAAATTCAAATATTTTAAAGTAAAATCCGTTACAAAATTCAAGTGGAATACTGGCTGTCAATCAAGGTCTAAGATGCGTGTAAGAAGGAAACAGACAAGAACATTTCCAAGATTTTCACGGTTGAGAGAATACACAGACGAGTATTCTTCACGAACTATTGTTACTTAGCAGTAAAGGAAACAGTCATAATATTTGAGGTGATTTATTTTTCGACATAATGTATAGATTAATAAATTTGGTGTTTCAGCAACAACAGGCTTTCATACATTTAAATAAGTAATACACCTGTCTTGTCAGGAATTAGTTCACATCAGTTATTACTAAAGGGTCTTTCAAACTGATTTGAAATCAACCATTTTTCTGTTGCTCCCTTGATTTCGAGGTTGATTTAATTTTTTAGTAGTTGGTACTATTTTCGTTATTCCATTTTCTTTTTTCATATAAAGGCTCTCTCAAATGGAGCGGGTTTTTTAATTCTGAAATAAAACACAGTATTTGCGTTAATTTAAAAAAAATATTTTTTTATATAATTGAAGCATAGTGTATAACATTTAAACACGAGACACAATATCCGCCAAATTATCACAACTTGCAACTCCACATACGTTTACTCCTTTGTCAAAATTTAGGATGACATTTTGGCATAACAATGGCTCTATCTCACCAACGACTTGAATAATTTCATCCTTTTTTAGTTCAGTAATCGATTGTTCTTATAGATCTGGCTTTTCATGTAACCCCAAAGAAAATAGTGCAAGTCTTTGTGGCGAATTAACAACACCGTCTTAACTCGTTCAGGAAATTTTTCTCTCAACAAATGAATTGTTTCATTAGCAGAGTGAGGTGAATCCAGTTATCATCTTTAAACATCGAACACTATTCACCGTTACACCTTCACCAGCCCCATTCTTATAATGCACACCAAACAGTTACTCATGTGAGATGTAAAGATTTCTCATGAATAAATCGTTAATTTTCTTCAACTCAAATGTCACTAATTTCAAAATGTGTTTTCAAAATTTCTATCCAGATCCAGTTGACAAAAACACGATGTTTTGAATGATCCAGTGCTTTAGTTCCTATATTATTTGAACTTTACCAGGTCTGTAAATATGAAACCGGAATTTGCCCATAGATGGCCCTAGCTGTCAATGTAATTACCGTCAAACCGCGTTTTGAAAGCCATGGGAAAGATCCAGAAGATGGGGAAATGAATGAAATGAAAGACAGCAGAAAACCCGAAAAACCACTTGCAAAATGCTGCTTGCCAGGCACAAAAGAAAGATATTTCTCCATCGAATTGTGACTGGCGATGAAAAGTGAATATATTTTGAGAATCCTGAGCGTAAAAAATCATGGTAACTCCAGTCGAACCATCGACATCGACTGCATGGCAAAATCGCTATGGTCGGAGCACAATACTCTGCGCTTGACGGGATCAGACGGGCGTGATCTATTACGAACTGCCTAAACCTGGCGAAACCATTAATAATGAACGCTACCAACAATCGATTTGAATCAAGCTTTGAGTGAAAAACAACCAGAATATCAAAACAGGTAACACAGTGATTTTGCTTCATGGTAATGCACCATCACACACAGCAAAACTGGTCAAGGAAACGCTTGAGGCGTTTAGTTGGGAAATACTTTCGCATGCTACTCACCAGACTTGGCTTCGTCCGATTATTTCTTATTTACATCCCTGGGACACGTACTTGCTGAGCAGCGCTTTACTTACTACGAAAATGTACGAAAATGGCTCGATGACTGATTTGCCTCAAAAATGCAATAGTTTTTTTGACACGGCATCCACAAATTGTCAAATAGCTAGCCATAGGTAATACTATAACTAAAATATTTTTTATCATTTTCATACATAGGCAAATAACAATAAGTTAGAAATCTCATCAGAAAAATCTTGCTACTTAGTATTTGAAAGGAAGCTGACGAAGAACCCCACGGTAAACATTGGTCTTAAACATATTAGAAAACTGAACCAGGCTAAGTACCTGGGCATCCTGGTGGACGACAAACTGTCATTCACAGCACATATTAAGAATATCTGCACCAAGGGCAAAACGCTGTTTCAAACTCTAAAGAGAACACTAAGCTGGGTTTATGCAGTCCCTGCGGATGGGCTGCGAGCTATATTTTATGGGGCGGGAGTCCCAACTCTGTCCTATGGGTTGGAGCTATTTGTTAACAGAATTTCCCAAGCCAGAAATCTATCCCAGTTTGAATCTTTGAGGGGGACCATCTCTCGTACCATTATTGGGGTGTACACCAATACCTACACCTCCAGTCGAGGATATACTATATGAGTTTATTGACACAGGAGCTCACAGGAGGGGTGCACTGGTAAATAGATATGGCAAAATCATATCGGAGACACCGAGCATATCTAAGAGTAAAATTAAGAACCAGCTACGAGTTAGACCCTTAACCAGATGGCAGGAAGAATGGGAATCTGGCTCGGCTGGCAGAACGACTTTTTGCTTTGTCCCGAACATAAGCGCTTATCAGGAACTATCTATTAACCTGGATATGAAGACCACTGAAGTGTTGACTGGACACGGTCAATTTAGAACGAATTATTGCAGGATTGGCAAACTAGAAGATCTGCCAGTTATGCAACAATGGCGAATCGGATGCTCCAGCGCACAGGCTGTATGTGCGCACAGCCTTCAACTATCAACGGGAAGAAATTAGGAGCCACACGTGACTGGAATGGCCAATACACCGATTGGTACAATCGGATGGGATTGGTCGTGGCGGAAAGGCTGGAGTAATCCGGCTGTTAAAGTAAACGTTCAGTTTTATTAAAGAATTCTTTTTTCCGTTCAGGTCAGCTAGATTTAAGTGTTAGATTATCACGGTTTAGTTAAATCAGACATAATATGTATACTATAGTTAAGTTAGGGAATAAGTCACTTTGAGTTAAAATTAGATCGTTCTTGGATTGACAATGCGCAAAGTTCAACTTTCCAATTCCACCTTTAATTACGGGCTAAAAATTAGGGGCATTAAGGGAAAGTTAAAGGTACTTCCCGGACTACGGTCCACACTAGAGGGATCGGCCCTCAAACAAAAAGCGGAAGATTGTCAGTCTAAGAGATAGGCGCTAAGTTAACTTATTATTTTTAATAAAGAACAGCTTAGAATAAGAAGAAGCATTTTAATCACTTTTTGTACGTCGTTCAGAGTCTTGATCTCTTAGAAATATTTTGAGTTTATAATTACCAATAATAATTAATTAAGCAAGACCAAGAGGGGCACCGTCTGCCCCCTCAGGGCCAGAGGGTGGAGAGGGATATGGTGGGACCCCCCGCTTCTTCTTCTTCTTATGATCTTCATACAATAAACGTGTATTTTCTAAAGAAAAATTCCGGTTTCATATTTACATTCCCGGTAGAGCTAAATCCTTTCGTACAATACGCCATGTTGTGGATTCGCTGAATCCAAATTATTGTGAACGTCGACTATTAGAAATTTCTGGGTCGCCAGCATCACTTTCACAATCAATATGCTCTTCTGAACGACCACTACGATTATATTTTAATTCTCTTTTATCTGCCACCGAACTAGTTTCCTGAAATTTCGATTGATAGTGCTTTCGGATGGACGATTGTGCAAACCGTAAATATCACGTACTTTTCTAAAAACACTTTTCACTAAACGCCCATTTTCATAAAACAATTCAACAATTTTAACGCGTTGTTGTATAGTGTACGACTCTATTTTCATAAATGTCATACATTACGCTTCTGAAATGAGACTAGAATTAAAATTCAAGAATTAAAAAAAAACCGCTCAATTTTAAAGACCTGTTGTATCAGCAAAATTTTAATCGCAAAAAATGCTTATTGTAAATTCATTTTCAGCCTAGAAAATACAAAATTACAATGATTGCAGATCTGGAGAAAAGTCAAATGAACAGACCGTTTACTAATTTACGAGCTTCCAGTTTAAAATCCCCATATTGATGAGAATTATATTGCAAATGGAATTTAATTATCGCAAATTACCTATTCAAAATATTAAAGAAAGAAACGTCTCTATCCGTTCAGTTAAAGGAAAATTATAAGAGAAATTTGATGAGCAGGTTTACAACTACATTTCATATTTTACACCTTTGGTTCTTCTCCCATTCCTAATTTTTGAATCTGGACTTTCATAAAGCAGAAGCAGAAGATCGTGTAGAGATGCCGCCTTTGTAATGCAGCATTTAACACTGCAGTAGTCGCGCCTTATCTTAGCTTTGAACATAAAACCAACAGGAAGGAGCCTTACCTATCTTAATGCACGTATAAATGAAGAAGGAAATTACCATATTGAAACACCTCAGATGACTCATTGTTTCGGAATGTTGGTAGTTGGTGTCAACAACTTGGAAGTTTATTAGTAGATTTGTGCAATTTTAGTTTGTTTTAATCAAGAATAAGTGTCGAATTAAGTGTACTGGAATACTCTTTTTGTGTGTTCTAGTGCAAATACATATTAATACTTATTATATTGGCAATACAATCAATAATATATGAAGTAAGGTAAACACATAAAATATAGTTAGTTATGCGTCTTGTGGTTGTGCCCTGACACGAAAAAATCAAAATTCAAGGGTAACATTACATAGGTAGGTGCTTTTAGATGTAAATTTATTAATTATTTAAGTTAAAGTTAGAAATCACGTGGAAGCGTTTTTAAAAACTTTTGGGTTTGGTTGGGTTGGGTTTTTGGGGTAGTACAAAGGGTAACGGTTCTATTGACAGTTAACTAAAGATTGATTTCTGTTTACAGTTTACAATATTTATATTAAAATTAATGTTAACTAAGGGCTGTGTCAGCAATGACATCATCTACTGGGGCTGACTCATTTGGTTGAGGTGCAAGCTGGCGATGTTAGTCATATAACTCCTCCCGCCGAAGACGAAAACAAAAGGGGTGAATGTTTGTTTTCGACCATATCCTGTAGGGGTATTTCTTCATTTCTTTTCTTGATCGGGTTGGTGGTTTGGACCGGGTCTTTTTCTTTTTGTATATTTTCCATGCGAATATACTCATTATAGTTCCCACTATAAAGATGGTAGTGAGGGTAATTGAGCTTAGTGCCATTATATGTAATTGGGAAGATTCTGGAATTTTTAAAAGTTTAGCTTTTTCTTGTAATTGTTTTATTTGGTTAATGTCGATTGATTGTAGTTGAAGATGGGTTTGTTTTTGAGGTTCTTCTATAGTTCCAAATTCAATTGGTGGTAGCAGGTAGGGATTGCCTTTTAGTAATTCTTCTTTGTTCCAATATTGATTTTATAATGCCTGAATTCCACAATTGTGAGGTATTTGTATAAGGCCTGGCTCTTTAATTAGTATATATTCTTGTTTATAACAGTTTTGATATATTCTTAATGGTTGTTCATTGGGAATAATCAAAATATACTTGTTATTGATCCATTGTATAATAGGTTGGTCTAATTTCACATTGATCAGTTGGCATTGGCGATTTTCTGCGTATCGGATTAATGTAGTAATGCATTCTTTCGTTGTTGACTTCAGTTCGTTTGGGCAAAGATAATTATCTTCTATTTGCGGACATTCTGTGTTGCTAAATTGTTGCGAATGAGTGCCAATAATTAGGTAGGGTTGATTAGGTACAATCAAGGTATTGTTTATAGGTATAGGAAATAGATGGAAAGATTGAAAGTTTTCTTCCTTAAAAATAGGAAAGTGAATTACAAAAATAATTTTGTCTTTGACAAATTTCACTTGCAAACTCGCAATTTGGTAGTAATTATTTAATTCTTACAAATAAAGAATTTTATCTTTTCCATATAACATTGTTAAATTAGATATTAGATTTGTCATTTCTTGAGCCGATATTATGGTGCCATGTAAAATGTTCAAATGAGCGAAAGCGATAGCATCTTCAATATTGTCTAGAAAAGTGATTAGATTCTGACAATTAAGAATTAGTTGATCAATAAAATTATACGTATGTAAATAAGTATCTAGATTGAAGAATTTGTTTATGTTTGATTTAAGTTCTTCAATAGATGTTTTGATTGTTCTTTGATTTTTATCAAGAATATTAATAGTTTCGTTGTAGTTCTGAATGAGTTCTTTCGTCAAGGATATATGTTGCATTATTTCTTTCTGAAAGGAATTTTCGTTCGTTTGGAGTTCATAGATTGCCTTATCATATCTTTCTCCATCTTCTGAATCAAGGGTACCAAAAATCCATTTTTGTACTTTTCCTACTAGATTTATTAGTCCTCTTTTGATTCTAATATGGGGTTGAATATTGTTTAGCTTGGTTTTTGTTTCCTGTATTAAATAATGAGTTTGGTTCATCATAGATTTTAATTTTACGACTTTATTAAGTGGTATGTCTGTTATTTGAAATCTAATGTTGTTAAAATAGTCTTCGATATTGTTTAATTGATTGACAAGTGAGGATGTTTGTATATAGTGGATGAAGGTATGTTTATTTTCTATTATTCGTGTATTTCCAAGTTGAAAGGGAAATAGTGGTGTTTTTATAGGGGTTATAGTTACGTCGGTTTCAGTCTTCGCTCTTATAGTCTGTATCGTCACTACAAGTAGGTATACTGTCAGTATCTTCATTGTTTTTCTGTGGACAAAAAGAATACCTTTTTGATTTTTGTAGATTAGCTTTATGAATAATTTTATCTTTAGTTGTTATTATCTTTTTTCTTATATCTTGTTTTACTTTAGCTTTTGTATAGCGAGGTTTATCTTTTGTTCGCTTAGCTGTTTTATCTATGATATATGTATCTAATTGTTCTTCGTAATCTATTGGGGTTTCTCTATTCTGATTACGTTTTTCAATTATTTTTATCTTTGTTTCTAGAGAGGTATTATATATATTTTTATATATTTCTTTCAGTCGTTCCTTTCTGTCATCAATGAATTTATTTATTATTATTTCGTCTGTTAGGTCGAATGGATCCAAGGCATTCAATTTTCCGTTAATGATATCTATAGGTCTTTGTTTAGTGACGCTATGTGTTGTCAAATTGTATCCTAATACAGCGTATAACATTAATTCTTTTTCATTGGCATTTGGATCTTTTAGTTTTAATACTCGATATAATTTAATTAATGTTGAATGAAATCGTTCAACAGGACTATTGCTATTCGAATTTCCTGGGGTAGTAAAGTGTATTGAGATGTTATGTAATTTGCAGAATTAAACAATAATGATGATTTAAATTCCGTGCCGTTGTCACAAGTAATTTGGCTTGGGATACCATGGTGGTTCATGAATAATATTAAATTATTTAAGGCAATACTTGCAGTATAAGTTGGTTCTAAAATATAGGCTTGTCCGTATCTAGAAAATACGTCTATTAGGGTTAGGAATTTTACGTTATTTATTTGAAATGTATCTATATGTATCGATTCTAAAGGTTGTGTTGGTGTTGGTGATATCGAAAATTTTACTTTCGGTGGATTACGATCATATTTGGATCGTTGGCATATCTCGCAATTATTAATTAGTTCTGTTACATCTTCTTTCATTTTTGGCCAATAATGTATTTTCTTTAAGGCTAGTAAACCTTCATTGATACCTCTGTGGCATGTTTTAGTATGATGATAGTTAATCAATTTCTGTTGTTTTTCTTTATCTTCGACATCAATCAATAGTATTTTTGATATAAGTAATTTGTATGAGTTGTTTTTGAACACGTTCGATAATATAACGCTAATCTCAAGATATAAATTTTCATCTGTATAATTTGTATAGATACAATAAAGTTTCTTGGGTTCTACACATTCTTTGAAGAAGTGTATTATTTCTTCTACGTAGTTTTCTGTTAAGTGGACGATGATTCTATTTTTATGTCCAAATATTTTTCTTCTTTTAACATGTAGATTTCCTCCTGTTTTTCTTGTAAATATTAATTGGTTGGAGTACATGTTTAGGCAATTTTCCGTAATAGGGGTATTTAAATTTGGATCTTCCAATGATGTGTGAATTGTTTCATTGTCTTCTCGATTTTCTTGTTTTCGAGGGGGTTTGATTTGAATATTTGAGTGAACTATGATTTTAGGGGTGTTTATGATTTCATTAAGTCTTTCATGTTCTTGGTCTGTCATTGGTATTTGTCTTTCTCTTTCAATGTACTGTTCAATTTCATTATCTATATCTCCTGGATTTCCAATAATTGATTCATTTTCAATTGCGTTAATTTCAATCCTTGATAATGCATCTGCATTGGTATTTTCTTTTCCTTTTTTATATTCAATTCTGTAATCGTATTCTTCTAGTTTTAGTCTCCATCTGACTAGACGTGAATTAGGTTCTTTCATATTAAATAGATATTGTAGTGGTTTGTGATCTGTGACAATTATAAATTTGCGACCAAATAAATAGGGTCTAAAATGTTGGGTGGCCCACATGATAGCTAAGAGTTCTTTTTCTATCGTTGCATAATTTGATTCAGCTGGGTATAACGTTCTTGATGCATAAGCTACTGGTAAATCGCTACCAACTTTTCCTTGGCTTAGAATTGCTCCGATGGATACGTTCGATGCATCGGTTGTCAATACGAAGGGCTTTTCAAAATCTGGATATTGAAGTATAGGGTCGTTACATAGGATATTTTTACATGTTTGGAATGTTTCTATAAATTCCTTTGAATGTATTATCTTTTGATCCTTTTTTAAACATTTCGTTAGGGGTTTGGTTAATTTTGCGAAGTTTTTAATAAATCTTCTATAGTAATCTAATAATCCTAGAAAGGCTTTAATGTCCTTTGCAGTTTTTGGTATTGGATATGTTAATATAACATTTATCTTTTTGGGATTTGGTCTGATTCCTTCTGGTGTTATGACATAAAAATTCTACTTCTTTTTGTAAAAATTCAGATTTATCTAGTTGAATTTTCAATCGGGCTTCTTGTAGTCTTGTAAATACCAATTTCAAATGTTTCATATGTTCTTCTAGACCTTTAGAAAATATTATGACGTCGTCCATGTAGACTAGGCAAATTTTTCCTACTACATCTCGCAAAACGTTGTCCATAACTCTTTGGAACGTTGCGGGTGCATTTTTTAATCCGAATGGCATTCGAATAAATTCGTAATGTCCATTTTCTGCATTAAATGCTGTCTTTTCTACTGAGTTCTTATTCATTTCGATTTGGTAAAATCCTGATGATAAGTCTATTGTAGAAAAATAAGTGCATTTGCCGAGTTTATCTAATATATCCGTTATGTTTGGTAAGGGATATCGATCGTCGATTGTCTTTTCGTTTAGTTTTCTGTAGTCGATAACTAGTCTCCATTTCTGTTTTCTACTAGCGTCAAGTTTTTTCGGTACTATCCAAATAGGGCTGCTCCAAGGGCTTAGACTATGTTTTATTATTCCATCTTCTAGCATTTTGGTTATCTGTCTATTTATTTCTGCTTTATGAACGAAGGGGTACCTATATGATTTCGTATGTATTGGAATTTCATCGCTGGTTTTGATCTCGTGTTTAATCTGGTTGGTAAATGTTAGTGCATTTTCTTCTTTGTGAAAGATGTTCGTGAAATCTCGACATAGTTTTATTAGTTCGGTTTTTTCTTCATCGTTCAAGTGATCTGTTCTGAGTAACTTTGAAACACTCTTATTTCTATTTTGGTCCTTAATTGGAAGATTGTCAAAATGGAATAAATGATACTGTTCCTTTTTTATGTCTGCGAATGGAATTCTCTTCAATGGTCTTAGTAATTTTACAGTGACTGGTTTGTTCGTATGATTATAGATTTCGGTATATGCTAATCCATTTTTTGAGGTAGTGAGAGTTTCTGGTATAAAGGCTTTATTATCGAAATTTTGTTCAGGAATAATTATATTACTATCTTGTTGATCCACTGGTACATTTATTAGGTGAACTTCGTGGGCGTTAATTCTGATTTTAAATTCTTCTTTTTCGGGTTCTCGGAAGTACAAGGGAATCTGTGTGGTTCCGTTAATTAATTTATTGTTTGATAGGTCGATCGTGAATTTGTGTTTTAGAAGTTCTTTTAATCCAATAATTCCGTCGAAGTATTCATGAAAGTCAAATAGGATAACTGGTATTTCATCTCTTACTTGAAGTTCAGGGAAGGCTGGTATTTCTGCTTTGAATAATACTTCTTTTTCTCCTATTCCTGTTTTTATTTTAGATGGTGAATGATAAATTTTATCTGAATAAAATTTTTCTGCCTTTGAAGGTTTTAAAATTGAGTGAAAACATCCGGTGTCGATTAAGAGTTTTAAAGGTGGGTTACTTATTTTTTATGTATGGTAGGTTATTATTTGTATCCGTATGCATTTCGCATTTTACGTCGGGTTTTCGTTTGTTATAGCAGTCTGAAAATTTCCGTCGTAATCGTAGTTGGGTGTTTCGTCATACGGTTCTAGAATTTCTGCTGAGTCCTCGTTATTATAATCTGTCGTCGTGTCTGTCCATCCATCTTCGTTATCATATGCAGGGGTCAAGTATGAATCATATTCGGCATCTTCTGGTGATTCATTTTCCATCTGATATAGTTCTTGCGATGTAAAATTTCTTTGACCGGTGGGTTTGAAGAAATTTTGGTTTTGTCTCGTTTTACTTGGAATTGTAGATGTTATAGACATCGGTTCCGGTTTATTGGTTGGTACTTGTCCTGTCGGTTGAAATACGTTTTTCGGTGGTCCGAAAACTTGAAGATTCGTTGGGAAATGTTGATGTATTTGTCGTGGTTGGACATTAATTGGTCCTTGTGGAAAGGGTGGTTTGAAATTCTGGTAATTCTGGATTATTTGAGGTCTAACATGAGAATTAAATCTTGGTGTTTGGAATTGGGGTCTCATTGGCGAATTAAATTGTTGAAATGGTTGGAATTGAGGTCTCGTTGATGCATTCAATGGTGTTTGAAATTGAGGCTTCGTTTGCGAATTAAATTGTTGGAATGGCTGATAGAGTTGTGTGTTCGGATAATTTAAATTTGGATATTTAAATGGTTGAATTTGTGTTTTTAAATGAGGAATATTATTTTGCGTCTGATGTTTAAATAAATTCTGTGTATATTGGAAATTTTGTTCTTCTGTCACATATGACATCGCGCTTTCTAATGAATCTGGAGCCTTTAATCTAATGATACTTTGCAGATATCCTGGTAGTCCTCTGATGAATGTTCTTAAGCTGGCTTGTTCATATTGTCTCGTATAAATAACCTTTGTTGTGACATTCATGTGCGTGATGGGGATTGTATTCACTTTCTCGGTTAGTTGACTTCTCAGTATCTGAATTCTTTTCCCGAATTCTAGAGGATTCTCGTTTCTTAATGGAGAGGCTACTAACAAATCTTGTTCTAGGCATTCCAAGTTTCTTTTGTCTCCAAAACAATTATATAATGCGGTTTTTATGTCTACCCAATTTTCTAATTCCAGTCTGTTGCCTACTAATAGTTGTGCTCTGTCTATTAGTTTAATTCTAGCTATTCTGGTCAAATAACTAGTCGTATCGTCGTTTCCGTATTTGTTGAATAAGCAATCAATTGCTGAGATGAAACTAGCAAGATTAAAGGTGTTTCCATCATAGGGTGGAATTGTGTCTACGTACATACGTAATAACGTATAATTTATATTCTGTGGAGTGGTCATTTTAGTTGATATATTCAAGGTGTTATTAAATTGAGAGATTAGTTCTTCTTCGCTAATACTCATAAATTCAATAATTTATTGATCAATACTTGATTATAAATAAAATATTGAAATATGCTATGCGTAAAATGTTAAAAAGCGTTTTTATATGATTAAAAATAAAATATAATAAAATAAAATAAAATAAAGGGATTAAATTATTAAAGGGATATATTAACCATAATTTGTTAATATAAACTTTAAAAATAACCTAATTTCTACTTAGTGACTAGATATTGCTGAGAGAGACGAGCAATAGTCTTTCTTAATTCAAAGTTCGCGCTTTTAAATTAGAGAAAGTTATATTCCTAAAATTAAATAATTAAATAAAATTCTTGATTATAAGGTTCGCGCCAGATAATCGTTTAAACTAATGATATGTGGAAAAGTAAAAAGAGTGATGAGGGATGATTCGTCTTAAGCCAGTAGTTTTAATTCGTTAAGGCAGTAGTTTTACTGCCAAATGCTGTTCCAACAATTGGAACACAGTGGACTGTTTAAAATACGTAATTTTTTAATTTATCATTTTGATAAACGCTTTTCATAGCATTTACTCTTAAAAGTTAATTTGTGTTTTGTTATGAAAAAATGAGTGTATTCTTGAGTTTATATCGAACACTTTAGTTTATTTAGTGACTATTTACATTACAACAATTAATTATATTTGCAAAAACGGTGCCGTAGATAGAAAAATGTATAGAACATACACAAAGTTATTTTTGCTTAAAGGACATTAAACATTGAACAACTCAATACAGACAGGATATATGTATTTTAATACATTTTTTTAAATATTTTACTAAGAAATAATTTATACGCCATCCATCCAAATATATACGCCATCCGACGGGAGGTCGGCGAAAACATGGGTTATTGGCTGTGGGTAGGGTCTCCCTATTCTTGATGGTATGGTATATGTCTGCGCCCTGAAGGGTCTGAACCTGAGGGACGAAACATATGTCATCCAGTTGAAGGGATAGGTGAGGCTCCTTTCCGATCAAGCAACCAACAAAAGTGTTCATATATATATATATATATATATATATATATATATATATATATATATATATATATATATATATATATATATATATGTATATATATATATATATATATATATATATATATATATATATATATATGTATATATATATATATATATATATATATATATATATATATATATATATATATATATATATATATATATATATATATACACTGAACATTAACTCGGTGCAAGATGAAACTGATTACCTAACCAATTTTTGACAATGATATGATTTTTTGACAAAAGATTCCAATTTATGAATAACTTTTTTTCATATTAGCAACATAAAAGACACTGTACTCTTTGAAAAAATTATAATTAATTTAAATGCCTACATTTCTCTGTTGTATCAAGTAAGTCTTCATTAATTTAATACAGTATTGATAATTATACAGTGATGTATTGTTTTAAACAACTGTAAACTTTTATCAGTTTCTTGTTTATATTCATACAGCCCTACGCCACTGCCAAACCGAAAAGGGTAGTCGGCCATATGCAGCTACCAATCTAGTCCCACTTGCAGGATCAAATACTCCTTCCTGTAGTTTTATATTCAAAGTATCTAAGAGATACAAACCTCAGTCGAACTGGATTAGTTTCGGGACCATTCGTTTCCGGCGGCGGGGTCTTGGAATATCTTCTAAATTTGTAATAACGAATAAGGTTTCTACAGTTTAAGCTATCAATGTTAGTGTATGTTATTAAATCTATAGTGTATCTGACGGATACTTTGCGAGTACTCTAGTACGTATTATACAATTTATATTTTTAATGATTTTTGTGTTTTTAATATGTTTACATTGTTTTTTAATTCCTGATAACTGTCATTTTTATTTAAATTTTTTAATAAAAATTAAAAAGGTATTGTACCTTACCGATACAATGCGAGTACCTTTATATATTTTGTATTTAGTCGTCACCGGTATTTTAATTTCTTCAGGCAAAATGGCTACAAACAAGAAATTTTATAACCTGGAAAGTGACATTGAAGAAGTACATATATTTTTATTTGACGAATGGAGTGATCACCAAAATCAAAATCCAGAACCCATCGATTATGATACCGAAGAGGTATATGACAGAGTTGTATCTGAGAGAGTAGAAGAAAGGCAGGAAAATTTAGAATCTGAAACAAAGTGATGTCGATTCGATTACTAGTGCTGAAGTAGACGAAGAAAACTTTTATATAGATACAAGAAAAATTAATAAAAAATTGTAAAGCGGTGTAGCGTTTAAAAATTCTTGATCGCTACTGGTAGGTTTGCTTTGTTAGTTAGACCCCTTCCCGGTTCCAGGGTCCTTTCTAAATGTCAGATAAATTAAGGAACCGGGTGGCGCTCATTTTGTATCGCAGCTTCATTCTATCCTGGACCTGCTTTCCGGTGCTCCCGGCGAACAGCTGCCGTCGCTGTGATCTGTATTTTCTAATGTTGTTCTCAAAGGAGAAAATATCGGTCACAGCGGTTTTCTTGGAAGAAAGTCCCTTTTATTTCCATATATTATCGGCGATGCGATAAATGGTACAAGCATTTTGGAAATCTGCGTCATTAGTGAAAATATGTTAGACTTAGTTGTGAAATTTACCTATCAATATATTGACATTGTAAAGGAAAAATATAATCGTATCAGATATACATCACCTAGCGACCAAGTCAAAATCAAAGCCTTGGAACTTTTAGACATAGCCAGGTACAACAAAGGTGGAAGGTTAAATTTAAAATATTTCTGATAGACAGACGAATTTAGTATTGAAATATGTCGTATGACAATGAGTCTGAAAACATTCCGATTTGTGTTTCAATCAATCAGATTTGATAACAGAGAAATTGGAGTAAAAAATTTTGCTCTTGTCGATTCTAAGATATTTTATACCTATGGATAGGTATAAAGGTATATAATATACCTCCTAATAACATGGATATTTATGCCGGAAAGCAGCCCGAGGGTCCTTATCAATTAAGAAACAAAAAAAAAAGTGTAGGCGTGGTTGAGCGTATTATCACTCCTATACTTAATTCAGGTCGCAACATTACCGCCAACAATTTGTTTAGTGGCAAACTTGTTTCGCTTCTAGAGACACTAACAAATTATCGTTTGTCATTCGTTGGAACTATAAAGAAGAACAGGTGGGAACAGAAAATGAGGCGCTGTGATAACTACAAGTGATAATCCTATAACTATTATTTTATCTAAACTAACATTATTATCCGATTTATTATTCCGGATACATAAATGGCAACCCTCGTATAATATATAAAACTTCCTATGCTATTCAGCTTAAAGCTATGCAAGAAGTTCAAAATTCAAAGTTGTAGCTATATTTCGTTAGAAACAACCCTGTAGCTATATTTCCAGTGAAATAATGTCCCTCAGAAAGGAGACTATACTCCCAAACGGCCACAAAATTCCTATCTTATGGTTTCGGTAGAGAGTTGCACGCATTCTCGCTCCTCACTCTTCCATCTCGGAGAAAAACAATAAACTTTAACGTTGCTCCAGCACGCACAAATGCCTTTTACCGTCGGAATTCCTTCCTTTTCTGTCACATTCAATATTTACTTGACCACACAACTTTTCCATTGTACGTGATCCTGTCAAAGGTTTTTACCGTTGCAGGTTTTATCACTTATTTTCGTGATATTTGCCCTTTATTTTTCGTCAGTGAAAAAGTCAGAAAACGCTAATTTATCAAAGCAAAATAAAACACTATTATCTCGTATTATCGTATTATTAAGTTCATTTAGACTTTATTGGATTTAAAAGTCTCAAAAACATGTTCATGTGGATTGTAGAGGGCGCTGTCTGTGACTCTATTCTACATTTGAAAGGTCACAATTTTTTGCTACTTAGTGTATTCGTATTTTTAATGTAAATATTAAGATTATTATTAATTTAAACAAAATATTACTTTGTCCGCCTTTTTTACGCAAATATATGCGTTGCAAATGTTGCTCCGACTTACCGTTTTCTAGATATCTGCGTTTAAATTGTATATTGTACTCTTTTAATTGCTCTTTTGAAATATAACACTTGTCGTAAAGTAGGTAGTGAATATTTAAGTGATTGTCAACATAAATCTATGGGAACATAAATCAATCCAGAGTAGATATGTAGAATTATTAAATGGCAATACTATTGATAAGAAAGCTTCTCTGCTCTGGTTAGACGAGAATCAACTGTATCCGGAAACTGAGGGTTTTGTTATTGCTATCCAAGATAAAGTCATCAAAACCAATAATTATAGAAATATATATTTAAAGAAAACACTAATTGGTGGATGTCCTACTTTAGCAGAAAACACATATTTAGGAAGGCATAATCAGCTTGCTAAAATAATCCATCAAAAACTGGCACTTAATCATGGTCTTTTACCAACATCTACTCCGACGTATTATAAATGCAGTCCTCAAGCTGTTGTGGAGCCTGACGATGTGCTGCTATACTGGGATAGACCGATAATAACTGACATGCCTGTCGACTACAATAGACCAGACATAGTTAATAAATAGAAAAGAAAAGTGGGGAACAATTATTGATATTGCCATACCACTGTTTCGCAATATACATAAAACCGAGGTGGAAAACTTTTCTAAGTATGAGAATCTTTCTTATGAATTGAAGAACATCTGGCAACTTGAAAAAGTCAACATCGAACCTTTTGTAATAAGAGAGATTGTTGAGCCACGGGTTCTTCAAAAGTTTAACAAATTGCGGACTAAATAAAAATGTCATAAGAGTGGGTTAATGGGTTATATTATTGCAAACCTGCCACATAGTTCGAAAATGTTTGTCTTAATGCCAACGGAATACTGGGTTATAATGAAATTTATTCCAAGGCTCCAACCCGAACTCCAATGTCGCGAGGGAGGAATCGGTTTATGGTTTCCAGCTTTTTGAGCTGAGAGAGTGACACCAAGTCAATGAGAATAATAATAATAATAGAGACTATTGATCACATAATTGGTGGATATCCTACTTTAGCAGAAAATGCATATTTAGGAAGGCATAATCAGCTGGCTAAAAGAATCCACCAAAAAGTGACAATCAATCATGATCTTTCACCAGCATCTACTCTGCCGTATTATAAAGTCTTCAAGCAGTTCTGAACTCTGACGATGTGCTGCTTTAGTGGGATAGGCCGAAAATAACTGACAGAGCTGTCAACTACAATAAGCCAGACATAGTCTTAATAAATAAGGAAGAAAAGCAGCGGGGACTATTATTGATATTGGCATACCACTGTCTCATAATATATTGGGTTGATGCATAATTAAGTTCGCTGTTTATTTTTACTTTTAACTTGTTGGAATTAGCATTTTTTATGATTTTTTTTTATAAACTTATCTTTCAGGTTTAGTATTGTTATAATGCGTGTTGAAAATCATGAACATTTACGCCATATTATGCTCTACCACTTCGAGAAAGGATGGAAAGCAACAGAGTCCGCGCGCGGTATAAATGAACTGTTTGGTGAAAGAACAATTGGTTAGAGAATGGTAATAAAAATGGTTTAAGCGTTTCAAGGATGGTGATACATCGCTTAAAGATGAAGAAGGAAGAGGTCGACCATCGGATTTCGACGATCAGGCACTTCTGGCAGCGGTGGAAGAGGACGAAAGCTTGACAAAACGAATGCTGGCAGACGATTTCGATGTCAACCAGACAACGATTGTCCGTCGTCTCAAAAAGCTCGGAAAGGTGTGGAAACTGGCTGGATAGGTCCCTCACGACGACAACAAAGCCGATCGCGTTCGAATTTTTACCGATTTGCTGCAGCGAAACGAACAAACACCATTTCTGAAGAACCTCGTCACTGGAGACGAATCTTGGCTCCTCTTCAACACTTCAACACTCGCCAGGTGTTTCGCCCAAAGGCATACCGAAAGATGTCCACTGTAAGAAGGCAATGTGGTGCGTTTGGTGGGACAGAAGCGGAATCATCCACTGGGACGATCATCTCAAATGGCATTTCCTATTGGTGGAACGAGAATGGTTAGTGGTTTTTTCAATTTTTTCTCCCATTTTTTGTTTTTTTGCAGATGAACGTCAGCAGTGGCGAATTCCGGACAAAAATGGCAAGCGGCAGTTCAACATTAACAGCGACGTCTATTTGGCTCAACTTAACTGCCTTCACGCTGCAATCGAGGCGAAAAGAACGCGCAAAAAAAACCACATCGTGTTCCACTACGATAACGCCCGTCCTCATGTTGAGCGTCGTGTCGTCGAATCCATCGTCAATAAGGGATGGGATCTGCTCCCACATCCGCCATATTAACCGACTGAAGCACCTACGGACTATCATGTCAACAGGTCGCTGAACGATTTGGATGACTTGGTTGCCGATGTTAAGGCGTGGATCGCCTCCAAGAATCGTGACTTCTTCGCCCGAGGAATCGACCAACTCCCAAGCAAATGGGAAGCAGTTCTTGAAGTCGATGGTGAATACGCTCCAGAATAATAATTTAAACATGTTTTGGTTAAATATTTTTATTGTTTTTGTTAAATAAAATTTGTTGAAAAAAAAAACAAACTTAATTATGCATCAACCTATTACATAAAACGGAGGTGGAAAAAGTTTTTAAGTATGCAAATCTTTCTTATGAACTGAAAAACATCTAGCAACTTGAAAAAGTCAACATTAATGCAAAAGGTTCCTTTTGCAATTTCCGCAGAGGAATTAGTAAATTGTAAACTGCGGTGGGACAACGGGCTATACTGTTGCAAACCTGCCACATAGTTCGAAAATGTTTGTCTTAATGCCAACGGATTACTGTGTTATAATGAAATTAATTCACAAGCTTCGAGAATAATAAGAGAGATAATAAGAGAATAAGAGAAGCTGAGAGAATAATACCAAGTCAATGAGAATATAAATAATTTTAATACATTATAGTAAAATAGTTTTTCAAAGATTTTCAATTAAGTCAAAAACAAAATACCCAGACATAAATTATTTTCTAATGAAGAGATGCGTCATATAGGCATACAGAAGCAGCAAAATTTTAATGAATGCTAGACTTACCGAACAAAGCATTCAAATAGAAAAATGCAAGAAAATCATGAACCGGGATAAAGGACCTATTCTTAAGGACACTAAACTTCACGATCCATTTTTTTCTTTTTTTTTGTTCTCTTTTTTCCTTTTTTTTTCGTTTTTCTTATATTCTTTTTTTAACGCGCTTCATTAGGTAGGTAGTACGCTTCTTATGAAGTAACTTAGCAATTAGGGTTCTCATATAAATAGAACATAGTTTAGATTTAAAATTAGATTAAATCATCTCCTGATGATGCTAACATAGTTAGCGAAACGTGCGTCGAGAACTTAAAAAAAGAAGCGGTGTTTAGTGGTAAATTTCTTTGAATTTAAAAGTAGTAATGATTTTTTTTCGTTAATTAAAAGCTTCCTAATCAAATTAGAATAAGCTTTAAACTGATTATGAAATATCAATGCCTAACATAGTTTCTGTACTGCTGACAATATTTGTTCATTTGTTATAAAACAAAATGTGCCATTGTAGCAGTTTTATTATATTTAAAACTTAATAAGTTTACTAATGACATGGTAGTCCGGTCAAATTAGACAGAAAAATAAGAGTGAAGGTACATAAATTCACATCAAGCTGGAATGAACTTATGACAGTTCCTACCAGTCAACAGAAATTTCTTGCAAATACTCACAACAAGTCTCGGTTCATTTCAGTGTTGAAAGAAAAGTTTACTCCTGAAAATATATTGGTTAAACAAGCTAATAATGATGCCGATGTACTGATTATTGAAACAGCAATAGAGCAATTTAATTTGACAAATACAACTATTGTTGTTGGTGAAGATGTAGACTTACTCGTATTACTCACTGCTCGAACTCCAACTGAAAAAAACTATTTTCTTTTTGAAACTAGGAAAAACTCAAAATCAATTGGAAATATATTCATCAAAAACTTTTGCAAAGTGTCAAAATTATGTACTATTTTTACACGCAATATCTGGCTGTGATACGATATCTGCATTTTACAGGAGGAGTAAAACAACAGTCTTTAACATGTTTGAAAAACAAGATTTAATTCAATGTGCTGAAGTTTTTAAAAAAAGTAATTCAACTCGAAACTAGGAAAAACTCAAAATCAATAGGAAATATATTCATCAAAAACTTTTGCAAAGTGCCAAAATTATGTACTATTTTTACACGCAATATCTGGCTGTGATACGATATCTGCATTTTACAGGAGGAGTAAAACAACAGTCTTTAACATGTTTGAAAAACAAGATTTAATTCAATGTGCTGAAGTTTTTAAAAAAAGTAATTCAACTCCACAAGAAATTATCACCAACGGAATTCGCTCTCTTCTTTCTATGTAGGGAGCTCCTAAGAAAACTACCTGCTTAGATAAGTATCGATATGTATGTTTTGTTATAAACACTCGAAATTAAAAAACAAGTGCAATTAGCTTGTCTTCCTCCAACCTCAGTTGCTGCTCATCAACATCTTTTTCGGGTATATTTCCAAGTTTAAGTGTGGCTTGGTTATCAGCTGGACCCGAAAGACTGGGGTTGGAAGTTGGTCGATAATACATTAGAACCAATTCAGACTTTACTCCCACCTGCGCAGGAAAAACTGCTAAATACAATTTTTTGCAACTGTAAAAAGGGATGCAGGGCTAAATGTGGTTGCAAAAAAGTTGGACTGTTTTGTTCTCTGGCATGTACGAATTGTCAAGGCCAGTCGTGTTCTAATGTTCAATGACAAAGAGTAGAGGATTCGTTTGCTACCAACGAAAAGACATGCGATACATAGCTACTGACGCAATTCACTTACACCCAGGATGAAGAAGAAGATCAAGATCAAGAAGAAGAAGAAGAAGAAGAAGAAGAAGAAGAAGAAGAAGAAGAAGAAGAAGAAGAATATCAAGAAGAAGAACAACAAGAAGAAGTAATTGAAGATTATGAATCGGACGAATACATTTTTCTACTGTTTTTTAATTTCCATCGCTTTTATCAATTCCAACCCTTGCTAATATCTGGTATTATGCAATAGTTTCCAATTAAACAGAATCACAACAGACCTGTGGAATAGGCCTACTGGGAAAACCACGTTAAAAAAAACGCGCTAAGTACACGCCACCAGAGGTGGCGAAACGTGTGCATATTTTGACGCTTACAACTTTTTGAATTGTTATATCTCAGGCACGGCGGCTCTTAGGAAAAATATTATTGATACCTTTTTTATAGATAATTTTATATTCTACAATTTTTGTCTGAGGCAATTTTACGATAAAAGTTACCATTTTGATGAAAATAGCGAAAACCCATTTTTTTGACCTTTGACCTCGAGTCAATTTTTTTCCACGTACCGCAACGATGGGGATTTTGAAATGTTATTTTTAATTATGTTTTGAACAATTTTACTCACTTCCAGCTTGATGTGAATTTATGTACCTTTGAATGTCTAGATTGACCGGACTATGGGATTTCTCATAGAAAATTTTGTAGTAATATAATCTATTGAAAAAAAAGTTCGATATATTTCATTACAATCGCCTAACACCTTAACTTGCTTAACTAAATGAAGGCAAATAAAAGCGAAACAAAACGTAAACATTGTAAATATCACAGTAATTAATAATATGTAAATAAACATAACTAATCCAGCATAGATTTTTGTTTACAAGTGATAAAAAACAACTAATAGAATATCCAAGTTGTTGTTATACTCATTTTTTCTATAAAAACATCTTAGAAAAAACTAAAAGGTTTCCTTTTTTTCTTTTACAGTCAAGATTATCAATATCAAATCAATGAAGCGGTGAAAAACTTTTAAATCTATGTATATTTCAAATCCATTACTTTTCCATTTATTCATCGCTTTTCTACATCACTAACTTCCTCACATAATGCAAGATAGAGACTTTAAAAATTACGACTCTAAAACTCCAAAAAGTGTTCTCTAACGACTCACAAAATTAACCTCGAAGGAAATCTGAACTTTTTCGTTTTTTTTTTTCATCCTTTTTCTTTCCCGAGCCAGCTGGAGCCATCACGTTGAAATTGTTTATGATGCTAAGGCTTTTTCGTAAAAAGTTTAGGAAAAATGTCTTTGTTGTCAGGTTTTAGTATGCATAGTTTATTCAAGAAAGTTTCCGAATAATAAGAATATTACTGTAAAAGTTGTAGTTTTTGTCGCTGACTTTAGATATTCATGGCATTTCGTGCGTGAGTTATAACGGGGCTCTTAATAAGACAACGCAAGAAAGGCTAATGGAGTTTGAAGCTTGTTTATCTAACTATTACGAGGTATAGTTTTAATCATAATGAAGGTTTGCACAGTAAGAGCATCAGAACGTTAAAATTAAACCAAATGGTATAGTGCGTTCCAAAATATATCGTCGATTGATTGGCTGCAATAAACTCTTAACAACCCCTGCCGTAACAAAACCCGGCAAAGTTGCAAGCCCTAAACAGGGCCGGCCTACTAAAATAACAGGTAAAAAAATAAAATTAGTTTAAAATAATTGGTTTAGTAGTTTCGAACTATTTTAGTTTAGTTCGCATTATTTTCTTAAACAGCGCAGTTCTATAATTTCGATCGTATTTTTTGTTTCTCCAAACGTGCTAAAAATGTGGCGTTCTTGGCAAGATAATGATCACTATGCCTCCGGTAGTATTAATTTTGAAAGAAAACCTTTATCGCCCGATTCTAAGTAAATTGTTAAAATGTGTGTGTGTCTTTAGTGCATGGAGGGTTTAATGTAAATGCAGCCGCAGCAGAAACGTCTAAAATTAAAGATATTGTGACAAAACCAATTAAAGCCAAAAAAATCCGTATTGATTCTGATAAAAGCAAATGTGTTAACGAAAGCGACAAAAACTTAATTCCAAGCAAAATTTATGCTATGTATGAAGAGCAAACTGTGCCTATATTGCATTCATTGCAACAGCGACTAAGGAAAGATGGAACTAACATTATTTGCTGCAGAACTAGCCTTCGGAGAATTTTATCTCAAATGGGTTTTGCATATCGGACCATTAATAAAAGACAAATATTAATAGAATCACAACGATTGTGACGATGGCGGTTTGACTACCTAAACTCCATAAAAAAATACAGATTAGAAAATCATCCCATTACCTACCTCGATACACATGAGACACCAGCAAAAGGATGGGTAGATACATTAGGAAAATACCAAACCAAAGCCCCAGCGAACAAGGGAAAAGGAATTACAATTTTACATGAGGGTTCCGAGGATGTATGGGTTCCAAATTGTTTACGATTGTCCTCTGAAAATATTAAACATTCATCTTTGGACTACCATGACGACACCACAGCAGAACTTTTTGAAGATTGGTTTATAAATAGCCTTTTACCAAATGTGTCTGAGAAAAGCGCCTGGACAATGCTAGTTATCATAACTACAAAAAAAAGTTTCTAATGCAAATAACACTAAATTGGAAATTTAGAACTATATGTTAAAAAACGATATATACTTCGAAAATACATAAAAAAATGTGATTTTCTACAAATATTAGACAGAAGATATTTAATATTAAAAAGGAATATGTATATGATACCATTTCTGCCGATATGGGACATACGATTTTACGCCTTCCTTCGTATTACTGTATTTTTAATCCAATTAAGCATATGTTAAAGCAGAAAACATTTCTGCGACTCTAAGTGCAAGTGCTGTAACATTAATTAGGAAGGCTGTAGATGGTATTCCCAACGAACGTTGGACAAATTCGATTAACCATGTTATTAAAATAGAAGATTCCTATGTATTATTTACTAATAATATAGAACAACTTATTATTAACTTTAAATCAAAGTGACAGTGAAAGCGAAACCGAATTAAGTATATAATTAAATTTAAGTTAGAATTTTTATTATACTAATAGATAAATTTATTTATATATTTATTTTTATTGTACTAATAAATTGAAGATACATAAACCAATAAGCAATGTTTCAAAATGATTCAGAAGTTAAACCACTCTGGATCTGGTGCCTTTTAAGACACTAGGAATATTTTTATTAAGATTTATTGAGGCAATTAACATTTTGTCGAAGAATAACGATTAAATCCGAAATATCTTAAAATGGACCATAACTACAAATGATAAATAAACAAACTGAAATTTATACCAAAATTTACATTATATTTAAAATTTGTATGTATTATAAATGTTTCGCCACACAGTGTCTTTTTCAAATAAGAACTGTGAATATGGAATGATAATGTGTACGGGATTATAGGTGATATCTTCCAAGGTTACAAAATATAAAGAAAAAATACATAATAAAAGCAATTTAATGAGAGATTTTCTAACAATATTAATAACTATTATAAGGCTTAGGCTATGGTTTAAAATATTTAGTAATTTTTTCTCGCTTTGCAGCTTTTAAAAGATCTTTCAATTCGTATTGATATTCGGCTGTGGTATTAACAATTTGCCTTCTAAAAACAAGACTTCTTTTCTTAAACTGATGCATTTTTATAAAGAAATCACAAAATTCGCAAACCTTCACTCAGTTTTTTAAGTTTAATGTCACCTTTTCAGTGCTCGTTGAGGTTTCCTCTTCAATGGAATGCGAATTAAGCATTTCCTCCAAGTTGGTTTCAAGCAATTCTTGAATGTCACTTGATTCTATATGTTCGAATCTAACTTGGTCCATGCCATTCGCAACTTGAGCAATATTTTCAGTTAATGTTTGAATTTACACGGATTTTTCATCATTACCGAGAGTCAGAATAGACCACAGTTTTTTCCGGCATGATTTCAATGTGTACGACTTCAGCTCTTGCAATTAACAATGTTCTTTGCTATGTCAACATTTTACGTTCCGTAGCGTCCAGTATGATTTTAAAGGCTTGTCCTGGATTATTTCTTGATCTATAGGTTGGAGAAAGGCCATTGTTTTAGTAGGCAAAAATATCACCTTTATATTTAGATACTGAGAGTGACTTGGAGCATTGTCCAAAACCAGAACTGTCTCGAAATCTAAATTAATGTTCTTTAAATAAGTTTCAACTTATCCCAGTACAACAACAACACCGGTGGATTATCCTTGTTTTGATTTTTCAAAGTACGAGGGTTTAGCGATCTGTAAAGCCAAGCATAATTAAACTGTATCCTGATACATTAGAACAAAGCAGTAGTGTAACTCTACCTTTTGCTGTCTTTAGATGTCTTAAGCTGTCTTAAGTTGTCTTAAGATGCGGACTTTTCACTTATGAATATAAAATTTTTGTTTGCTATTTTTTTTAAACAGATCTATTTCGTCTGCATTAAACACTTGTTCGTTAAATTTTAGATATTGTTGAAGAACATTCTGCCAGAAGTACTCGAAATGTTGCTCAACAAGTTGAAGTGTCCTGTTGGATTGTACATAGATCACTGAAAGAGCAATCACTCTACACTTATCATGTATAAAGAACACAAACACTCTTACTCGGTTAATTAATTTACTGGTTGACTGGGTGTTTTTAAACGCTATTTACAAATTATGTTTCCGCAAAGAACGACCTATTTGTTCTGAAATTGGACCGAAATATGAAATTTTCAGTACTTTTTATCATTAGTTTGTTTTACTTTTGGATATACTTGATGAATTAGTAATTGTTTCCGTTTTTTATTTATTTATTAACTAATTTCTTTTTCTTCGAAGCCGTTATTTTGTGTTATTAGTTTTATTTTTTGCAGTTCTATTTTTCTATTATTTTTAGATAGTGGAATTGTGAAAGCTCGGTGGATCATAGACTTATATGCAGCATATGTATGTGTAATGGGATGGATTGATTGTTTTGTAATTGTTATATCTGAGTATGTGGGTTTTCTATAGATATTAAATTCTAGTTTATTATTTTATTTGTATATTGAAAGATCCAGAGTTTTTTCTTGATTGTTTTGGCGAAAAATTCGTTTTGTTTTTGATAATAAAAAACTCGTTGGACCTTACAAAAAAGCTTAGCAAACTATCTATACCAAAAAACGGGTTTCTAGCATCAATTGACGTTAACATGTTCCCGAATATTCCGAACAAAGATTATCTACTATTAATAGATAATTTACACATAAAAAATAACATCAATCCAATTATTAAGCAAGACATTTTAAAACTCTTTAACTTATGCATTAATGAAAATTATTTTCAATTTTAATAACGTTTTTTACAAACAAAAGGATGGTCTAGCGATGGGTTCCCTCCCCACTAAGCCCTTTATTATCAGAACTGTTTATGTCAAACTTGGAACATAATTTTTTAAAAACGGAAAAAGCAAAAAATATATTGTTTTAGTTTAGATATGTAGACGACATTTTGGTTTATTATACTGAAAATGACAGACAAATAGAAGGAACATTAAAGCATTTAAATAGTATCCATCCAAAAATAAAATTTACACTAGAAATAGAACAAAATCAAATCATACATTTTCTGCACCTTTCAATATCCAAATAAAATAATAAACTAGAATTAAATATCTATAGAAAACTCACATACTCAGATTTAACAATTACAAAACAATCAATCCACCCCATTACACATAAATATGCTGCATATAAGTCTATGATCCACCGAGCTTTCACAATTTCACTATCTGAAAATAATAGAAAAATAGAACTGCAAAAAAATAAAACTAATAGCACAAAATAACGGCTAAAGAAAAATAAATTAGTTATTTAATAAATAAAAAACGGAAACAATTACTAATTCATCAAGTATATCCAAAAGTTAAACAAACAAATGATAAAAAGTACTGTAAAATTTCATATTTCGGTCCAATTTCAGAACAAATAGCTCGCTCTTTGAGGAAACATAATTTGCAAATAGCGTTTAAAACCACCCAGTCAACCAATAAATTAATTTTTAATGCCAAAGATAAAACATCAGCAAATACAAAATCGAGTTTATATGTTAAGTTGCAACGAGTGCAGTAGCTGCTATGTTGGACAAACCGGCAGAAATTTTCAGACCAGATACAAAGAACATAAATCTGCATACATATTAAAGAAACAACACTAATTTTGCGAACCATTTCATAGATACCGGACATATATTTCCCGAGATTACAAATTTGAAAATTTTACATACAGCGCCCAAAAGCAAAAAATTAAATATTTTGGAAGCTATTGAATTTTAAGAAATATAGAAAAATTGAAATTTAGAAATATAATAAAGATCCGTCTAGACAGCTATTAAACGATCAGACGGATCTCCGAAATTCTCCACTATTTAAAATATTGTAAAAAATTAATCCCAATAAAAGTATAAAATTAGGTACATAGAATAGATAAACAGCTGTAAAACAGTTTTAAAGCAGTGTTTGAGAATGTAAAATCGTTTTACGAAACTATAGTCACACAAATTTTGTTTAAAAATAAACGTATAAAATTGTTTTATTCCTTTTTAAAAAATGAACTATCACAAAGTAACTGACAAATCAATCAATAATTAATCATGTGCTTCTCAGTGTGACATGAATCGTTTAAAAAGTGATATGTCTATATCGTATAATCACAGATGGGAAAAGTATTTTCGATAAAGAAGATTAAGCGAGCAAAGAAGTTAAGAAACAAGGTGAAATTTGACGTTGCCATTGATAGAAAAATTTAACTTATTTTCATTTCTGTTTCTTGTGGAATTGGCTGCATTTTGGATACATGCTTTAAGGGGACTTTTTATTCAAAAAACTGTAAAGAATCCTTGGTTAAATTTACGAAAGTACTTTCCATTACATCCTGTATAGTTGAGAAAAACCAAATCAAAAAAATTCAACGAAGAACTGGATTAGCATCAGCAGATTTTGGTAAAGTTTTATTCTAAGATACCAAATATCCATAATAACTTAAAACAAGGGTTTTTGACCAGTGCATTCTTCTTGCTCTTACATACAGTTCAGAAGTATTGACTTTCATAGGGGCCAACATGGATACGTTCAGTAAAAGCTGAAATATCGATGGAACGGTAGATGCATCATATAAGACTAACAGACAAAAAGAAAATGACTGAACGAGATATGGGATCAGAGAGGAAGCCATCAGGGAATTTCCCGAATTGCGATTAGGAAGGGGAATCCCTTTTTTATGGCCATCCGAAGCCATCCGGCTTCATCCGGCCTGGTTATCAGCGTGGCAATTGATTTTTAACTAATGAAAAGAGACACACGCACAGTTACTTTATAGTTCAGTATCACAAATAAATTCCTTCAACATAAAACGGCCCCACTCAAAGTCACAAACTCCGTCATAAGTTTCTTCATGATTAACAATGTTACGAACTGTACTTCTTCGAATAAATCAGGATTCAACGTGGCTACAATTTTAAAAGTTATCTTTTAACGTATTATATTACCAGAATATTTTTGACGGGTAACGTCATCTTCATGTTGAAGCTTGGATGGATAAAAGCTGGATATAATAAAAGACGTGAGAGTGAGAATTAAAATTGAAATGGACGATTGCAGAGAAACATGGCAGGGAAACCATGAGAAAATAAAGGTGGGAGCAGAAAACCGTAGATGAGAAATTATGCAATTGCCATGAAAAAGCATACACGAGCGCGGTAAACAGAGATGGCAACAATCACAGAGGAATGTAGAGGCATTAAGGCGAAACTTATGTTCAAAGGTGGATAAAAAAGGCTGTATAAATAGAAGACTAGATTTGTTCTCCAGGCCATTGGTGAGCAATTCAATTTACCTATCAAATAAAAACTATTATTATAATGAAAATAATTTATTATCTTAAAAAGTTAAACATTTTTACATAATTTAACAATGCTTTTAATACCCATCTAATTTTCGAAATTTAATATATTCCGTTATATGGAATTACAACAAAATTCGGCACTTTTCACCAAAGTGTTTGCATTCGCATATATATTATATATTTTGGATTATTCATTAAAACTAATTATTTAAAATTATTGCATAAATTCAACATATCCCCCTTATTTGCATTAATATGCGGTTATTGCAATTATGAATTAATTTAGAATTAAAATATGGCAATAACGGTCTCTCTTTGAAACCATTCCGCTTGTTAGGGTGAACAACAAGCGTGTATTGGAAATTACAAAGCTGAAAAAATATCGTGTTTTTTTTTAATTTTCAATATGAAAAAATCATGAACCAAGTGTTATATTAGCAGGAGTTCCCGTAACGCCAACCGGCACCTAGCGCCGTACATGGCAAGATTTGAAAAAATCAATGCTCGATCGATTCAAGGCTACAGTGAAAGGGGTGTAAGGAAGGGGGGGGGGGGGTAACAAAATACATACGCGGATCGAAACTCGCCAGTCTCGCGCAAAAGCGCTTTAAACTGAGTCCACACCAATACAATTTTGCGTGTGTGTTGAATTTACTGGAACAATTTGTTTGAATTATTTGTTGGAAAACAGATGGTTCGTGTGCGTACTATGCGGCGGCAATATTTGTATGTAATTTTGTTTGTCAGAGCGTCTACATTGCCGCGTAGGCACACCACACACAACACATTCAACCCGCATAACGTAAATTTATATTGATGTGGACCCAGCTTTAGAAGAAGTTATTGGCTGAGTTTTGTGGGAAAATACGACATTGTACAATATGACGTAAATGAGTGTTAGTGGTAAGTTCCTGTGGTCCTGTATTTATTTTTATTTTACTTGCAATACTTATAAAATATGGCCGGTCGCGTTGGTGCGGCGGTAAGAGCATCTGCTTTGCCGAATCCGCGCTGGAGCGGTAGCTGGTTCGATTCCAGCGCTCGGATGGTTATTTTTCTTTTTTCTGTCCGTTTATCTTTCCTAAATGTTTGTGATTGTTTCTAGACAAGAGTGTAAAATCCGACTACGAATTACCCCTCAGTCACGCCAGTTAAAGGCTGGGTAAGGCCGGATGCCTTCTGAGAAGTGTTCTACGTTGGTCACTCGCCAGTCGGTAGGTTTCCTGATAGACTTATGGGTAGGCACATAACCAAGGGTTTATAGCCCGAGGGGGGTGCTGGCCTGGGTTTGTCGGAAGCTGATGACCGTGGTTCGGAACCCACGTTAAGCTGTAGGTCCAGTCGCTAAATAGCCTAGTTGCTGATGCGCCTCTAACCCAAACACTTTACTTTTATAAAATATGCAGAGGATTTCGAGAATCGACTGTGCCCTAGTGACAAACATGCAACTGTCCCCTAATACCAGACAGTGAACTTATTGGGTTTCCGTGTTTATATTTATTCTTAATTTTTGTATTTCATTTTTAGACAGTAAAAAATCGAACAACTAACCATGCAAGAGAGCAACAAAGAGAAAAATTACACAAAGAAAGGAAGCTGGAAACACGAAAATTTAAAAACTGCAATTGATTCGATTATGTGGAAACAAATGAGTCTGAGGCAAGCTTCCATTACCAAAAGTTCGTTACATGATAAAACAGCTGGTATAAGCAGTGGAAAAGAAAAAAAACACTGAAAGCAAAGAGAGGTAGACAGGTAGGTTCGCTAAAACATTTTCGCCTTAGTACGATGAACTTTTAGTCCAACACGTAAAGGATGTATCCAATCGATTTTTGCCGCTTATGAAAATGGTTTTATTATGATGTGGCAGTAGATCTGAAGATCCCTCATCACTTCAATTGTGAGAAAGGCTCTGCAGGGAAGCATTTCTATTACGACTTCGTGGCATGACATCCTAAACCATCGCTGAGAATACCAGAGTCCACGAGTATGATGCGAGATGCGGGGCGGGGATTAATAAACTAAAATAATAATAAAAAGTTGATACGTGTGATGATACGAGTTGATAATAAATAATTATAATGAAACGGACGTTAGCTACGTTTAGAAACATGGAAAAGTTATAGCCCCGAAGGTTGTTCATCAAGTGGGAAAGCTCACATCAGCTGAGAGAGGAAAAAAACATAACAGTCTTGTTCTGTATAAGCACCAACGAATATTTTATACCTCCATTCTTCGTATTTCCGAGACCAATTACCGAGACTTTTGATTAATTCCCCAGCTGAAAGCGTAGGCGTGACAGAACCAAAGGGTTGGATAAACATCGATAAAAAAGCCCTTTCCTGGTTCTGCTAGATAACCATAGTAGTTACAAAACACTAGACTTCATAAGTTTTTATTGATAACATTACATCCATTTAATGAGTTCACTTCCTCTTATAGCTCACAAACAACCACTTGACAGAACATTTATGAAGTCGTTTAAAAATGGCTACCATGCATAATGCGATATACGGATGAGAGTAAATGCTGGAGCACAAATAACCGATTGTGACATTGCCAGTTTAGTCAATGGAGTTTTTATAAAAGTAGCTCGACATGAAATCGCGGTGTTTCGGTTCAAATGCACAGAAATTTATCCATTCGATAAAAACATCTTTCCAAACCGCAACCGCACCTGGAAACCGAGAAGATACTCCGATTTCCAATAATTGCTTGCCAATAGTTGCTTGTCTCCCATCTGGCATCACTATTAACAAACCATCGACTAGTTCGGTCCTCGAGCCATTCACTAGCTCAGTTTTAGAGCCAAACACTTACGGCAGCTTTGAGTCATCCGCTCACGATCCTGATTTAGAAACTACCTCAATTTCCGAGTCTCTAAGCTACTCTCATTTACTTATTCTCATTATAAAAACAGTGTTAGATTTTTTCCAGTCACCCTCAGTTTTTTTGTGACAGCTACATATTCAGTTTCTCTCATATACGTGTTTATGTGTGAGTAACGCCATTTTAGAAGTTAAATAGTTATCACAGTTAACACATTTAAATTTATTGATGTTCGTTAAAGCTGTAAATAGGCCACTAAAATATTTAATTTAGCCGAATAGTTTTTGTTTTGGGTGTGGAGAATTAACTTTTACATCTCAGCGTCGAAATTTCGCGTTTCTTTGGTTTGGTTTTCCTGTACCCCATCAAGATAAATTCTGCTACTGCATACTATCTGAATACTATCTGCTGCGCAACAGGTGTAAAATTTCTCCTGGGTTAGGCTAAAGAATTTAGACATATACTCTTTGCTGAGCCACTGATTTGGACCGAACCTACATATCACGTAAGTGATTGTTATGTTTGTTTGACGGCTATAAAGGGCATCACAACTAAATTCAAACACATTATAAACGCACCAACCAGTTCCATCACGCTGAAATCCGCATTAAAGAATACTCGTTTTTTTTGCTTATTTTTGCCTACAAACAATGATAATAATGGAGTATAGTTCATTTTTTTGTAGTGTCATTGATTTGTTCAGGATAGATATTGTTCAAGATAATAATATATATTTATATTATTGATAATAATACGAAAAATAGGAATGAAATTAGTGCCAAATTGTTTATAGTTTATTGTAGTAACAAAAATCGTGGATAGCATAGAAAAATAACCGCGAAATTCAATTGATTCTTTAGGGAAGAAACATAATCTTCAAAAGTTTAACAACACCCCCTTCAACAAGAGTTCAATCTTCCGTTACACAAAACTACAAAAAATAATTGCATTTTGCTATTGCAGTATGCATTGTAGTATCAACTGGTGATTTTTAGAGAACAAAAGGTTCCACACTTTATAAAATTGTTTGTAGTTGTTGTCGGTTGTTGGACAACAATTTTCTGAAACTTTATTAACATCAGTACTTCCCAGGCATAATCAGTACCATGGTTTGTAGGTTTTCGGTAACTACATAAAACTACAAACAATTTCCATTATGAAACGATTGAATCGACACGTCACCTATAATAAACTCAGTGAGACAAGTACTATCGCTTCGGTAGCACATGTTCTATACAATTTGAAAATGGACCGAAGGATCTACATTCGATATAATCGTTTCTAGTTTATATATTGTTAATAATCATTCAATAGATCTCTTATTGATAAATAAAATAGACACTTTATTTAGCATACGCTGCTAATAGTAACAAAAGAAAATCAATATACAAAAAAAAATAAAAGTAAGAAAAATTCTAAGAAATGTTAACAAAAGAAAGGGTGTAGTTACATTTATGAAGATTATGTTACTTCCCTAAAGAATCAACAGAATTTCACGATTATTTTAGTATGGTAGAACGTTTATTTTAGCCACGGTATTTATCCCCTTTGCGGATCAGACCTTGACATGGTAAAGGGGTTTGAGCAGGACAATGAAGGTTTAAGCTATGCCATCTGGAGCGTAAATTCCTGGATGGGACCCCTGGCGAACAAATCAAGGTAGATGCCTCAGACTAAAAGGATCCAAAATCTGCCAACCCGCATTGGACCAGCGTGGCCGATTACGGTCCATGCCTTCAACATTACACTACAAATTCAAACATTGCCCTCATTCCCTGGAGGCCCAGGGGCAACTACCTACGCACAGGGTGCTAAGAATCACCGGGTTAAATCAGGCTGCCATTGGACTTTTGACATTGCTACACTTAATGTACGAACTAAAAACGAACCGAAAAGGGAGAGCCGACCGCAAGAACTGTTATTTGTACGTGACAACATATATCCCCTATTGGGCTCTGTGAAACACGAAGAAAAGGCGAAGAGTTAATCAAACTAGAACCAACTGGTCACGTACTCTACACCCGAGTTACGGAGAATGGGCGAGTGGTGTAATTGGATTCCTCATCAATCGAAAGCTGAAAGACAGTGCCCAATGCGACATTCAGCTGAATAAAAAGTTAAAACTTCAAATCGTCCAAGCTTATGCACCAAATATAAGCCATAAACATGAGGAAATTGAGGAATTTTATGATTATGTGACCCAACTTTTAGACAAAGAGAAGTGTAGGTATAAAATTCTGATGGGCAAAGAACTGGTGAAAATGTAACTGGCCCATATGGAAATGATGAGCGGAACAATAGAGGTGACAGGCTGCTTGACTTTGCTGAAGGACAAGAACTCTATATTATGAATTCGTTTTATAAAGAAAAGATCAACAGGAAATGGTCATGGAAAATTGTACTGTCCTTAACCATTTTAATGAAGGAAGTGACCACTGAATAGTAGGAGCAAAGATTAGGATAAACTGCCGAAAAGAGCGCGAAAGAATGATAAGATCAAAAAGGGGCAAAGTTTATTCTGGGAAGCTACTGGAGAGGGGCAGAGAATTGCTTTGTCGAACCGCTTTACTGTATTACAGTAAAGGAGGAGATGGATACTACAGACCAATATGAAAAAATCGCCAACAATGTGTTTAAAACGGCGGCTTCAATAGCACCAGAAGATAAATATTTCAAAATTTTCAAAAATTTCAATTCAATGTCAAAAATTTCCAATGAAACCATTAATTTAATGAAAAAACGTTGGACAATGAAGAATGTAGACAGTCCTATTGGCAGGGTCGAGTACGTTGAGCTTTGCAAAACTATAAGTAAACGTATTGGAGAAGAAATGCGCCGATTTAACATGCAACTAATGCAAAAAACTCTGGAAGAAAACAGGAAAATTAACAAATCTAAGCAGAAGCTGAGAAAGAAAAGGACACCAATGTTTTCCTTAATGCGTGAGGATGGTACAATATGCAAGGAACGGACGGAAATGTTAGAGGTTCAGAATCAGGCAAGAACAGCAATCCCCACTGAAGAACAAATACCGGATATCTTGGTGGAGTAGTAACAAAGGCTATAGACTCGATGAAAAATGGCAAAGCTCCAGGAAAGGATAGTATAACTGTGGAGATGTTAAACCCTGGTGGTCGGAATTTATATAAAACACTAGCAAAATTATACTCAAAATGCCTCAAACAACAAGAAGTACCCAGCTTATGGAAAAATGCAGAAGTGATTGTTTTACACAAGAAAGGAGCACGGGAAGATTTAAAGAACTACGGTCCAATAAGTCTCCTATCAGTTGTATACAAAGTTTTCACCAAGATACTATCCAAAAGAATACTAAGAAAACTTAATGACGCACAACCAAAGGAGCAAGCAGGATTCAGAAGTGGATTCAGTACAATGGATTACATCCAGGTTCTACATCAGGTCATAGAAAGACACAACGAATACACTATGCCACTGTACTTGGCTTTTATCGATTATGAAAACACATTTGATTCAATCCAAAGCGGGCCATAATGGATGCACTGCTTAATAAAGGTGTAGAGAAAGCCTATGTGAACCTACTAGGATCGATATATGATGAAGATACAGCGACAGTCCACCTTGACTATCTTGAGGTTGGAATAAATGTAGAGCAGGGCGTACGGCAGAGTGACGCAATATCGCCTCTTCTTTTCTCAGCCTGTCTGGAAGAAGTGTTCCGTAATCTGGACTGGCAACAGGATGGAATAAGGACTAATGGTGCGTTCTTAAATCATCTTAGGTTCGCAGACGATATCGTTTTTATTTCACAAGACCCAGAGGAGCTACAAAGACACGTGCAAGAACTGCAAAGGGTTGGGAAACCATTTGGCTTGAAAATAAACCAGAAGAAGAGTTAGGTTATGTTCAGTGAATTTGCTGAGGACAAAAGGATTTCCATTTTAGGAACGGATTTGGAAGTTGGGGATCACTATATATATATATATATATATATATATATATATATATATATATATATATATATATATATATATATATCTTATATATATATATATATATATATATATATATATATATATATATATATATATATATATATATATATATATATATATATACATCTTGGTCAGATGGTTTCAATGGAAAAGGATACTGCCTGGGAGGTGGAACGACGCATTAAATGTGGCTGGCAGGCATTTGGTAAGCTCAACATGGTGTTTAAGAACAAACTCTCACTAGACCAATGTGCTTAAAAAGAAAAGTCTTTGATCAGTATATCCTACCCATTATGACATACGGAAGTGAGGCCTGGACACTCACATCACAGTCAGGTCAAAAACTTCGAATAGCACAGAGATAAATGGAAAGATGTATGCTTGACATTAGTAGACGGGATAGAAAGACCTGCACATGGATCAGAGAACAAACAAAAGTGAGTGACATCATTGGAAGAATAAAGCAATTGAAATGGAAGTGGGCAGGCCATGTAGCGAGGCGATGGGACGAAAGATGGACCAGGGCAGTCCTGGACTGGACACCGCTTGATCGCAAACGTCCACGGAGAAGGCCAAAAGCACGATAGACTAATGATATTATTAAGAGGCTGAAGAGGCCTTCATCCTGCAGTGGATTGATACGGGTTGATGATGAAATTTTTCCTTGTGACTACAATAAACTACAAACAATTTAGCATTAATTTCATTCCTATTTTTCGTATTATTATCAATATTTACTGCATTGAACAATATCTATTATTTTTCCTGCATAATTACTGACACTGCAAAAAAAATAACTATACTACATTTATTAGCATCGTTTGTAGACAAGAGCTGCATCAACCGCTTCTTCTGACGTCGAAAATCGTTGACCACAAGGTTTATTCTTCACGGACCGGAACGAAAAGAAACCACTGGGTTCCAAATTAAGACTGTACGACGGATGACCCATCAATTCGATGTTTCGACCGGTCAAATATTGAGTTGTTCGGTACGATGTGTGAGAGCTCGCATTGGCATGGTGAAGAATGATCCTGCGTCGCTGGTTGTTTTTTCTTATTTTTTCAAACGCTACTGAAAAACAAATAGTTGTATACCATTCATACTTGGCTCTTCTATGAATCTCTTTTGATACTGTAACCACATACCCACTAATTCCAAAAACACAGGCGACCATTTGCTTCGAAGTGATTCTCGCGGGAACAACTTTTGTTGAGTTTGACTCATTTTGGAAGACTCCTACAGTGGACTGTTGTTAACTTTCGGACTCATACGCATAAATCCAAGATTCGCCAGTTGTGTAGATGTTATACACGGCTTTTGACTTTTGTTGTATTTTTTGGGTAAAGATGAGTGTCAAGTTCTTCAGTGCTTCCTTTGGGCAATAGTGTAGTTATAAAGTGGGAAACCAGCACAATACTGGCAAACCCTACAAACCTAAGCTACCACGCCCACTTCATAACCTATAACCGGTGATCCCACACGAACATCGCCCCGAACCAACGTATATATACGCCGTATAATTCAAACATAATTGGTAATCTACAATGGCGAACATCGTCCAACTCAGAAGGAACTTGAAGGGTAAGCACTCGGAATATTGCAACTATGTTTACAGACAACCCGTCAACCAACAACGGATCTTTCAAACACACTCACCACGGCCCCAATGCGATCAGCAACCTACCAACTCTCAATGGGTTCAGCAAAACATCCACCAATGCGACCAACAATCTATCAACTAGCAACGGATCCATCAATGGTCCAATGAAGCCGGTAACAAATCCATCAACAGCCTTATCGTGACAGCAAACGATCCTTCAAAAGTCACATCGTGACAGCAAAGGATCCATCAACAATCCCATCGTAACAATAAAGGATCCCATCGTGAACATTCCCATCGTGAACTGCAGCGGATCCATCAACAGTCCCGATACGGTCAGCAGTGGGTCTAGCATCGAATTCACACACCTAACAACACAACAGCAAGTGATCAAAGTTAACAATGACACACGGCCGTCTATCAATGTAACATCAAGAAAATCAGCACCTCCACCATCGCTGAGAAAATCAACAACCCCACTATCACCAAAGAAACTACCACCACCATCAAACGGACTACGACACATGTATCGTTTATTCGCAACAGCGAACTCACTAAAAGGGGAGCCCTGTGGCAGCTTAGCGCTTACAATAACTGGCGTTAGCTGCCACACCAGGGCACCTGCAGACACCAAGCCAAGCAGAGACAGACATAAGTTTTGAGCGGCAATTTCCGGCAGTGGGAAGATGGAGACATGGGTCTCGACATGTCAACAGAGGTGGTAAACTAATTCATTGTAAAATTACATCTTAGTTGTAAATAAAGATGTGTCGAGTTCTTCAGTGTTTCCTTTGGACAATAGTGTAGTTATAAGGTGGGAAACCAGCACAGCACTGGCAAACCCAGCCAAACTAAGCTACCACGCCCACTTCATATCCTATAACACTTATTTGAGGTTATAATCCTCACCATTGTTTTTTTTTCAAAAATAGTATTAATTTTTTTATTAATTTCTGATCATTATTAAGTTGGTACTTATTTTTTTTTCAGACTCTACTGTTAAACAATTAATAAAATTATAAAAAATGTACTCATACACTGTAATACACAAATATAATCATATATCACACATATGTTTTTTCATTGAAAAAACTTGCAATAACTCTAGTTATATAATTTATTCAGAAAATATAAAGCAGACAATAAAAATAAAGAATCAATATACTTGTCAACAAAATAATAAATTGAATATATTCATTTCCGAGCGGTTTTATTTGAAGTTCGCATGCGGTTCGCATGTATGTTCGCATGTTCGCAAAGTGAAAATAGTCATGATGATCACCAACCTTCGTTTGAAGACAATATACTAACAAGAAGTCCTAATTCTACGATAAAAAAAAATCAGCAGGTACCGGTTCTTAAGCTCCATCCCTCCTCATACAGTACTGAAATATTTCGTTATTATTCGTCATGAAATTACGATTTATGGTGGATCCAGCTTTGATCTAATAAAATCAACTACTCAAACTGTTTAGGGTATTGTAAGAAAGTGCATCTTAAAGATTCAATGTCTCTAATTAGGTCGATCCCGATAGTTTTACCATTCAGTTAATGATTATAATCGAAGACCAAAAATTCGTGAACCACGAAAATCAATGAGACCAATTGATTCCCCTACATGTAACTTGGCAAAATAGTAAGCAAAGGATTTTGAAAATCTACCAAACCCATCACTGTTTTCGTGCGTACCAATTCCGAATACCTTTGTATACCTGAAGGAGTTACTTGAGTTAAACGGTTTCAATAACAAGACTATTTTAGATTATATCTCTCTAATAAGATTATGTACGAAAACAAATTAATTTCAGCTTAATAACACAGGTCGACATGATTTTTGCAACATTAATGAGAATGTTTTTGTCCGTTAAATTTAGGTAGTTGGTAAAACCTTATTACAGAAATGGCCTAGCACATCCCATTTTCAAGCACCTGCTTCTTTTTTATATCATAAGAAATTACCATAAAACCGCAGAGGAGATATGTCCACAGTATTCTATGATAGTAGGACAGTAGAGTAACAGAAGTACATTATAGTGAGAGGGATTGGCCTCATAGAACTTTTTTGAACCTGGTACTTCAAATATAAAATATCCGTCTCATTATCCCAAAAAGATGCTACCTCGGCTTCTCCATATTAAGCTTGGACTAATGAAAAACCTTATTAAAGCCATGGACAAAGAAGCTACTGGTTCCAAGTACCTAAAATAAATATTTCCTCAATTAAGTGATGCCAGACTAAAAAGCCATATTTATTGGACCTCAAATAAGGAAGTTTCTAGATGATTTCCGTTTTCAAGAAAAAATAAATGAAAAGGAATTGGCAAATTGAAAGTGTTTTGTAAGTGTATTGAAAGGATTTTTAGGCAACAAGAAAGATGAAAACTAAAAAAACATGAACTGTTGAAAGTCTATGAAACACTTTGGCGTCGCATGTCCTTAAAAATGGATTTTTTACACTTCCATTTGGATTTATTCCGGAAAATTTGGGTGCAGTAAGCAACGAACTAAAAGAGAGGTTTCACAAGGATATCAGGAAGATGGAAACAAGATACCAGGGACGCTGAAATCCATCTATGTTGGGCGACTACTGCTGGTATTTAAAAAGAGATGATGCTACCGAACACAATGGGAAAACTAAAAGTTTTGTCGCTGTATGACACCTCATGTAATATATTTTATATTAACATAATCCTCAGTAATGTATTTATACATATTTTACAGGTTTTACATATTTATATGAAATATTAGATTTTAAAAATATGTCGTCTCCTTTTTTTCCCACCATCGACCCCCTGTAACAAAAAAACTGCACATGTTACAGGAATTAGCTTATCATTTTCGAATTTGGGACTACAAAATACTTCATATACACCTATTTTCATCAATAATATCTCAAAAAACTTTAAACGGTAGAACGATAACTAATTTGGCATACATACATTGACCTTGGTAACCATTCGTTTGTCAAGGAACATCAAAACTTTGTACGTGTGTAGTACATAACAGTTCAGTTTTGCGATACGATGTCATCTATCACCAAAAACGGTGTGAATTTGAAATGAAAATTTAGATGATTTTATTAAGAACTTAAATAATAAATCCTAAAATATAATATTCACGCATGAACTCGAAAACAACGATAGTTTACCATTTCTGGATGTGTTAATCAGTAGAAATAATAAAAATAGGTTAGATTTTGATATTTTCAGAAAAACCACCACCACTTCGAGATATATTCCTAACTATTCAAACCTTCCAAAATAAGATGGCTAGTTTAAATTTTATGGTAAATAAATTAATTAATTTTCCTTTAAATAAAGATAATTATAACAAAGAATTAAAATTAATTAGGGAGGTATTTGAAGTGAATGGTTATAATAAGAACATTGTGGATAAACTAATTAGAAAACATAAGTTCAGAAAATTATTAAAAGAATCTTCGACTTTTCAAAAGGATCACAACACAAAGAAATTCGTGGTAATACCATTTGATGCCCAATTGACAAGAGGACTAGACAAAATTTTGAAAAAAGTGGACATTAAGGTTGTGTACAAACCATATAATAAATTAAGAGAAGTTCTGGGTAATCCAAAGGATAAAGTAGAGCAACATGAAAAGTCGGGGATTTACGAAATTAGTTGTCAAGACTGTGATCGAAGATATATTGGGCAAACAAAAAGATCCATATTGACAAGATATAAAGAACATATTGCCCACATTAGATATGGGAGAAATGAAAAATCTTGTGTTGCCCAACATGCAATCGAACATGACCACAGTATAAGTATTAGTAATTTAAGACTAATTAAAAGTGTCAATAATAATAGGACTTTGGATGCATATGAAAGCATTCAAATAGAAAAATGTTAGAAAATCATGAACCGAGATAAAGGACCGATTCCTTTCAGTCAACTTTTTCAATTATTAATGTAAGGCTTACTACACTTCACGGTTCATGATTTTTACACGCTTCGTTAGGTATGGTTTTCATATAAATAGAACATAGTTTAGTTTTAGAATTAGATTAAATCATCTCCTGATGATGATAACATGGTTAGCGAAACGTGCGTCGAGCAGTTCAAAAAAAGTGTTTTGGTGTTTAGTGGTAAATCTCTTCAAGTTTAGTATATGACTACTACCAAAATTGTGTTTCGGATTTATTATTTCCCCAATTTTTTCCTTCAAAGTTTTTGCTGCTGAAATAGCATTAACGTGCAAAATTTTATCAAATATATCGACGTACATTTCTACGTTAAAAAACTGATAAATATTGTTTAATCTAGAACGAATTTTATTTGTGTCGATACCAAATGAACATATTAGCAATCCAAATGATCAAATAGTTAATTTACTGCTACTAACAAAAATATCAATTTGTTTGGCAATTGTTTCATTACAAGTTGGGCCAGAGAGAAAATTAAATAATGTCCAATAACGTAAATGGAAATGGAACGAATAAAGGTTATTTGCATTACACCGAGAGGCTATTTTAAATAAAATGGAAACAAGCTTTTGAAATTGTGCAGTATGCACACGAAATAGGCCACAAATAAATTTATTAAAAATTCTCTTATATTTATATATATATATATATATATATATATATATATATATATATATATATATATATATATATATATATATCTATTTTCTTGGACTCCGTCCAATGAGACAGCAGTAGCTGAGTGTCATCAGACACCCAACCGTTGGGTTCCACAATCTCATGTGGAACACACAACAACCTGCGTCTCCGCCTAAATGAACACTTTTGTTGGTTGCTTGACCGGGAAGGAGCCCACCTATCCCTTCAACTGGATGACATATGTTTCGTCTCTCGAGGTTCAGACTCTTCAGGGCGCTGACATATACCACTACAAAAATCTACCACTACATATATACGCCATCCGACGGGAGGTCGGCGAAAACTTGGGTTATTGGCTGTGGATAGGGACTCCCTATTCTTGATGGTATGGTATATGTCGGCGCCCTGAAGAGTCTGAACCTCGAGAGACGAAACATATATCATCCAGTTGAAGGGATAGGTGGGCTCCTTCCCGGTCAAGCAACCAACAAAAGTGTATATATATATATATATATATATATATATATATATATATATATATATATATATATATATATTATATATATATATATATATATATATATATATATATATATATATATATATATATATATATTATTAGGTGCGTATAGACCTGGTTGGATTACGCAAAGTATTCCGACACATTTTTGAGATTTTAAATCTTCCACACCTCTCTCATCCTCTCTCCGTGGATCATCTTTCTTTCTTCCGTCCACCTTGTCCCCGATCTCCTTGAAACTTCGCTCTCTGATGCGACGTTCCACATGTGTATTTTGTTTCTGTACTTGCTTCTGTCTTCAATCTATGTCGGATCCATTTGTGCCTTTCCCAGATCAGTTCTGACTTATGCGATCCATGGTACTGTAGACTTGACGCCTTGTATGTAAGAATTTTGTTGGTGAGTCTTATCGGTGGGAATCTCCTGATATGTCCATAGAATTTCAACCTTCTTTTTCTTATGTCCCTGTGGTCTTCCTGGAATATAGTCTATATTCTTCCTCTGTTAGTTTTCAGCCGAGAATTTTCCTCATAATTTTGCGTTCTTCTTTTAGTATGTTTTCTATGTCGCTTTTTGTATGGAGTGTAAGTGTCTCGGTTGTGTATAGTACCTTTGGTTTGATTACTGTGTTGTAGTGTCTTATTTGTGTGTGTGTCGATATGTTTTTCTTATTGTTGATATAGTGTGTCTAGCCGTATACCCTCTTCATCTTCTGTAATCGAGTCTTCTATGCTATCTTCTCTCCTCCTGTGCGTTCGAGAAGCTCGTCCTGGTATTTGAAGTGAGTGACCCTATTTATCTTGCCGTATTTGGTGTTCAAATTTTGGACATCTAATTTTCAGCAAATGAATCCAGTTTATTGAAAGAAGATTTGTATGCCAACTTTCTCTGCACATTCCTTGAGGACTTCCATCTGTTTGGTTGCCCTTGTTTCATTGACTGCGAGTATGACTAGGTCGTCCGCGAAGGCTAGGTATAAGATTTCTATATTGTTTTTAGTTCGTCCGAGTCGTATCGGCTTCCAGTATCCTTAATTTTTCAGTTCCTTTTCCCATTCCCTTATGACTTTGTCCAAGACCAGGTTGAAGAGGAGTGGGGATAACCCATCTCCTTAACGTATTCCGGTTTTAATCAGGAAGGATATATATATATATATATATATATATATATATATATATATATATATATATATAACTTTTTATTTATTGGGACTTTCGGTCAGTAATTAAGTTTTAATTTTTAATTTTTTTATTAACGTTTCGGTTCAAACAATGAACCAACCTCAGAATAATTCAATATTAAATTAAACAATTAATTTTTATTTTTTTTAAAACAATATGTGATAATTTTGTAAAAAATTTTTAAATTAAAAATTTTATAATTAAAATTATTAATAAATTTATAATTTAATAATTATATTTATAATTATTAAATTTATAAAAATTTATATTTATAATTTATAATTTTAAAAATTATAATTAAAATTTTAAAATTTTATACAAAATTATCACATATTATTTAAAAAAATTTAAAAATTAATTGTTTAATTTAATATAATAATAAACGGTCATGTATATATATAATTTTAACTATAACATGGACATGTATTTCAATTCTAAATTAATCTAGAATATTAGATTAATTTCTATTTTTAAAATTATTAATAAAAATTTATAATTTAATAATTATATTTATAATTATTAAATTTATAAAAATTTATATTTATAATATCACATATTATTTTAAAAAATTTAAAAATTAATTGTTTAATTTAATATAATAATAAACGGTCAAGAGAATATATATATATATATATATATATATATATATATATATATATATATATATATATATATATATATATATATATATATATATATATATATATATATATATATATGTATGTATATATATAATTTTAACAATGACTAATTTAACAATAACATGGACATGTATTTCAATTCTAAATTAATCTAGAATATTAGATTAATTTCGAGATGACTTTCACAAAAGGAGGCAACTTGGTCTAATGCTTCACAAAACTAATATCATGTCATACATGTAGAAGTAAATTTCCATATCTTACAATTAATAATTACCAGGGTCCTTCAAATTATTGTTAGCTAAGTAAATTTTCTTTAGTTTATTCCGAATAAATTTCAACACAAATATACAAAGTAATTGGTCATCGATAGAGCTAAACCAGGTGGACATTGGTGAATTGAGTGATTATGTAAAGAAGCTAAGAAATAAGTGTAGTGCAAACTGTCATAAAATTTCGATGAATTTAATAAAATACATAGTAGACCTACGAGCTAAATCTCTGTGCTTTATAATAAATATAATTTTGCTTTATAATTTTATAGTGTATTTCCTGATTAGTTGAAACTAACTTTGGTTGTTCTAATTTTTAAAAAAACAACCGGTATAAAATTGAAAATTATCGTTCAATAAGCCTACTTTCCTCATTCTCGAAAATTTTTGAAAAATGTATGTGTAATAATCTCTTAAATTACATGATTTCAACAAAACAACTTAACAACATCCAGCATGGATCTTTAAAGCAAAAATCAACAAAAATAGCTTTATTTGATTTCACAAATGAAATACTGAGATCACTGGAGAACTATGAACTTCCTTTAGGACTATTCCTTGATTTATCAAAAGCATATGATACATAAAATTTTGGTATTCTTTATGAAAAATTGTATCTTTATGGTATTAGAGGACAAACATGTAAAAGGAAACAATCATATCTCGAGGATCGAAAACAAAAGTCCATTCATCTTGGAATACCCCAGGGAAGCGTACTAAGGCCAACATTTATACACTCTCTATGTAAATAACATGTAAACGATATACTAAGAAACAAGAGTAAAATAACAACGTATCCTGCTGATACAAATATGTTGGTGAGAAGCGCAGATGCAATGATAATCAATTAAATAGTATTGATAAATGGATAAAAAAATAAATTAATACTGAATAATAATAAAACAAATGGAATACAATTCAGTACAAACCAATCTAAAACATATAAACACATAAACATATAAAATTTCTTGGAGTAATCCTAGATTATAATATATCTTGGTCTTACCACGCAGAACATTTACAAAAGCTGTACAAATCTGTTTACAGTACAAACTAAGGAAATATTTGGATATTGCTTAAAAACTGTATTTTTCTCATTTTGAAGCAGATATGCGATGATCTTTTTTGGTAGTAGCAATGAAATGCGGAAGATTTTTATATGCCAGAAAAGAACTTTATTCAGTATCAATTCTTCTATTGGAACCTTTGGTGTGAAACACTAAACTTGAAGAGATTTACAACTAAACACCAAAACGCTTTTTTTGAATTGTTCGACGTTGCACGTTTCGCTAACCATGTTAGCATCATCAGGATTAGGATTAATAATCATCGAGATTAAATCATCTCCTGATGATGCTAACATGGTTAGCGAAACGTGCGTCGAGCAGTTCAAAAAAAGCGTTTTGGTGTTTAGTGGTAAATCTCTTCAAGTTTAGTTTACTTAGTATGTTGAATATGACGCCGCAGGAATCGTACAGGGGAAAATTTAAAAACAATGGTTTGTTGACTCTTTCAGGAACTTTTATTCAGGAATGTATACTTTTTTTTGGCAAGAATCCAGAATTATCTACCAGCGGTAAACTCTAGGCAGTTATAAAACACATTAACACTCACACAGCAGGTAGCGAGCTATAACATATAAAAATCTATAATCACCACTTCACATTATGTGAAGATTCAGGGACATTTGCAATCTGAAAAAATATTTGTTCAATTTTTGTTATAATTAGAGCCCTACAGTGTTAATGATTATATAGGATATCAGAACTGTGCATAATATCAATGTAAAATTTTTGATACTATTTCGTTTTATGGATATTTAACATACTTCTGTCTAGGCTGGTCGATGTTACAATGCCAACATGATAAAGCAGTTCAGCTTCTCTCACTTAACATAAGATTTTACGAATAATCTAGTATGTCTGATAGAATTCCAAAGTTCTTCAAGTTTTTTGAAAAGGTCTTACTTATTAGACCTTCGGCGGATATAACGAAAGGCACTATCTCTACCTTATGTAATTTCCACTGATTTATCAAATGGTATGCCAGGTTTTCATACTTAGTGGTTTTCTCCAACTCGGTTTCCCTAATATTATAAGAAAGCGGCATTGCGATGTTATTTATAAAAGCTCTTTTTTCCTTTTTACTAATCAGAACAATGTCTGGTCTATTATAATTGACCGTTCGATCTGTTGTAATTGGTCTATCCCAGTATATGATTCCAGTACGGGAGAAGGTGAGTACTTATAATATGAAAGAGGTGCATTATCTAATAGCGAGTATTTTAATGCAATTTGTTGATGTATAATTTTCACTACCTCATTATACCTTCCTAAATAAGCATTAGGGGCAAGAACTACACATCCACCGATAAGGTGTTCAATCGTTTCCCCGTACTTCCTGCATCGGTCGACAACATCCATGTGCAGTATATGTCTTTCACAGTTCTATGCTCTTACTACATTATCTTGAACATATGTCGCAAAACTTTCCGTTTCTGGGTACAACAGCCCATCAGTCAGCCATTTCAGACACAACTGATGTTCTTAAAAGAATGACGACATTCGTGTGATACTAAAGATCAAGGAATGGCCTTGGCAAGCTCAAACAGGTAAGCTCAAACAGTACTGTGGCTGCGTCGCCCTCTTATTTACTAGACTTCTAATTTTTTCCTTTTCACAAGATTAAAAATTCACTTTTTTCACACCATTTTGGGACACTGAAAAACATTGAAAAGGCCATAACCGGCCAGAGAAAAGCGATTCCAATGTTTAAGTCCCACTTCTGTGAAGAGTCAACAAACTGTCTCCCGCACTATTCATCGAATTCAGTTTCATTACTATATTTATATACCTCGTATAAAAACAATGAAACAAGAAAATGAAATATGGATCAACCAGTTAAACATATGCTTTTTACCAAAAAATATATAACATTCAGAAATCTATTAGATGTTCACTTGTCTAATTCTCTTGAAACTTAAACTTTATCTTGAAACTTTATTGATATATTATGTAATTGTAAAGACTAACTACTTATATTGAGTAGTGTATCTACCGTACAAAATAACACCTGAAACTACAAGATTTCCTGGCAAAGTTTCTGGAACGCGATTAAGCGTGGCCGGCGTCTTTCCAAAAGGTGAAAAGCGGCGCTGAGCCAATTTGGCGTCGGTCCAGGGCGCCGAAACGCCCCAAACTCCATCCCTGACTGATGTTCCTTCCTGTTTTTGATCTTTTTTCCAGACCAGCGAAAGTAACTACTTTTCAGCTCGAACATACTTTATGTCTTAAACTAAACAAGTCAACGACTTAGCATTATTCTTCATCTGAAGTTTAACAGTGAGGAAAATGTCCAGAAGCCAGAGTGTTAGGTGCTAAACATAATGTTCGTAAAGTCCGAATTGAGTTTTTGAATAAAAAATAATTATGGTTTATTACTTTATTTTAAAACTTTATCATAAATAATATTGAAATTCGATGCAAAAATTAAAAAAATTATGTTTGCAATTAATTACAAATTTATTATAAATAAATCGAAATTTTTAAAATTTAGAATAAAATCACGTGACTACGATTAGCTACGAGCTACAATTGGCTGCCAAGTTTGTGACGTCATTATGTTAAAGTGTTTTCACGTAAGTACTGTCAACGGCTTCTACCTGTGTATATACTGTCAAAATTATTGAAGTTTAGAGCAAAACAAAATTGTTGGTTACTAACATAATTTAGTAATGTGTGACAAAGGGTCCATAAAGGTTCATTCAATTCTGATAATTTACCTGGTGTGGATATTTTTATGGTCACAGATATTCTCAAAAGGGACATTCGGTTCAATTCAACTCAAGTTCGAGGTGCTAAAGCATCGATGGAAGTTTCTTTAAAAACTAATAATAATGTAAATATAAATAAAAACAAAATATTTGTATTAAATCTAATTAAATTATTTGTTGGATGTCACGCAAAAGTTACGGTGACTAAGGCTATAGGTTATGTTCTATTTTATCGCAAAAATTTATTTCTACGATGAAAGGACGAGTATGCCCAGATCATAAAAAACATTCTGAATAAAGATTATACAGTTACCTTTATTATTAATAAAAAACTAAGAAAAGTTCAAGGCTCAATGTCACGATTGTATAGTTTCAGCAGGTAATAAATACTCAAACATAAAAAAGTTGATATAGTGTTATAAATAATAATCTTTTGATGACAGGTGGTTGTAAAAAATTGATGTTGTTCCAGGATTAATACTTCGTGTTGCTTGGAATCATTGATTTCAACGTTTAACATCTTGTAGCGTATTAAAAGCTTTTTTCGGGAATGGTTTTTGTAGTATTCGCACAACATGGTACGAAATAGGCACAATTGGATCTGAAATTTTCACTAAATTTATCAATACACTGATGATAATAACAAGTATATGTTGATTAAAAACTAAAACACTCGTATCAACTGTCTGCAATGTTAAGGAGAAATAAACATTGTGACGTCAGACGCGCTTGGGTTTTTTCGGGAACTGTCGGCGCGTCATCGGTACTAGGTTTAAAAAATTATTGATAATTTGATTATAAGAAAATAACATTAAAAATACTGTTATGTTGACATTTTTTTAAAAACCCCAATTGTGGATAAACTTTTAATTCCAACAATAGTTTCTTCACCAGCTCTGCGATAGATAGTGATGCGTTGTCGTAGTAATTAATGTTTTAATGGCTTGAAATTGAATTTAGAAACAATAACTGAAATATTATTTTCCATCGATCCAAAAATTGTTTGTTTCATTAATTAAACTCGAAGAAATGTACTACTAAACACCTTTACAACTTTATTTAACATCTCGACGTGCGTTTTGCTAACCATTTTAACATTATCAGGAGATGATTTAGTCTAGTTCTAACTAGTTCTAGTTCTAACCTAAACACAGTGGTCATTTGGTGTCGAGTTTTAACTCCTACCAGTAAGGGTTGCAATAAAATGATGATTACGTAAACGAGTAAAAGAAAAACTTAATATCAATAAAAAAGGGAAATATTTGAATATTCCAAACTTTTGGACATTATTTCAAAGGAACCTGCCTATGAAATTGTAATCCGTAAACAATCAGATTAAAATTCGTAAATCGAATAAAAATTTATCTTCCAGTTATATCCATTTGAAACAACGTGTCTTTTCTTATGATTATGGGAATAAAGCATGCCTAAAAGTGTCTTCAATTCCTCAATAAGGAACTATAGGTAATGATTCGCATTTAATGCCATAAGAAGAAACAGAAGAAATCATGGAAAACGCCGGCCCAAATGTTCATTCGAATTTTCTAGTTATCACACATCAAAGTTCTCTTGCAAATGAATATCACATCTCGCAAATAGATTTAAGGTCTATCTCGCAAATAAAGTTTCCTTCGTTTCATTCCAAAATACTGTTCTGCAGAAATAGAAATTTAGTCGTGACTGTCGTAGGATGAACAAACTAGATGATATAGATGTATAGACAATCGTTTTTATTAAACAATCGTTTTCACACCACATTTACAATTACATTTGTGGCACCTCAGCTTGACCCTAAATCGACGTAGACTTGTATTTAGATCACTACTAAACAGAGATCAAAATTGAAAAAGAAAAACTAAATGAACTACGATTTCTTCTTCAATAATTTTTTCGAAATAAAACCAGAATCCATATTAATTAATAGCTGGAAAATACTCCTTTTTGACTAAAATTTATTGAAAGGGTGACAAAGTAAACTGAATGTAACATTTTGTTTAAACTGTTGGAAATTCGTTTGACAACAATCGCGAAATTTAGTGAATAAAATGAAAAAGTAGATTTTTCATTGCCGCTGACACATTAATTTTACCCAAAATTACGTTTTTGATATATTTTTTCTCCTCAATTTTACCACTGATGATAAATTGGGCCTTAAAAGTTGACGTTGCTGTTAGTTCAATATAAATTGTTTTTCTTCGTATACACTGGTGATCGAAAATCGGGATATTTCTGATTAAAAATGTTAATTTACTTGGCGTTTTCCGCTTCATTTCTGTAAAACTTCTATATATATCATAGGGTAGCTAAAAAATTCCAAATTATTTTCAAAACATTATTAGCGGCACTGAAAATTATATATATATATATATATATATATATATATATATATATATATATATATATATATATATATATATATATACGAATAAAGGTTATTTGCATTACACCGGGAGGCTATTTTAAATAAAATGGAAACAAACCATTGAAATTGTTCAGTATACACGCGAAATAGGCCACAAATAAATGTATTCAAAATTCTCATTATATATTATTAACAGCTTGAAATCCTAAAAGAAACAGCAGAAAAGGTAGGACTCTAAATTTCCTTTGAAAAGACACAATACATGACCTGAAACAGACTAAGAACACCATTTCTAAAAACAAAATATGATAGCATCAGACGAGTCTCTCAGTTCAAATATTTGGGTGAAATAATCATGGAAAATGGGTTGGAAAAAGCAGCCAATAAGGCTAGATGTCAAAAAATGGAAATGGCGTTAAGACTTACACAAAATATTTACAACAAAAAAATGCATATCTAAAAACACGAAATTGAGACATTACAACACAGTTATTAAACCAGAATGTCTATATGGGGCAGAAACGCTCATTATGAATAGAAAGAGAGACATCGAGGAGATTGAAAAGAAGGAAAGAAAAATGATAAGAAAAATCTTAGGCCCCAAACAAATAAATGGCACAATATACCAGCTTCGAGAAAATCAAGAAATCAAACAATACACTGATATACATAGCGATATGAGAAAAAGAAGACTTAGATTTTACGGACACATAATACGAATGAATCAGATTAGATTAACTAGACAAATATTCGAATTTTATGAAAATAGGAGTAGAGCTAAAGTAGAAATAATTAAATGGATTGCTGCAATTAAAGAGGATCTAAGATCAGCAAATATTACACAATGTGAAATTCAGGATAGAGGCTGTTTCAGACACAAGGTTAACGTTTGGGAAGTTGGCCAGAGGGAAAAATGTTGGAAGACTGGAACAACTTGGTCTGACGAGAGGAAAAAAGCTCATGCGTAAGAATGAAATTAGTATGGGCGCAAAGGAACGCTAACGACAACAAACGTCTCTAATTGTACTTCGCGTGGTCCAGCAGGGCCCATACGTGAACAATAATATATTATTAGGTGCATGTAGACCCGGTTGAATCACACAAAGCATTCTGACTAATTTTCGAGTGTTCTTTCTGATCCTCCACTACTCTCTCATCCTTTCTCCGTGGATTCTCTTTCTCTCCTCCGTCCACTTTGTTGCCGATCTCCTCGAAACCTCGCTCTCTGATGCGACGTTCCACATATGTATTTTGTTTCTGTACGTTCTTCTATCCTCAATCTTTGTCGGACCCATTTGTGCCTTTCCCAGATCAGCTCTGACTTGTGTGATTCAAGGTAATGTTGATTTGACTCCTTGTATGAATGTAAGAATTCTGTTGGTCAGTTTTGTCGGTGAAAGTCTACTGATATGTCCATAGAATTTCAACCTTATTTTTCTTCCAACGTTTTTCGCTTCCAACGTAGCGGTGGACATTCTCTCTGTGGTCTTTCGAAAATGTAGTCTGTATTCTTCCTCTGTCAGTTTTGGGCTGAGAATGTTCCTCATAATTTTGCGTTCTTCTTTTAGTATGTTTTCTATGCTGCTTTTTGTATGAAGTGTAAGTGTCTCGCTTGCGATAGTACTTCTGGTTTGATTACTGTGTGGGAGTGTCTTATTTGTGTATATATATATATATATATATATATATATATATATATATATATATATATATATATATATATATATATATATATATATATATATAGTATACGGATTACCATTGAACAATATTCTAATATTTTTGTTGCGGTAGATCACTTCGCATCTTGTTCCCGTTATCACTAGTGACTCGTGTGTTGATAATTCTTATCCACTCCTTTCTCTCCATTTCCGAAGTCCACCATGGCTATTCGATCTGAGTATCTGTTCTTATGTCTGTTAGAACCGGGTCATTCCATCTTACTTGCGGTTTTCCTCTTAGTCTGTTGCCTACAGGTTTTCAGTTGGTAATTTCTAGAATAGTACATTCCTTCTGCTCCCCGTGCATCTGTCTTTATGATGTGAACATTATGCCTTTATGAAACATACTATATCTTCATGGTTTATTAAGCTTCGGTATTCTTCTCTTAGATCCATATATTATTTCAATATTATGTTGGACCAATATTATTTTAATCTCTTGTTGTAGGGAAAATAGTTTCTACTGTGAACATTACAATTACAATAGGTCTTTTAATTGCTTTACATAATATCCTTTCGCTGTCATTTACAGTCGTTCTGATTTTTTTTCAAATAACTTCTTGTGTCTAAATTACGCTATGTTGCCTCTTTGGATTTGAAGCCCTATTTCCATACTCATATGGTTATATTTGTTCACTATTCATGTGTATCACTACTCCTAGATATTTGCCATTGATAAGATGGCCACTTAACTGCTACTATTAACTATTAAAATTCATGTATTTTGTCTTTTCCTTGTTTATATGTAAACCTCTAATTTGAGCTTCTTTCTCTATTTTTGCGAGTGTTTCTTGTAAACTTTTCTCATCTCTAGCTATGATGGTAAGGTCCTCCGATATAACTTATTATATATTTCGTGTGGCAAACATATACACTTTCAAACTAAATCAAGAGCATTTGCGGCATATACTACTTTTCTTGTTCAATCAAAGAAAAAGAAAAAAAAGAATCAAAGAAAGTGAAAGCCGTCGTCTACTTGTGGAACCTTACGGTCGCAATGTCCCAACAGAAGATGTTTCTGGGCGTTGGTTTAGATGACTCAAAAATTAGTAATTTCGGTTTTAAATACAAAGAACGCCTAGGTCAACCGAAAAAAATCGAAGATGCAGAATTGCTAACATTGTTGGAAGAAGATGATACAAACTCAACAACAAATGGCAGAGAGATTAATGTTGGTCGCCAAACTATTTGTGATCATACGCATGTCATAGGAAAGATACAGTATTCTTTTTGAACTTATCCTTGAAAACCTTCTAGTATTGAACAAGTTATAAAAAACAACTACAGTGAAGAAGGTAATTAAAATTGTAACAAACATTGTAAAAAACAATTGTTATATTCAAAAACTCGCTAGCACAATTTGAATAAATTGTATCTGGATAGAAGAACTGTAATTTTATGTGATAAAGCTTCCATAAAATATTTTATTACTGCGAGATATATTTCGTGTTTACATTACAGGTAATATAATATTTAACATTAATTAATATATTTCTGTATACCCCACCCACGTATATTAAGGAAGCATTCTCATAAACTAAATTAAATACCTGGAATTAGTATAAATATATCGAATAATGAGTAAAAGATCAGTGCAGACATTAATTAACCCAAATTCGCTGGAAACACCAAAAACGCGCGATATTGTTTCTGTTGTCAGGGGGGTTTTCGTTCCAGATTGCATTGATTATTAATTACGATGTTCCAGTTTCTGTTTACATCGTGATTGGGATCTGATAATTGTTTTCGAATAGTGGAAATTAATCACGAGCAAGTTTTTACTCAAACTTTACTGCTTCTCTGTCCTAGAAACGAAATATTGATTAATACACATAAGTGACAAATAAGCAATAAACAGGGGAAATAATGCACTAGTTGAATAGGTGGTACTGTCGTAATGTAAAAAGACATGAAAGATGATAATCTAGCAATTTTAATATTACCGACCGGGGAAGCCTTTCCGAACACACATACACGCACACAACCACACGCACACGCACACACACACGCACACACACACACAGATATATATATATATATATATATATATATATATATATATATATATATATATATATATATATATATATATATATATCATCATCATCATCATCATCATCATCAGCCCGTATCGATCCACTGCAGGATGAAGGCCTCTTCAGCATGCTTCCAACCTTCACGGTCCTGGGCTTTCCTTTGCCACTCGGGTCCAATATACTTAACGATGTCATTAATCCATCGTGTTTTCGGTCTTCTTTGCGGACGTTTGCGATCAATCGGTATCCACTCCAGGATTGCCTTGGTCCATCTGTCGTCCCATCGCCTCGCTATATGGCCTGCCCACATCCATTTCAATTGTTTTACTCTTCCAATGATGTCACAGACTTTTGTTTGTTCCCTGATCCATGCGCAGGACTTTCTGTCTCGTCTAGTAATGTCAAGCATACATCTTTCCATTCCCCTCTGTGTCACCCGAAGTTTTTGAATTGGTTGCGATGTGAGTGTCCAGGTTTCACTTCCGTATGTCATAACGGGTAGAACGCACTGATCGAATACTTTTCTTTTCAGGCAAAGTGGGAGTCTGCTCTTAAACACTATGTTGAGCCTACCAAATGCCTGCCAGCCACATTTAACACACCGTTCCACCCCCCGGGCGGTATTCCCCTCCATTGAAATCCTCTGCCCAAGATATATAAAGCTGTCCACAATCTCTAAATCCCTTCTTAAAACTGAAATTCTTCTGTCCTGAGCGAAGTTATTGAACATAACCTGACTCTTTTTCAGGTTTATTTTCAAGCCAAATGGTTCGCCAGACCTTTGTAGTTCTTGTATGCGTCTTTGCAGCTCCTCTGTGTCTTGTGAAATGAGAATAATATCATCTGCAAATCTAAGATGGTTTAAGTTTGCACCATTGATCTTTACACCATTCTGTTCCCAATCCAGTTTACGGAATACTTCTTCAAGGCCAGCCGAGAAAAGAATAGGCGATATTGCGTCACCCTGCCGTACACCTCGTTCTATATTAATTCCCACTTCAAGATCATCAAGGTGAATTGTGGCTGTAGCTCCATCATATATCGATTCTAATAGGTTTAAATAGGCTCTCTCTACACCTTGGCTTAGCAGTGCATCCATTATCGCATGCTTTGAGATGGAATCAAATGCTTTTTCGTAGTCGATAAAAGCCAAGCACAGTGGCATGGTGTATTCGTTGTGCCTTTCTATGACCTGCTGTATAACCTGGATGTCATCCATTGTACTGAATCCACTTCTGAGTCCTGCTTGTTCTCTTGGTTGTGCATCATTCAGGTTTTTTAATATTCTGTTAGAAATTATCTTAGTGAAAACTTTGTACATCACTGATAGGAGGCTTATTGGACGGTAGTTCTTTAAATCTTCCTGTGCTCCTTTTTTATGTAAAAGGATCACTTCTGCATTTTTCCATAACTCAGGTACTTTTTGTTCTTTGAGGCATTTTGAGTATAATTTTGCCAGTGTTTTATGTAACGTCCGACCACCAGATTTTAGCATTTCGACAGTTACACTATCCTTTCCTGGAGCCTTGCCGTTCGTCATCAATTCTATAGCATTTGTTACTTCCTCCATTAGGATATCTGGCATTATATATTGTTCTTCCGTGGGTATTGCTGTCCCTGACTGGCTCTGATCTTCATATAACTGGGAATAAAACCTTCTGACAATCTCTAACATTTGGGTACGCGCCCTGCACACTGTGCCATCCTCACGCTTTAAAGCATATATTTGCGTTCTTTTGTTTCTCAGCTTCTGTTTAGCTTTGTTAATTCCTTTGTTTTCTTCCAGGGTTTTTTGCACTAGCTGCATATTGAATCGGCGCGTGTCCTCTCTGATACGTTTTCTTATAGTTTTGCAGAGCTCAGTGTACTCGACCCTGGCAAAAGGACTACCTGCATTTCTCATTGCTCGTCGTTTCTTCATTAAATCAATGGTCTCACTGGAGATTTTTGTTTGTTTGATACATTTTTATTCTGGTGCTATTGAAGCAGTCGTTTGAAGTACATTGTTGTTGTATATATATATATATATATATATATATATATATATATATATATATATATATATATAAATATATATATATATATATATATATATATATATATATATATATATATATATATATATATCTCGAATCTAACACAAGGAGACAGCTGAATAGAAAGGAACAAAGCAAGACTAAGTCAACTGGCCATATTGATGATGGGTCGTAATCTCAATGCAACTCGCGCCATCCTAAGGTGAACGTTCGCAGCAGTTGGAACTACGCGATACATTCTTCCCACAACCTTGGATGTAGGTATAAGATATGTTCAAAATATACTGCAGTGGGGCCGTGGAGAGAGAAGACTAATAAGCTTTTCGGGAAGCTTTTGAGGGTGCGAACTTTTGTTTTCGAGAAAATAGTGCACCTCCACATTATCATGTATTATGTTCAAAAATAATGATGAAGTAGGCTCGTGGAGAAAGATATTAAAAACAAAGAAAATACACCTGCACTCCACGTTGGTGCTTTGTCTTTCCCTTATCCGCCATCCAAAGCGCCAGCAAGAATCTCCCAGGACCGGTTTCTGGCCTTAAGTCGTCATCAGCTGGGCTCAAACTGAACGCCTAGAGAGCGGACGAAGGGAACGACTAAAGCCATGACCATTGACGTCCGAAGTACCACGTCTGTTGAGAGAGTGGGCTCGTGGAGAAAGATATTAAAAACAAAGAAAATAGATCCGCGCTCCATGTTGGTGCTTTGTCTTACTCCCCAGAGTTCACAACCGACCTTTTCTGGAATAAATCAACTAGATTCTCTTGAAAATGGTTTCAAAGTGGAAGCCGAAACATCGAGATTTTATAAATCTAAAACGTGGTTCTACCCGAGAATCTAGTTTTTCTATTATCGACCGCGTTCAAAACATATATATATATATATATATATATATATATATATATATATATATATATATATATATATATATATATATATATATATATATATATATTGTCAAAATAGTATCGGGAATTTATCATTTGCAAAGCCCGCTTAAGGGAGTTGTCAAAATTCTTTTTATAGCTAAGTTGACACAACTGTCCTCTATACTGACTATATATATTGTGAAAAAATCCCGATTGTTTTAGAAATTCACAAAGGTTTCCCACCTCATGGGGGTTAGGACAGGATAGGAGAGTTTATGGAACACTGGAAGGGAGGATCCACAAAGAGAGCAGAAGGGAGCCCGACTCCCATCCAGAAGATATTGATGAGAAAAGAAGCAGTGACCGATCATAAGTTTGTTAAGTCCTTTTTAATTTGACGTTATTTTCATCTATGACACAGCGTCTTTTTCAAATATGAACTATATTTGCATTTGAAAGAAACATTATGTGTCGCAACAATTGCAATGCAAACAAGTTTTAAATATAGTAGAAATTTAGATATGAATCTTAGTTTGTTTATTTAAAATGAACTTTCATGTAGTATCGGCTATCAAAGTTAAATAAATTCTTCTATTGGAACCTTTGGTTTGAAACACTAAACTTGAAGAGATTTACCTAATGATAATAATGATTTACCTAAAGATGCTAACATGGTTAGCGAAACGTGCGTCGAGCAGTTCAAAAAAGTGTTTTGGTGTTTAGTGACAAATCTCTTCAAGTTCAAAGTTAAATAGTTAACTTACCGCTGGCTATTAACATGCAGATGAACCAAATCGTTTTCAATACTAATGAGAGCTATTATACTATATCATTCACAAGTTTGCCTGGATTTACTTCAGTTGCCGAATCCCAAAACTTCCAAAAATTTCAAATGAAAGTGCCTCATGTGATTCCCAATATGCTTGGATTAACGTCATATCACCTAAATGAATTTGTACCATGCATGACAATATGAATATAAATTCGTGGAATTTTGGAATCTGGAAGATACTAAATTGTTTTACAATAAGAGTTCAGAACTTTGAAACGTAAAAGCGGAAACCATGTCTGAAATGTAAATGTCACTCGGAGTGCTGTATTCAGTACATTGTGTCAATTCAACTTCATCTGCATCGGACATTCGCAAATTGAGCGAGAGGAGTTGAAAGGCAACCCCCACTTTTGCGAAAAAATATTCCTTTTCGACGAAGAGTAGTTCTGGCTTAATGGGTTTATAATTAAGCATAGCTGCAGAATTTAGGCTGATAAAAATCCTCAAGTGATTAAGGAGTTACCTATTCATCCTCAGAAAGTCACTGTTTAGCGCTAATTTAGTGATCCTGAACTTTCTTCAAAATATGTCCTTGCAACTTCTAAGTAATACACTTTTTGTTATTCATCTGATATCCCAACCAATCTGCACTAGACATTCAAATTCCCGAATCATTAGATTGATCGCAATAATGCTGCTGTAAATTATTGAACAAATGGAAGGTTTAATTAATGCTATAGAGCAATTGGTTTAGAAATACTTCCAAGGAATTAGTGGAAATTCAAGGTTTTTAAACCATTTATATTCGAGGAAAATAAACTAATTTTTAATATACAGGGTAAGGAAAAATATTTTCATAAATTTAATCAACAATTTCCCAGTCTTTTGAAAACCAAGTTTCCTTATAACACGTGTACAAAGTGCAACTATTTCCTCGAAAAAGGTCGGAAAAGGTCAGACAGTACATTTTAATTTTCTTACTAACAGAAACGTCGTGTTTATTTCAATCAAAGCCTTTCATCGTCTAGTTTATTTCGATCTATGAGAATTTAGTTTTTGTTACATGGATCTCTTAAAAATAAAATAAATTATATTTATAATAATGTATTCCATACGATTCCGAATAAATTTGGTTTGTGTTGCTGCTAAACAAGAAAAACTCACCCATTATAGTCGTTGAAGTTGATACGAGCGAATTTTATAAAAAAACGATGTAGTTGAACTACGTTCCAAATTTAAAAATTATTCGCCGACTAGTTTTTTAGAAAAATAATATTTTCAAACCGTTCTTAAACACGGTCTCTTATGGTAGAATGATTTCCGCCATGGATTTCCTTAATTTTTCACTATTAATTTTCCAGTTTTATAGAATAAAAAAAATCACTTGATAAACTTTAATATTTGCAGAATGTTATTATATATCATCATCAGTCCGTGTCGATCCACTGCAGGATGAAGGCTTCTTCAGTACGCTTGCAACTTGCACGGTCCTGGGTTTCCTCTGCTACTCGGGTCCTATATACTTGACGATCTCATCAGTCCATCGAGCTTTCGGTTTTCTTCACGGACCTTTGAGATCAAGCGGTATCCACTCCAGGATTGCCCTGGTCCATCTATCGTTTCATCGCCTAGCTATAAGACTTGCTCATCTCCATTTCAATTGCTTTACTCTTCCAAGCAATATGGTTCGCCGCCTTATGGTTGCAGCTCTTGTATGTGTCTTTGCAGCTCCTCTGGGTCTTGTGAAAGGACAACGATATCATCTGCAAATCTAATATGGTTTAAGTTTGCACAAATACTTCTTCAAGACCAGCTGAGAAAAGAATAGGTGATATTGCGTCACCCTGTCGTACACCTCGTTCTACATTAATACCCACTTCAAATTCATCAAGGTGAATTGTCGCTGTAGCTTCATCATATATCGATCCTAATAGGTTTACATATGCTTTATCTACCCCTTGGCTACGCAGTGCATCCATTATCGCATGCTTTGAGATCGAGTCAAATGCTTTTTCGTAGTCGATAAAAGCCAAGCACAGTGGCATTGTGTATTCGTTGTGCCTTTCTATGGCCTGCTGTACAACCTGGATGTGATCCATTGTAGTGAATCCACTTCTGACTCCTGCTTGTTCTCTTGGTTGTGCGTCATTCAGTTTTCTTAATATTCTTTTAGATATTATCTTAGTGAAAACTTTATACATTTTTGATATGAGGCTTATTGGACAGTAGTTCTTTGAATCTTCCTGTACTCATTTTTTATGTAAAAGGATCAGTTCTGCATTTTTTATAAGTCAGGTACTTTTTGTTCTTTGAGGCATTTTGAGTATAATTATGCCAGTGTTTTATGTAAAGTCCGATCACCAGCTTTTTGTATATCGACAGTTACACTCTCCTTTCCTGGAGCCTTGTCGTTTTTTATCGATTCTATAGCATTTGTTATTTCCTTCACTGGATACCTAGTATTGTTGTCTTTGATTGGTTCTGATCTTCATATAACTGGAAATAAAATTTTCTGACAACCTCTAACATTTGCGTACGCGCCCTGCACAATATGCCATCCTCACGCATTAAGGCATAAATTTGCGTTCTTTTCTTTCTCAGCTTCTGTTTAGCCTTCTTAATTCTTATGTTTTCTTCCAGGATTTTTTTGCACTAGCTGCATATTGAACCAGCGTGTGTCCTCTCTGATACGTTTTCTAATAGTTTTGCAGAGCTTAGCGTACTCCACCCTGCCAAAACCACTTCCTGCTTTTCTCATTGGCCGTCGTTTTTTCATTAAATCAATGATCTCACTGGAGATTTTTGCCTGTTTGAGACATTTTTCTTCTGGTGCTATTGAAACAACCATTTGAAGCACATGGTGTTTAAATGTTTACATATTAGATGTTTTCATGTAAACACAAATGCACTGTTTCTTAATCTTTTTGTCGAACCGCGTAGATGAATAATAACGAAGCTAGTTCATTACTTTCTATAAATAAATAATAATTTATTGATAATTGTAAAGTTTGTTTTAGTATTATAAATAAAATTTGGCGGTTTCTGTAACTATTTTTAGTTTTAGAAAAACAGAAAAATGTCATCATTATTTTGATTCATTTCAAGTATGACTCGCACTTCCTTATGTCAATGTTAAAATTACTAGTACTAATTTTTTACAATATAACACTTATTAAACTATTTACGTTACATTAAGAAACAAATGATTAAGTGTTCAAATATTTATCATCTCGTTCTTCACGAAAAAAACTTCGTTGGTCGATAACGTGTTGAACAACAAATTTGGATTATTTTGGGTTTGTGCAATAAAATAATCACAATATTTCATGTTATAAAATCATAGTTCTATGTACAGTCCAATGGAAAAATTCAAATTGTCGCGCAACACTTCGAGTGCATCTGGTAGAATGCTCTTCAACCAAATATAAAATTTGTTATTCGACTTCAGGACTACATATCCAAAAGTATTTGAGAAACAAATATTTGCTCTGCTAGAAGCAGCTTTTCTAGGTATCGTTATCGGTAAATACCGCTTAGCCTCTTCGGAACTCTGGAGAGCTTCCCCGCGAATAAGAAGCACATCCTGATGTTCGTATACAAAAAACATTTTTGGTTATAAATCGAACTTAAATACACACACTGAAATAATTTTTGAAATAACAGTCTTTGTCGTGGCGATATTGCGACTTTACTACATGCTTCAGGGCATCAGCATAATTCTTAACAAAAAAAATGTTTTAACAATGTTCATTGGTTTATTTATAGTTCCATTGTTAAAATAATAAACTAATAATATTTACCAAATATGCTTTTTCACATATTTATTTAATGTGTTAATTTTACCATAGCATTTTGATTGGTGATTTAATAGATATAATTTTTTTCTCGAGAACCCTTAAGTGTTTGACCCTTGTAAAGAAGTTTTTTCTTTAAAGTACTTTCCCTTACTCGAAGTTATGCATGTAGAGGATAAGAATCAGAATCCCGTTCAGAAAGATGCATATAATAAATGCGCATGGACCATCCGAAGAAAAAGACCAGGACATTAAAAGCACAATTAGAGGATAGGACAACAACAATGCGTTTCGATCAGGAAATGAAAGGATAACTATGAAATAAATCCAATAAATAACATTTAAAGGAAGACTGGGAACATATTGAGACAGTTATGCAGGAGGAAGGAGAAAAAATACTGGAAGAACCCAAAAAAATCAAACAAATACGTGGTTCAATGAAGGATGTAAAAAGACTTAGGAGCACGTCTGATATTACTGGAAGAAAGGAATGAAAACAACATAGAAATATATGATTGCATACAAGGGGAAGCCGTGAATTAAAAGAAATAGGAAAGAAAGAAATATGCAAACAAGGAGATAAGAAATGTCTATCAGGAAGTTAAGAAACAGTAAAGGCATTAGTGCCAGTTAAGAACATGAAATGAAAGAAGTAGAAGTTTGTATAAGGCAGTTAAAAATAATAAAAGTGCTGGAGAAAACAGTTTTTGGAAAACGCATTGGTTTCAAGAACATGGAAGTCAATGAAGAGAATTTGGGAAGAAGAAAATATGCCAGAAAAATGGAATAAAGCGCTGATAATACCTCTTCACAAAAAAAGAAGCTAAAGAGGAGTGCAATAACTACCGAGGAATTGCACTGCAAGACATGAGTTACAAAGTGGTGTCAAAGATGCTTAAAGATCGACTCGAGAAATAGCATAAAAAATAGTAGGGAAATACCAAAGAGGATCCAGGGCAGGAATATCAAAATTCGACCAGATATTCATCATGAAACAGATCCAACAGAATATTTATGAACAAAATTTGAGCTTACATTTGCTGTTCATAGATTATCGGCAAGTATATGACTCCATTAGCAGAGTAAAGGTATTTCAAGCAATCAGACAGATGAGAGTCCCGGGAAAGTTTGGGTAGTTGATGGAGATGACTGTCAGGAGAACAAAAAATAAAGTTATAGTCGATGGATTGTACAGCAAATAAGAAATATACGAGAGAGAAAGTTGAACAAACTAAATATCTAGGACTAACACTAACATGTAAAGAGAATGAAGACAAGGAAATAGAGAAACTAGAAAGAGAGGAAATAGAATAGGAAAAAAAAACAGAGAAAACAAAGCAGTAGGAATGTTTTCAATGATTTTAAGTGCAAAGAATATGTCCTCAGGCGCACGGTTATCTATGCGTGCGAGACATAGACAATGGCGAAGAAGGAAGAAATTAAGTTGGAAGTCTGGGAATGTACAAATAGAGAAATAGAAGGACTGTACAAAAAACCAAACATTGTTCAGGTGGTGAGAGCGCAGAGAGCTAGATGGCTGGGGCACATATCGAGGATGCCTGGCGAGCGATGAATATGGAGGAAGTGATGAATGATTTGAGTATAAAGTATGAAACAGGGAAAAAGATGGAAAAGAAGGGACCACTAAACCTGTAGAGTTGAATATCATTATTACTTTCCCTTACATCCTGTAACTATTTAATCTGTCTTAATGTTTTCATTTAAAAGATTTCTTCAGAAGGATTTTTGGCACTGTGAATGGCTGTGGAATTTGGAAGATCAGATATAATTTCCAACTGAAGCTATTATACAAAAATCTGGATATTGTAGACTATGTGAGGCGATCCAGATGGACAGGATACGTGAAAACCAAATACAAAGAAAATAATGAAGGGTGAATAAAGGGTAACATTTCGAAAATATTAAATTTTATTCTGAGCTAGAACCCACTTTTAAGAAAAGTACTTCGTATCTAGTCATAAAACCACTAAATCTACATATATTTTCTACACTAAACAGCAAAGTAATATTGCGAGAAGTTAATGCGTATGCTTTTAAGTCAACAAGGGACTAACATTAATTAAGATTTCAAAAAACGCATCCCGGAAATTTCCACTACCGCAAAAATAAACAACTTTAAAACATAAAAGAAGTGTTATAATAGAATAAAAATCAGACCGAGGACGCAAAAATAAATTCAGTTACTTTAGCAAGTCCCGTACAATAGATTTAAATTTGAATTAACAATTTTTAGTTTCGGTTTCCTCGGGGAAAAATTAGTTTTCGAACCGGGGCAGGAGTTTTTGGGTGGTGGTTGGTCAGGGAATAGTTTCGTTTCAACTTTCCATAATTATTCATCCAGAACTTTTCCATTAGCTGAATTTTAAACTGATTATAATAGTTTGAAATATATATTTTTCAATTATGTGGTATAGTTTTGCCAGTGGGTTCATTTTTGCTCGATTTTTACAGGTTACATTACACGTACAAAGAAATTTTGAGAAGAAAACTTGTTACATATCAATTATTTTTAGTTATTATTACAGTTACACAGTAAATTTATTTATGTTAAAGATATACAGAACCGTTTTTGTTCTAATCTTGATATATGGCAACAAATAAATTAAATCACTGAAAACTGACGTATGAAATTACAACAATAGAGATTAAAGTTCTAAGAAACTTTAAGTTAACTTATTTACGTTAACTTAAGAAAAGTTGAAGGAGTATCACGACTTGGTCGAATAAGGAATTCACAGATGAGATCAACATTAGAAATGGAACCCATTCTAAAAAAATCTAAAAAGCCATTCTAAAAAGAATAATGAAAGACAATCTGGTGAAAGGGATATGGAAAGCTGGTTGGGAAGAAAAGAGAAAACGAGGTAGGCCCCAAAAAAGATTTGGAATCATAATGTTGGAGAAATCTTCAATGCTAAAGATATAACGTTAACGAAATGACAAAAGGTACGAGAGTACTTATCGCCTTTTTCGGATGCAGTTGAAGAAATGAGTAATATTAAGAGGGGTGCCGAAAAAAATCCTTGTTTCCGAATATTTTTATTCCATTATCCACGAGCCCACTTACAATCTTTCATGCATACCTGGTACCTAGATAGGGCTTGGGTGGGTTACGGCCATCTACTGGTATATTCCTTCCCTCCAGGTAGAACTTATATCATTTCATTTAAAATTTTCTTCTATTCGTCTAATCTATTCTTCATAATACAATATTTTCCTATATCTACATAGGTTTTAGCTTATCTGGTAGTTTTCTTAAGTTGTTCAGTTGCTTCTGTATTATTGTTTAATATGTTTTATTAATGTTCAATTAAAATAGAAAATAAATTTCAGAAGGATAGAGATTTGCATATTGTCCTAAAATAATAATAAGCTTTTTCTCGTGATAGTATGCCATTATCCCATATATGAAAAGCTCTTAAAAGCTTTTTATGCTTAAAAGCTTAAAATGTTTTTTGTTTTAGAATTGTCTCTATACTGTCATGTCAGGCCTGATGGATACATCAAATATCTAAAATAATTTTCTTTTCGAAAATGTTATCTAAAGTGAAAAATATTTTGATTAATATATTTGATGTATTCCCCAGACTTGACCCCTTCGATTGATGAAGTCGAAAAAAGCCTCAATAAATTTATCACAACAAAATCAAGTTTTTTTCGATCTGAAAAAGTGTATAGACAGTGTGAGATTATTATCGAATATTAAGTTAATATTAATTTTATCATAAATACATATTAAAGGTTGTCAAAAAAGACCGAGCATTAATTTATTGATTGATTTGTCCGTTACTTTGTGATAGTTCATTTTTTAAATCGAATAAAACAATTTTATACTTTGTTATCTATCAATTTTAAGTTAACTTATTTACGTTAACTTAAGTTATCACTTAACAGTGATAGACAACAAAGTATAAAATTGTTTTATTCGATTTACTAAGCTTTAAGTTGAGTACCTAATATAAATAATTTTAATAAAATACTGTTAAGTATTAGGAGCTTTTAAAACTACTTTAAATAAGTTAACAAATAAGTTTAAATTAATGTAAATCATTGTCTTCTTCTTATCATGCTGTCTTCAAACGAAGGTTGGCCATCACGACCATCCTCTCCCTGTCCAAAAATAACTGGCTCGATCTACAGTTGAACCATTCTCTCAAATTTTACAGCCATGGCATTCTTGGTCCTCACACGCTTTGTTTCTCCTCTATCTTTCCCTACATAATCAATCTCACTACTTCGTAAAGTTATCTTCTCACTACATGTTCGCCGGTCGCGTTGGTGCGGACGGTAACAGCGGTAACCTGCCGTTGCTCTACGGAAACCGCATTGGAGTGGTAGTTGGTTCGATTCCACCGCTCGGATGGTAGTTTTCCTTTCTTTCTTCTGTCTGTTTACTTCCTCAATTTTTGTGATTGTTTTTAGGCAAGAGAGTAAAATCCGACTACGAATTACCCCTCAGTCACGCCAGTTAAAGGCTGGGTAAGGCCGGATGCCTTCTGAGAAGTGTTCTACGTTGATCACTCGCCAGTCGGTAGGTTTCCTGATAGACTTATGCGTAGGCACATAACCAAGGGTTGATAGCATGAGGGGGGTGCTGGCCTGGGTTGTCGGTGGCTGATGACCGTGGTTCGGAACCCACGTTAAGCTGTTCTAACCGTAAATCCCTTCCTTTTTCTTTCATTACATGTTCGAAGTAGTCCAATTTGCGTATATATGGTTGTTATTACACTTCTTTCACTGGATATTCGGCGTAGGACGTTTTTATTTGTAACTTTCGTGTCTTTTGATCATGTATTTATTAAGGGTGGAAGCCTCTATACCGTAAAGGAGAATCGAGTATATGTAGCAGCAAATCATTCGGATTTTCAATTCATTTTCTATTTATCTACAGCAGCTGAAAGATTTTTTGCGAAGTATTTCTGGGCTTGTTTTTATTACTTCGGTGGATCGTGTATCTTGAAGTACATATTCAATCCGTAGAATTTGATGATTTCACTTATTCTTACCGACACTCTTTGTAGATCCTCGATATTTTCCCCCAGCATGACTGTGTCATCGGCATATATTATATTATTAATAGAAACTCCATTTACTACCACGCCAAATGTTTCTCCTCGAAATGATTCCTGAATGATATCATCTGAATTCATATTAAAATGGGTCGGTGAGAGAATACACCCCTGTATTATTCCTAGTTTAATCTGTAGGTCTCTTTTGTATATTCTCCTTCTACACTGACTGACTATATCTAGCTATTTGATTATTATATAATGTCTCTTTTATGTCTTCTTTTTTATCCAAGACCTTTTTATAATCTATAAAACATTCATGCATTTCTTTATTGATATGAAGGCCCTGGTGGATTACTACATTAAAATTAAGGGGGACATCCCGAGTACCAAGCCCATTTTTAAACCCAAACTGTGTGTTGTCCAGCTTCTCTTCCCAAATGCATGAATTTTTATTTTTTTTAACAATATATCTTATACTAATAAAATAAAAATACTAACCTACGACACCCAAAGCACTGCTTGTGTGTGGGTCAAATCCAAAAAAGAAAATAGAAATTTTAGAGGAAAAAAAAATAAATAAATAAGAAAGCGTCTCAATATTCAGTACATGCATTCACATTAGATGAAATACGACAAAAGGATGAAAAAGAACACAACCCCACCCTATATATTAAGGTGCAAGAACAAATAAAATCAATTCAGCCATGCTGACAAACACCGACCTGAATGAGACGCGCACAATTTCTTTATATTTTTCTTAAACACCATATAATTGATATTCTTCACTATGTAATCTTTTCTGCTTTTCTTTTCTGCAAAAATTCCATAGGTTAAAATAGAATTGGCAAGAGCGTAGTATATATGTCTTAATGTATCAAATGACATACATTGTGATGCTTTCCTAAATTGGGCCATTACACCAAAGAGCCTTTTCTTTAAATTAAGTATATGCGGTTTCCAAGAAAGTAGCTCAACCAAAGTCATACCAAGATACTTGATTGCAGACTGTTTCACCTCTATACAATCACATAATGAATCTCTGTTTAAATGATACAGTTTAAATGATGCCATTTAATAGTCTTATCGAAGTGCCAGGGTTTCTGAAGTGAAAAATTAGACATCCTAGCCTTACGCATGTTAACGAGCATCTTATTTCCAATAAATCAACTTTTCAACATTTTCAAATCGCTTTGTAAAAAAAGTAAATGTAAAAATGTGGCCATTTATTCTTAAGGAACTAAGATCATTTAGAAAAATTATAAATAGTATTGGGCCTAACACAGTACCCTGAGGGACTCCACTAACACAGATCTTTCTGTGCTTTTATGCCCATTCACTTTAACAATCTGATTTCTTCCAGATAAATAACTATGGAACTACTTGCCGATAGTTCCCCTTATTCTTAATGCTTCCAGCTTTTCTAATAAAATACAATGTGACACAGTATCAAACGCTTTACTAATATCTAAAAATACTCCACTTACATATTTTCTTTCATTAGGGTTTTTATACAAGTAACTTGTAACCCGAAACAAGCCTGGATTCGTTCCTAAACCCTTCCTAAAGCCGCATTGAGTTTCCGCAAGAAACTTTATTTTATCTAAGTAACTAGTTAACTGTTGTACCATTAATTTTTCAAAAACTCTTGATATCCCCGGCAAAATCGCAATAGGCCGATAACTCTCACAGATCGAACTGTTACCGCCCTTAAAAATTGGCACGAGCTCAGCTTTTTTAAATTGAGTCGGATATTCTTCGGTTGAAATTGATATATTAAATATATAAGTCAGTACTGGAGCAATCTGATTTTTAATATTTTTTAACATTTGAGTTCCAAGCTCATCATACCCCGTATTCTTACTTTCATCTAATTGGCTGATAATGACTTCACCGTATGCAGCAGAGAAGATCTTTCGCGTTTGATTATGTACTATATTTAGGAAGGTTTTAAGTAAGTGAATCATTAAAGAGATAGTGCAGTGTTCTTCACACTTTTCTGTGTTTGATTTCTTAGGAATTGCAAGGAAAATTGAAGCCATTTTGATGATATTATACCTGTGCTGTAAATCGGACTGAAAAACTTTGTCATTTATAATCGGTCGTCTTGCAATAATTTTACTAATTTTATTGGTATTGTATCTGGTCCAGGTATTGCATTACTCTTCATAAATCTAAATGCATATTTAACCTCTGCTATTGTTATGTCTGATTTGTCTCCTTTATCTATTATAATTTGTCCTTGCGCCTCTTTGTATTGTTTGTGGTCTTCAAAAAGTTGTTGTTGGATATATTCTATTCATCTTTGGAGCTTTTTTTCGGTGTTTAATATTACTTCGCTGTCCTTATTCTCTAGAATACTGCATGGCTTTCATCTAGAAATTCCTGTTATTTCTTCAATTTTTTTATGTACATTACAGCTGTCGTACCTTTCATCCAACCTTTCAATTTCCGCACACTTCTCCTTAGGCCACTTTTCTTTTGCTTCAACAATTTTTCTTCTAATTAACTTCTGGATTATGTTGTATTCATTTGGGTTGCTCATTTTAATTGTTCTTCGTTTTTACATCAATGTCAATATTTCTTCATTCATCCAGTCTTGTTCTTCACATTCGGAATTTCTACTAATTTATTACTTGAATTCATTACCGTCCTTTTAATGATCACCCATTTTTCTTCTGATTTTTGCTTTTTCTTCAATATTTGTTATGGCTCGTTTCAGGTTAGTGTGTTTTTCTTATTGTATTTGTTATTTTCTTTCACCTTATCTGTGTTTACCAATATTTAATTTTTCACCTCTTTATTTTATTCTTGTTGTCATTTTCAGTGTCAATTTATATCTCCCTACCACCTATGATCGGATCCTCTATTTGTTGCTGGATAGGTTTCTTTTCTTAAACAATATGTAGTCGAATTCATTTTTTCATTATTCGTCTATATGGTGCCCATTATGTGTAAACCAATGTAAAGAATTGTATAAAATTAAAAAAAGTATATTTTAAATGATAGTTGAATATTGTTTATTTGTCCTTGAAGTTCAATAATCGCAAAAGAGGTTCCCTAAATTGATTCTTAAACCTAACTTTTACCATTATTTATTAAGTTTGTTTTTATATCGAACTCCCCACTTAATATCACAATCCTTATAGGAAATTTTCATTCTGGCATAAAAATAAAACCGAAAAATACTGTATCGGGAGGTAAAAGCTGAGGTTCCTTTTATAGACTACCCACATCCGGAAGGTTAAAGAGATACCAAAAAATCCTTTTAGTGGGAGAATGTTTTTCATTGTCGGTCGGTCCGTTTACGTCACCAAAATTCAATTCAGTTCAATTCAAAAGGCGACTGATCAGTGAAAAAACGTACTAAACCCACGAAATTAAATTGTTTATAGACTATGTGATAGGAGAACCCGCATCACCCAAAAAAAAAATATATTTATTTACATCAAAAAAAGTAGATATGTTAAATGGTAGATTGCTTTTTTGGATATTTATTAATAAAAATATGTTAGATCTTGATATTTTTAGGAAAAACACCATTACTTTCAGATAGATTTCATTAGAACGATTGAAATCATAACTTCTATAAAAAAATGGTAAGTTTAACGTTTATCGTAGACAGATTAAGGTAGTCCTACAAAGTTCTAAAGTATAGTCCTATACACTAATACAATCACACTTTTAAAGAAGGTAAATGTTGCAACGCTTTCAACGTGTATTCGGAATGCTCTATCATGTATACAGGGTGTTGTTGTGGAACTCGTAAAAAGGCTATAAAAGTTGTATAAAAGTTGCAAAATAAAGAAGTTATTAACAGTTACAAAATTTATAAACAAACCTGACTTTTTAATATTCTCGACCACTACGTTGTAGAAGTCAATTTAGCAAAAATCATTTATATAAAAGTTCAAAAATAACAACACAAATGCTACATGTTAAAAACCCATGCGTACGAACGCGTCGAAAAATAAAATCCTGGGCTCCACGAATAACGTCACAAGCGTTTTCGATGCACTGTTGTAGTTCTTCCATATTATTTACCTCTCCATCGTGATAAACTAACTTTTTAACTATCCTCAAAGAAAGAAATCGCATGGCGTTAAATCCGGAAAGTGTGCAGGCCAAGAAATGGGTCCTATCTATCTGTTCATTCAGGAAATTCATTATTTAAATGTTCGTGAACTTCTCGTTTACAATGTTGCGGAGCTCCATCATGTAAAACCACATATTCTTTATAAACCTTAAATGAACATCTTGTAATAATTGTAGCAGATTGTTTTGAGGAAAGCCTAAATAATTTTCACCTGGCAGAAAGAAAGGCCCAATAAGCATGCTGTTTACTATGCCAGCCCTAACATTTACTGAAAATATCTTCTACTACTCAAACATAGTTGTGGAAATTATTTACTCCATTTCTTGTAAATGTGACCTCGTCGGTAGCCAAAATCTACTTGGTAAAATTTTTATTTCTGTAGTACTGGTGTAAAAGCCACAGACAAAATTCAACTCTTCTAGGATAATTTTCGGGTTGTAACGCTTGTACCTGTTGATAATGCTAGGGATGAAAGTGTTCTGATCGTATAGTCTTCCCCACTTGACTATGACCAACTTCAACTTGCCCTGCAAAAGACCTAGTGCTCGTCTTCGATAATTTCTACAATGTCTTCCTCAATCTCTATCATTTCGCGTAAAGGAGGTCTTACAGCGTGGGCTCCTCGTTGTGTCTGTAAGAACGCTGTGTCTCGAAATTTTGTAACTAAGAAATAACTAGAAATCGTGTAACTACATTTACACAGCTGCATTTGCTTGTTATTTTGATTGTTTTCATAAACGTGTGGTATTTTAACCGCAGAAAGTCCCCAAAAATTAAGCACGTACTATTAAGGAATTACTACGACTGAACAAATCAAACATCGCGCTCAAAAGAAATATCGTAGAAGAATATACAAAACTAGTCATACCCAGTACCCAGTAGTTAATAACAGTGCAGTTAATTGTTAATAACTTCTTTATTTTGCAAGTTTTATATAAATGAATTTCGGCCAAATTACTTATTTTTACGAGTTCTACAACCTGTTAAAATAAATGATTAAAGTTTGAGAACACCCTGTATATTATGCTTTGTGTATGTACGCTTTCTTGTCCGTATTACCGATTTTTGTAAAAATAAGAAATATATAAATAATTTGGAGATTCCATTTGACCATGATCAATTGCGACATAAAGGAAAATTTGTAAAGCAAAAGGTCTTTGATATACTCAAAATATTATATCGGCAATAAATGATGGCAAAAAATAAAAAAACTTAAGATTTTCCTTGCGATAAATTGATAGCGATTGTGGCGCTAGATAAGTTAGAAAAACAAAATGTTTATCAATATAAAAAAGTTCTTTGATTAGTGCTGCCAGATCTTACATCAAAGTGTTCCTCGCGACTCCAGCGTCTTGGAGACCTTACTTTACGAACAACTCTCGTAAATAACTGAACAGAAATCTGAACTGATTTCTTTCGGAGTGAACTGAGTGTTTTCGAAGTCGAGCTAGTAAAAAGGGGACAAATGGACCGACTACAGTAGGGTGTCCGTTATTTTCCAAATTAATTTTTATCACTTGGGTATCTTCTAAATCATTTCTTTATAGCCAAGAAACAATAACAAAAAATCCGCTGATGTTTTACCTTGCCTAATTGGCGATACATACGCAGTATCAGCAGTAAACAAATACATTATGTCTTTACAATGCAGTGATCGAGAATAGCAAAAAGTCAGTAATTGTTAATAACTTCTTTATTTTGCAGGTTTTATATAAATGATTTTCGGTAAAACTACTTATTTTTACGAATTCTACAACCTATTAAAATAAATGATTAAACTTTGAGAACACCCTGTATGTTATGCTTTGTGTACGTGCGCTTTTTTATCCTTATTACCGATATTTGTAAAAATAAGAAAAACATAAATAATTTAGAGATGCCATTTGACCATGATCAATTGCGACATAAAGGAAAATTTGCAAAGCAAAAGGTCCTTGATATACTCAAAATATTATATCGGCAATAAATGACGACAAAAAATAAAAACTTAAGATTTTAAGTGCTAGGTAAGTTAGAAAAAAAGTTAATGTGTAGACAATTTAAAAAAGTTCTTTGATTAGAAAAAATAACTAATGAGAAAGGTATAGATCTTAATTCAATATTGGATATTTCTTCTGGTCAATAATATACATAAAATCTGAATAATAATAAAAGTTTTCAATGAAAAATTATTAATAAAAAATTATAAGTGTATTATCAAATGTATATTAATAACACAGGTCAAAAATTTAAACTGTTTTGAGGTAACATTGATGAAAATAGGTGTATATGAAGTATTTTGTAGTCCTAAATCTGAAAATTATAACCTAATTAATGTAACTCGGATAGTTTTTTTGTTACAGGTTATGGGAGTCGGTTATGGGAAAAAAGGGACGATGTTTTTTTACAATTTAATATTTATTTAATATAAATATGTAAAACGTGTTATAACCAATGCAAAGACATTATTGAAGATTATGAGAATAAAAAATATATTACATGAGATGTTCATATAACAACAAAAACTTTCACTTTTTTTCTCTTGTGTTCTGTAATATCATCTCTTTTTAAATACAAGGAGTAGTCGCCCGTAGTCGTAGACTAGTATAAGAACTTGAAAATGTTACCTAACTGGTTAACAGGTTCCACTGTTGAAATCTGGAACCAAAAAGTTCCGATTTTTGGTTTGACAATCCCAGGTCACGTACCAAATCAAAGTGGTATTCTCAGGATGTTGGGGAACACGATTCCGATGATGAATTAGAATCACTGCGAAACATGTCCAGAATTAAAAACGAAATCGGTACCGGTAGTTCCTGGCCATGAGGAACAGGCCTATATGCAGAAGGCAAATTTGGAAAGTGAATGTTGTCCCTTTACTTTTTTGAAATCCCTTCTGTTTTAAAAATCTGTTATAAAATCGACTTGAACACTTGACTGTGCTGTAAACGAGCCATAAATAAACTAAATTATAGAAAACAATTAAGCTGCCCTTAAAGGTTTGTAGAATACTGTGAAAATAAAACGGTCTTGTGGTAATTCCTACATTGTCCAGTCCAAAATCAAGTACGAATAATTTCAGTTATCCCATGATATAAAGGAGAAGCAAGTACTTGAAAATGGAACATGCAAGCTCATTTCTATGAAAAGGTGTTTTAATAACTATCTAAATGAAACGTCAAAGGAGCATTCTTATTAATGTTAAAAAAATATTAAAAAATAAAAAAAATTAGTCCGCTTTGTTTCTCACCGGTCCATGTAAAAAAAAACAATTTTGTTTTAATATTAAATAAAAAAATGAAATATATTTTTACCAGAACATTCGACAGTTACCAAAAATTGCACCTTCAAGGTAAACGACCGTGGAAAATCGGCATAATCTTTTAAACTCGATCAATTCCTCCGCATCCGAAATAGTTTTTCCTCTTCCCCGTTTTCCTCGATATTCCGCGATATCACCGCCGAAAAACATTTTCTCCACTCACGAAAATCTATATTTCGTGACCCTTCTACATAAAAGACTCCGGGGCGATATTAGGAGAAGCCTTCAGCCGAACAGTATCTGAAGCGAGGGAGCTTTTCTTTATCATTATATATTTTTTAGAATTCGTTTACGGAATTCGTTGAAAGCGTATTTGCATTATACAAGGCTCAGTCAATATCTTCAGAGGAAAAAAACAGAAGTTCTATATTAAGAATAATAAGTACAGCAATAATAAAAAATAAGGGTAGCAGGCAGAAGGGACAGGGGGTAGCACCACCACCTCCTCGAGCTCTGAGGAGTAAAATTCTGGAGTAAAAAAGATGCCTCAAGCTCAAAGTGAAAATGCATCGTGCCAAGGAGCTGGATGACACAGGGTTAAAGTATATCTAACGAAGTCTTTGGATACCTTGCGATAATAAGTAATGCCTCTTCAACTGTCTGCCCTTACAAATTCTGTTGACTCTAGACTTAAATTTAGAAGCGCTGAGCATAATGAGATCCAAAGTTCTTTTGATGCTCTCATTGCAGGTGAACCCTGCATCAAGAACGTGTTTCCAGGTTATCATATATAGGAGAGTTGTCCTAACACAAAGAAAATCACATTTATTTGCAATAAATTATACATCTTTGGAATTGCGATCGATGTATTTTTTGATACAGTGTAGCATTTTTCATATACTCGTGTCATAGAAGTCTCCCGCCACGGCGCGCAGATAGTGTACGACCTTTTCTTTTAACTCCTCGTCGTCTCTGAAATTCGTTCCACCCAAGTGTGCCTTCAACGCAGGAAAGAGATGATAATTAAACATTTCCCTCTCCACTTTTGCAACCGTTTCGTCCGAAATCGATAGCCGTCCGGTACGCTATACCAAACAAAGACCAAGCGTCGCAGCCAGTTCGGAGTGGTGCCGGATCTTGCGTTAAAGTGTTCCTCGCGACTCCAGCGCCTTGGAGACTTTACTTTACGGACAAACCTCGTAAATAACTGAACAGAAGTCTGAACTGATTTCTTTCTGAGTCTGAACTGAGTATTTTCGAAGTCGAGCTAGTAAAACGGGGACAAATGGACCGACTACATTAGGGTGTCCGTTATTTCCCAAATTCATTTTTTTTTTCATTTACATATCCTCTAAATAATTTCTTTATAGCCAAGAAATAATAACAAAAAATCCGCTGCTGTTTAACCTTGCCTAATTGGCAACACTTTTCCCGTTCATTTTACATGGGATTTTTACACTATTTAGATATTAATTTTTTTTTCTCGCTATTATACTGATTGTCTTACTAAATATTCTTGATTCTGTTTCTGTTGTCCCTTTAGCCGGTCGCGTTGGTGCGGCGGTAAGAAAGCCTGCTTTGCCGAATCCGCGCTGGAGCGATAGCTGGTTCGATTCCAGCGCTCGGATGGTTATTTTTCTTTCTTCTGTCCGTTTATCTTTCCTAAATGTTTGTGATTGTTTCTAGGCAAGAGTGTAAAATCCGACTACGAATTACCCCTCAGTCACGCCAGTTAAAGGCTGGGTAAGGCCGGATGCCTTCTGAGAAGTGTTCTACGTTGGTCACTCGCCAGTCGGTAGGTTTCCTGATAGACTTATGGGTAGGCACATAACTAAAGGTTTATAGCCCGAGGGGGGTGCTGGCCTGGGTTTGTCGGAAGCTTATGACCGTGGTTCGGAACCCACGATAAGCTGTAGGTCCAGTCGCTAAATAGCCTAGTTGCTGATGCGCCTCTAACCCAAACACTTTACTTTTGTTGTCCCTTTAGATGCACAAATTTTTATATTGGAGTTAAAAAAGTATTAAGTTTTCCGAAGGTAAATATATATATATATATATATATATATATATATATATATATATATATATATATATATATATATATATACCGTTTTTCCAACAATAATCAAACATTTTCTAAATTTACGGCTTTTGCTTCTTTGCTTTTTGTTCATTTAAATGATATATATGTCATTTTGGGCTCTCAATATTAATTAAAAATATACTTTAAATACGAAAAAAATAAATTATAACATAATTTAAGTATTATAGCTGTAATCATCAAAGTTATGTCATACAGAAGTTCTTTTTATTCCGTTTATTTATTTTATAGTTTATTAATTGTTTACAATTATTTGTTGTATTCCCTTTAGATGGACAAATTTTTATACTGAAGCTAAAAATCTATTAAGTTTTCCGAAGGTAAAAAAATATTTATACCGTTTTTCCAATAATTATTTAACATTTTCTAAATTTACTGACTACTCGATGTTTTTTATACATTTAAATGTTATATATGTCATTTTGGGCTCTCAATATTAATTAAAAACATATTTTAAATACGAAAAAAATATATTATAACATAATTTAAGTATTATAGCTGTAATCATCAAAGTTATGTCATACAGAAGTTCTTTTTATGCCGTTTATTTATTTTATAGTTTATTAATTGTTTACAATTATTTGTTGTATTTCCTTTAGACGGACAAATTTTTCTACTGAAGCTAAAAATCTATTAAGTTTTCCGAAGGTAAAAAATTATTTATACCGTTTTTCCAGTAATTAATTAACATTTTCTAAATTTACTGACTACTCGATGCTTTTTAGTCATTTAAATGTTATATATGTCATTTTGGGCTCTCAATATTAATTAAAAACATATTTTAAATGCGAAAAAAATATATTATAACATAATTTAAGTATTATAGCTGTAATCATCAAAGTTATGTCATACAGAAGTTCTTTTTATGCCGTTTATTTATTTTATAGTTTATTAATTGTAATTAAAAACAGATTTTAAATACCAAAAAGTTTCACACATAAGATCCCAATATTTTATTGTTTGTTTACAATTATTAATTCATAAAAACAATTTGTATTTGATAATTACTATAAATATACAGTTTAAATAATTTTTTGTCACGCATTCTTTTGTCGCACTTGGAAAGTTACTTTTATAGTCGTTTATCCCCTGAAGAAGATATTGCTTTGGTTTTCATCTTTAGTGAGTACATTGACGTATTCTTGCATTAACTGTACAGCTCTCTCTGCTGCATCAATAACAACTTTCCTATTATTAACAATTTTTAAGCCTTCCAAATAATCATTATTTCCGGACCATGTTTCAACATCGAGTTCTAAAGAGTTTTCATTGATGATCTCTTGAAGAAGACTAAAGTACGGAAACTTACAAATTATCCTATTTCTTTCTTTTGTAAATATTTTATATCATTGTTATTATTTATTGTGTGACTTTAACTATTTTTCGTTTGACATGTAGTGATATATTTCCGTCAACAAATGTGAATGCAACTGCTTCCGGGCTCAAGTACCATAAATTTATATTTAAATCATAAGTTAACTCGCATGCTGAAGTAAAACCTTTACGACCAGACTATTTTGCTTCATTGAGGGAATAACCATCAGCCTATATATCACTTCCTATCACTCCTGAATAAGTCAGGTTTAAAAGCAAGTGCCAAATCTACTAATACCAGAAGAATATCTCTTTTCACAATTTACTGTTCCTTTCCTGTTTATGCAGCACGTCAATGCAATTAAACAGAGGAGGCGAATCGAACAACTGACCAGCCTTCACTGTTGTGATCGATGTGATCAATAAGTCAAGGATAGAATTCGATCTAAAGTGAAGCATATGATGGGGGATGTAGGCAAGTCACATGTTGAATTTTACCATTTTGATGCTGTTAAAAAAGAAAGGTTCTGATGGAGCTCGCTCACTTGCCATCGCGAGGAAAAAGCCGTCAGAGATGAATTGATAAAAACATCACGTTTTTAGTAATCCATTGGAGTTGCAAAAGTGAGTAAATAAAAAATAATCCATCAAAACTGGAAAAAGTGAAGGAGACTCTCCAATAATGCGGTCTTTCCAAAAACACTGCAAGAACATCTCACACAAAATAGGGCTTAATATTCTATCAATTAGGAGGAAATCATCACTGTCATTAAGGGAAAACAGATTTTTTCTACCCCATACAGGAGATGGTCTGATGTATTTATAGGAAATGGGCCGCAGTGCATATAACATTCATCCATTAAACTGAGCCCATATCATAATGATTGGCTGAGGGCGTTTTGCCCTTAACCAGCATATTCTCAAGATCGAGGGTATATCACAAGTAAAGAACGGCCCATATAAACATATACATCAGTCAATACGTCCCCGGTTTAACAAACAAAACTTCTTTTTTACAAATTTCGGCTTTATTCATCAATATATTTTCCTTGAATAGCAATACAATTATTCCAAAGCTTTTATAGCATTTCTAGACCTTTTTTATACGACGATTTATCTTTGCCTTCAACATATCCTTAAGTTTCGGCAATTACCTTTTCATTGGAACGGAATTTCTATCCAGCGAGCATTTTTTTGAGGTTTGAGAATAGAAAATAGTCTCTAGGAGACAGATCTAAAAAATTCGGTGTATGAAAAAACAATTCGTAGTGCAATTCATGCAATTTAGCCATCGTTGCCAACGATTTTTGACACTGTGCATTGTCCTTGTAAAATAGCACTTTTTTGTTCCTTGTTAGTACAGATTAAACGGTTGAAAATAACACAGTCTTAATCACTGCAAAAGAAATTACGATGTTACTATAGTAAGGTAAAAAAGTTTATATAGTAAAATATCCTAAAATTTCAGAATAATAATCATGATCGGTAAAGTAGAATTTTTATTATCAGACAAAGTGAAAAGTACATATTGTTAAAAGAAAAAAAATCTCATATTTTTTTTATTGTTAAATCTAGAAAATACTTATAATAATCCAAGAAATGAGACAAAGTATTTACCATAAATTAATTTCAATTATTCAATACAATTTTTTTTAACATTATAATAATGATTATATTATAAAATGTGACATAAAATATGTCATCTGCGGGAACCGTCTCAACGTTAACAAATAAATATTGAACTAAATTTGACAACAACATAAGACTTTTTTTGTTAATTTTTACGATGCAATATCGTAATATTTTTTTGTTATTTACTGCAGAAATCTATAGTTGTAATTACGTATATATCGTTACGTTTATATCGTAAAAATTCGTATGTAAATAGTAAATTTTAAAATGTAAAATTATGAAAGTAAAGATATTGAAAGTCTGGTCCTGGATTACGATGTGACTATCGTAATTTTTCGTATACTTTTTTCTGTGAATGTAATATTCGTTCTTGATGAGCGATAATCGATGAACAATATCCCATGCACATCCCAAAATACCTAGCCTAGGATGGATTCGGTAGCTTTGGACGGTTCTCACCGGCTGCTATCCACTGAGCTGACTACCGATTTGACTTCAGAGTGATCCATGTTTCATTCATTGTCACATACCGCATGAAAAGTCCGATTACTCAGAATCAACAATACGTTGTTGTTTTTGATCCGCTGTGAGCAAACGTGGGAATTTCGAAAACAATTTACGCATTCCCAAATGTTCATGTAAAATGGTATAAATATTTCTTTTCGGTATCTTCACGATATCAGCTATCTCATGCAGCTTTACTTTACGCTTTTACGAAATAATTTTGAGATTTTTTCTGATGTGTAACCACTTCAGAGTCCGGATAATGTTAATCAAGCCATTGCGTTGTTTCAACTGTATTGAAATCAAATTCATTAATTTTCATTTAAACAAAGTTAATTACAACAAAGAATTATTAATAATTAGGGAGATATCCGAAGTGTATAGTTATAATACGAATATTGTAGATAATTTAAATAGATAACATAACTTTATACAATTATTTGAAAGAGACTTCGACACTTCAAAAGGATGAACATAAATAAATTAATAATATCATTTGATACCCAATTAACACGAGGGTTAAACAAGCTTTTGAAAAAAGTAGACATTAAAGTTGTTTATAAATAATAAAATAAAGTGGATAATCCAAAAGATAAAGTGGAATAAGAAATTTCGTGTCAAGATTATGATTGAATTTAAAACTTGCGAAGAATGTACTTGAAAATAATTTATATGCGTATGAAAGTACTGATAAAGAAATATGTATGAAAACCATGAACCGACGAGATAAAAGACCCATTCCATTCGGTCAACCTTTTCAAGTATTAGTGTAACGTTTAGTTATTCATGATTGCGGTTCATGATTTTTATAAGCTGCATTAAGTACGGTTGTCATAAAAATACAACATAGTTTAGTTTTAGAACTAGATGAAATCACCTCCTGATGATGTGGACATGGTCAGCGAAATGCGCTTCGAGAAGTATAAAAAGTTATTGGCTGTTTAGTGGTCAAATTTTTCGAGTTTAGAAAACATAGTAGTTCATAGTTTAGAAAACATAGTCATAGTAATTCTGACTTAAAACAACTATTTTTCAATAACGCCTCGTAAATGAGAATAGTTTATCGTAGAAACACTGAGCCTACATAAATTTTCCACAGTAAATACAAAAGTCATATTGCGAGTACTTAATGTATATGTTTTTTAAGGTAACAAGGCAGTGGCGGCTCGTGGGAGGGCGTAGAAAGTGGGAGGGCGTAGAAGAAAATAGTTATTTTTGAAAGTAGATTTTTTGCTTTCCTCTCCCTCCTTTTTATTTTTCGTGCTATTGAAACCCTATACAGGAGGTAAACCAGGAAAATGAGTGAAAGGAAACAAACTGAACGGAAATAAAATATGATGTTTTGCTCTGAAAAATTGTTTACTGTGATAAATACTGGAGGAGCGGCGCCCTAACGCCTTCCCTCACGAGCCGCCACGGCAACAAGGAATTAATATTGATTACAATTTAATAAAACGTATCACAAAAATTCCCACTAGAGCAAAAAACCTTTAAACATAAAAAAATGCTATGATAAAACAAAAATTAGACAGAGGACGCAAAAATCAATTCGGCTACTTTCGCAAAGACGTTTTTTTCCGGACTTTAGATTTAAATTTGAATTAATAATTTTTAGTTTCGGATTCCTCGGGGAAAAATTAGTTTCCGAACAGGGGCTTGGATTTCTGAGAGGGCTGGTTGGTCTGGGAATAGTTTCGTTTCAACTTTCCATAATTATTCATCCAGAACTTTCCCATTAGCTGGATTTTAAACTGATTAAAACTGTTTGAAATACATATTTTTCAATTAAATGAAATAGTTTTACTGTAATATTCGTTTTTGCAGTGATAAAATTCATGTTTACTCTGGAATTTATAGTTTAACATACAGTCAGTCATAAAAGTCTACATACGCCATGTTAATTAGTAATATTTTTAAAACGGTTTAATTGCTGGCTTTTTTATTTTTACAAGTTACGTTTCCGATACAAAAAGACAAGAATAGGCATGAAACCAAATTTAAATTGCAAATTAATTACATTGAAAATAAATAAATAGTCTAACGTCAATAAATACACCACATTACATACATAAATAAATACACCAACTTGAAGAAGTAAAAAATTATTTACTGCATCTAGTATTCTTATCAGAAATGCAAATTATATTTCAATACATTTTAGGGATTCATCTCAAGGAAATAGTAATATATTAATTTTGTTACAACGGTTAGAAACGAAATTTCTGTTCCAATACAAAATTTAATTGTAAAATTACGAAGTGACGGTAAATGTTATAATAAATTTGCAAAAACTGTACATTTGTGTTCTGTTACGATTCAGACTTTAATAAAAAAAACTTTGATTTACGTGGTACAGTGCAGAATAAGTCCAGAGCTGATTGTCCAAAAAAAATTGGGTCAACGCGATGTTCATATAGTTTAAAAAAAATTAGACTAAATCCCAAAACTAGTGCTTCCAAATTGGACGGCCGTGTTCTAGAAGAAACTGGAAAATGTGTCAGTGCCGAAACGGTGGGTAGGGCTCTCAAAAAACACTCATATCTAAAAAAAATAGAAAAAAATCGGTTACAATTTGCCAGGCAACATTTGGACAAGGACTTGATGCCAGCATTATATATATATATATATATATATATATATATATATATATATATATATATATATATATATAATGATAATGATATGACCAGTTGACTTGGTCTTCCTCTGTTCTCTAGTCTCCTCTGTTCGTTTCGATTCAGCTGCTTCCTTGCGTTGGGCTCGAGCCCAGCTGACGACGGCTGTGACGCCAGAAACCGGTCCTGGGAGGTACTCGTCTCGACGTGGTGGCGGCGACTGATTTGGGACGAGCAGTGGTACGTGGAAGTACGGATGAAAAATTTCTGTTTTTCATATATATATATATATATATATATATATATATATATATATATATATATATATATATATATATATATATATATATATATATATATATATATATATATATGGATTCAGTACAATGGATCACATCCAGGTTCTACTGCAGGTCATAGATAGACACAACGAATACACTATGTCACTGTGCTTGGCTTTTATCGATTATGAAAAAGCATTTGATTCAATCTCAAAGCGGGCCATAATGGATGCACTGCTTAATCAAGGTGTAGAGAAAGCCTATGTAAATCTACTAGGATGGATATATGATGAAGCTACAGCGACAGTCCACCTTAACGATCTTGAGGTTGGAATCAATGTAGGCGTACCGCAGGGTGGCGCAATATCGCTTCTTCTTTTCTCAGCCTGCCTGGAAGAAGGGTTCCGTAATCTGGATTGGAAACAGGATGGAATAAGGATTAATGGTGCATACTTAAATCATCTTAGATTCGCAGATGATATCGTTCTTCTTTCAGACTGACCCGGAGACAAGACCCGGAGGAGCTACAAAACTACGTACAAGAGCTGCAAAGGGCTGGAGAACCATTTGGCTTGAAAATAAACCCAAAAGAAGAGTCAAGTCATGTTCAATAAATTTGCTGAGGACAAAAGGATTTTTATTTTGAGAACGGATGTGGAAGATCAGTATATATATATATATATATATATATATATATATATATATATATATATATATATATATATATATATATATATATATATCTTGGGCAGAGGGTTTCAATGGAAGGGGATACCGTCCGGGAAGTGGAACGACGCGTTAAATGTGACTGGCAGACATAGTGCATCAGCATAGTGTTTAAGAGCAAACTACAACTTTGCCTGAAAAGAAAAGTCTTTGATCAGATATCACAGTCAGTGATCTCTCAAAAACTTCGAGTAGCACAGAGGGGAATGGAAAGATGTATGCTTGGCATTACTAGACGGGATTGAAAGACCTGCACATGGATCAGAGAACAAACGAAAGTGAGTGACATCATTGGAAGAATAAAGCAATTGAAATGGAAGTGGGCAGGCCATGTAGAGAGGCGATGGAAAGAAAGATAGACCAGTGCGGTCCTGGACTGGATAGTGATTCTTTTACATATAAGAGGAGCACAGGAAGATTTAAAGAACTACCGTCCAATAAGCCTCCTATGAGTAATTTACAAAGTTTTAACTCAGATAATTTCTAAAAGAATATTTAAAAAACTGAATGCCGTACAACCAAGAGATCAAGCAGGATTCAGAAGTGGATTCAGTACAATGGATCACATCCAGGTTGTACAGCAGGACATAGAAAGGCACAATGAATACACCATGCCACTGTGCTTGGCTTTTATCGACTACGAAAAAGCATTTGACTCCATCTCAAAGCATGCGATAATGGATGCACTGCTTAGCCAAGAAGTAGATAGAGCATATGTAAACCTGTTAGGATCGATATACGATGAAGCTACAGCCACAATTCACCTTAATGATCTTGAATTGGGAATTAATGTAGAACGAGGTGTATGGCAGAGTGACGTAATATCGCATATTCTTTTGTCAGCTGGCCTTGAAGAAGTATTCCCTAAACTTGACTGGGAACAGAATGGTGTAAAGATCAATGGTGCAAACTTAAACCATCTTAGATTTGCAGATGATATCGTTCTTCTTTCACAAGACCCAGAGGAGCTGCAAATACACATACAAGAACTGCAAAGGGCCGACGAACCATTTGGCTTGAAAATTAACCTGAAAAAGAGTTAGGTTGTGTTCAATAACTTCGCTCAGGACAGAATAATTTCAGTTTTAGGAAGGGATTTGGAGATTTGGACTTTATATATCTTGGGCATAGGATTTCAAGGGAGGTGGAACGGCGTATTAAGTGTAGCTGGCAGGCATTTAGCAGGCTCAACATTGTGTTTAAGAGCAGACTCCCACTTTTCCTGAAAAGAAAAGTCTTCGGTCAGTGCGTTGTACCCGTTATGACATACGGAAGTGAAACCTGGACACTCACATCGCAATCAATTCAAAAACTTCGGGTAGCATAGTGGGGAAGGGAAAGATGTCTGCTTTGCATTACAAGACGAGATAGAAAGTCCTGCGCATGGATCAGGGAACAAACGAAAGTCTGTGACATCATTGGAAGAGTAAAGCAATTGAAATGGAGATGGGCAGGACATAGAGCGAGGCGATGGGATGACAGATGGACCAAAGCAATCCAGGAGTGGACACCGCTTGATCGCAAACGTCCCCGAAGAAGACCGAAAGCACGATAGATTGATGACATCGTTAAGTGTATTAGACTCGACTGTCAGAGGAAAGCGCAAGACCGTGAAAGTTGGAAGCATGCTGAAGAGGCCACAGTGGATCGACATGGGCTGATGATGATATATATATAGTATGATCTTTTTAAAAAATTCCCAATCAATACATCGCTCGTTTTTGCGATTATCTGCACCATTTACGAAGTTCCTTGTAAATTTGACGTACATAACATTGATTTTGATATCTAATTTCGGAAAGTTGCAGGCGTTGCTCTAATGTATAACCGTTCTATGCCGATTTGCCAGACTATATATATGGGACGGTAAAAAATCATAACCATTCATTAGATTTTCAAAATACATAAAAATGCGCTCACATATCGTTTGACAGTGACTCCAATCGAAATAGAAAATAGAAAATCACCAACCCAACAAAAAAAAAATAGAAAATCACATATATTGAAAATCTGTGGAATATCAATCACCCATTATTTTTCACTGCTCGTTTGCCCAAACATCGCATGCTTTTCTTATTTATTTAGAAAAAAATAGAGAAATTTATACTGTTTTATTTACATTTATATTTATATTTTTTTATTTTTTATATAAAGCAGAATAATTTTAAAGCCAATATTATCAGTTGTAACCATCATTTTTACTTTCTTCTTATTATGTCCAGAAGCATTTATTGACCTACATATTAACATTTATGATTTCATGAAGCAGAACAAATCCAGTGACTTGATTCCCTTTGTATAAAGTACACTTAACTCGATTATAGTGGAGCGCCATTCCAAACTAACAGCCTGTTTAATAATCCCTTTAGTATACCCTTTAAATTCGTCCCTTCATAATCCACCCCCTTTCTAAAACCACCATCCCAAAAACCTCGACAATTCAATAAAGCATTTAAGTGAATCTCCAGCCAAAACCCCCTCCCTCGATGCCAAATTATATTTCGTCGACGAGCTATCCGGAAAAATTCTTCGCAATCGTGCAAAACGTGAAATTTGCTCGAGGAACGAGTTAAAATTCTGCGGACGTATTTTATCGCGTAGTAGCAATGGTGGCATTGCCCCATTGCCAAATTAGGTTTGACTTTGGCCAGGATTGGATAAAACCGAGCGAGCGCGTGTGGCGAAATTTTCTGCTTTCAGGGACGCGTGTCCTTCACAATCGCTCAGTGGTAGTCTGATGTTCTTAAATATTAAAGAATAAATAAATAAAATATTATATTTCTTTATCTTAAAATATTATTTTCCACTTCCTTTGCAAGAAACATTTCTTTATCTTAAAATCTTAATCTTATTTTCCACTTCCTTTGCAAGAAACATTTCTTTATCTTAAAATATTATTTTCCTATTCCTTTGCAAAAAACCAGACTGACATGATAACACCTTGGAATTCGGCAACTACAGACTTTTTAAAAGTAAAACGGGCAAAAGAATACTCAAAAATACACCACATCTCGGTGTTGCTTTTGCTATCTCAAGAAACATTCTTGGATCTATAACTAATGTCCAGTCAGTAAACAATCGACTTATGACACTATCCCTCAAGTATGCTAACAAAAACTATACATTAATTAATGCACACCTCCCAGTTAACGAAGAAAATTAATCTAATCTTGAAAAAGTACATATGTCCGGGGAAATTCTGGAAAAGACTATCTCTAAAATTTTCTCCAACCATGTAAAAATCCTATTGGGTGATTTCAACTAAGGAAAGAAAGAAAGTACAGGAAAACAGTCGGATGTTTTCCCGCTCATAAATGGACTAACCATAATGGTAGAAGATCTATCCATAGATCTAACCATAATGGTTGAACTATGTTCGCAGTTTGATCTAAAAATATTGTCAACCCATTTTAAGAAGAAAATAACAAAACAAAAGACCTGGAGGTGCCCAAACACGTACATGGGAGAATTTCAAATTGACGATGTTACCATTTCGTCCTCCAATTATAAAGAGATTTTGAATGTTCAAGTCAGGAAAGGAGCTAACATAGACACAGATCACTATTTGACTAGAATCAAAATTAGCTTTAAACCTCGAAAACTTATTCAAAAGAGACTGCTAATACCAAAGTTCGACCTTACGAAAATAAAACCAACCCTAACAGAAGAGCTTGATAGACAACCAGCACAGAACTGGCAAGAATTGAAACAAAAAATTATTAAAACAGCCTTAAAGTTGGCCCCTTTACAAAAACGTAGAAAACATCCGTAGTGGGATGAAGATGGAAGCAACAAGTATTAAGCCGAAGTAAAGCATTCAAAGATTGGAACAATCAAAAAGAGCAACAAATTATAACATCTTTGTGGAAGTAAGAACAGAAACATCGAAGCTAATTAGACAAACTAAAAGAAAATATGAAAACAATCAACTCAATGAAATAGAAAAAATTTCCAAAAAAATAACACCCGAAACTTTTACAAAACATTAAATAAACTAAATTAACAGGCTATCAACCCCAAAGAGTTTGCTTCCAAAATGAAAACGGATAATTAGTTCTAAATAACCAAGATAATTGCAAAGAACTTGCGAAATATTTTGAACAAATACTAAACTGTCGTGAGCCCTTAAACAAATTACCAACACTAAACCCTAAACAAACAAACCCAGATTCATTACCACCTAATGAAGATGAAATAATTAGGCAAAAATTAGCAACTTAAAAATAACAAAGCTTCTGGTGAAGATGAAATCACTTCTGAACTTTTGAAATTCGCTGGTCCAGGTACAAGCAAGGAAATAACCAAAATTCTACAAGAACTTTGGCGAACCAAACGGATTCCGGAAGATTGGAAAGATGCTGGAAAGATGCTCTAATCCACTACCAAGAAAGGAGATAGAACGGATATAAAGAACTATAGAGATATATCTCTTCTGCCAGTCAAAAAAGCATATGATTCTATTGACCGTGAATCTTTATTCCAAATCTTGAAATAACACGAACTAGATCTGACAACGCTGGCAATTATTAAAGCAACATTAACTAGCACAAGGTCAAAAGTTAAATTCATGGATGACATCTCAGAGCCCTTCGAAATTAAAACTGGACTGAAACAAGGGGATGGACTCTCGCCACTCTTATTTAACTATTTTCTAGAAATAGTAATACAGGAGTGGCGTGAAAAAAAATCGGCCCTGAATCCCAACCCACCAGCCCATTAAACTGGGGAGAACCAACATCAAAATTGATTGCCTGGCGTTTGCGGATGATCTAGCAATTTTGGCTCGAGATATATTAACGGCATAAAAACAGATTGAAATTCTAAAAGAAACAGCAGGAAAGGTAGGACTCCAAATTTTCTTTGAAAAGACACAATACATGACCTGCAACACCATTTCTAAAAACAAAAGATGGTAACATCAGACCAGTCTCTCAATGCAAATATTTGGGTGAAATAATAATGGAAAATGGGTTGGAAAAAGCGGTCAATAAGCGTAGATGTCAAAAAATGGAAACGGCATTGAGATTTACACATAATATTTACAACAAAAAATGCATATCTAAAAACACAAAACTGAGACATTACAAAACACTTATTAAGCCAGAATGTCTATATAGGGCAGAAACGCTCATTTTGAATGGAAAGAGAGACATCGAGGACATTGAAAAGAAGGAAAGAAAAATTATAAGAAAAATCTTAGGCCCCAAACAACTAAATAGTACAACATACCGACTTCGAGAAAACCAAAAAACCAAACAATACACAGATATACATAGCGATATGAGAAAAAGAAGACTTAAGTTTTACGGACACATAAAACGGATAAATCCGAGTAGACTAACTAGACAAATAGTCGAATTTTATGAAAATAGGAGTAGAGCTAAAGTAGAAATAATTAATTGGATGGCAGCAATTAGGAAGGACCTAAGATCAGCAAATATGGTACAAAGTGAAGTTCAGGATAGAGGCTGTTTCAGACATAAAGTTAACGTTTGGAAGGTTGACAAGGGAGAAAAATGTAGGAAGACTGGAACAACTTGGTCTGATGAAAGGAAAAAAGCTCGTAGCGAAAGAATGAAATTAGTATGGGCGCAAAGGAGGGCTAACAACGGCAAACGCCTCTAATTGTACTTCGCGTGGTCCACCAGGACCCATACGTGAATAATAATATTAAAATATTATAATCTCTTTCAACTGTCTTAATATCAAATAGACATTATTTTCAAAACACCGTGAATATGTAATACAGTTGAACCGCTGAAAGATTATCCCTGTCTCATCAATTGATTCTTATATCACAGAAATTGTCTCAATATGTTATTTATATTTTCCCTAATGCACCATACCACCAGTCTCATTATTTTATTCATACACCTGTTACGTATTTGAAAAATCATGAACCGTATAGATGTTACTCTCTTAAAGCAACAATAATATTATAACATCACCCAACTAACTAATTTTCCTATAATGTCATTTTTCTGTTACATGACCGCTTGAAAAACATAGCGAGATTGAGATACCCAAACTTATCACCATACATATTTATTTCATCCTACAACGTTTTATTATTTATGGGTTTTTTATTCATGCGCAGGGTCTCATATCCGCGTTTATAATACGTTTAGGTCCTTTTGGTATATATACATTTTTTTTCTAATTTAAAAATATAATAGCTTAGGTGACTTGATAAAAATTGGAATTGGTCGTATATGCTATTTTGGCGTGTCATTTTTATTTTTCTTCTTATTAATATTTACATACAGTGGATCCCAGAACTATTAGGACAAATATATCGCTATAAGTGTGCTTATAAAAAAATTTTATTAACAAATTTTAAATATTTTTTAAGTATTAAATATTTATAAATTCATACTAACAGAAGAGCTTGATAAACAACCAGCACAGAACTGGCAAGAATTGAATCGAAGTTTAAGTTGGTCCCTTAAAGTTGGTCCCTTTACAAAAACGTAGAAAACGTCCGTTGTGGGATGAAGTTTGCCAACAAGCAGTATTAAACCGAAGTAAAGCACTCAAAGACTGTAACAGTCAAAAAACAGCAATAAATTAAAACATCTTTTTGGAAGAAAGTAAAGAAAAATCGAAGCTAATTAGACAAACTAAAAGAAAATATGAAAACAATCAACTTAATGAAACAGAAAAAGATTTCCAAAAAAAAAACACCCGAAACTTTTACAAAACATTTCAAACTAAATTAACAGTCTATCAACCCCAAAGTCTTTGCTTCCAAAAGAAAAACGGACAATTAGCTTTAATTAACCAAGAGAATTGCAAAGAAGTTGCCAAATATTTTGAAAAAATACTAAACTGTCCTGAGCCCTTAAACAAATTACCAACACTAAACCCTAAACAAACAAACCAAAGATCCATTACCACCGAATCAATATGAAGTAATTAGGCAAATCAAGCGACTTAAAAATAACAAAGCTTCTGGTGAAGATGGAATCGCTACTGAACCTTTGAAATCCGCTGGTCCAGGTACAATCAAGGAAATAACCAAAATTCTACAAGAGGTTTGGCGAACCGAACGAATTCCGGAAGACTGGAAAGATGCTCTAATCCATCCACTGCACAAGAAAGGTGATAGAACGGATATAAACAACTGCAGAGGGATATCTCTTCTCCAAGTTTGTTACAAGATTCGATCTCAATGTCTACTAAACATAACACAGGAACAGTTAGAGCCTAAAATTGGTGAATACCAAACAGCTTTTCGACCGGCAGATACTGAATCTAAAATTGATCCTAAGACATCAAAAACTGTACAATAAAAATCTCGTCTGTACATTTGTGGTTCAAAAGAGCATATGATCCTATTGGCCGCGAATCTTTATTCCAAATCTCGAAAGAACAAGGACTAGATCTGAAAACGCTGGCAATTGTTAAAGCAATATTAACTAGCACAATCTCAGAGCCCTTCGAAATTAAAACTGGGGTGAGACAAAGGGATGGACTTTCGCCACTCTTATTTAACTGCGTTCTAGAAAAAGTAATACAGGAGTGGCGTAAAAACAAGTCGGCCCTCGATATTGACCAACTCATTGAACTGGGGAGAACCAATATCAAAATTAGCAATTTTGACTCAAGATATATAAACGGCACAAAAACATTGATTGAAACCCTAAAAGAAACAGCAGAAAAGGTAGGACTTTTCAAATTTCCTGTGAAAAGGCACAATACATGATCTGCAACAGACTAAGAACACCATTTCTAAAAACAAAATATGGTAACATCAGACGAGTCTCTCAATTCAAATATTTGGGTGAAATAATCATGGAAAATAGGTTGGAAAAAGCGGCCAATAAGGGTAGGTGTCAAAAAATGGAAACGGCATTGAAACTTACACAAAATAATTACAACAATAAATGCACATCTAAAAACACAAAATTGAGACATTACAACACAGTTATTAAACCAAAATGTCTATATGGGGCAAAAACGGTCATTTTGAATAGAAAGAGAGACATCGAGGATATTGAAAAGAAGGAAAGAAAAATCATAAGAAAAATCTTAGGCCCCAAACAAATAAATAGCACAACATACCGACTTCCAGAAAACCAAGAAATTAAACAGTACACAGATATACATAGCGATATGAGAAAAAAAAGACTTAAGTTTTATGGACACCTAAAACGGATGAATCCGAATAGGCTAACTAGATAAATAGTCGAATTTTATGAAAATAGAAGTAGAGCTAAAGTAGAAATAATTAATTGGATATCTGCAATTAAAGAGGACCTACGATCAGCAAATATTACACAAAGTGAAATTCAGCATAGAGGCTGTTTCAGACACACGGTTAACGTTTGGAAGGTTGGCCAGAGAGTATATTGTAGAGTTGTTCTGAGGATTGATTCTAAATAAACTGAAATGTAAACAAAATAATAAAAAAAAAATTAATAATTGATCGAAAATCCAAAAAAACAAAAATATTATGTACAACTGTATAAAAGACTTAGATTATAATTAGTCTTTGGAATTACCATCCTTGACCTTAATCAACGTACCTAAACGTTTTCGCAGGGATACCTTCAAATTTTTTAAAATAATTTTCGTTTTCTTTATTAGTAATTTCATGTTTTCTTGTATTCATTTCCAAATAATACCAAACGTGTTCAACGGAATTAAAATCAGGTGACTCACGCGTTTTAATCACTTTTAGGCAGTTATACAGAATAGCCTTTCGCGAACTATACTCGCTATGTTTGGAGTCATTGTCTTAAATGAGATTATAATGTTCATGTTCTCCGCATTTACTCTCAGTTTTTGCCTTAAAGTATTTAAATGCTTTTGTCTATTATTGCGTCAATACACACTACACCCCCTTCAACCTGTTACCGACCCCTACCGTGTTTAACAGTTTTTAACAGTTAGATAAAAACGTTCTTTGTTGAGCTCTTCGTTAACATTCGCCTCACCATTTGACGCCCATCTGAGCCAAAGATGGTAAATTTTGACTCATCACAGAAAATAACATCGTTCCAATAGTTCTCCAGTTTCACAACGTACTCCTTAGCAAAATCCAGTCCAATTTATATATTTCTTAATTAACGAAGGGGTTTTCTTCGGTCACACGTCCATAATATCCATGTTTTCTTATACAACGGCGTATTGTTTCAGTGCTGACTACTTTTTGAGAATGGTTTTCCACGAATGTTTTGAGCTTAGATGCACTCATTTTAGGCTTTATATGTGTTTTTTTTAACAAAGCGTTGTTCTATTTCATTTAATAATTCCGGACGGTCTGTTTGTTTCTTCGGAAAATGTCTGTCCTTTTTGTAGCATTGCACAATATCACCAATCGTACTTTTAGTTTTTTGGGCAGGAATTTTCCCTTTCATAATGAAATAGCACTAATTGCCTATTTTTAAAACTTTTTTTATTTCGTATTCGACCCATTTTAAGATGTTCCTTTGGCACCAATCTGCCAATTGCTATTTTCAGCAAACATTTCGAAGATTACCGCTTTTCTTAATATGGTTCATCCAGATTATTTTTTTTTTTGTTTGCGCATCTGAATAATTTTGAGCTGTATAAAAATAATATTTATGTTTTTTTCTTAAAATTTTAGAATCAAACCGATGATTTAGGAAGTTTGTTATATAAGAAGTTAAAAGGAGGCAAGAACGGTAAAATATACGAAAAGACAATTTTTTTTGCGAAAATTGGAACTACTAAAATGATTTTTTAAATAGGGTGTTCAAATATTTTTGGAATCTAATGTATATGCCTGAATATGCTTTGTATATACCTGTATATGACCTCTTTCTAAACATTAATTTTTATTTTCAAGCTTCTTAATGTTTTCTCGTACGTCTTGTGGTTTCCCATCCATTCCTTTTCTGAATTATTTTCATAAACAATTTGAATTCTGTGTCAGTTGTAGTTGGTGATATTTTTTCCTTACCATCATTAGTTCTTCGCAGTGCGTTACGAATCATGATTTTCCTTACCTGAAACAAAAAAAAAACATCTATTGTCATGTATATGTATTTACCTCTATATATCTAAAATGGATGGTCTGTATGTAATGTAGAATCATAAAGCATTGTAGAGAATTGTGGACAAATGAAAGATTATTCATATTGAAAAGATTCTACTATTTTTATTAGGATAAATTGATGATAAATTACATAAATTTTTTTTATTAATAATTTACGTGAACAAACAATATTTGTAACTATTCCGTTCGCTATATAATCAAACCAATTCAAAGTAATTCAAACTAATACTAACATCTAGTAACGCAAGTGGATAACCAATATTTTTGGTTTTCTAATTCGGTGTATAGATGTACAGAGTTTTTGGAGTTCCTACCCCGAAGCAAGCAACATATAGTTGACTTTTCGATGGTCAACGAACCCAGATCGTTCGGTTACATGTCCAGTCCAGTTCAGTTACGCTACCCGCCCTATACAAATTTCCTTTCATTTTTATCTATAGCCATTGAGCCACATTGTCTATCGTACAGTAGTATTTAAATACTGTAAGCGGGAAAGATGTAGTTAAGGTATAGAAGTTAATGCGCTATAGCCCCATGGCTATACAACAGCTATACATATGTATAGCCCCATGGCTATATATATATATATATATATATATATATATATATATATATATATATATATATATATATATATATATCGAGGTACAATAAAGCCGATAGCGCAAAAATATTGACCGTGTTCAAATACCTATGTATACCAATTTTCATAGCGATCGGTTATACGGTGTAGAAGTTGGTGTCCTGCAGCGCCATCTAGTGGCAAGTTACAACAAAATGAATAGTATGAAAACCTCCATAAAAAATACTTAGATATGCCAACTTTCATTATGATCGGTCAAACGGTGTCGGAGTTTATCGATCTCTCTAATATATGATATCAGGCGATATCATATATTAGACGTTTACGTTTTTAAGAATCTGAGAGGCTCTATTTCAAGAGATGAACGTTTCCAATCAAGCAACCAAGAAAAATTCTCATATATATATATATATATATATATATATATATATATATATATATATATATATATATATATATATATATATATATATATATATATGGCAGTGCGAAGCTGGATAGTGTGATACGTGGAATCCAACATCTGTCAAATGACCTCCTATTGTATTGACCTCCTAGGACTCCTCCTATATATATATATATATATATATATATATATATATATATATATATATATATATATATATACAGGGTGATTCACGGCGAATGGTACATTAGACATTAATGCATATGAAAATATTTTCTGCGCTGCATTGTTGCCAGATCTACTCAAAACTGATTCTAACTTCATTTCTAAAATATCCTATATGTTATTGCATTTCTAGATTATGTGAACTATTTTGAATCTTTTTTATACAACATATACTATTCCTGAATATACTATTCCTGAAACATTCCTGAATATTATTTACAACCAACATAGCTAGATACCTAAATATTTGAATACGGTTCCTTAATAGGTTGCTTTATTACAATATGACATGAGAATTAATTTATCGCATACAGAGCGTTTACAAAACAGTGACCTTTCGATAAGACTTAAAAATTCATGTTATGTAGGAATTTTAAATGGACCCTTTATAGTGGATATTTATCTACTTTATATAGTATTCCACTTTATGGTGGAATATTTTATAGTGGAGCTCAAAAGAGTAATAAATTCTCTAACTAAAAGTATTAACTGATGATATACCAATTTTTAACGGTTTTCGACCTATAAATAAAAAACCAAAATAATGTAATTAAAGCAAAGATAAAGGTTTATTTTACTTTAGTAAAAGTTACACAAAATTAAAATTAAAAATATAATACTATCTAAAAATCTATTTTTATAGCAAATGTTCGGAACGCTGACCGTTTACCTCCAAACATTTCAACATTCTTAAATGGACCCCTTCCATGACGGCTCTTTTTTTTCCCTGCAATCCCTGCGTTGAGCTCGATCCCAGCTGATGACGGCTGTGAGGCCAGAAACCGGTCCTGGGAGGTACTTGTCTCGGCATGGTGACGGCGACTGATTTGAGACGAGCAGAGGTACGTGGTAGTACGGATGAAAAAATTCTTTTTTTCAAATATCTATCTCCACGGCCCCACTACGCTATCTTTTGAGCAAACCTTATACCTACATCCAAGGTTGTGGGAAAAATGTGTCGCGTAGTTTTTGACTGCCGCGAACATTCACCGTAGGATGGCGCAAGTTTCATTGAGATTGCGACCCGCCTTCGATATAACCAGTTGACTTGATCTTGCTCTGTTCGTTTCGTTTCAGCTGTCTCCCTGCGTTGAGCTCGAGCCCAGCTGATGACGTCTGTGAGGCCAGAAACCGGTCCTGGGAGGTACTTGTCTCGGCATGGTGACGGCGACTGATTTGAGACGAGCAGAGGTACGTGGTAGTACGGATGAAAAATTTCTGTTTTTCATATATATATATATATATATATATATATATATATATATATATATATATATATATATATATATATATATATATATATATATATATATATATTTATATATAAATAATAATAATAATAAAAATTATTATTCACGTATAGGCCCTGGTGGACCATACGAATTACAATTAGAGGCGTTTGTTAGCGTTAGCCTTCCTTTGCGCCCATACGAATTTCATTCTTTCGCTACGACCTTTTTTCCTTTCGTCAGACCAAGTTGTTCCAGTCTTCCTACATTTTTCCCTCTGGCCAACCATCCGAACATTAACCTTGTGTCTGAAACAGCCTTTACCCTGAATTTGACTTTGTGTAATATTTGCTGATCATAGATCCTCTTTAATTGCAGTAATCCATTTAATTATTTCTACTTTAGCTCTACTTCTATTTTCATAAAATTCGACTATTTGTCTAGTTAGCCTACTCGAATTCATCAGTTTTATGTGTTTATACTTAAGTCTTCTTTTTCTCATATCGCTATGTATATCTGTGTATTGTTTGATTTTTTGGTTTTCTCGAAGTCGGTATGTTGTGCTATTTATTTGTTTGGGGCCTAAGATTTTTCTTATGATTTTTCTTTTCTTCTTTTCAATATCCTCGATATCTCTATTTCTATTCAAAATGAGCGTTTCCGCCCCATATAGACATTCTGGTTTAATAACTGTGTTGTAATGTCTCAATTTTGTGTTTTTAGATATGTATTTATTGTTGTAAGTATTTTGTGTAAGTTTCAATGCCGTTTCCATTTTTTGACATCTACCCTTATTGGCCGCTTTTTCCAACCCATTCTCCATGATTATTTCACCCAAATATTTGAATTAAGAAACTCGTCTGATGTTACCATATTTTGTTTTTAGAAATGGTTTTCTTAGTCTGTTGCAGATCATGTATTCTGTCTTTTCAAAGGAAATTTGGAGTCCTACCTTTTCTGCTGTTTCTTTTAGGATTTCAATTTGTTTTTGTGCCGTTAATATATCTTGAGCCAAAATTGCTAGATCATCAGCAAACGTCAGATAATCACTTTTGATGTTGGTTCTCCCCAGTTTAATGGGCTGGCCAATATTCAGGGCTGACTTTTTTTTCACGCTACTCCTGTATTACTTTTTCTAGAACAGAGTTAAATAAGAGTAGAGAGAGTCCATCCCCTTGTCTCCCTCCAGTTTTAATTTAGAAGGGCTTTGAGATGTCACCCATGAATTTAACTTTTGATCTTGTGTGAGTTAACGTTGCTTTAATAATTGCTAGCTTTTTCAGATCTAATCCTTGTTCTTTCAAGATTTGGAATAAAGATTCGCGGTCAGTAGAATCATATGCGTTTTTAAAATCCACAAATGTACAGAGGAGATTTTTATTGTACCGTTTTTGATGTCTTAGGATCAACTTTAGATTCAGGATCTGTTCAGGACAGGATCTGCCCGGTCGAAAACCTGTCCCTGTGCTCTGTCTTATCTAGTAGACATTGAGATAGAATCCTGTAACAAACTGGGTGAAGAGATATCCCTCTATATTTGTTTACATCCGCTCTATCTCATATCTTGTGCAGTGGATGTATTAGAACATCTTTCCAATATTCCGGAATCCGTTCGGTTCGCCAAAGTTCTTGTAGAATTTTGGTTATTTCCTTGATTGTACCTGGACCAGCCGATTTCAAAAGTTCAGCAGTGATTCCATCTTCACCAGAAACTTTGTTATTTTTAAGTCGCTTGATTTGCCTAATTATTTCATCTTCATTCGGTGGTAATGAATCTGTGTTTTTTTATTTAGGGTTTAGTATTGGTAATTTGTTGTGAAGGACTTGTAATAAGTTGTGAAGGACTCAGGACAGTTTAGTAGCTGTTCAAAATATTTCGCAAGTTCTTTGCAATTGTCTTGGTTATTTAGAGCTAATTTTCCGTTTTTCTTATGCCAGTTGTTGTTGCCTGCCGGTTCTGTGCAGGTTGTTTATCAAGTTCATCTGTTAGTGTTGGTTTTATTTTCTTAGGGTCGAACTTTGGTATTAGCAGTCTCTTTTGAATAAGTTTTGGAGGTTTTAAGCTAAGTTTGATTCTAGTCAAGTTGTGATCCGTGACTATGTCGAAATGGCAACATGGTCAATTTGAAATTCACCCATGTACGTGTTTGGGCACCTCCAGGTCTTTTGTTTTGATATTTTCTTCTTAAAATGGGTTGATAATATTTTTAGATTAAACTGCGAACATAGTTCAACCAATCTTCTATCATTATGGTTAGTTCAATTATGAGCTGAAAAACTGCGACTGTTTTTCTGTAGTTTCTTTCTTTCCCTAGTTGGGCGTTGAAAACACCCAATAGAATTTTTACATGGTTAGAGGGAGTTTTAGAGGTAGTCGTTTCCAGAATTTCCCAGGACTTATTTACTTTTTCAGGATTAGATTTATTTTCTTCATTAACTAGGAGATGTGCATTGATTATTGCATAATTTTTGTTAGCACACTTGAGGGATAGTGTCATAAGTCAATTATTTACTGGCTGGACATTAGTTATAGAACCAAGAATATTTCTTGAGATAGCGAAAGCAACACCGCTAAGTGCATTTAGTTATTTTTGCCTTGGTTCGGGGTTGCTTATTTTGAAATATTAGCAGCTGTCCATTAATATCTAATGGAACTTTCACTATCCACCACCCTTCACCCGTCCAGTACCTTAGGGGCGAGGTATACTGGAATATATATATGTATATATATAATTTATTTTTAAGGTAAAAATATAAAATATATTGAATTTAAAGGCCTCTTCAAGGTTAATATGAACTACCTGTAATTTAGTTAGTAAACAGCAATTAAGTTAAAGTGATCATAAAATGTTCGTACTGTTCATGAAATTACCGTTAATTTTATTATTAAGATGGATATTTTGGGAGATTGCATGTTAAAAGGGCAAGGATAATGCTTGTAGAAGATCGTTTAATAGCATAATATAGGGAACAGTTAATATATAATATCGATTTATAATAAAATGGACCTGGTAAATAAAATAAAAATTTATAACTACTAAAATGATTTATGATTGGCGTTAAGGTAATTGTATTTAAAAAAATATAACAAATAGTATTTCGTAAAATTTGTACTTTGTAGAAATTGCCATAGAGAAGAAAGTACGATAGTCAAATGAGTTTAGTTATTCAAGTTAGTTTTCTTCATTTCTTCTTTTATTCGTAAAAGTTAATTTTATTTATTGAGATAACCGTAAAACACCTCATCTAGTTTTAACAGTTTAACATTTTTCGAGTTTATGAGCAATAATCAGAAGTGTGTTAGCAAAAGGCTCACTATCTTGTTGAAAGAAAACATTGTTTATATCCACATTTATCATGTAGATATAAACGCATTCCATTTGGAAAAACGCATTCAAGTCTAATTTAAAACAAAATTTCATTTGTTGTTAGTTTTATGTTGTTTCGCGATCTGTCTAACAAATTTAATTATTTTAAAATCAAATTGTGAATCAAGCCAATCGATTACATAGTGACGAAAAATTGTTTCAGTTGTTTATTTTCAGTTCAATTGTGATTATGTTGTAAGTTCATTGTAATCGTTTCATGAAATGAATTAAGTTTCGTTGTTTTATCTCACATTTACATATTTACCTACGAAACACGATGAGTTTTAAAGTAACAAATGTTTATACAGTAACAAGTGAATCAATTGTCCATTTTCAATTAAAGTGTGATTCTTCGCATCGCATATTTTGTCGCAATCCACACAATTGAATTAAATTGACACAATTTAAACGCAGTGCAATGCCGCCAATAAGACGGAGTATTTTGGTCGCAGAACTCGCAATGCTACAAAACAAACGAATTTTCGATCTAATCGAACTTCAGAGCAACGCGAAGAGCGAAATTAAATTGAATGGAATAGATTATCACAAACACGTTTAGCACAAAAAATTCAGCGGCAAAATGTAAACGAAGATGATATGAAGATCGAATGAGACATCATCTGTTAGTAGAAACCAATCGCGCTAGAATAAATTTGAATAATCGTGCAAAACAATAAACACAAAAAAACAGACAAACAAATTTTTAGTTTGTTTACTCATTTCTAAAGCTTTTCACAAATGTATAAAACGATCACAAACAAATTTATTGAAATTTGGACAGGACGTCTGCCGTTACAAACAGTTACAGGATCAACTAGTTACAAATAAAATATATGGTTATAAATAAAGGCGTGTTAAAAATATTCTTTGTTTCTGTACGTACTAACATTTTTGTTTTTAAACTAACCACAAAAATTATCATCATTTAATATTTCTTAACCAGTACCATACCGGAGCGGTCGAAAGTGTAGAAACATTTTTCTAAGATTAAAAACGAAGCGTCCGCGCAGTGCCTTAAATCTCCTAAAAAAATATCCATGAAAGGCTCAAATACAATCAGTGGGTTAGTAAGACATCCTGAACAAATCCATAAGATTTCGATAAAAATACAAAGTGAAACACAGAAACATCCACTTCAGCCAGCTGAGGCACTGGTATCGAAGATGCGCAACTATCGGAAAACATAAGCAGTCCTTTGGCGACACTTTATCGATGGTCTCAAAATTCGTCAAATTACTAAAAAGGATTTGAATCTCTTCACCTAAGAGGATTTAAATTACCTAAGAATGTAATGTCCGATATAATGACATTCCCATGTACGACAAACCAAATCGGCTCGATTCAGCCTGGTATGGACAAATTTAAGAAATCGAAGATATTTCAACATTTGTATCCACATGTGTATATCATACAGATGCTGCGGTTTACAATTTGGGGCTTGTTTATATCCCGGGTCAATGCAGAGCTACGAGAGCGATTGTAGAAAATCGCTTGGAAGAATTTGGCTTGTGTTTTGAACAAGACGTCGTAGCTGTGACTAATGATGGTCCTCATGGTTAAATTCAGATGCAAAAGCCGGACTGAGATGGTCCTATTCTTAAATCACGCTATACATTAATCTGTTTACGCCACTTTTTGCAATAAAAATGAAATCAGCGAAGATAATGTGGTCGAAGCTGGGATATCAACGAATCGAGCTTCAGAACCAAGCATTTCCAGAGGGGAAAGTGATGGTGATGGTAATCTATTTACGACTGTTGTCGTAACGAAAGTTGGAATCTGATTTAACAACCAATGTGCAATACACTCAAAATATTGACAAAGTTTTACAAGAAACCCGGACCTAGGTCAAACTATTTTGAAAGAGTCATTTAAAAAATGTCACGCTGCAAAACCATGTAAAAGATGAGCTTGGACATGAGTTGAATTTGTTGTTAGATGTGCGTACGAGATGAAACTCGTTGATGCAAATAGTTGACCAATTCCTAACACTCAAAAATGTGATGGAAAAGTCATTGATTGAATTGAATATGCCTTCAATATGGAATGATGATAATTCCGGCGTTCTAGCATAATTTTTGGACGTCTTACATCCAATAAAATTGTCTGTTAAGGCTTTATAGAGAAAAGGGCTACGATCCTGATGTCAGAGGCAGTAATAGACGTGCTGATTAATAAACTAGAATCGATGGAATACGATTTAGCCATAAAGTTTTTGGAATATCTTAAGAAGAAGATTAACGACAGGCAAAATGTTAAGCTGATTTCTTTAATCACGTACCTTCCCAACCCAATGGCTTTTCAGAATAATAATGAAAGAATTATACGCAATTGCAGTAAAACAGCTTTGATCAAATTTACAGAAGAACTGCATAACAGATTATTTCCTAGCAGCCAGCCGAAGATGACGTCAAAATCCAAACATAAGATAATGAATACTGTCCTATGTCATAACTTGAATGGCAAATGAAACTGAAAATTACTTCTGGTATTATTTCTTTGTTTTTTTAACGAAAACCAAACCTTAAAAATGTATATAAAGCTTTAATTATAGTAAATCTAACTTGGACTGAAAATGAACGGGTTTTCTCGTTATCTAAACTTCGTAACTAAGATAAGAAACCGATTATCAGATAAATAATGTCCTTGTATTTTTAAAAGCATATTGCATTCAAAATAGGGATCAATATGTTAGCGGTTCAAGTGGTTTCCCGTTTTGGTCTCGATTTATTTTTCTTATCCTATGTTTTTAAGGCCCGGTTCTATAATGCAAGTATATACCTGGTATAAGCTGCACTTGGAATAAAGTTTGAAACGCCCCGTCTACAACCCCCCCCACTGCTATTCTCGCTAGAAATCGACAGATTATAGTTATCCCCTTGAATTTGGGCGGATATACTCCCAATATAGTTATTCTTGCTTTCTGTTGGCCAGCTTCGGTTGTCAGTATTAATAAACATAACCTGTCCTTTATTTATATTCCATAATTTTATGCATTTTTAATTATAACAGTGAAATAAATAATTGATATGGATCCCATAAATTTAAACATTTTTGATTCTGATGAAAGTGATTTTGAAGACGTAGTTTTAATTCGACGGCCCAAAGTATTTAAACATCGGTATGAAAAAACATAAATATATAGTTATGCGATTTTTCATGTAAAATCCATTTTTAAGGCTCGATTATTTCGTCGAATTTGACGACCTGGCATTTTTTAAACGTTTTCGTTTACAAAAACGAACTTGTGCAATGTTGCTGAGTTTTATTGAAGATGAAATTAAATCTTCAACAGATCGTAATCGTGCGATAAAACCTGCAACAAAATTGTTTCTGCAAATACAATTACAACAAATACAAATACAAATACAATAAAAACATCTGCAAATACCATTGTCACCAAGGTAACTTTAGTAATTGCATCATTATTTAGAAGGTACATCAAGTTCCCAGAAACAGAAGCAGATCGCCACAAGCTAAAGGAAGAATTCTATGCTGTTGTAAGGTTTCCTCATGTTATCGGTATTATCGACTGCACTCATGTTCGTATCATTTCACCAGGTGGAAATGAAGCAGAAAGGTACCGTAACAGGAAAGGGTATTTTTCATGGAATGTTCAAACAATATGTGATGCACGCCTACGTATAATGGATATTGTGCACTGTAGCCTGGATCAACTCATGATCAAACCATCTACAGCAACAGCAGAATTAAAGGGAGGCTGGAGAACAATGAATTCCACACATCAATAATCTTAGGTGATAATGGATACAGCAATACCAACATCCTAATAGTACCTTTACAATACCCAAATACTTCTGAACAAGAAACTGTGTAGAAAGATGTTATGGACTTTGGAAACGCAGGTTTTCTATTCTGGCTAATGGTATGCATGTGTCTTTGGAATATTCCAAGGCGATACTAGTTGCAACTGCTATTCTGTACAATCTTGCAATAGATGAACATGAAGAAGAGCCACCAGTCGAATACAACATGAGCTGCAAATTGAGCCTCCTATTGTTCAAAATCATGATGTCCCTGAAAACAACAGAATGCGAACATCACTGATGCAAAACCATTTTTCAAATATGACATAATTTCATATGATTTAATTATGTTGTGTACTGAAAACAATGTATTGTTTGTTTTACTTTGTATTTTAGTATGTAATTTGGTCTCCTTAGGCCTGTTTAGCTATGTAGCTATTTTGTGCACTTATCATTATATATTTTGTGCAACAAATAAATACTTATCTATAAGGATTGTAAATTGGAAAATTTCCGAAATAAATTTATTTACCTAATTATGTTGTTTATAAACGTCAAAATAAAAGAAAAAAAGGAAGTGCATTTTTGAACGTTAATACATCAATTTCTAAAATAAATAAAACCCCTTAATGCTAAGTATTTATTCGTTATCATAGATGCTAGCTAATTATGTAATATTCACATCTGGAATGCCTGTCTGGTTGGCCATACACTGTGATTGGCAAATAAAATTAATTAAGATGGCTGTTACTTTCTTCTCTTTTGAGTTAAGCATCCAATATTTTCATTTCCAAGTGATGTTTTTTCTTCCAAGCATTTTTCTTTCCTTTCTGATTCCTCCAGAAGTGCCATTTGGAAATCAATGAACTCAATCTTTTTCTGGCCAACTCTTCAAACACTTTCCCACTGCGTCGTTGCTACAACTTGGAAGAAACTGATTTGCTTTGATCTATGTAGGTGTTGCACCTACATAATGTAGGTGCCGCAGTATTATATATATGTGGGTGTGATATATAACTGGTGTGTATTTCATGAACTACAGTTACAATTTGCCTATAATTATTAATTACTTTTATTTATATATTGGCACTAGAAGATTCATCTGTAGTACCTCCAACTGCCTTATATTATATTATTCTACAAAAACCTCAGTGATGGGGCTTGCAGTGTCTTTTGCGACTGGCAAATCTGTATTTACTATAAAATATATACATAAGACAAAATAACTGATTGCATAAAAACATATAAAATAACCCATACCAACATCAGAATAATACAATGCTGTTGCCCCAACAACAATCAAAGCTATCACCCTATTTCCAACACCATCTAACGTTATTTCTCTCGTTGGGCCCCCACCTGTTTTGTACATATATTGTTTCTGTTCCGCATATTCCTTCTTTACTGATTTTTTTTTAACGAATCCCATTTGCTACGCAACATTTTGGCAGTTCTTCCTGTACCACAAACTGCATTGGACCTTCCTTCAATCAATCTCCATTCTATATCTTTAGTATTATTGCAAAGGGTGTCTGTTTTCTTACACTCTGGAATAGAATAATGCGAAGATCACCGGTACTATGTAAGACAACTTTATACGTACCGACAATTTAATTACTTGCCTCAACCAAATCGACTAACAGAACAATTTCATCAATCGTAAAATTATTGCACCGCTTTTTCTCCATTTTAATAAGATGAAATAATATTTTTATAAATCGAATAAAACAATTTTATACTTTATCTATCACATTTATTTTTTAAATTATGTGAGTATAGTTTCGTAAAACGCTGTTACATTCTCAAGAACTACTTTAAAACTAAGGTATTACAGCTGTTTATCATATATGCCAAATTTTACACTTTTATTGGGGTTAATTTCTTAACAATATTTTAAATAGTAGGGAATTTCGAAGATCTGTCTAATTATTTAATAGCTGTCTAGACGGGTCTTTATTATATTTACAAATTCCAATTGCTTCTAAATTGTTTATTTTTTTGCTTTTTGGCGCTGTACTGTAAATCGTTCTACGAAACTATAGTCACACAAATTTAAAAATAAAAGTGATAGATAACAAAGCATAAAATTGTTTTATTCGATTTAAAAAATTAACTATCACAAAGTAACGGACAAATCAATCAATAATATTTTTATAATTTCCAAACCGTTCACGTTAGGTTAGACTTATAAAATGTTATAATTTCCCATGCCTTCAACTGTCAACGATGGCGCAATCCCACCGACTATTTTGACATATTAGAACTACCTCGGCTTATTTTAGGTATAACTAAAGGCGTTGTAGGCAACAGGCCAACACCAAATATACTGAGAAAAATACCTGGTATAAATTATTCCGAGTATAACTGTTCGCCGTTTATACTTGGTTTATAATTGCATTGTAGAACCGGCCCTAAGGCTAATAAACTGTCTATTTTCAAGTTGATGTACTTTATCCGTTGCATTACCCAGAACTTCTCTTAATTATATGATTTGTACACAACCTTAATGTCCACTTTTTTTTGGATGTTTTAGTCAGTAGAAATAATAAAAATAAGATAGATTTTGATATTTTTAGAAAAAAACACCACCTCGAGATGTATGCCTAACGATTGGAGTTATAGCTTCCAAAATAAAATGGCTTGTTTAAATTTTATGGTAAATAGATTATAAATTTTCCTTTAAACAAAGATAATTATAAAAGAGAATTAAAATTAATTAGGGGCGTATCCGAAGTGAACGGTTATAATAAGAACATGGTAGAAAAATTAATTAGAAAACGTAAGTTTAGAAGGTTATTGAAAGAATCTTCGACTTTTAAAAAGAATCAGAACAAAAATAAATTCATTGTAAACACACGTTACATTGTTAACACGAGGGCTAGACAAGATTTTGAAAAAAACGGACATTAAAGGCGTATTCAAATCATATAATAAATTAAGAGAAATTCTAAATAATCTAAAGGATAAAGTAGATCAACATAAAAAGTTCGAGATTTACGAAATTAATTGCCAAGATTGTGATCGAAGGTATATTGGGCAAACAAAAAGACCCCCATTAAGGAGATATAAAGAACACATTGCCCACATCAGAGATGGGAGAAATGAAAAATCTTCTCTTGGCCAACATGCAATCGAACATGACCACAATATGGACATTAGTAACTTAAGACTGGTTAAAAGTGGAAATAACAATGGGGCTTTGGGTGCACATGAAAACATTCAAATAGAAAAATGTAAGAAAATCATGACCCGGGATAAAGGACCTGTTACGTTCAGTCAACTTTTTAAATTATTAATGTAAGGCTCAGTAAACTTCACGGTTCATGATTTTTACACGTTTCATTAGGTAGGGTTATCATATAAAAAGAACGAACATATAATAATATATAACATATAATATATAACATATAATAAAAAGAATATATACATTATATATATATATATACATTTATATATATAACATATAATAAAAAGAAAGAACATATAAAAAGAATGATGCTAACATGCTTAGCAAAACGTGCGTCCAGAAGTTTGAAAAAAAGATTAGGTGTTTAGTGGTAAGTCTCTTCGAGTTTGATTATATATTGATTAAATTTATATGCTTTTGTTTTCAAAGAAATTGTTCTGAAATCTTAAAAAGAATACCACATATTACAAATCCTTCATTTCGTTGACGACAAGTTTATTTGAAAGGTTTTATTACAATAATATCAATAACAGAACCGAATTCTTCATCAATGTCGCAGTAATAAGCCAGCATTTATAATTGAATAAGTTCGCTCGCGTTAGTTATTAGAGTTGGAGCAAATTGGGTCGTCCCTAAACGAAGCTGTTCAGTCCAAACCTACTGAAATTGATTAGTACTTGTTCCATTCGCCGCGTCTGCTTCTTGTCCAGAATTAATTCGATATGAACCTATTAGTGTTATGCATGTCCCGGACACGCGTATCACTTGTGGCGAATAATGTTATGGACTCAGGGGAGTAGAGGAGGACGCAATTTCATTCAGTACAGCAGGATACATAACAAAAACGTTTGCTGCAGAATTGTACATTTGAATATTAATTCATAATAATAAATATTTAATTTACCAGGCCCGTCCACAAATAATTGTTACTCACGTAGCAAGGGGTAGAGCAAGTCTCACCCTACAATTTTAATTGTTTATAACATTTAAAGAAAACAAGATTAGTGTTTCTATACCATAATATGTTTATTTTGTGTTAATTAATTTGTGAAAAGCACGTCAATCAAATATGAACTATTAACAGCAACGCAAATTTGGACCATTTTTATCACATCGTAATGTTTTGTTACACCTTAATAGCTGCTCGGATGCTGTTCGTTCGTAGGCTTTATTTAGTAGTTGTTACGGGTTCAGGAAAAATTAAACAAACGATAAAAGCCAATTTAATAAGCCAGATTGGCAAATGGTTTATCAAAAAATGTATATACATGTGTAAAACTTAATCTTGTTAGAATCCTTTAAAGCTTTATTTCTTTCCTTCCGCCATTTATTCTTAGACATCACATGTTCTAATTATTTTAGTATATGTTTCACTATAGCGTCATTCTTCTCCCAGCTAGTAGCAAATATCACGATAATATTTTATATTTGGTTGGCTTTGTCTGTATGTTTCCTCTTTTCCCTATCATTTGGATTTTCTTTTATTTTAGCTTAGTTACGTGTCCTTTATATTTTTTTGTGACATAAAGCGTTATTTCTCTAATTTATTTTTGTCTGTTAAGTTGGTACTTTCATTTCATTAAGTTGATTGTTTCCATATTTTCTTTTAGTTTGTCTAATTAGCTTCGATGTTGCTTTTCTTACTTTCAAAAAAACGTTATAAGTTATTGCTGTTTTTAATTGTTTCACTGTTTGAATGCTTTAACTTCGGGTTAATACTGCCTGCTCGCAAACTTCATCACACCACGGATGTGGTGGGATGAAGGGGCCAGTTGAAGGGATCGGTGGGGCTCGTTCCCAGTCAAGCACCGAAGAAAAATGTTCATTTAGGCGGAGACGATATATATCGACCGGAAACGAGCCTTACCCATATATTTTTAAAATTTTGTTCGTTAGGCAAATTTATTACAGAAAAGAATCACTGAGAAATTTGTCTCCGTTTGGTTTTTTGTTTGTACTCAGTAATTCTTTATTTACATAAGAACACATATTTTTGATATTTTTTGAGTTATAGATCATCGCGAAAAACCAAAAGAAAAGAAAAAATAAAAAATAGATGAACACGCCATAATCATTCAGACATTATTCACATTTGTTTGTCCCAAATATACAAATTCTCCCACGCTTTCAAATGTCATTCTTCCTAGTCCTGTATCAATTTCTATTTCCGGAACCATTTCTTAGGTACCTTGTACTATCATTAGTTTAGTTTTCTTTTGATTGAATTCTAAACCAAAGTTATATGCCCCTCCATTAACCTTCTTGTCACTTCCTTCAATTCCACAGGTCAACAAATTTAAACTTTTATGAGGTAATATTGATGAAAATAGGTATGAAGTATTTTCTAGTCCTAAATCCGAAAATGATAAGATAATTACAGTAACACGTAGAGTTTTCTTTGTTACAGGGGGTCGGTGGTGGGGAAAAAATGGAGGCATATTCTTACAATCTAATATTTATTTATTATAAACATGTAAAACGTGTTGATTGATGATTATGGGAATAAAAAATATATTACATGAGATGTCATGCAGCGGCAAACACTTTCACTTCTTCTTCCTGTGTTCTATAGCATCATCTCTTTTTAAAAAACAGGAGTAAACGCCCATCGTATATGGACACAAGGACATACGACACCCTGGTATTTCATAGGCTTTCAAGAGTTCATCTGATAGGTTTTCATAGTTTTTATCTTTCTTATTGCCCAAAAATTATTTCACTACACTTACAAAACACTTCCAAGCTGCCAATTCCTTTTCATTTAATCGTTCCTGAAAAGGGAAATCAGCTAAAAACTTCCTTATTTGAGGTACAATAAATAAGCCTTCTTTCAGTTTTGCATCACGTAATTGAGGAAATATTAATTTTATTGTCCATGGCTTTGACAAAGTTTTTCATTAGTCAAAACTTAATATCGAGAAGTGGAAGAAATACCCATTTTAGGTTAACAAGGTGAATATATTTTCTGTTTGATAAAGAAGGTTTTAAAGAAAATCTATGAGGCCAATATTTCTTACTATGATGTTCTTTTGTTACCCTACTGTCCCATAGACACAAAAAACACCATTATTTTGTAAACCCCGTTGAAGCCCTAGCAATATATCTATCACTTTTCAATCCCCACATATATCCCACTGATTCTGTTTATATTTAACGCGTTTTAATACGGTTGCTAAGTTGTCACAGGTTTTTTTCATTGTCACTGCATGGGCTAAAGGAATATATGGGTTTTTGTTTCCATTGTGAAGCAAGACATTAACTTATTCGCATACTTGACTGTACAGTAAAGAGACAGAAGCAAACTAAACTACAAAAAATAATATAACTACCCTTAAAGGTTCGTAGAATACTGTGGAAATACCCCTCTACGATCCGGTGGGAATTCCTACATCGTCCAATACAAATCAGGTAGAAATAAAAGAGAAGCAGGCATTTGAAAATGGAACGTACTAGGCCATTTCTATGAAAAGGTGTCTTAATAACTGTCTAAACGAAAGGCAAAAAGAAAATTCTCATCAATGTTACAAAAATCATGTCAACGTATGTTCTTTCTCACTTCTCGCAATCATTGCCATATAGTCGTCATATAATAATTTACGCGGATGATGTGATCCAGTTATAGTAACAGAAAATTTCAATATTATGATTCACTGATGGTATAAGTATTGCTGCTCTATTTATATTAGAAACAATGTACGATATGATGTTGTAACCTCTTTTTTTGGCCTATTTGGATTACGGCTACAGGAGCCGTTCGCCGGAGGCAGTTGGGTGGTCATGGATGGATCTCGTAGACACTTCGATCAGGGCACCACCCAATTTTTCGGAATTAAAAACAAAACTGTTAAAGTGGGAAAAAAGTCTATCTACACCAAAAGTGACTCAATTAACTGTAAAAGTTATTTAATTTTTCACAAGCACAAATTCGAAGAAAAACAAAAAATAAAAATATTAAATATAAATAATTATACCACAAAAAAAGGAATTAAATGTAATTCTTAAAATTATCCTACTTGACTAGGCATAATAAAGATAAAGAGCTTTCAAATGCATACACCAACACTGGGCTAATCCAAATAAAAATCAAGGGAAAACAAACGAATTATAATAAAGGTAGGAAGTTGTGGAACAATTCATTAGCAAAAAAAGGTAATGGAACCAATGTTGTAAAGATGACATACACAATAGGGTAACGAGAATTGTAAGAGATAAGTCGCCCGATGGAAAAAGGACTCTAGAATGCCCAAGAAAAGTGTGCGATGATTTGAAAGTCAGAACAATACTGAATACTGAATGCAAGCTGAAAGAAGAAAAACAAGATTACATTGTGTGGTTTGTTTGAAATCATTAATCTATGAAAACAAACCACGCATACTTATTTATTGCAAATAAACATACGAAATTGAGATTATTTAATCCCGCCCTGTAATAGAAGTTGTGCTGGACATTTAAATAATGCCATATTCAGAACGTAATGTTATCGATCCTACCTCAATATAAATATAAAAAATATTCTACCTCGATATGGCTTTTGTTAAATTTAATTTCAACATCGTGTCGTAGAATTTGCAAAAATTCTATGAATATTCAATTTATAATTAAATAAAATTTTTCAATCAAATTAAAAATATTTCATAGAACGGCCACAAAAATATCGTTGATTTACAAATAATCCATTTTTCAAAATCAAAATGTATAATTAACTTAGTTTTCATATGTGCACTTTTATATCCAACTACATTATATGTATATAAATACGGCAATTCCAGGAATAATACGCGAAATGTAAACCTTTCACGTTTCCCATATTTCATAATATACACGCTCGTATTTTTTCTTATTCATTTCAGTTATATTTATGTATAACTGATAATCAACAAACAATAAGCTTGCAGCTTCTTTTATATATTAATTTCGTGCGGGAATTTATTATTAATCAAAACTACTTAAGTAAAAAAAACTACATTTTTCATTTCAAGCTACGAAAGTACTGATAATCATAATAGCAATTCGGTAATTGAAGATAGTAAAGGTGATAAAAGTAACGAAGATAATTTTGTCTTCGAACTGGAAAATATGCCAGAAGATTAAGAATTTAAGGATGTTATTATAGACAAACCGCAGGAAGAAATTTCCTTAACATTCAAGCGGGCGCGCGGTCATTTATTACAGAAGTAAAATGTAAAGTTCTAGTTTTTTATAAAGTTTGTAATTATTTCGTTACATATGTCTTGGTTTATCACAAATCAAATTATTTCAATGTGATATATGAAGTGTGTACCATAAATAAAGTATTGAGACTGGTGGCATAGTGTATGATCTGGCAATACTGTTGACTTTCCCTTTAGAGGAGAGATAAGTTATCATCTGATGCGTCTTCAGTACAAGTTTGAACTTCCTCTGTAGCAACCCTTTTCCTAAATAAGATTTTCTAGAGCATTCTGGAAATGAGCGTCCACAATTTGGACAAACGGTGCGTTATCATTAGAATACCTCCGGTGAGTAGAGATCAATATTTATCACAAATTAAAAAAAAAACATTGAATAAACTTGACTTTAAAAAAAATAATCTATTTTTTAATATAAATATACAAATTATTATTTTAGAACAGAATTTTAACAAGCGACGTGTTGAAAAGAGATCCGTACTTAATTTTAACCAAATTAAAAACATTTCTCGGTATAGAATAAGGAAAGAAAACATCGCTACTTAATAAATAAACCAGCAACTCAGTGAAATACGCAAATAAATAATGTTTGCGATTTTATATAGAGATAGAAAGTTATATAAAGGCTAATTGCAAAAAATAAATAGTTAAATAAAATAAAAGTCAAAATACGCCAAATGTTTCTAGGGTTGCCAAGCGTCTACGAGAAAAGGATTATTTATTTAAAATCAGATAAAGGAAATAAGGTTGTAGTAATGGACAAATCTCATTATGTTGAAGAATTAATTCAAGTGGGTCTATATAAAAGATAAAATAAGAATCCATTGTCAAAAATGGTTAATGAAGTGAAAAATATGTATATTGAAATCTTGTAACAACCTTATTTCTCCTTCTTTGGAAAAGAAATTCCATTCGCCAAATCCTACAGTGCCAAGATTATTTGCCTAAAATTCAGGCAAAGTGGTCAAGTAGGCAAAATGGTTAGGAAAGGAATTTAAACATTTTCCAAACCACCTATCTTCCAATTTTTTGAAAAATTCAACACGATTTATAATGGGAATCGAAAACACACTATTACAGGAAGATAAAGTCTTGGTATCATTTGATGTAGCAAGTGAACGTAGCCAACTGATTCATGACCAATTTTGAAACAGGCGAATAATCAATTCAGTTATAGTTCATTATATAAATATATATATATATATATATATATATATATATATATATATATATATATATATATATATATATATATAATATATATATATATATATATATATATATATATATATATATATATATATATATATATATATATATAAATATATATATATATATATATATATATATATATATATATATATATATATATATATATATATATATATATATATTTATATATAAATATATATATATATATATATATATATATATATATATATATATATATATATATATATATATATATATATATTCATCAGCCTGTATCGATTCACTGCAGGATGAAGGCCTCTTCAGCATGCTTCCAACGTTCACGGACCTGGGCTTTCCTCTGCCACTCGGGTCCAATATACTTAACGATGTCATCGTGCTTTCGGTCTTCTTCGCGGACGTTTGCGATCAAGCGGTATCCACTTCAGGTTTGCCCTGATCCATCCCATGTCATCCCATCGCTTCGCCATATGGCCTGCCCATCCCCATTTCAATTGCTTTACTCTTCCAATGATGTCACAGACTTTTGTTTGTTCCCTGATCCATGCGCAGGACTTTCTGCCTCGTCTTGTAATGCCGAGCATACATCTTTCCATTCCTCTCTGTGCCACCCGAAGTTTTTGAATTGATTGCGATGTGAATGTCCAGGTTTGACTTCCGTATGTCATAACGGGTAGAACGCACTGATCGAAGACTTTTCTTTTCAGACAAAGCGGGAGTCTGCTCTTAAACACCATGTTGAGCCTACCGCTACCCGGGCGGTATTCCCCTCCATTGAAATCATCTGCCCAAGATAAATAAAGCTGCCCACAATCTACAAATCCCTTCCTAAAACTGAAATTCTTCTATCCTGAGCGAAGTTATTGAACATAACCTGACTCTTTTTCAGGTTTATTTTCAAGCCAAATGGTTCGCCAGTCCTTTGCAGTTCTTGTATGCGTCTTTGCAGCCCCTCTGGGTCTTGTGAAATGAGAATAATATCATCTGCAAATCTAAGATGGTTTAATTTTGCACCATTGATCTTTACACCATCCTGTTCCCAATCCAGTTTACGGAATAGCCGAGTCAAGGCCAGCCGAGAAAAGAATAGGCGATATTGCGTCACACTGCCGTACACCTCATTCTACATTAATTCCCATTTCAAGATCATTAAGGTGAATTGTGGCTGTAGCTCCATCATATAACGATTCTAATAGGTTTACATAGGCTCTCTCTACACCTTGGCTAAGCAGTGCATTCATTATCGCATGCTTTGACATGGAATCAAATGCTTTTTCGTAGTCGATAAAAGCCAAGCACAGTGGCATGGTGTATTCGTTGTGCCTTTCTATGACCTGCTGTACAACCGGGATGTGATCCATTGTACTGAATCCACTTCTGAAGTCTGTTTGTTCTCTTAGTTGTGCGTCATTCAGTTCTATTAATATTCTATTAAAAATTATCTTAGTGAAAACTTTGTGCATTACTGATAGGAGGCTTATTGGACGGCAGTTCTTTAAACCTTCCTGTGCGTCTTTTTATGTAAAAGGATGACTTCTGCATTTTACCATAAGTCAGGTACTTTTTGTTCTTTCGAGACATTTTGAGTATAATTTTGCCAGTGTTTTATGTAACGTCCGACCACCAGCTTTTAGCATTTCGACAGTTACACCGTCCTTTCCTAGAGCCTTGCCGTTTTTCATCGATTCTATAGCATTTGTTACTTCCTCCACTAGGATATCTGGCATTTGGTCTTCCGTGGGTATTATTGTCTTTGATTGGTTCTGATCTTCATATAACTGGGAATAACATTTTCTGACAATCTCTAACATTTGGGTACGTGCCCTGCACACTGTGCCATCCTCACGCCTTAAAGCATATATTTGTGTTCTTTTGTTTCTTAGCTTCTGTTTAACTTTGTTAATTCCTTTGCATTCTTCCAGGGTTTTTTGCACTAGCTGCATATTGAATCGATACGTTTCTGATAGTTTCCTTTGATACGTTTCCTTATAGTTATATATATATATATATATATATATATATATATATATATATATATATATATATATATATATATATATATATTTATATATATATATATATATATATATATATATATATATATATATATATATATATATATATATATATATATATATATATATATATATATATATATATATATATATATATATATATATATATATATATATATATATATATATATATATTTATATATTTATATATATATATATATATATATATATATATATATATATATATATATATATATATATATATATATATATATATATGAACACTTTTGTTGGTTGCTTGACCGAGAAGAAGCCCACCTATCCCTTCAACTGGATGACATATGTTTCGTCTCTCGAGGCTCCGACTCATCGGGGCGCCAACATCGCCCTATCCACAGCCAGTAACCCATGTTTTCGATGACTTCCCATCAGATGGCGTATATATGTAGTGTTAGATTTTCTTGGACTGCGTCCAATGAGACAGCAGTAGCTGAGTGTCATCACACACCCAACCGTTGGGTTCCACAATCTCATGTGGAATACAAAACAACCTGCGTCTCCGCTTAAATGAATATTTTTTTGTTTCCCGTAATAATAATACTTCCCGAAACGTTCACGTTAAAAGTTTGTATATTTTTTTAGAACATTTTTATATTTTTAAAATTTTGTTCGTTAGGCAAATTTATTATAAAAAAGAACTACTGAGAAATTTCTCTCCGTTTGGTTTTTTGTTTTTACCCAGTGATTTTTTATTTACATAAGAACAGATATTTTGATAATTTTTGAGTTTTAGGTCGTGGCGAAAAACCCGAATAAAGAAAAAAATATTTCAATGTACTGTTGTTGAGATAATTCCCGAATTATCTCAACAAAAGTACATCGGTCAACTCACTTCGACTTTTGGCGATGAAACGCTATGAGTATATTACTGAATTAGTGAATTCAATCATGGTTGTCATTCGCTCACGGACACATTTAAAGAGGGTCGTTTAAAATCTGTTGTTGTGGCAGAAAAATCGATACTATGGGCGAACTAATAAAGTAAGATCGTCATGTGATATGCAGTGAGATTGGGGCATCTGTGGGGATAAGTATGACTAGCATATACAAGATTTTACTTGAATCTTTAGCCGTTAAAAAGATTTGTGCGCGTTGTATTCCGCATAATTTGATAATCGCTCAAAAAAGCCTCATGTCGATTGGTGCAAAGAAATGTCCCACAAATACAATCATGGTGCGTAAAAAGCCGTGCATGATATCAACACAGGTATCGATCTAGGCATATAAGCCCGAAAGTAAACAAAAGTCGACTGTATTGGTCTTTCAAAATGATTCAACCGAACAAAAGTAATTTGCGCAAGAAGCTTTTCGAAGCCAATAGTCGCCTGTTTTTTGGGATAAATGGGCAACTGGCTACAATGCCACTAGAGAATCGTAGAATAGTTAATTCTGAATGGTACACAACCATTTTTTTGCCAGAAGCATTTCAAGAAATAAAAAAAAACTAACGACACAGGATCATTCTTCATCATGACAACGCTCAGAGCTATAACACATCGGTCCGAACAACTCAATATTTGACCGGTCAAAACATTGAATTGATAGGTCATCGCAGTATAGTCCTGATTTGGCACCCAACGATTTGGTCAACGATTTACGACGCTAAAAGAAGCGACTGATGCATTCAAAATACATGTTTTAGAGATACCTTAATCGGAATGGAAAAAATGCCATGAAAATTAGTTTAAATGTATCCAAAAGTGTATCTATCATAGCGAAGAATATTTTGAAAACCCAAAAAAAACATTTTCAGTGATAAATATTTATTTTTATTTATTATTGCGGGTACATAAAAAGCAACCCTCGTATCAGTAACTTAAGACTTTGGATGCATATGAAACTATCCAAATATCATACATGACTTCTACTCAACTTTCTGAATTATTAATATAACTCTTGATCAACTTCACGATTCATGATTTTTACACGCTTAATTAGGTACGATAGTCACATATAATAAATAGAACATTGTTTAATTTCAGAATCAAATTTAATTATCTCCTGCTGATAGTAACATGGTGGGAGAGATGCGCATCGGGAAGTTAAATATAGTGTTTTGATGTTTAGCAATAAATCTCTTCGAGTTCACACCGGAGGTTCCACGGTACAGAATAAAAGCAGAAAAACAGCTCTAATTAATAAATAAACCATTTTCATAGTTGAAATGCGCAAATAAATTATTTTTCCCGTGTACGATTTTATATCGAACTAGAGAATATATCAAAAAGGGATTCTCATTCTGTTTCAGGAATAATAGGCGAAATGTAAACCTTTCCCATATTTTCATGCATTTTCCAGAAGCCCATATTTCATAACATCCGCGCCGAAGCTTTTTCTATTTGTTTATTCGATTCATATTTACATACAAATGCTAATAAACGAACGATACACTTGCAACTCGCATTTCACATAAATTTAATAACTCGATATATCACAATTCGTTATTGATAATACACTATCAATGAAGAGCATTGGAGCTTTTTTAAGTTTTAACATGGATTTTTATTTTAACTACAAGTATTTATTTATTGATAGTTTCTAAATCTATTAAAACTAGTTAAAAAAAACTAACCATTAATTTGTCTCTAACAAATCTTAACCTAAATACTTATCAACTAAAGTTAATCCAATTATGTTCTTTAGGTTGTTCCAATGATTATGTTACTCTACATGCACACTGTACTCTGCTATTGCACACAATATACTACACGAAGTCACGAGGTTTAGCTCTCTTCAGTCTTCAGACATGATTTTGGTTGTCCAGCAGTTGAAGAGCTCCTCTAACCTCCTGATTTCCATATTGACCGTTGAAATTCCAAGATCTCGATGAAGATCGGAGTTACGAATATACCACGATGCAACTTGTTTCGGAATATTTGTTTTGTTTTAATATTATTATCGCAGGCACATCCCCACAGATGGATGCAATACAGCAACACTGGTTTTAGGATTTGACTATAAATCAGTATCTGATTATTTATAGTCATCTTGGAATTTATGCATATAAGATTTTCTATATATCTATTAATTATTTTCTATATTTGAGATATATTTGGGATATAACTATTTTCTATATTTGAGATCAAGTTCCGCTTTTTTCGTTTTTACATTCTCTTTTTACTTTAGTCATGCCAAGATATTTGATATTCAACACATATGGAACCATTGCACCATTTATATCTTGAGGGAGTTGAACTGTTTTTTATTGTTGATAAAGTTGACATGTGTAGATTTCAGCTGGTTGAGTTTGATTTTCCATTTTTTTTTGGTCAGATTAACTATTCCATCCCTTGCTGATTGTAGTTTTCTAGTTGAGGTTTCTATGTTTTGGTCCATTATTAGTAAATCAGTATCATAAGCAAATGTGTCTATTACAGTGCCTTTCACAGCTGGTAGGTCGCTAGTATATAAAAGATAAAGGACGGGATCAAAAACACTTCCTTGAGGAACTCCCGTTCTTATTTCTTTGAAGTCAAAGTATTCAATATATATATTTATATATATATATATATATATATATATATATATATATATATATATATATATATATACATCGTCATCATCAACCCGTATCAATCCACTGCAGGATGAAGGTTTTTTTCAGCATACTTCCAAATGTTGTGGTCCTGAGCATTCCTCTGCCATTCGTGTCCAATATACTAAATAATATCATCAGGCCATCGTGTTATCGGTCTTCTCCGTGGACGTTGACGATCAAGCGGTATCTAGTCCAGCACCGCTCTGGTCCATCTTTCGTCCCATCGCTTCGCTACATGGCCTGCCCAATTCCATTTCAATTGCCTTATTCTTCCAATGATCACTTTCGTTTCGTCAATCACTTTCGTTTGTTCTCTGATCCATGTGCAGGTCTTTCTAAACCCATATAGTAATGCCAAGCATATATCTTTCCATTCCCATCTAGTAATGCCTTTACTAGATGGGAATGGAACATATATCTTTCCATTCCCCTCTGTGCTACTCAAAGTTTTTGAACTGCCTATGATGTGAGTATCCAGGTCTCATTTCCTTATGTAATAACGGGCAGGACACACTGATAAAAAACTTTTTTTTTCAGGCAAAGTGATGGTTTGCTCTTAAACCTCCCACCTCCCGGGCGGTATACCCCTCCATTGAAACCCTCTGCCTAAGATATACATAGTAATCCACAATAGTTCTGTTCCCAAAATAGAAATCATTTTGTCCTCAGCAAATTTATTGAACATGACTTGACTCTTCTTCTGGTTTATTTTCAAGCCAAATGGTTTGGTTCCCCCTGCCATTTGCAGCTTTTATATCTGTCTTTGAAGTTCCTCTGGATCTCGTGAAAGAAAAACAATATCATCTGCGAATCTAAGATGATTTAACTATGCATCATTAATCCTTCTGCACCAATTCCATTATGTTCCCAATTCAGATTACGGTACACTTCTTCCAGGCAGGCTGAGAAAAGAAGAGGCGCTATTGCGTCACCGTGCCGTACGCCCCGCTCTACATTTATTCCAACCTCAAGATCGTCAAGGTGCACCATTGCTGTAGCTTCATCATATATCGATCCTAGTAGATTTACATAGGCTTTCTCTACACCTTGATTAAGCAATGCATCCATGATGGCCCGCTTTGAGATTAAATCAAATGGTTTTTCATAATCGATAAAAACCAAGCACAGTGGCATAGTGTATCGTTGTATCTTTCTATGACCTGCTGTAGAAGCTGGATGTGTATTGTACTGAATCCTGTTTTGTGCGTTGGCTGTCCGCCATTAAGTTTTCTTAGGATATTATCTTTCTTTTGGATATTATCTTGGTGAAAACCTTATACACCATTGATAGGAGGCTTATTGGACGGTAGTTCTTTAAATCTCCCCGTGGTCCTTTCTTATGTAAAATAATCACTTCTGCATTTCTCCATAAGCTAGGTACTTCTTGTTGTTTGAGGCATTTTGAGTATAATTTTGCTAGTGTTTTATGTAAAGTCCGACCACCAGCTTTTAACATCTCCACCGTTATACTATCCCTTCCTGGAGCCTTGCCATTTTTCATCGAGTCTATAGCCTTTGTCACTTCCTCCACCAGGATATTCGGCACTTGTTCTTCAGTGGGCATTGCTGTTCTTGCCTAATTCTGGTCCTCATATAACTTTGAATAAAATCTTCGGACCACCTCTAACATTTCCGTCTGTTCCCTATACATTGTACCATCCTCACGCATTAAGGAAAACATTAGTGTCCTTTTCTTTCTTAGCTTCTGCTTAGCTTTGTTAATGCTCCTGTTTTCTTCCAGAGTTTTTGTTGAATCGTCGTGTTTCCCCTCGAATACGATTCCTGATAGTTATGTACAGCTCAACGTACTCGACCCTGCTAAAAGTACTGTCTGCATTCTTCATTGTCCGGAGTTTTTTCATTAAATTAATGGTCTCACTGGAAATTGGTGACTCTTTGAAACATGTATCTTCTGGTTCTATTGAAGCCGCCGTTTTAAGCGTATTGTTGGCGATTTCTTCATATTGGTCTGTAATTTCCATCTCCTCGGGGTTTTGTAACACAGCCAAGCGATTCGACAAAGCAATTTCAAAATCTCGGCCCCTCTCCAGCAGCTTGCTTCCCAGAATTCACTTTGCACCTTTTTGATCTTATCATTCTTTCGCGCTCCTTTCGGCAGTCTATCCTAATCTTTGCTCGTACCATTCGGTGGTAAAATTCCCACATTAAAATAGTTAAGAACGGTAAAATTGCAAAATATTGCTTTATTGTTTGACATGATCTCATCAATTTCACTTATGAGTCCAGATGGACTTTTCCATGTCAATTTTCTATTGATCTTTTTAGTATAAAACGAATTCATAAAAAAGAATTCTTGTCCTTTAGCAAAGCCAACCAGCCTCACGTCTATTGTCCCTAATATGATGCCACTATCTCTACATATTTTTTAGGTCACATTTTGTTTAACTTGTATATTAGGCCTTCGTGCCATACTTTATCAAAGCCTGAGCTACGTCTAGGAAGACAGATCTGCAAAGCATATCTGTTTTTCTTCCAGTGCACGTTCTATTTTGTCAGTGACGCGGTGAACTTGATTAATGGTTGAATGTTTAAATCTGAAGCCAAATTGACAATGGGGTATCAGCTGATTATCTTCTATGTCAGCTTTTCAAATATCTTTAAGACAGTTGACAACAAGGAAATAGACTCATAGGATTTGACATCGTTGGGTGATTTGTCTAGTTTTGGTATCATGATTATTTCATCTACTTTTCAGTTCGCCAGGATATATCTCACCCGGGAGGCTGTATTGAATAGGTATGTGAGTAGAGGTATGTCTTTTCTGGACAGCTGTTTTAGTATTTTACCTATGATTAAATCGAACCCAGGTGCTTTTTTTAAATGTAGATTGGTCTTTATTTCTGTACTTACTTCTTTCGTAGTAACTGAAGTTATATTTTCAGCAATACTTCCGCCTTTTGTCTATTGTCACGTGCCCCTGGTCCAATTTCTTATCTGATCTATATCTGATCTGATTCTATAACGAGTAGTCCATTTCCTCATCCGCCGCTACATTTTGTATGTATATACTGACCCATTGTACTTTAATTTTTTGCATTTCCCTACTTGCATACCCCAAATACATGGTTATGTTGCTTAAAATGTTTTTGTCAACTCAATCTCCCTATTGATGTCATTTTCTTCTAGCTTTTCTTTTTTCTTTATTCTGATTTCTACAGTATAGTTAACTCTTTTAGTTACATGAGTAATTTCTTTTGGGTTGTTATAGGCTGCCTTTGTATTATAGTTGTGAATTTCTCAGCTTTTCTAATTGAACTATTTTTGTTAATTCAATATTGAGATTACTGTTTTTTGCAGTTCTATTTTAAAGCTTTCCCGGTCGGTAGTTTTATTGACGAATATAAGTCCGAGCTTCTTTTTAAATAATTCGTTCAGTCAGTGTTATTATAACTACTGAATGATCAGAATCTAAATAGAAATGTGCTTCTATCTTAACGGAGAGTGAAAGAGAAATATTACTTTTTAGTGGGGGCTGAAGGAATTGCAATAATTTCATGGGGATTGTATTAATTGTCTTTCTTATAAAATATATTCTTTTATAATCGCTAAATGATAATAGTTATTGAAGCAACTTTAATATCTAATGTTTCTCTCTCCCTCTCTGTCTCTCTAGTACACTGTTTTATTTTTGTTAACAGCGCTCATTATGTGGTAGATTATAAATTTTTTGGTCAGTCTATTTAACATACATATTTTTTATTATTATATTAAAAAAAATATTAACATATACAACTGTATATTATATTACAACATAAATCTATTTGTTATTGTTGGTGGATTCATGCAGTTGTGGGTTGTATCCTTCTTCATCTGCAACAGTTTGAAGTCTTCTAGGTCTCTCTCTGGGCAGATGGTATCGAAGGCGTCATGGTTTTTGTTTTAACTGTTAGTCGATGTCGCTGAGATCTTGTGTTCTAGTAGTAAGTATTTAAGCTTCTTTTTCAAATTTTTTAGGTTTAATTTTATTATGTCTTTCGGTATCTTGTTGAATTTTGCTACGGTTTCAGTTGTGAGTTTTTGTGTGAGTCTTACTTGTGTATTTTTATGAACTCTAATGTCTGATTTTCTTCTGGTTTCGTATGTATGTATTTGTTTGTTTGTCGTAAATGTGATAGTTGTCTTTATTAATTTATTTTGAATTTTGTATAGCAGCAGTATATTATCATATTGTATTAGTTGTCTGATGTTTAGTTCTTTTGTTTTTTTGTATAGTTCTTCGGTTGGCATTAGTCTGTTGTGATTATATAATATTTTCAATTTAGTTATTTTGTTGTCTTTGTAGTATGTTTAAGTTTTTTTCTGTAGTATTGCTCCATGTATTAATCATATAAGCATTATTAGATGAGAATAGGGGACAGTACAGTGGTTTCTTCATTTTTGTTGGTATGATGTGCTTCATTTTTAAGACCAAAGTAATTGTTTTGGTATTTTATTTTTTTATTTTATTTATATGCTTATCCCATTTTAAGGTAGTGTGTATTTTAATTCCTAGGTAGTTAATTTCGGAAATTTCCTTTAATTTTTGATGTCTTATCGTTATGTTTAGATCTATTGCTTGTTTCTTCTTGTTAAATATTATGTATTCTGTTTCGTTTATCGTGAGTGAGTTGTTAAAACACCATAGTTCGTACTTTTTCATATCGTTATATATATTATGTTGTAATCTGTTGTAATCATTGTCAGAATACAACATGCACAAGTCATCAGCGTAAGCATACATTTGTCCAGTGAAGTTTTCTTCGAATGAATCGTTTGTATAGCGTATATATAGCAATGGTGGCAGGTTACCTCCTTGCGGCAAGCCGTACGCAGCTGTATTAGTGTTGCTTTCTGTCTCTCCTACTTTAGTCTTTTGGGGTTTGTTCATCAAGTAGCTTTCAATTATTCTTATGTATTTATGAAATCCATATGCAATGAGTTTTTCTAGTAAATTTTCTTTATTGATTGTGTCGATTGCTTTTTTCATGTCGAAAGATATTACTACGACCGTGTGTTTCTTTTCTATGCATTTTTTAATATTTTCTATCAAATCATATACAGCTGAAGTCGTGCTCGATTTCTTTTGGAAGGCATATTGTGCTATATTTATGATGTTGTTTTGTGATATATGCTCTATCATTCTGTTGTGTAAGATTTTTTCTGTTATTTTATTCAGTGCTGATACTAAAGTAATTGGTCTGTAATATTGTGTTTCATTCTTTTTTCCTTTTTTGTATATGGGGACTATTATGGATTGTTTTAGATAAGGTATTGTGGATATATTCTTGTGTTTAACATTTTATTTATTAGCTTTGTAAAAATTGGTATTAAGGTTTCCTTATTATTCTTGATCACGTCATTTGTTATTTTGTCAAATCCTGGGGCTTTATGTCGATGCAAGTCTTGTATTATTATTTGTATTTCTTCTGGTTCTACATTTTTAACCTCAGATTTATTATATATTTTATTTGTTATAGTTGTTGTGGTGGTTTTGTTTTTTCCCTGTATTTGTTTATCAGCTAGTTTTTGACCTATTGTGGCAAAATAATTATTTAGTTCGTTTGCTATAGTTTTTGTATCGGTGCTACTAGTTCCGTCTTCCTTGATAATTTCTATAATGTTATCATTTTTCTTGGAGTGTATTTGTCTATTAATAAATTCCCATGTTTTTCTACTGTCTTCTCTATATTCATTGAATTTTCTTGTAAAATATTGCGTTTTAGTTGTTTTTAATGTAAGTGTTGTATATTGTTTTTGTTCTATATATCTTACTTTTAGAAGTTCATAGTGTGGATGTTTTCGATATTTTTTGTAAAGTTTATTCCTTTTTCTTATTTCTTTTATTATATTGCTATTTATCCAAGGGCACTCTGTAGCGTTTTTGAAAGATCTTTTAATTAATTTAATCTATTTACATCATATCATCATTATTGATTTTTTTTTGTTTACTTATGCAATAAGTTTTGCCGCATTTAATTTGCGTTTTAAGCAGAAAAGGCTTGTTGTTTTAAAAATCCTAGTCGAGCGAAGATTTTCTCTTAAATATCAATATTCAGTTATATTCAATATTCAATATTCAATATTTTTTTCGATCATTTTAATCACTAACCAACGATCAGAACTCTCAAGTTAAATTCTGCAGACATATTTATCAGTTCTTACAGAGCCTCTCTCCTACTGACCACCTGAATACTGCCTTGACCACCTAAAAGCTTGGGCCTTTGACAAAACGCTGTTTTCATAGGTTTGTTGAGGGTTTGCAAAATTTTTTGTCGCACTTGTCCAAGTCTGATGCAAAACTTGACTGTGTAAAATTATTGTCATTCATTTTCAGAATGCACAAGAAAAGTTCGGTTTGCGAAACGAATTGCTATGAACTATCAAATGAGTGAAGGGAATTGAAACCCGCGCGGAATACGCAGCAGATGTTGGCGCGACTGCCGTGGGTTTCTTTAAAACTTCATATAATTTATTATTCATGTAAACTCAATTTTAACAAGCGCTTTAAGAAAAAAGCTCACCCCCTAATTTATATATCTCATAAATATTTATCTCATAATACGTCATTCTGATATTTACGAGATTTTTATTCATGGAAAATAATTACATTTTCTTTTAAACTACGCTTTTTTTGCCAGAGAATAACGAGCTGAATATTGATATTTAAGAGAAAAACTTCGCCCGACTAGGATTTTTAAAACAACAAGCCTTTTCTGTTTAAAACGCAAATTAAATGCGGCAAAACTTATTGCATTAAGTAAACAAAAACAAATCCATAATTATAAAAATTAATAAAAAATATGCAATAATTCTTAGCGATGATATGATGTAAATAGATTAAATTTATTATGAAATAATTCATAAATCATATGAAGATCTTTCAAAAACGCTACAGAGTGCCCTTGGATAAATAGCAATATAATAAAAGAAATAAGAAAAAGGAATAAACTTTACAAAAAATATCGAAAACATCCACACTATGAACTTCTAAAAGTAAGATATATAGAACAAAAACAATATACAACACTTACATTAAAAACAACTAAAACGCAATATTTTACAAGAAAATTCAATGAATATAGAGAAGACAGTAGAAAAACATGGGAATTTATTAGTAGACAAATACACTCCAAGAAAAATGATAACATTATAGAAATTATCAAGGAAGACGGAACTAGTAGCACCGATACAAAAACTATAGCAAACGAACTAAATAATTATTTTGCCACAATAGGTCAAAAACTAGCTGATAAACAAATACAGGGAAAAAACAAAACCACGACAACAACTATAGCAAATAAAATATATAATAAATCTGAGGTTAAAAATGTAGAACCAGAAGAAATACAAATAATAATATAACACTTGCATCGACATAAAGCCCCAGGATTTGACAAAATAACAAATGACGTGATCAAGAATAATAAGAAAACCTTAATACCAATTTTTACAAAGCTAATAAATAAAATGTTAAACACAAGAATATATCCACAATACCTTATCTAAAACAATCCATAATAGTCCCCATATACAAAAAAGGAAAAAAGAATGAAACACAATATTACAGACCAATTACTTTAGTATCAGCACTGAATAAAATGACAGAAAAAATCTTACACAACAGAATGATAGAGCATATATCACAAAACAACATCATAAATATAGCACAATATGCCTTCCAAAAGAAATCGAGCACGACTTCAGCTGTTTATGATTTGATAGAAAATGTCATAATATTTACGAATTTTTTTCTCCTAGCTCCTAAGGGTTCATGAGGTACTGATAAATTGTTAGCCAACAAATATACATATATACATATATACATATATACACATATATATATATATATATATATATATATATATATATATATATATATATATATATATATATATATATATATATATATATATGAGCATGGGTTAGTTGCTTGACCGGGAGGAAGCCACCCACTTCTCGTCGGATGGTTTATTCATGGATTACTGCGGGAGAATGTAAGGGATAGGTAAGAGATATGTAAGGGATGCTCATTATGGCGGAACGCAGGTTGTTGTGCGTTCCACACGAGATTGTGGAACCCAACGGTCGGGGGTGCATAACTTCTAACTGCTGTTGTCTCATTAGACGCAGTCCAAAGAACTCAAAAGACTCCATGAATAAGCCATCCGACGAGAAGTCGGCGAAAATATAAGTTGTTTGATTGTGGGGAGTCCCTATTCTTGGCGAGAGAGCATATGTCGGTGCCCGATGAGTCTAACCGCCAACAGAAGAAACATGTGCCCTCCAATGTAAAGGATGGATGGGGGCTTCCTCCCGGTCAAGCAACTAACCAATGTTTATTATGGCGTTATGTGTTCCACATGAGGTTGTGGAACCCAATGGTTGGGGTGTATAACTCCTGACTACTGTTGTCTCATTGGGCGCAATCCAAAGAAGTTAAAAACTCCATACATATATATATATATATATATATATATATATATATATATATATATATATATATATATATATATGCAATGATGGGAAACAAATAAAAATAGTGCGAAAACATAAACTAACTACCTTTTTAACGTTAATTTATTCTAAATTTAGAACTAAACGGGGTAAAATATCAATGTCAACGACAGTGATTTCGTTCAGTGTACAGGGTCCATCCCGCCGGATGAAGAACAACCTAACCAGAGTGAGGTCATTTTTCACTGAGACAACGCCGAACTCGCCACATTTGATGGTCCCCAGCGTCATGTGAAACGAAATTGGGTGATAAATATTAAATGAAAAGGGGGGAGAGACAAAGTTAACTTGGGTTTGTGCGAAAAAAGGGTAATTTTTATCTTGTGATTTTTTTTCGAGACGAGATGGTCAAATGTACTAGGCCACTTTATTTTTAATTATATGAAGAGTATGCCATCAAGAATGGAGAATTTATATTCCTAGCCACTTTTTCTCTGTGAAGTTAACAACCCGGATTTTAAGATATTTTAATTATTTTTTTATTATTTTAAGATATTTATTAACTGTTTTTGATAATAACGAAGACTGATACCGAAGAATAAGAATAATAACGAAGACTGATAGACTGGCCAACAAACTAGTAAAAAATATAGCATGCTCATCTCCTATCGGCAAAATAAAATGTATTATGACCTTTTCCAAGTAGTCGATGAGATGTAAAATGGTGGTAGATGACAAACCAATAGGTATTTTCATAGTTGAAAATCAAAGTAAGTTGAAAGTAAAATATTAATGCAAGTAGTTTAATAAAAATATATAATGTTATCAGTAAAAAAGGGATAAAAAACGTGGTTGTTTTGGGATATTTCGGAGTTATACGTGTAGTAAATCATTTTCGGAGCATTTATATTATTTTATTAGTTTTCCAAACCCTTGTCTTAAATATCGAAAAACATATAAAAATTTATCCAAAGTGTTCTAAATGTGATTTATGAGTTAAGAAATGTGGACGAGGTGATGGTCGATTCGAACTGATAGATCATATTAACAAACATACGTATATTTCCCATCAGTTGTGTAAAAAAACGTCTCTTGATCCCATCAGTTGTGTGAAAAAAATCATGTAATCAGATAATTTTACACCATTTAATTGCTAATGTAACAGCTCATGCTATAACCTCAAATGATAAATGTTTTTTGTAGGTAAAAGTAAAAGTGGCTGAAAAATATAAACAAACTCATGGGGTAAGTTAATTATTAAAAAAAATTGTTCCCGTAGAGTATAAAAGTATTAAAAGAAATGAAAATTAACATTTGTTCCAAACTTAATATAAAAATAAATGTAATGTTATAAATATAATGTTATAAATATAATGTTTTAAATATAATGTTGGTAATATAATAAATATAAAAGTAATATGAATATAATTGTCACCTTAACCTTTCAACAAGTTCTGTTTTTTCCACGTTGTGGACTGTAATATAATTGAATATAAGTGAATACGAGTATGTGCTTCTAATAAAGCTCTAATAAACACCATCAATTAATTTTTCATTTAGTTGCACTGACAATAAGTGTAATAATCTTTGTTGCCCAGCCATACTGATAAAAAATGCCCGAAACTTTCATATTAACGCCTCGTTAACATGGCGGACGCGTTTGCGCGCAACTAGTCATGAAAATTTCTATTGAACAAGTAATGAGTTTTCGTGACTTAGGAATTGACACATCAAGTAGTAATGATCCTGTAAATGACGACTATAATATAAATATTGAATGAGTCTATATATATATATATATATATATATATATATATATATATATATATATATATATATATATATATATATATATATATATATATATATATATATATATATATAATCTTTCACCCTTTCTCCACGTGGTGCCACCGATCGCCTTCGCCGAACTGTCAACCATGCGACGTCACGTGTCTCTCGGGACCGGTTTCTAGCCTTTCAGCCGTCATCAGCCGAGTTCTAGACGAACGCAAGGAAAGCAGTTCGGAGAGGCAATCGGGGCCAGACCAGATCAACTGGCCATTTTAATGACGAGTCGTGATCGCACACAACTCACGCCATCATACGGCGAATACTCGTAGCAGTCAGGACCGCACGTTCTGCCTGGAACCTCGGGTATAGTACCAGGTATGCCCACAAGGTAGCGTAACGGAACCGTGGAGGGAAAATATTATAGAAATCTTTCACCCTTTCTCCACGTGGTACCACCGATCGCCTTCGCCGAACTGTCAACCATGCGACGAGAAAGGGTAAAAGATTTATGTAATATTTTCCCTCCACGGTTCCGTTACGCTACCTTGTGAGCATACCTGGTACTATACCCGAGGTTCCAGGCAGAATGTAACGAGCGGTCCTGACTGCTACGAGCATTCGCCGTATGATGGCGTGAGTTGTGTGCGATCACGACCCGTCATTAAAATGGCCAGTTGATCTGGTCCCTTCACGGTTCCGTTACGCTACCTTGTGGGCATATATATATATATATATATATATATATATATATATATATATATATATATATATATATATATATATATATATATGACATCATTGGAAGAGTAAAACAGTTGAAATGGAGATGGGCAGGCCATATAGCGAGGCGATGTGACGACAGATGGACCAAGGCAATCCTGGAGTGGATACCGCTTGATCGCAAACGTCCGCGAAGAAGACCGAAAGCACGATGGATTGATGACATCGTTAAGTATATTGGACCCGAGTGGCGGAGGAAAGCCCAGGACCGTGAAGGTTGGAAGCATGCTGAAGAGGCCTTCATCCTGCAGTGGATCGATGCGGGCTGATGATGATGATGATGATTATGATGATGATGATGATGATGATGATATATATATATATATATATATATATATATATATATATATATATATATATATATATATATATATATATATATATATATATATATATATATATATACATATATATAGAACAGGTATTGAATATTATTATTCACATATGGGCTCTGATGGACCACGCGAAGTACAGTTACAGGCGTTTGTTGTTATCGAACGAAGTCGGTATGTTGTGTTACTTATTTGTTTGGAGCCTAAGATTTGTCTTATGATTTTTCTTTCCTTATTTTCAATGTCCTCGATGTATCTCTTTCTATTCAAAATGAGCGTTTCTGTCCCACATAGACATTCTGGCTTAATAATTGTGTTGTAATGTCTCAGTTTTGTGTTTTTAGATATGCATTTTTTGTTGTAAATATTTTGTGTAAGTCTCAATGCCGTTTCCATTTTTTGACATCTACCCTTATGGCCGCTTTTTCCAACCCATTTTCTATAATTATTTCACCCAAATATTTAAACTGAGAGACTCGTCTGATGTTACCATATTATGTTTTTAGAAATGGTGTCCTTAGTCTGTTGCAAGTCATGTATTGTGTCTTTTCGAAGGAAATTTGGAGTCCTACCTTTTCTGCTGTTTCTTTTAGGATTTCAATCTGTTTTTGTGCCGTTAATATATCTTGAGTCAAAATAGCTAGATCATCAGCAAACGCCAGACAATCAATTTTGATGTTGGTTCTCCCCAGTTTAATGGGCTGGTCAATATTTAGGGCCGACTTTTATTCACGCCACTCCTGTATTACTTTTTCTAGAACACATTTAAATAAGAGTGGCGAGAGTCCATCCCCTTGTGTTATTCCAGTTTTAATTTCGAAGGTCTCTGAGATGTCATCCATGAATTTAACTTTTGACCTTGTTTTGAATTAATGTTGCTTTAATAATTGCCAGCGTTTTCAGATCTAGTCCTTATTCTTTCAAGAATTGGAATAATATATATATATATATATATATATATATATATATATATATATATATATATATATATATATATATATATATATATATATATATATATATATTGATGAGCTACTAAGGAAACATAGCCATGAAATTTTAAGACGTCCACCCTATCTTTGTGACTTTAATGCCGTAGAATTAATTTGGTCTAATACGAAGAATAAACACATTGGTTGGATTGGTACATAATGATGAAAAAGTACAAAATATATGGAATGAAACATTGGAAAGTTGTATGAAGAAGCTAATGCTTACTAAGAGAAATTAATTGAAGACTGGTGTATCCGAGAACAACACATAGTCAATGTTGAAGTTGTGCCTATATATTCAACTCAAATGAAAGTTCATCTTCTCAATCTGATGAAAATATATAGGCTATGTAGTTAATGTGGTTGATTAATGAACTTATCAGTTTATCTAATTATTAAGATATTATCATTTTTATTTATGTATTAGTGTATTTATTTATATATAATTGTATTTTGTACTAAGTACTTAGTATTTAACAACATGTTTAAACAGCTGTTTTTATATGCTTCATATAATTATATGAAATATTTGAAATGATATTTGTAATAAATGTGTAATGCAATATATTATATTATATGGATTTTCTAGTTATATATTAATTTATATTAGTATATATTTATATTTTCGCATATTATACCCAGAAAATGACGTGAATCTGCCCTGATGTACATGTTCTGTACATCGATAGAAAACTGTAGAGGTAAACTGATTCATACATGGAATTGAAGGAAAGTACGATATGTATTAATTAACTAAGGTATTTTTCTCTTAGTTACGTATACTTACAGGGTCGCTATTATGTATGGAAACGGTCAAATATCTGGAGAAAACTTTGAGATTTCTTAATGAAATTTTATTACACTTTAAACACACAAATAGTTCTTTAATAAAAAAACATAATTTTAATATTGTTTTTATTTTCCTTTAAATCTGACATTGACAAAAGAAGATACCGAAACATCTTTTAGTCATTTTTTAAAATCTACATTGAAAAAAAAACCATACAATATTTACATCGTTGAATTTAGATAAAAAAGCTCTTTCCAATACCAAATTCATTCATTTATTATTATTAATATTCTCGTATGTCCCTGGTGGGCCACGGGAAGTATAGTTAGAGGCGTATGTTATACTTTATTTCTGGTGTTTGACTGTTCCACTCTTTAAATGCTTTATATCGGGTTAATACTGCTTGCTCGCAAACTTCATCCCACCACGGATGTTTTCTACGTTTTTGTAAGGGGACCAACTTTGGGGCTGTTTTAATAATTTTTTGTTTCAGTTCTTGCCAGTTTTGTGCTGGTTGTTTATCAAGCTCGTCTGTTAGGGTTGATTTTATTTACGTAGGGCCGAACTTTGGGAGTAGTAGTCCCTTTTGAACACAATTTCGAGGTTTTAAGCTAAGTTTGATTCTAATGAAGTGGCGATCCGTGTCTATGTTAGCTCCTTTCCTGAATTGAACATTCAAAATCTCTTTATAATCCGGATACGAAATGACAACATGGTCAATTTGAAATTCAGTCATGTACGTGTTACATCTAATATTTTCACGAATGGTAGATAATGTTTCTAAATCATTCCGGGTGTCAATCCGTTGATTCTGTGAAGAGTCACGACGTTTCGCCAAAATCGCATTTGGCATTTTCAACTGTTGTTCGCTTCGACTGAAGAGTCCAAACGATGTGCATCAGTCACTAAGCTCGCTTTCATAGCCGGCCGGCGACTGCGCATATTATATCGGGGTAGTTCGGGACTATTTGCGGCGCTAGGCAACGCTGTCTGGCATCCGTTTATTAATTTTTCCACCTCGCCGCCGCCTTGCCGCGTTTCTTCTTTTTACAGAAGGGATTTCACTCACCTCTTTCTTCTATTTCAAGGACTTCTCTGATTGTTCGAACCTTGTAGTTTTCAATATTCGCTATTTCTTTGGCTGCTTCAAAATTGATTTTATGTCCTGTTTGTAGATGGTGTTGGAACAGAGCGGAAGTAGCTTGTTTGTTTTTTAAGTCGTTTTTATGTTCTTGTATTCTGGCCGATATTCGCCTGTTTGTTTGTCCTCTGTTGCAGTCGGAATAAGATATACTATACACCCCATAATTTTCCAGTCTAACTTTGTCCTTGGGGTTTTTTAGGATGTTTGCAACAGTTTTACCGGTGCATGTCAGTTGGACTCTTCAGTGGAAGTGGATAGCACTTGAAAGTTAATATATATATATATATATATATATATATATATATATATATATATATATATAGTGCTATATATATATATATATATATATATATATATATATATATATATATATATATATATATATATAAAGCCCTGCGCATGATCAGGGAACAAACGAGTGTATAACATCATTGGAAGTGTAAATCAATTGAAACGGAGATGGAACGACAGATGGTAATCCTGGAGGGCGTCAGCGAAGAAGCCCGAACCGAAAGCACGATGGACTGATGATATCATTAAGTATGTTGTACCCGAGTAGCAGAGGAAAGCCCAGGACCGGGAAAGTTGGAAAAAGGTCCAAATGGTTTATTTAAGGTATGCTCAATCACTAGCCGCACATTTTTCCCATATATATGGTAGCTTGTGGATGCCCTCCACAAAGAACTGTACATCTTTGGAAGTTGTCCAGCCATCAAACCATTTTACATCTCCGTAACTGTTAAAGTGTTACTTGAAAAGTGCGTGAGATATCGATAAAAACAAGTGGTAGCCAGAAGGGACTAAGTCTGGTGACTAAGGAGAGGGAGACAAGAGATTCCAGCCTAGTGTAAAAACGGTTTCTCTGATCGCTTTCGCTGTGTGTGATAGGGTGTTGTGGTGCTGCAAAATCACTTTTCCGTGTCTCGTAATTTCCCATTCTGGTCGCATATTGATCAATGCGTGTTTCAAATGGATCATTTGTTGACGGTAGCCAACTGTGTTAATTGCTTCACCTGGCTTCAGAAGCTCATGATACACGACATCCTTCTCATGCACCAAATGAACAGCATTGTCTTCTGTCCGGTTCGGTCTTGTGGTCGATGCTGATGATTGCCCTGGATCAACCCATAATATTCTGCATTTTGGGTTCTCGAAATATATCCATTTTTCATCTCCAATCACGATCCGATGGAAAATAGTCTTTCTTTCATGGTGGGAAAGCAAAATCTCGCACACTATTGTTCGTTTTTCAACTGTCTGTCTGTTAAACAATTTAAATACTTAGTAATAGCTATAACGAAAAATGGAAAGATGGAAATAGAAATAGAAAAATATTAAAATCCAACACAAGATTATATCATTCGCTAATTAAAAAAGTATTTAGCAAAAAAGAAATTAAAACTAAGATTGAAGTACATAATGCAATATGAATATCAACTTTGACAGATGACTCTGAAATGTGGAAGCTATATCAGAGAGAGATCAGATCAGGAGTAATACAGGCCTGTGAGGTGAGAGTATCGAGAAGAGCTATAGGACTAACTCTGAGGAACCGAGTATCAAACAAGGAAATTAGATTGGAGGTAAAATCTGTTGAAGAAAGGATCAGGAAAAATACACTGCGATAGTTTGGACATGAATGCAAAATGCCATGCACGAGACCAAGTAAGAGAGTGTGGAAACTAGGAAAAACTGAAAAAAAACACACGAAGTAGACTACGAAAAAAGTGGAACGATGAGATTGACAAGTATCTTAAGGAAATGAGACTGAAATGGAGAAGGGTCGAAGAACTTACGATAAACAGAAAGGAGTGGAAGAAGAGCGAGACAGACGTTTAAAAAACCTTAACTCTAGTACTGGCAATGGCCGTTGTACGAGTATAGATTATGATGATGATGTCTGGTCAGAAAAAAAAGACATAAAAACTAGAGTTGTTAAATGTAAATGTTGAAAATGATCTCTGCACTAGACGTCCAAACTGCATAATAGAACTAAAAATTATTTAAATAGTACTGTTTGTTACCATAAAGGACATAATTTTAAAAGTATGACCGAAAGCTGGGTCTGGAGACATCTGATATTTATCGAATTTTTAATTAACCGTTTGACTTTTGAATGCCAATTTTTCATTCAGTGCTTGGCTCATCCCATCAACCACCCTTGCATAATTTCATAAGTAAAGATGGGACATTGATTTTTCACTTTAATTAAAAAATGTACACAGCGCGTTGTTTTTTTATTGCAAATATAACTTTATTTAACATACATGCTGGGGGTGCAGTAAATATTTTCTTTCTTCGAGGCGTATAATATCTCCCACAAACATAATTCTTACAAAAATTGCCCTGTAACTTGTTTATTAATTCATTTTTATGTGCCGAGGTTCAAAAAATGATTCTGATTAGACGCATCTCGCATAAAGCATTCCGAATTGCTTTTGTTTTTTTTTGTCGGCAATGTGGTCGTAAAAAAAATAATAAAAATTGATTACGGAAACATTTTCCACTTCCCCTGATATTAAATCATCAAATATTCTTCGAAACCTAATTCAATATTAAATATTTTCCGCTATTCCTTCCTAAATGCGGCAATAAAATATCTAGGTGATCGAATTAGACGTGCCCGAAAGATCTAACAACCTGAATACATAAAATATATTTAGCTACTGGTCTTTCTGCTTTAATTCTGATATATATTTCTCTCATTTTTGTTTAATTTCAGCACCCTGTGCAATCGCAAACTCTAGATCCGTATGAAAAATTTTACGGCTACATTTATCATAATTCAGTTATATTGGGCGAATTGCAAAACCAAAGTAAATGCTGATTTTTTTAGTGTTTCCGAACATCCGATGGGGGCCTGTCAAATGAACTGTGAATTTCCGCTATCATCTGGCATATATATATATATATATATATATATATATATATATATATATATATATATATATATATATATATATATACTTTATTATTAGACTGTTGTGCTGTTAATTTTATTTGACTGTTGTTATTATTATTATCTTCGTTGTTGGCCCGTTGGCCTTTAAACACGCTCCAAATTAATATGGCACGAAGAATTTGGACCAGTCCTAAGCCTGGGTAAAGTGTGAAGGAAGGCAAACATTAGGTTAATATTTTTTTAACTTAATGCAGGTAGTAGTGAAATAATAACTAATTTTTTCAGAAAAATCGAAATATCTCTTGACATGTCAGAGATATTGATTTCGGGTTTTCACTGGATGATTTTTCTTTAAATTACCTTTCTAGCCATGTAATAAAAGCTGTACCACTCCATTTGAAAAAACTGAACAAAGCTTCAAAAAAAATATCCTTGAATGTAACGCCACCTCGCGATTTCATTTATAAACTAAATAATTTATCTCCCAGATTATCTGATTGTTCCAGCAATTGCCTTTTAAATGAATCCAAATTGAGGAAAATCGGTTAAGGCAAACGGACATTAGACAACTTTTTATCTCAATAGGTAAAACTCCCCCCACCCCTCTATTCGTGAAATTACGACAAAATGTCATAAAACAAAGTTGTAGGGGACAGTTTGCTAACTATAACTGAAAATTTTTCTTACTCGGTTAACACAAAAAATTGAAAATACACAAAAAAAATTATTTTTAAAAATGTTTAGCTCGTCACGCCCTCTTGCGGTCGTTTTAGAAGCTTAAAAATATTTTTGGTGAATTTCTCATGATCATTTTTAGTACAATTTTTTTTCCCCAAAGCTGTGGGATAAATAGTTAAATAGCACATATACGCCATCCGACAGGAAGTCGGCGAAAAATGGGTTGTTGAGTGTGGATAGGGTCTCTCTATTCTTGATGAAAAAGTCGCTGCCCTGAAGAGTCTGAGAGTCTCTCTCTGAAAACACGAAACATATGCCCTTCAATTGAAGGGATGGGTGGAGCTCGTCACGAGGTATGGAACGAAGTGTGGTGTGGACAGCAAAGAAATATATATATATATATATATATATATATATATATATATATATATATATATATATATATATATATATATATATATATAGAAATATATATATATATATATATATATATATATATATATATATATATATATATATATATATATATATATTTCTATATATATATATATCTATATATGGAGGTGCCCCAACACGTACATGGGTGAATTTCAAATTGACCATGTTGCCATTTCGTACCCCAATTATAAAGAGATTTTGAATGTTCAAGTCAGAAAAGGAGCAAATATAGACACGGATCACTACTTGACTAGAATCAAACTTAGCTTAAAACCTCGAAAACTTATTCAAAAGGGGCTGCTAATACCAAAGTTTGACCCAACGAAAATAAAACCAGCCCTAACAGAAGAACTTGATAAACAACCTGCGGAGAACTGGCAAGAATTAAAACAAAAAATTATTAAAACAGCCTTAAAGTTGGTCCCTTTACAAAAACGTAGAAAACATCCGTGGTGGGATGAAGTTTGCGAGCAAGCAGTATTAAGCCGAAGTAAAGCATTCAAAGATTGGAACAGTCAAAAACAGCGATAAACTATAACATCTTTTTGGAAGTAAGAAAAGAAACATCGAAGCTAATTAGACAAACTAAAAGAAAATATGAAAACAATCAACTTAATGAAATAGAACAAGATTTCCAAAAAAATAACACCCGAAACTTTTACAAAACATTTAAAACTAAATTAACAGGCTATCAACGGCAGAGCCTATGCTTTCAAAAGGAAAACGGACAATTAGCTCTAAATAACCAAGACAATTGCAAGGAACTTGCGAAATATTTTGAACAAATACTAAACTGTCCTCAGCCCTTAAACAAATTACCAACACTAAACCCTAAACAAACAAACCCAGATTCATTACCACCGAATGAAGAGGAAATAATTAGGCAAATCAAGCGGCTTAAAAATAACAAAGCTTCCGGTGAAGATGGAATCACTGCTGAACTTTTGAAATCCGCTGGTCCAGGTACAATCAAGGAAATAACCAAAATTTTACAAGAAGTTTGGCGAACCGAACGGATTCCGGAAGACTGGAAAGATGCTCTAATCCATCCACTACATAAGAAAGGAGATAGAACGGATGTAAACAACTATAGAGGAATATCTCTTCTCCCAGTTTGTTACAAGATTCTATCTCAATGTCTACTAGACAGAGCACAGGGACAGTTAGAACCGAACATTGGTGAATATCAAGCAGGTTTTCGACCGGGCAGATCCTGCCCTGAACAGATCCTGAATCTAAAGTTGATTCTAAGACATCAAAAACTGTACAATAAAAATCTCGTCTGTACATTTGTAGATTTCAAAAAAGCATATGATTCTATTGCCCGCGAATCTTTATTCCGAATCTTGAAAGAACAAGGACTAGATCTGAAAACGCTGGCAATTATTAAAGCAACGTTAACTAACACAAGGTCAAAAGTTAAATTCATGGGTGAGATCTCAGAGCCCTTCGAAATTAAAACTGGAGTGAGACAAGGGGATGGACTCTCGCCACTCTTATTTAACTGTATTCTAGAAAAAGTAATACAGGAGTGGCGTGAAAAAAAGTCGGCACTGAATATTGACCAGCCCATTAAACTGGGGAGAACCAACATCAAAATTGATTGTCTGGCATTTGCTGATGATCTAGCAATTTTAACTCAAGATGTATTAGCGGCACAGAAACAGATTGAAATCCTAAAAGAAACAGCAGAAAAGGTAGGACTCCAAATTTCCTTTGAAAAGACAGAATACATGACCTGCAACAGACTAAGAACACCATTTCTAAAAACGAAATATGGTAACATCAGACGAGTCTCTCAATTCAAATATTTGGGTGAAATAATCATGGAAAATGGGTTGGAAAAAGCGGCCAATAAGGGTAGATGTCAAAAAATGGAAACGGCATTGAGACTTACACAAAATATTTACAACAAAAATTGCCTATCTAAAAACACAAAACTGAGACATTACAACACGGTTATTAAGCCAGAATGTCTATATGCTGCAGAAACGCTCATTTTGAATAGAAAGAGGGGCATCGAGGACATTGAAAAGAAGGAAAGAAAAATCATAAGAAAAATCCTAGGCCCCAAACAAATAAATACAACAACATACCGACTTCGAGAAAACCAAGAAATCAAACAATAGCGATATGAGAAAAAGAAGACTTAAGTTTTACGGACACATCAAACGGATGAATCCGGGTAGGCTAACTAGACAAATAGTCGAATTTTATGAAAATAGGAGTAGAGCTGAAGTAGAAATAATTAAATGGATTGCTGCAATTAAAGAGGACCTAAGATCAGCAAATATTACACAAAGTGAAATTCAGGATAGAGGCTGTTTCAGACACAAGGTTAACGTTTGGAAGGTTGGCCAGAGAGAAAAATGTAGGAAGACTGGAACAACTTGGTCTGACGAAAGGAAAAAAGCTCATAGCGAAAGAATGAAATTAGTATGGACTCAAAGGAAGGCTAACAACAACAAACGCCTCTAATTGTACTTCGCGTGGTCCACCAGGGCCCATACGTGAATAATAATAATAATATATATATATATATATATATATATATATATATATATATATATATATATATATATATATATATATATATATATATCAAAAGTACAATGGCAGCCTGATCTAACCCAGTGATTCTTAGCACCCTCTACCCTGGGGCAAATCTTCCCGCTGCCGTATGTAGTTGTCCTCCGGGGAATGAAGGCCATGTTTGAAGTTATACTGTCATGTTGAAGGTATAGACGGTAATCTGCCACGCTGGTCCAATGCGGGTTAGCAGATTTTGGATTATGTTAGTCTAAGGACTCTGCCTTGATCTGTCCGCCAGGGGTGACCCTCCCAGGAACTTACGCTCCAGGCGGCATAGCTCAAAGCTTCATCGAGAACTGGTTGCGGAGTACCTCAAGGATCTGTTCATTGGGCCGCTCTTGTTTCAACTTTTTATTAAGGTTTTGCCGACTATCTGCGATAATAAAAACATAATTATGTTTGCTGATGACTGTAGCTACCTAGTGCCGGCTGATGATAAACAGAAACTGACGCAGGCTACTCAAACTGTGATACACAAATTATATAACTGGTATAAAGCATCTCAACACGGCAGGTATGTTACATGACGATCTAACTTTATCAGTTCGCGCACAGTATCAATGTTGGTGCAACTGATTTTGGACGACCTTCTTTTAATTCGCCCGTGATCGAACGACGGCCCCGATTGAATTCACGAAACTTATTATTTACAGCAGTTTTAGATGATGCTTCATTGCCAAAAGTCGAAGTGAGTTGATTGATACATCCTTGTTGAGATAATCCACGTCGAAAATCGTAGTAAATCATAGCACGAAAATTCACACGAGTTAATCCGATTTTTTGATTAAAAGGAAATTTTCAAGTCACTAACCATCACAAATAGCGTCTATATGACTAAACGTTCTGAGTACGTATAGAAAAAACAATTTCAAACTTTACAGATATATGTCAGATGGCCCTAGCAACACCATTGATGCAAATTCCGGATACATAAATAACAATCCTCATACTCGCAAAAATAATTGATGAATTGGTGATATTGATATTTTCATAAATTTAAATGATGGCGCACTCCATTGCATGAAACGATTCATTCACTTATCTTTCATAACAAGTTCAGTCTCTACATATAGGTACGTACTGTCTTCGTAGAAAAATATTAAAAAAATTTTCAACCTAAACAGGTCCGATATTTTTAACTGCTATCAGTAAACTCTGTATCACATTTTCAACCTTTTTCATCACTCTTATATTAATTAAACGTTTTGAAAACGTCAAAGCTGTTGTTGGTGGCACGTGCGATTGAATGATGGAGCAGGTACGAATCAGCGCCGGTTGTGGACGAGACGAGAAACGAAAACGAAAGATTAAAAGAATCTCTTTGTATTGGCGATGGTGCGTCTCTACTATTTGTCAGCCGGTATCGCACGTGACTATATTCCAGATATTTTCCCACCTTTTGTCTGGAAAAATATCCTTTCTTTTTCTCTATCTCTCTCTCTCTCGTTTTTGTTCATCTTCGCCGGAGCGCAAAACGTGAAATGGAACAGATAAGATTTTGCGTTTAGAAAATACGAATTTAAAGTATAAAACAACTCAAGCTGAGGAAAATAAATCTTTCTGATGGATCGTCAAATTTCAGGACCGGTAACAATTACACAGAGGTGCCAAATAAATGTTACTAAATTAACTTAGCAACATTAAGCATACCTTAAAATAAAGGTAAACAAAAATGAACTCGGAGAACGGACCCAACATGAAGATATTGAAAGGAAGTGTTTACACCATTTTGAATGAACATTTGGGAATGCGTAAATTGCTATCGAAATGTGTACTGCCTTTGCTGACAGGGGGCCAAAAATAACAACGTATTGATGATTCTGAGTAATTTAATTAATTTGGAGCTCTTTACATGAAATAAAAATTAGTTTTATATGTGACAATGGAAAAATATGGATTCATCACTACGCTCCGGAGTTAAATCAGCAGCCAGTTGTAAGAACAGCACCCGTGAAATCCATCTAAAGCGACCAAAAATACAACCATCGGTAGGTAAGGTTACGGCCTCTGTGTTTTTGGATGCGTATGGAATATTGTTCTTTGATTATCTCGAGAAAGGCAAAACCATCAATAACGCATATTATATTGGCGCGTTTGAAGAAAAAGAGGGAAAAAAGGCCCCAAATATACAAAAAAATGCTGTTTCACCGATACAATGCACGTGGTCAGAAATCGTTAGCAACTATGGCTAAATTGAATTAATTGCACTTCAAATTGCTCCCTTATTTACCATATTCTCCAGATCTAGCCTCCAGCGATTATTTCCGGTTCTCATAGCTCAAAAAATGCTCGCTGAAAAGAAATTTCGCTCCAACGTCTTCATTATTACCGAAACTGAAGGATAGTTTGAATGCAAAGGCGTAGAAATATTAGAAAACTGTTGGAATGACTGTTGATTGCTTCTCAGGGAAAATATATTGAGAAATAAAATCGAAATTTTGAACAAAAAACGAACAACGAAAAAAAGTTGGGTTTTATTCGTTAGACCGAGGATTGATGTGTTATATTCATATCAGTGTCATATTTTCATTAAATTCGCTATTTTAAACCAAAATTTAATCCAAATGTTTTTTGGAACCCCCATAAATATTCTTTTCAAAGTATTATAGCAAAAAATCAAGTGAAATTAGTTCGCTGTTTTGTGCGAATTTTGAACTACAGCAGTGATAGGACCAACATAGTGTCACTTGTCACATATCTCGTCGTACAATCCATTTATTGCAAGGAAAGTTGCAAAAATACGAACAACGCACATGAACGAAGAAGAACACGTTATTTCCCGAAATTGTAATGCCAACTGGCCACCAAAACCTCTGTTAAACCTCTGCTTTACATAAATAAACCCCGCACAATTATTGACATTAAACGAAATATTCAGGCCACCATTAAATATATATCACTCGATAAGTGTAAAAGAGTAATTGAAAATCTGGTTTCCAGAAGACATCCCCAAGAGGGGAACATCTGTACGGCATTATTTTCCAAACATAACGTCATTTTTGTTAAGATTAAAAAAAGTACCAAATTATCACTATTAGTTATCATTGTGGCTTATTTTAAAGTTTTGACACTACTATTATTAAACTTGATAAGATTTACCACTAAATACCAAGTCACGTTTTTTGAACTTCTCGATGCACGTTTCGATGCTAACTTGGTTAGCGAAACGTGCAAGTGAGTTGATGTTTAGTGGTAAATCTCTTCAAGTTTAGTCTTTCACACCAAAAGTTCTAATAGATGAATTGAACTATTATTATTGGACGACCATTTAGAAAGGTTTTGTGAAATATAGCTGTTTAAATGCGCAATAGAATTAGGACGGAAGAAAAAATAAGTAGCAACAAGGTGGCGAAGTGAAATAGAATCGATAAATTACAGCGATGAACTTATTTATCAACTTAACTACCAAACTAACTTTTTAATACAGACAAAGCTCCTTATTCCCGGGGAAAATGTTACAGAAATGATACAGAAATAAAAATAAAAAGAAAAAATATATAATAAAAGTAATTTAATGAGAAATGTTTTAACGATATTAGTAACAATATTATCACAATATATTTTAACAATATTATCAGGCTTCGAATTGGGAATTCGGCGAATGACAAGATGACGAATGAACAAGTCGGACGAATGACAAGGTGAAGCAATAAAAAAAATCAGCACCCATCGTGCAAAGGCGGTTTTTAACAAAAACCATAGCGTCACGCGTAACCCGGTGGTGGTATCTTATTTGTCAAAGAACTTTCGGACAAGCAACAATAAGATTTGTTTGTTTATAAATACGTTGATACATGTTTAGTTTGAAAGGTAACTGGTAAATAAATATATATTGTAGCGATTTTCCTACAAATCGCCACCAAGGTGCAAATAAAAAATATCTTTGCTAAAAATAAAGTAACTATTTATTTACAGTTCACTGGTTCAATATCACAGTTCAAGAAATACAAAAATATCTGAGTACACCGCCGGTCTGTCTCTTTACATTCCCTTCTTTCAGTTCGAGAAAATTACTCTCTTCTTCTTGACATTGACACTGATCTTGACACTGACACTCCCCGTTGTTTATCCGTTATACCGGGTTGCTTCACTGCCCCCTCCTTAAGAAGATTTCGTCCCGAAATCCATCCTGGTTCTCTTCTCCAAGTCGATATCGGCAACCTTCGCCTTTCATGCAGCCCGACGTCCTATAGAAGTAATAGTCCACTGTCTTCTCTCTTCTGGCCATTCGCCTTGGGTGGAAACAACAGACCAAAATGGTGATCCCGGTGAATTTGAATATTTCCTCCAACATATTCCGCACCAGCCTCCAATCCAGACGGTCCAACCCGCAAGCCAATTTCGGTATGGCTAACTTGCTGATGTTCTGATCCAGAATCTTTTCTTTCAGGTCGCATAAGGTATCCCAGACGGAGCGATATGACGATTTCTCATGCCTTGCTGGTCGGTTATCTGCAAAGCATCACCAACATGCGGATTCTGCCTCCTAAGGTTGGATGCCGGTCCGAACTTCTTTTTAAATATGACTGCGATTCCCCGGGACATCTGCAGATCTTCGGCTACACAGTGGGCCAATGCGTATTCCTCTGGGACAATAAACAGGTTCTGTTGTACTTCTATAGTGACGCCATGTCGACTCTTCCGACCAGTAGAATATCTGTCCATAAATTCTTCAAAAGTGAGCTCGGCGGGAAGGTCCATCCGACGTACCCTGCCTTCTCCATTACCATCGTCTCGATCACCGGTAAAAGGCATAATTCGGTTGAAATGGATGATTCTTGGTTTCCCTCGCGGTAGTCTTCGGATGCGATACACCACGTCGTTGATCCAGCCAAGGTGTCCAAGAGTCCTTGATAATGGATAACTGTCCTTATTCGTCACATTGTTAAGATGCCGATAATCCTCACAAAATCTTGTCGATCCATCTTTCTTCTTGACGAAAACTACTGGGGAAGCCCATGAACTGCTGGGCGGCACAATCACACTTTCTTTTTCCATATCGTGGACGATCTTGGTGGCTTCTTCATACTTGGCCAAAGGTAGTCTAGCAGCCTGACGAATTGGTCTAGCATCGCCAGTGTTGATTTTATGCCGAACGATGTTAGTTCTACCCTTGCTCGTTGAACCGATGGCGAAGACATCTCGATACTTGCTGACAAGATTCTTCAGGGCAGCTCTCTCCTGGTTAGTAAATGCATTTGGACAGGCGGATACAAGATCTTTCAATTATTTCGGGAACTTACCACTGCTACATTCGATGACGTTCAACTTCCTGGCAACTGAAGATACAGGAGAACAATACCCCAATACAGCCCCTTTCTTAATAGACACCGAGTAATAACTAGTGTTCAATACGCGGGTGGGCATTCCTTTGACGACACATAGCAAAACTTTTCCTACCGCTACTCCCCGTCCTATCTCCTTGTCGTGGCTTCTGGGCTCAAACAACATGATGCCTCCCATGTCAGACTTCTTCTCCGGGCAAGCGTTCACAATGAGCTCACTATGTCCTGGTATTACGCAGTTCTCGCTCAGAATCACACGAACGCCATCTTCCTCGGACCTACGGTGTAGCACGACTTCTTCTCCATCAATCTTCATTGTTCTCTGCTTGAAGTTTAATTTGATATCCTTGGCATTTATGATATCCATGCCCAAGATGACTTCATCCTCTATGTTGGCTACCAAAGCTACATGACGAAATGAAGTGCTCCCAAGGCGAAACGTGATGTTGATTTCGCCGTGCACGGTAGCTGGAGACCCAGTTGCAGTGCGCAGCTTCCATGTAGTGGCCATGATTTTCTTTGAAGGTGGAACGATGTTGGTTCGGACGATGGTCTTTGTAGTACCTGTATCCAGCAGCACTGGATCTAGCTTGTCATCGATATGGCCATCTAGGAACGCGCTGTTGGACCGATTTTGAATGGTAGCTATTTTTACTGTTCGATGAGGGGCATGCTGGGTACAGGTCGATGATCGCTCCTTCTAGTCGACCTGCTTTAGTTTTCCAGGTCCGAAGAAATGGATGCCTCTTTGCATTGTTTCGCACGTGCCCCAGTTTTCCGCAGCTCCTGCACCTGACTGTTTTCTTTTCTGGCTTCCGGATTTTTTTCTTCTAGGATCCGCCGTACGACCCCTTCTATGACGTTCTCGGAGTGTTCATCACTTAATCCTCGGACACGAGCCTGGCTACGGGAGCTCTGCTTCGCCGCTTCGAATTTCAAGACTGGGGCAAGCGCGTCTACAAGTTTCCTCTGGCGAGCCAACAATAAGAGCAGTCCATTCATAAACGCCTGTTTATGAATGCTATGAATCCGTTTATGAATCCGCAGGATAAGCTAAGCGAACCAGTCAACGTCAACTTCAAATTCAACAACGTCAAACGTCAACGTCAACGTCAACGTCATCAACGTCAACAAAGGCAACGTCAGCTTCAAATTCCTGCATCAGTCCACCCATTCGCTTCTGCTGCTGCCTCAAATTGAATTAGATAATTGGACCAGAAAGTCTTGCCATCAAACTGTGGAGGATTTTCATCCGCACGCTTGTCATGTGGTTCTTGCTGGGCTCATCGGACGCGTAGTCATCAGGAACGGGTAATATGCTCTTCCCTAATTTTTGGTTGACTTCCTTATTCAAATAGTGCATTGCCTCCTGAATTCCCGTTCCAATTTTTATTCTCAGCTTATCCTCCAGGTCCTCTATATTTTTGTGGACTTTGCTTTCAAGGTTTTCCAGGTTCTTATTCAGCATCTCAGAATTTGTCTGTAACTCATCTCGCAAACTGTCCACATCTCTTGGCATACTTGTTCTCCTGCTATTTAGTTTCTATCTTGTTTTCGAGGCCCTCAGCATTGCGTTGAAGTCTATTTTCTATCTTGCTTTCCAGGCTTTTAATCACAGAATTCGTGTAGCACGGAACTTCGAACAGGTATTTCTCAGAATCCAAATTGTCGTTCATCAAAGCCTTCCTCAATCTCGCTTGCAGTACACTTTTCACACCGGAGATCTCCAAATCCGGTTCTTCCAACTCCCTTTTCAAGTCCGCCACTCTCAAGTCTTTCAAAAGCACTCTTTGTGAGGCCATATTGTCTCTTAAATTTATTTATTAATTGTCTATAAAAATTTATTCGCACCTTCTGGTGGGATAATAAACCCACACCTGACACCAATGTAGCGATTTTCCTACAAATCGCCACCAAGGTGCAAATAAAAACATGTTTTTGCTAAAAAAAGTAACTATTTATTTACAGTTCACTGGTTCACTATCACAGTTCAAGAAATACAAAAATATCTGAGTACACCGTCGGTCTGTCTCTTCCCTACATTCCCTTGTTTCTGTTTCGAGAAAATTCGAGAAAATTACTCTCTCCTTCTTGACATTGACACTGATCTTGACACTGACACTCTCCATTGTTAATCCGTTATACCGGGTTGCTTCAATATTATTGTAAAAATGCAATATCCATTATTAGTTTTAGATCCGTGAATAAAGAAATTTTCAGCCGCTTAAAAAGTGGTCACACTTTTTCAACACGCGAATACTAAAAACGAGAATAACAGAACCGTGAATAAGGAGCTTTGACTGTTATTAAAACCATTTTTACTGGACCCTGAAAAAATATATCTCTAATGCCCAAAAGATGACTGACGAAAATAACGTCATTAACTGGATGATTATCAAGAACATTCAAACTGATAAGACTTACTGGAATAAAGTTAAATATAAGGGCAGTTAATTGAGCGGGAAAAAAGATAAAATACTGTTTTTTCTTCGACGTTCGTAATATTTCTTAGCTATAGCCAGCTATTACTTTCCTAAAACCTTAATGGGGCGTGACGTTTTACATAAAAAGTTTTTTAACAGAGAAGCTGAGTAATATTTAATTTATTTTATTCGGAGAATTTTTGTTTGTTACTATTTGCCATGTTTTATTTTTGGTTTGATATTATTGAAAAAACTAACTCATATGGCATTTCATGCATAGTTTGTATAGCAACATATAAGTTGGCAAAATGGTTAGCAAAGGAATTTGAAATTACATCAAACAATTTACATTACTGTTCTTTGAAAAATACAACACATTTCTTCGAGTCGAAAACTCACTGCTATAGGAGGGTGAGGTCTTAGTATCCCTTGATCTATAATCATTGTTTCCCAGTGTACTGATTCCTCATACCTTAGAACACCCGAAAAAGTTACTTGAATTAAACAATTTCAATAACAAATATACCAGAGTAGATCTCCCTAACAACATTATGAACGAAATAAGATTGTTATCAGCTTAATGATAAATTCTTTAAAAGCAATCATCTATCACCATTCTTAACCAACTTAAACAGGGCAAATTTGAAACTGAAGCCAAAAATTAATTCAGTAACTTTTCGAAGATTCGGCGTCGGCGTTACAAACGGCGCTGGACTTATATAATGGGGCCTATGGTACGTTCGCACTTATAATTAATGAACAATAAACAAAAATATTACTAAAAACGGCCCTAAATAGGGATAGAGAGATGGATGCTGTTGTTGTAAATGGCCAACCACTGAAAGAACTAGCATGCATCCCGTATTTGAGAAGTAAAACTTCCTGTTCTGCAGACCTTCAAGAAGAGGTTATATATAGAATAAAGCGTGCTGATGTTAATTTTGGACGTATAATGAAAAGAGTGGCCGAGTGACCGAGACTTAAAGGAGCACACAAAAATCATTGCTTACAATTCCATAATAATTCACACTCTTCTATATGGAGCTGAATCCTGGATCTTGTATCTAAAGCAAATACAACATTTCGAAAGATTACTTCAAGGCTGCCTCTTTAAAATCTTAAAAATAAATTGGCCAGATTATCAGACTAATGTGGAGGTACTTAAAAGAGGCAACAATTTAAGCAAATAATCTCAGATCATAAAAGCTGAGAAGACATACAGAGCTGTGCAGCTTCATTACGAAGATAATCATCAAAAGTCGCAGCCAAAAGGCGAGCGCCAATTTTTTCGTGAGTAATGTTTTTGACTACATCTTCATTTTATTCAATAAGGAAGAACGAGAGCTATCTTCACAATCGCCAATGGGGCATAAAATGTACACAAGTGTGAATTGGAATTCAATTACCAGAAGGTAAGTACAATCAAATGTTGCATATAGTCACATGAAGATTGAGACATGTGTCATACCGGTGGACGCGCTTTTCAACACCCGTTTCATAAAAGGTTGCCGTCAGCGTATTGAGATAGAATTTCATGGTGTCTTGAAGCTCTTCATTGGTGCCGAAGTGATGTCCTCCCATATTATTTATTTAGCTGCCGAAAAAGGTGAAAGTCACACTGGAGATCTGGGCTGTACCCCGGGTGATCGAACACTTCCCAATGAAATTGAGTAAGAAACTGTTGAGTTAGCGCAGCAGCATGGGGTCTTGAGTTTCTTGTGAATCAAAACAATTCCAGATGATAACATGTCTCTTCTTATGTCCTGAATGGCTCTCCGCAGGCGACGTAATGTCTAGCAATACACGTTTGAGATGATCGTAGTTCCTGATTCCATAAACTCCAGAAGCAACATATTATTTGAATTGTTCTTTCGATTCTGGATTATCAAAAAGAATCCACACCTGAAGAATCCATCCATGTCACGATGGAGTTCAAAAACTCTTCGCCCTCATCAGCATAACGTGTGAAATAATAAGATTATTGCCATGCGCCGTGTTTCGTGGTCCTGGACAAGTTTGTGGAATCTCAACGTGCACAAAGTTTTACGTAGCCTACGTGTTCCGTTACGTACGAGTACAGATTCGGCCTTCTTTAAATTTCCTACATCATTCACGCACAACGTCAACACTCATACAGTTTGCACCATAAGGGCGGCCCTTCTTACGCCGAATTTCTGCGCGCTATTCTCGTCTGTCTGTAGAAAACGAATAGTGCTTCGTAACTCGCACTTGGCGAGAGAATAAATGATGCTGGTCATGATTAAGTGCCTGCAGCTCAGCTCCAACTGATGTGTTAAACTTCGCCTTGGTAGACGCTATTTGAGGTGCGCAGTAGCGCAGAACCCTGATCCATCCCCTTATTCTTGTCTGATCGCTTAACAGACTGATCGGAGGTAAAAAATAGCCCTCGAAATTTTGTCAAAATATTTAGCATTAAACATTTATGATACATTTCTTTGGTAAGTTTAAATAGTAAATAATTCAATTTTTTTACCAACTCCTACGAATGCTACAATAACCAGTCTTACCATTCGCACAACATGCAAATTCTTTTGAAATTTATAAAAAGCTTAACCCTTTACTACATACACAGCCATACATGGTTGCAAAAGTTTCTAATTTGTTTTTCAGTATGTTAAAAGATTTTTTTTCAAAACCAACTTTGAATTCTAATTACACATTTTTCCGTGTAATGGAAAGTCTAGCTCTTTTCATAGTTGAAAACTTTTTGGGCGAATGCTCAACTTCGGCCATATTTTCAATAATAAAAATAATGAACAAAAAAAACAACTTGAATTATTAATTAATTATCAATAGTGCAGTTTTAATTATTATATACTTAAGTAAAATATTAATACAAGCATTTTAATAAAAATATATAATATTATCAGTAGAAAAAAACCAGCACAAAAACGTTGTTATGGGATATGTCATAGTAATACGTATAGTAAATCATTTTCGGAGCATTTATATTATTTTATTAGTTTTCCAAACCGTTGTCTTGAATATCGTCGAAAACTTATTAAATCAACGAAACAGAAACATATAAAAATTTGTCCAAAGTGCTCTAAAAGTGATTTGTGAGTTAAGAAATGTGCACGAGGTGATGGTCGATTCTCACTGATTAATCATATTAACAAAGATACGTATATCTGTTCACTTAATTTCGAAGGAAAAAGTGGTCCAACAACAAAACCTCCTGACCAAATCAGTTGTGTAAATAAAATTATGTACTTTTAATCCATTTAAATGTTAATGTAAGAGTTCATGCTATAACTTCAAACGATGAATATATATTGTAGGTAAAAGCTGCAAGGGCCTATTTGGCCCAAAAATATAAATAAACTCATGATACAAGTTAATTATTTAAAAAATTGTTCCTATAATATAAAGGTATTAAAAGAAATAAATATTAAAATATGCTCCAAACTGAATATAGAAATAAATGTAATGTTATAAATATAAGGTTAAAAATAAAGACATAATCTTATAAATATAATGTTGTAAATATAATAAATATAAAACTAATATGAATATAATTGTTATCCTAACCTTTCAACAAGTTCTGTTTTATTTCCACGTTGGAGACGGCCATGGCATTTTAACCATCGTTGTAATTGAATCTAATTATGTGCTTCTATTGTGGGATGCACTAATAAAGCCCCATCAATTAATTTTTCATCTAGTGGCACTGATAATAAGGGTAATGATCCTTGTTATCTAGCCATATTTATAAAAAATGCCCGAAACTTTCATATTAACGCCTTATTAACATGGCCGACGCGCTTGCGCGCAACTGGTCTTGAAAAGGTATATTTTCTATTCTCTATAGTAAGAGCAAACTGTCAAACTATTTAAGATTATGTGCAGAGTGCCCGACCGTTGAAGAGCAATTAATTTAGTGGTACTTTTATTAGTGGAAAAACATATAAAAGCATGACTAAAAAAATTAATAATTTAAAATACTTCTTTGCTTATTTGCAAACATGGAATTATTGAGGTGTTCGTTCTTATTTTCTTTGGTTTTTGGGCCTCCTTTAGAAATTGCCATATTTGGCTTCGTATGCATTCCCGTTAAAAAGCTGTCGGTCAAATATGGCGTGTCCATTCAAAATTGCTTTCTGTTCTTTATAGAAATGGATCCTTCCTGGTCCTATGCTACTTCCAAACATACTAATCCTAATCCTGGAGATGGTTTCTTGAGTAACGACGATCTTTCTTACTTCGAACTTTACTCTCTCAATGTTCGTCAAAGAACACATATCAAAACAGAATCCGAATCCGATAACTCTGATGACGATTATATGATCATACAAACCTTGCAGGCTCTATCTCCGTTTAAGCAGACGGAAAGAGATCCAAAAAAACCAAGTCTTTTGAAAAAAAAAACAAAAAATGGAAGCTTTTTGATGAAAAACACTTCAAATTCAAAGGACATTCCGATCCACCAGAAACAATCAAGCAATTAGTGTATTTAACTAGAAATTTTCAAATTCCAGTTCACGTATGATCTAATTAATATGACTGTTGAGTGGTTTAAGATAAAATGCCTTCAAGACAAGGTCAACAAGCTAGGAAACCTTACGAGAGAAGAAATGGAACAATTGGAAGCGCTGAATTAATGTAAATGAACACATGCCTCTGTTTAATTTTAAACTTTTTAGGTTTTAGCTATGGCTAAAAAACGTAGTCGTCCAGACACATCATCGGAACACCGACCTCAAGCCGAGTCGGCTTGTTCGATTCACCGATACCCCACTAAAAGTCATGAATGCCTTTGAATACTGTACATTCTGATAACGTGGATCATTTCCCCAAGTGGTTGGAAAAAAATCGACAAATATGTCAGAACTACTCAAAATTCCGTTCTTTTACCAAGTATGAAAATTGTCAAGTTTATTTATGCTACAATGAGAAATCAAACTGCTTCAAAGATTTCCACAAAACATAATTGTATTTTTAATTTAACGCAGACAAAACCATATTTGGCTTCGTATAGCAATTTCTAGAATAGCGATTTTATATTGTTTTCTAATTAGGACTGATTATTTAAGACAAATAAACGAGGTTTTCACTAAAAAGAATCTTCTTCGTAATTCATGCGACAAGGGGTTAAATACTAAATATCAATTCATCAATATACATCAGAATAATTTGAGAATTCCAATTAAACTTTACCGATCGAGGACAAGCATTGTTTTTGGGCGATATTTTTTCTATCTGAACTATCGATTGTTTTTTTTTCAGTTGTCCAACTTCAACAGCACGAACCAGAACAAAAGTTATTCAATTAGAAGTTGATGTTTATGGCGTGTGGTTTACATGACGCTTGCGGTTGGCGGTTCAGTCTGGAACTTTGCGGAGCTAAAGTCCCGTTTTGCACCATTGGTCTAGATAGTTAGGCAGTTTGATTGTCAGTTGGTTATAACTGGTTAAATTGAAGTTGAAACCTCGAACTTATTTTTCTAGTAAAAATATGAAAGAAACATGTTTTGTAGTTTGTACTTTTTGGTATATTTTAAATATTTTATTAACTAAGTGGTATTTGTGAATATGTAGGACAGTAGATAGAAGAACAGTTCATGAACAAATACATATACAGTGTGTAAGGGAAACTTATACTGGGTGTCCCATAACTTATCCGCCATAGAGCAACTGGTGATAGTAGAGATCAAAATAGAGGATTTAGTCAATAAATGTGTTGACAAATATTAGATATTAAAAAGATACAGAGTGTTGAAAGTAAAATTAAATTTTCAAAAAATTGAGATAATTTAAAAACGGTTGAAAATATCAGGTTCAAAATCGGTGTAGTTGGGTTTTTAAAGATGATAAAGCCGAATTTAATACTAGTTTGAGCTTAGTTCCTAGAGGGCGCTTTCTATCTACTTTGTGAGCGATTAACTCACTCATATTTTTGCCCTAGCTGGGAATATTTTGACTTCAAAATAGATAAGAATCATAATTCCCAAAGAATCAAAGCCAGCCTTGGTCAATATCGATATCTCACGCCGTTTGCAAGATATTCGTGTTCGAATATTTGCACATCTTGTCGACAGCTGAAAAATCTGCAAATTGTGACTTGAATACAAGGAAAAAAAAAAAAGATGTCAAAAACAAAACGCACTTTATTTAATTTTTTTTTTTTTTAATTTACTTCAATAGGTGTTGAAAGTAACCACCGTTTACCTCAATACAATTTCACAGGCTCTTTGTGATGCCTCACATTTGAGAATATATTTTCTTCATCTTAATAACATTGGCCGCAAGGAACAAGGAAGAAGAATCAATTGAAGAGTTATCAATACATGCAAAAAGTGGCCCCTCAAGTGAACCAAAAAGAAGCAGATGTCACATTTGTCCAAGCATAAAAGACAGAAAATCAAAATGGTTGTGTTCAAAATGTGGCAAATCGAATGTTCAGATCATAGTAATTTTAGTATGTGATAAATGTAGATAGCTATATAGGTAAATAATGTATTATTCTTATAAATAGAGAAAATTAAATTCTTTTGATTTTTTTATCCTAAAAATGCTGTATTTTCCATTTAAATATGGATCCGTCATTAAGGTATAGCATGAATAACTTAAAAAGTAGTGCTAGCAATCTCAACCTTAGCATTAAATCACAATAATGTGGAAGTTTCAGTTTTTTTTTGTTACAAAACAAACCGAAAGTTTACTGAAACGTATGGAATAATGGATTTGATTTTCAAATAAAACGTTAAGAGGCCAATGCAACCAACAGCTGAATTATTTCGATCGAAATAAACTCGAAAATCGGAATAATAATTAGCCACGTTACTAACAGTTAAAAAAAATCTGACCAATCCTAAAGAGTTCTGACCTGTTTTGTGGCCATCCATAAAATACGTACGAGAGAGAGGCAATTGCCTAACGTGACGATATGTGACGGGATGGGTCCGAACAAACATGAAGTAACACAACGATTAAAATTAAACCTGTAAAAGTCGACTTTGCATTTATGAAATTTTTATTTAGAAACAATTTCTATATATTACTAATAATCATAAAAATAATCATTAATTTGTAAAAGGGAGCAGGTTTTGTGATGTACTATTAGGTAGGAAGTAAAAAAAATTAATACAGGGTGACAAAGGAGTATCAAAAATACATAACTTTTTCATATCTTATGGATGTCCCGTTCCAAGGCAATGGTTGCATAGAGGACACATGTTTTATGTATCTAGTTATGGCGTTGTGAGTTTGTTTAGGTTTAGTATAATGTCAGAAGTGTAATGTATGACATTTAAATAACTCGTTAAAATTGTTGAAGAGCAAGAGACTGGTTCGGTGGTGAAATTACACTTCCGAAAAGTAGCTTCCTTTATAGTAACGCTCTACGAATTTCAAACTGGTATCGACATTCAGCATATGAAATTTTGCATTTTAGACAAAATTTAATATTTTTTATTATATTTAATAATGTTTTACTAATTTTAAAAAAAACCCTACAAAAATGTTTATCATTTAGAAAACATGCTATTCTAAAATTGCTAACAAGCAAAATGATATAAAGTTTCTATCAGATGTTAAGCACTGTCATGTCAACTTAAAAAATAAAAAGTTGCATTGAAACGTAAAGCAGGTGAATTTTTAAAATAAAAATCACCCAAATTTTTGATCGATCAAAAAAACTTTTACCTGTTAATCAAATTTTAATTGATTTACTCCACTTAATATAATTCATTTTTAAATAGAAGAAAACTATATACATGTAAATTTTATTATATGTATTTTCCAAACCGTTTAATATAATTTTTTTGTATTTTTTTCTTAAGCTTCCAGTCAATTATAACAACAATTATTTTTTTATTTTTATTTTGTTTACGTTTCAATACATACCCTTTACAACATCTTAATATAATATAGTTACGTTGTACTATTAATTATACATCATTATTAGTGGAGTTTCTTAATACAAGGGTTGCTATTTATGTATGCGTTAAATGGTTTTATTGTTTTTCAAAATATTCCACGTGATGATCGATATACTTTCACATACGTTTGAACCAATTTTCATAGCAATTTTTGCCATTCCGATTGAGATACCTCCAAAAAAATGCATTTTGAATGCATCAACCGCTTCTTCTGGCTTCAAAAATCATTGGCCACGCAGGAACAAAAAGAAATCATTGGATGCCAAATTAGGACTGTACGGCGGATGACCCATCAATTCGATGTTTTGACCGGTCAAATATTAAATTGTTCGTTACGATGTGTCAGAACTCGCGTTGTCATAGTGATCCTGATCCTGCGTCGCTGATTGTTTTTTATTTTCCATCAGAATTGACTGTTCTCTGATTATCTAGTGGTGCTGTAGCCTTATGCTCATTTATCCCAAAAAAGCAGCCAACCATTTGTTTCGAAGTGCTTCTTGCGCGAACAACTTTGTTGGGTTTGGCTCAATATTAAAGACCTATACAGTTAACTTGTGTAGATATTATACACGGCTTTTGACGTACCACGAGTGTATTTTTTAAACATTTCTTTGCACCAATCGACATGAGCCTTTTTTGAGCGATAGTCAAATTATGCGGAATCAAATACGCACAAATATTTTTCACGATTAAATGTTCATGTAAAATCTTGTGTATGCTTATTATACTAATGTCCAGGGATGCCTCAATCTCACGGTATGTCACATGACGATCTTGCCCTATTAGTTCGCGCATTGTATCAATGGTTTCTGGAACAAAAACCGATTTTGGACGACCTTCTCTAAATTCGACGGCCACGATTGAATTCACCAAACCAGTGATATACAGTGGTTTTAGATGGTGTTTCATCGTCAAAAGTCGAAGTGAGTTGATCGATGCACTATTGTTGAGATGCACTAATGTACGTCGAAAGTCATAGATCATCGTACGAAAATTCTCAGGAGTTAATTCAATTTTTTGACCGAAATGAAATTTTCAAATCACAAACAACACAAATAGCGTTCGTATGACGAAACCTTCTGAGTAGGTCTGATACAGTCTAACAATACGATGTATTGTCAACGCCATTATTGTCAATTCCGGATGCATAAATAACGACCGTCGTATAATATTTTTTGTTTAGTATGTTTAGTATTGTTAATATATTATGTTATATATTATGTATAGTTATGTATAGTTATGTTATAGTTATGTTATGTATAGTTATGTTAATATATTATGTATAGTTAATATATTTTGTAATTTTTTTGTTCATTTTATTTTTCCAAAACAAAACGTAAACAAAATAAATAAATAATCATTATTATAATTGACCAAAAACCCAAGAAAAAAAAAATAAATACATATAAATATGCCGCTGGGGCTTATGCCTTTCTGTTACAGCCAAGCTCAGCGCCGAAGATCTAGCTTCACGCTGAAACCACTGCCACCATAAAGCCTACGCCTTAAAGTGAGGTACTGGAATACGGTGGGGCTTCCCTCCCCAGTGTTACCCATGGTAGATGAGCTATCTTTCATCTATACATCCCTGCTTTCTGCTGCCAATGCCCATAATCCAGAGCTGTTTGGAATAAGGTAGTTGAACACCATTTCTATGGGTGAGCATTGTAAAGTGGACCACCCACCCAAGTAGTAGATATAGTCGCAGATTCATTTACCTTAAGATGAGAATTATAAACTAAGGATTTTCTTGTACTTTGTTCTTGTTTAAAAATGTGGAAAATAAACCATTCAAAATTTCAGGTTTTTGTCACAAGCCTGGCCAAACGATGTATTTAATATTGTATATTTTTAGCTGGCCTAGTTTTAACATTTTCCGTACAGAATTCAAGGTACAATGTTTATATAAGCAGATTAGGGCTTATCCAGGAAAGTTTGTAAAGGTGCTATGGTTTAGGAATAATATTGACGCTGATTATACTGTTTTATCTAAAGAATTTTAAATATGAACTTTAGAGAAGCGTAGGTTTGTAGACGATATAATGGCTTTGCGCAAAGACAAAATTAAACTCCCAATACCTTTTATAATTAATTTCGCTGGTTTTACCAGGTATTACATCGCTCTTCAAAGGATCAGATAGTAAAAGAATTTATGTTTCTAACTTTTCTATTATTTATGTTTTCTCATACAACCAGTATAGCTAGTTTATTGCTTTGTGACATATTGCTAGGTTGCTCTATGGCAATATAACATGAGAATTAATTTATCGCATAAAAGGCATTTACAAAATAGTGCCATTTTGATAGAGCTAGCTTAAAAATCCATGTTATGTAAGAATTTTAAATAGAACACCCGGTATTTTATAGTGGAGCACAAAAGACCAATAAATTCTATATTTAAAAGTATTAAGTGATGGCATACCTATTTTAAACGGTTTTCGACTTTTAAAGAAAAAACCAAAATAAAGCAATTAAAGCAAAGCAGTGGAGGCTCGTGATGGAGGGCGTTGGCGCGTTGTCCCTCCTGCATTTATCACAGTAAACGATTTTACACTTATATCCAGTATGTCGTGCGACGTGAACGTATGTGAGCGTTGCTCCGATAACTTTATTGTTAATTTTAAAAGCATACAGTGTAAACTTTGTCAAAAAAGAATCCACCCTTTCTGTGTTAATTTGAAGGATGAGCTTAATAGACTGATTGCAAAGTGTGATAATGTTTATTGCTTTTGCGATTTATGTAAAGTGAGTGCTTCCGAATGTGTTGTGCATTTCCAAGGCAATAAAACTGATACCATAGTCCTCCGAAAGGAAATAGAGTGTCTGCATCGCGAAAAAAAATTAGTGGAGAAGTTGATCGACGAAATGGACTGGTAAAAAATCATTCGGCAAGTCAGCCACCATATGCCGTTAATAAAAGTGCCTTAACGTACAGTGAATCGTTGAGAAAAAATTTAAATAATTCACCTGTTTTGATAGTTAAATCTACTAGTGTTAACTCCGATGAAGACGTCGTGAAAACTATAACGAGTTCAGTAAGTTTGGTACGCCAAAACATCTCTGTGGATGGGACGAAAAAAATCAAGAATGGTGTTGTTGTTTACTGTAACGATTCGGATAATTTGAATAAGTTGAAAAATGCGTTAGATACTAAGTTTGACAGTAAACTAAATGTTAATCCTGCGTGTAAAATGTTATTCTCGATGATGAACTTTCTGACAATAGTGCTATTGTCGAGGGATTATTTGCTCTTAACGACTTGAGCAGTTTCTCTTCTATAAATGACATTAAATTAATAGCCAAATTACCTATAACAAATGTGTATAATGTTATAATTGAAGTTTCGCTAGAAGTTAGAAGCTAGAAGAAATATTTAATTCAAGTGGGCCATGTTTGATTAGGTTGGAAAAAATACGAACTATGCGATTATTTAAATGTTATCCAAAGTTTTAAATGTGCCTGCTTTGGTCATTTCCAGAAGGATTGTAAAAACGATGCTATTTGTTTTAAGCGTTCTCAAAAACACGATTCTAAAAATTGTAATTCGGATGTTTCTTTATGCAACACTTGTGTTATTAATAATAAAGCTAAAACTAAACTTCCAGCAAACCATAGCGTCAGAGATCGAAATTGTCCTGTATATCAAACTTTTTGAACTAACTCACAAAGTAGAATTATTTATGGCTAAATTCTATAGGAATTCTATTAGAATATGCTCTATAAATGTTCGTTCTTTGTTGAGTGATTTTGATGGATTTGTTGACATGTTCCTGGCTGATTCTGCTGATGTTTTTGGGGTAACTGAGACTTGGCTTGCCGATGATGTTCCCAGTGAACTTGTTCACACTGATAATTACTCATTTTTTTGTGCGGATAGACGGTGTAGGGGGGGGGGGGGGATTTTTTATAAAGTCCTTTCACTTGGCAGAAGTATTGGATTTTACTCACCATTTAGTTCACCGGCTTTGGAGTTCTTATGGCTTAAATTGACATTACATAGTTTTCGATTTATTTTAGGTGTTTTATATCGACCGCCTTCGCAGAGTCTGTCTGAGTGGATTAAGGTTTTAGAAAATATTCTTCCGTTGATTTTAAGTGAACATAAAAACGTCATTCTTGGTGATGTAAATGTCAATCTTCTATTAGAAAATATTTACTGACGCGTTGTTTAGAGTTTTACGGCCTTAGTGAAATTGTTAGACAGCCTACTATGATTATTAGTACTTCATCAACTCTGTTAGATCCTATTTTTATAAATATCCCTGAGCGGTTTAGTGAAATACTTGTGTTGGATGCTCCAAATATTACTGATTATAAAATGATCACTTGTAAATTGGAGATTCTAAATCGTATATTTAAATAGAGAGTAATAACTTTTCGAAATTTTGCCAATTTTGATGTAGATCTGTTCCTGTCGGAGTTATTATCAAGTAATTTAGGTCAGATATATAATATTAATTCTATAGACGATAAAATGGAATACCGTTCAAATAAAATAATTTCGTTGTTCAATATTCATGCTCCTTTTAAGTCAGTACGTGTAGGTACGCCTTGGCTGACTTATCCTATTAAAGAGATGATTAAGCAAAGAAGGAGAGCATACGCTAATTACAGGCTAAGTCCGTCACCGGAGAAATATAGGGACTATTAGGATATTCGTAATATTGAATCGCTTTATGGGGCTCTCTTGCGAAAGTACGAGGATCAAATAAAAATTAATATGGAACTCAAAGCTGAGATAGCTGATATAAAGGCACATCTGCCTAATGATAACAATAGTGCAGTCTCGGTGACCTCTCATTCCAGCGAGGTTGTTAATGAGTCCGTTCGTGAATTTAGTGAGAGAATGCGGCGTCAAAACAACGTAATGATATTTGGTGTACCTGAGGACAGTACTGCGGATAACCATTCAAGAAGCCATCTGGATAAAATCACCGCAACAGATATCATTCTTAAGGCATACTCCGACGCAGTAACTGAACACATAAAAGTTATTCGCGTCGGGCGTGTTGTTCCACTTAAAACGAGGCCTTTGAAGGTGATACTCGTGTCTTCAGCCGATGTATTGGCGATTGAGCGTGGGGCGAGTCGATTAAGGAATGTTGATGCCTATAAGAATATCTTCATTAGTTTTGATAGGACACACAAACAGATAGCAGAATACAGGGAATTGAGGGCGATATTAATCTCTCGTATGCAGAATGGTGAGACCAATCTCAGGATAAAATACATAAGCGGAATCCCAAAAATTGTTCGTATTAACGGTAATTTAAACTAAGTGAAGTGTCTGATAGAATTTTGTCGCGGCCCGACTCGATACTATCGTGTTTATATCAAAATACTAGGGGCCTGAACACCAAGACATTAGAATTTTATAAATCTGTTTGTGGTACAAGTCATGACGTTGTTGCGATCACTGAAAGCTGGGCTCAGGACAATATATCATCTAGTGAACTATTCGATAGTCGATACTCTGTTTTCAGATGTGACAGGGATTTGTGTAGAATGGGTGTGTCCAAGGGTGGAGGTGTAATATTGGCTACCAAGAAAAAATTAAATGCAACTCAATTGGATCTCCAGGCAATCCGCTCGAAGATCGTCAAGGCCGATGTGATAGGGTGTAAATTGACTGTTAATTTATCGACATTATATGTTTTTGTTATATACGTTCCACCCAATATTAGTTTCGATGAATTTTCATCTTTCTTCGAGCTTTTGGAAACAATTCATTGTCTTCATAATAATAATGTATTGATATTGGGCGACTTTAACGTGCCGAATCTTTGTGAGGATAGTATTCCCGATCAGAAAGCAGAAATATTATCTAATTTTATTAATTTACTTGGTTTTAAACAATATAATAACTATCGCAACACACATCATAAAATATTGGATCTTATTATCTCAAATATCCATTGCGAGGTCTCTAGAGAACTGTCACCGTTGGTTAATGAAGATAGTCACCATCCTTCCCTCTCCATCTTCTTCGCTTCTAACTCCAATGAGCGGCGTGTGTTTCCCGCCAACAGATCCCAATTCAAATACAATTTTAGAAAAGCAAATTTTTTGTTGCTTTATCAGAGGGTTTTCAATATAGACTGGTCAGATTTGTATGTTATAAGTGATGTGAATGAGGCATGCGAGTTTCTGTATGGGAAGATATTCGGTATTATTGATGAATGTGTGCCCCGATCTATCATCCGTAAGAGAACATTTCCGGTGTGGTTTACACCCGAGATAATAAAAGCCATAAAGCGCAAGCATAGACTATTCAAAAAAAGGAAAAAGTCAGATTCGCAGCCTTTACGGGAACAATTCAATGTGCAACGAACTTCTGTTAAGAAAATGATAAACACGGCCCACAAAATCTATCTAAATAAAGCTGAGAATTCGATATCTGATGATCCTTCATCATTTTGGACTTACGTCAGGGCAAGGGTTTCGTCGGATTCCCTTCCTGAATTGCTCACAGACGGAGACTGTGAGTACTCAGACCCTAACGATATTGTCAACGCCTTTGCAAAGTTCTTCAGCGGCGTTTATAGACCTCCGACTGATCGGAACATGACCCCACATAGTGATAATTCCAGCTCACAGGTAACACTCGACTATTTATCTGATGATATGATAATGAGAGCACTGAAAAGATTGAAGAAACGGTTTGTTTGCGGACCTGATGGGGTACCGTGTTTTTTTGTCGGAGATTGTGCACCTGAGTTATTGAGGCCGTTATCTTTTGTGTTTAATTTGGCAATTTCAACCAGCGTGTTTACAAAAGTGTGGAAGGAGGCAAGAATCGTTCCGATCTTTAAGAAGGGCGATCGTAAGGGCGATCTTAAACTACAGACCTGTGTCGATTTTGTCGCCTTTTGCTAAAGTATTTGAGCTTCCACGTGCCTTCGAGGTGTATCAGATCCTGCCCCACCTTTCATTTACCCTATGCTAGAACCAACTTCATGGTCAGGACACCTCTGTTTCAGGCCATGAAGCTCTTCAATGATCTGTGCTGCGATGTTGACATTAATAATGTATCTGCAGATCGGTTCACGAGGTTTGTCGCCTTGAGGCTGTTGCAATAATCGATAATAAATTGTAGGGATCGTTGTTGTAGCTTTATTTAAGTCTGTTATATACGCATTGATTTTGCCTTGATTTTCTTTTTTTTTTGTTTTTTTTTGTTGCTTTTTTTTATAAATTGTCTCAAATGGATTTATTCTGTCAAACAATAAAGGTTATTATTATTATTATTATCTAAGTCTGTTATTATATAAGCATTGTTTTTGACTTGATTTTCTTTTTTATCTTTGTTATTTTTTTTGTGAATTGTCTCATAAATGGATTTATTCTGTCAGACAATAAAGATTATTATTATTATTATTATGACTTCTCTCTTCAATTCGAAAAAAAAGCTTATCTGGCTTATCTTGAACAAAATAAGGATTCAAGAAAACTGAATATTAAGAAGTCGACTACGTCTGAACTTCCATCAGGCATTCGCGATCCATCTTTGATTAACGTCTATTTTATGTCTGTTTTTCATACAGCAAATGTTAACCATGACATTTTAAACTTCTATTACACTACAACTTCTATTTTACACTTTATGGGCTTGCGACCATTTCAGATTTATTAATAGGTATTAAAGCAAACGCTTCTGGGGTTGAGGGCATTACATTGTCTATGATAAAAATATGTTTGCCGGTTGTCCTACTACACATATAGTAAATTGAAATCTTTGAGTGTCACCTCCTTCGGGCTTCAGTTGAAGGGAATATTTTTCCAGCAAGGACCACTTTTTTGTGATCGTTTCTTTCGCTTTGGAAATTGTTTTTCATTTCTGTTAGAACTGTAACTTGGTTAGGTCGTTGTATTGTTTGTTTTTCCTACTCTAAGATCTTTATAATCTAAAGCATTCGGCGGTTGAGCTATAGCTGTAAGAGCAGCATTTGCTAAACTTCGCCGCCTTATGCTATCTATGCAATGCACTTAGTCTATGTATTGATGCATTTCCAAATAAAGACGATTATTATTATTTTTTTTTTCAGAGCAAAATACCATATTTTACTTCCATTCAGTTTCTTTCCTTTAACTCATTTTCCTGGTTCATCTCCTGTAAAGGGTTTCAATAGCATGAAAAGTAAAAAGGAGGAAGGAGAAAGCACAAAAAATCTTCAGCAACACTATTTTCTTCTACGCCATCCCACTTTAAAAATCCACGAGCCACCACTAAAGCAAAGACAATGGTTTATTTTAGTAGGGTGCCACGGTCGGCTAGAGTAACATTACTTTTAAACAAATATTATAAAAATGTATGTATTTGACATTATTAGTTTGATAATTCATTATTAACGTATTTAAGTAAGTAATTGTCTCAGTAAAGAATGGAAAACATTAACTATTCAAATGCAGTGAGTGAATGTATTTATTTTATACGGACAGTGTGACAAAATTACCGATCGCACTTGTAGACAGCTAACACAATGTATTATAATTTAGCAAGAATAGATTAAAGAAAATTTAGACGGATTCAAACAAATTGAAACGGCTCAAGATAGCTATAGCATATATTATATAAAAAGTTTCAAAATGCTTCACATAATCTATAAATGTAATATTATATAGGGCATTCCATATAAAAAAAATTAAGTTTGTAATAACTACGAGTAGATTTGGCAACACCGCAGCACAAAAAATATTTTAAATGGAGAGCTCATGTATATTTATATAAATAACTAAAATTTCAAATCTTTACTTTAAGTAGTTCTCCGTAAACGTTTAATGTACCATTCACCGTGAATCACATTGTATATTTGTTAGGTATATATCTAGCTCGGCAATATTCTAATTGGCCCAAATTGTGCGCTATGTGAGGAAACACTCAATAAGAATAATAGCATGCTTACCCATCGTTGGGGATCTTGGATTTTGAATCATCATCTTCATCATATTTAACTTATTATCTGTGGGATTCCATCGTGGCAATTTTTTTTCTTCGATCTAGACGTATCAGCTTCACAGCTTTCTAAATTTGGTAGATGTTTGTGTAGGTAGATGTTTGTGTTTCTTCCACAATTTGGCTTCGTCGACAGTGTCTTGTTGGCTACACTGCTATTAACATCCATTCTGATGACATCCTCCTCCAAAGTAGACATATAAGTCGTCTACTTTATAGTTGTAGCGGCATGTTCATACTCCATCTTCGCATACACCCAGAAATATTGCTCTTAGTAGCTTTCTCTAGAATATGTTTCTCAGCCGTATGAAATAAGATGCGATTTATCAAGTCTTTACTCAGTCCAAAATATCATCTATTCGCTAGAAGGCCACGTCGTTTGATTTCATCATATTATCGATTTTCGGAGTTGATTGTACATTCGAGGTAAGTGAACTGGCGAGAGGCTTCGAAGTCGTGGTCGCCAACTGAGAAGTTTTTGGTTGATATTATGAATTGTTTAAGTTGTCATAGGTTTATTTTATTATTATTTTTTATTATTATTTGTTTATTTTATTTTATTATTCATGAATGAATTATAATGTAAACGAGACAGAAACAAACTAAACTACAGAAAACAATAAAACTCCTCTTAAAGGTTCATAGAATACTGTAAAAATACCCATCTGCAGTCTTGTGGTAATCCCTACATTGTCCAGTCCAACGTCAGGTACAAATAATTTCAATGACGCCATGATATAAAGGAGAAGCAGGTACTGGAACGTGCTAGGTCATTTCTGTAAAAAGATGATTTAATACCTACCTAAATGAAACGCAAAAAGAGCGTTCATATCAATTTTACAACAAGCATTTCGACCTGCGTTATCAAACGAACTTTGAATGGCAATATTTTCTTCTACAAATAAATTTTCACTTCTGGAATAAAACATCGAATGAAACCATTTCGTAAATAAAACAGTCCGATTTTATTGCCAAAACACAGCCAGCCAATGTTTGCTTTTGCTTTAAGGGGTATATGGATGCTGTGCTCGGTATAGTGCGGTTCAAGATATATCGTTGACCGATTGGCTGCAATAAACTTTTAACAACTCCTGTCGTAACAAAACATGGCAAAGTTGCAGGAAACGTCAACAGGGCTGGACCTAATGAAATAACAGATAAAATTATAAAACTAATTTTATAATTTTATTATTTTATAATTTATAATTTTACCTGGTTTAGTAGTTTCGAAATATTTTAGTTTAATTCGCATTATTTTCTTAAACAGAGCGGTTCAATAATTTCGATCGAATTTTTTTGTTATTTCAAATGTGCTAAAAATGTGGTGTTCTTGACAAGATAATGATCATTGTACCTCCGGTAGTGTTAATTTTAAAAGAAAATGTATCGCTCGTTGCTAAGTAAATTGTTAAAAATGTGTATGTTTCTTTGTTGAATAAGGGGCTTAATATAAATGCAGCTGCAGCAGAAACGTTTTCATTAACGAAAATTCCGTTGCCTACAGTTAAAGATATTGTGACGAAATCAATTAAAGCCAAAACAGATTGTAGTGATTTTGGTAAAACCAAATGTGTTGACGAAAGACTTAATTCGAAGCAAAATATATGCTTTGTATGAAGAGTAAACTGTGCCTATATTGCATTCATTGGAAGAATGACTAAGGAAAACTGAAACCAACATTCTTTGGAACAGAACTAACCTCCGGAAAATATTATCTCAAATGGGTTTTGCATATCGGATCATTAATAAAAGACAAATATTAATGGAATCGCAACGATTGCGACGATGGAGATTTGACCACATAAACTCTATAAAAAAATAAAGATTAGAAAATCGTTCCATTATCTACCTTGATGAAACATGGTTCGGTATAAATGAGACGCCAGCAAAAGGATAGATAGATAAATCAAGAAAATGTCAAACCAAAGCCCCAGCGAACAAGGAAAAAAGAACTACAATTTTAGATGCAGGTTCCGAGGATGCATGGGTTGCAAATTGTTTACGGCTGTTCTCCAAAAATATTAAACATTCATCTTTGGACTATCATGGCGACTCCACAGTACAACTTTTTGAATATTGGTATATAAATAGACTTTTGCCCCCAATGTGTCTAAGGAGGGCGTAATTGTAATGGACAATGCTACTTCGATATATATTACTTCGACAATAATACTTCGAAAATATATTTAAAAAATAAGATCTAAATATATTAAAGATATTTGATATTAAAAAGGAATATTATGTGATACCATTAATAACGATATGGGACATACGGTTTTACGTCTTCCCCCGTATTTTTAATCCCATTGAGCATTTGTGGTATCAGGTAAAATCCAATGTTAGAGCAGAAAACATTTCTCCGACTCTAAGGGTAAGTGCAGTAACATTAATTAGGAAGATTGTAGATAGTATTCCCAAAGAAAGTTGGATAAATTCGATTAACCATATTATTAAAATAGAAGATTCCTAAGTATCATTTACTAATAATATAGCACCACTTATTATTAATGTAGATCAAAGTGACAGTGAGAACGAAACTGAATTAAATGTATAATTAAATTTAAGTTATAATTTTGATTGTACTAATAAACTGAAAATATACGATGTTTCAGCCATACATAATAATAATTTGAGTAATGTCTGAATGATTGTGGCGTGTTCATATATTTTTTTCCTTTATTTGGCGTGACTGAGGGGTAATTCGTAGTCGGATTTTACACTCTTGCCTAGAAACAATCACAAACATTTAGGAAAGATAAACGGACAGAAGAAAGAAAAATAACCATCCGAGCGCTGGAATCGGAACCAACTATCGCTCCAGCGCGGATTCGGCAAAGCAAGCGCTCTTACCACCGCGCCAACGCGACCGGCCTTTATTTGGGTTTTTCGCCACTATCTAAAACTCAAAAAATATCAAAAATACCTGTTCTTATTTAAAGAAAGAATCGAATGGGTAAAAACAAAAAACCAAATGGAGACAAATTTCTCAGTGATTCTTTTTTGTAATAAATTTGCCTAACGAACAAAATTTAAAGATATAAAAATGTTATAAAAAATTTTAAAAACTTTTAACGTTAACGTTTCGGAGGGTTTTCCCCGTTTTCAGAACTAAACTAAAAAATAAATTATATTAATTTGTAATATATAAAGTAACGAGTGAAAGTAAATATATTTTTTTGTATATGTCAACGATACTTACATTGAAAACGGGGGGAGAGAGTACTCTCCGAAACGTTAACGTTGAAAGTTTGTAAAATTTTTTATAACATTTTTATATCTTTAAAATTTTGTTCGTTAGGCAAATTTATTACAAAAAAGAATCACTGAGAAATTTGTCTCCGTTTGGTTTTTTGTTTGTACCCAGTGATTCTTTCTTTAAATAAGAACAGGTATTTTTGATATTTTTTGAGTTTTAAATAGTGGCGAAAAACCCAAATAAAGGAGAAAAATAATAATTTGATCATAATTTAACAATATCTTATTTTTCCCAAAATTATTCAAGTTAAATCACTCCGGCTCTGGCGCCTTTTGCAAAACTAGAATTATTTTTATTGAAATTTATTGGGGTAATTAACATTTTGCCGAAGGGCAACGAAATATCTTGAAACGAACTATACACAAGTCTAGGGCAAATCATATTACCAACTAGATTTGTACAAAATACCAACGTCATTTAATCTTTAAACGTTTGGGGTTTGGAACTTGCTTCGAGTTTTATAAATGTAAGTCAGTTGAGTTTTTTTTTCAAATAAGACCGAGTTTATCACAATTAAAAAACGTGCTTGGCATGATAACTTTCTTCTACAATAATTTGTCTAAATCTTCTGGCTTTGCACAATGTCTAAAGAAAAACTATTAATATTAAAGTTTCCATTTTGGATATTCAATTTAATAAAAATTGAATATTCAGTAAATTACTTTAAATGATTTTTAGAAAAGAAACTAATAAAGTTATTATAGATTTATGAAAGTGTGCTTCAAAAAGTCGAGAAAATTCACGGGTTTTTCTGCGATTTGATAAAAACCCACATCTTTACTTTGAGCCCTAAATAGACATTTTTTCGATAGCATTCAGCCATAAATTTTATTTATAGTCATTCCTTTCGAGCGGAATCCTTTTGATAAAGAAAAATCCGTCCACTATGATTCCCGTTTATTGCAAAAAAGTGGAATATATAATATAATGGTGGTTCGATTTTATTGGACGAAAAATCTGAGTAAAACTTAAACGGCCTGAAAAGACCTTACCGTTTAGTTTGTCATATTCAGAAATGGGAGCGGATGGCAATTCTAAAGTAAACGAATAGACACTCTGTCTCCTCGAAAAAGATGATCGATTGAAACAAACCGTAAGCCGCTGTGGCTTACATATAACTTTCAACAATTAGGACATTTCAAATCGTCGACATCTCTTGCTTATACGCAGTGGTTTAAAAAATGACAGTACTCTCGGGTTTAAGTCGAAAACAAATTAAATGAAATAGCCATACGTTGGTGGAACATCTTCAAATAATTGTTGTCAATATGTTAAGCTCATCAAGAAGTTTCTTGGAAATATTAAATACAATAATAAAATTGGAGGAGGATCTGCACTCACATTGTATGACACATTCTAACTAAAGCTCAAAAAGATTGAGAAGTGCATAGACATACAACATAAAATATTTATGCACACTTCTTGTCAAGTATTGCCGCTACTAATGAAACAAAGCGTAAAATATTAGCTCGATAATTTAGAACAGAAACTAAACCCTAAAAGAACAAATATTTGAAAAATAGGAGATCGAATTTCGGCCTCTGTTGTATTTTCTTTGATTCAAAAGGAATTCTTGCCAAAAGATAAAATGAGTAGTATACCAATGGCTTAAACCAACATGCTTAAAAATTCAAGTTATTTATCAACAAATAAATGAAACTGAAACTCATTTTACTGAAGGAGTTATGTAAAAATACTAAACTGTAATATTAATCAGCGCTTTCATCATGCGTAGTAATCTAAAATATTACGAGCTAGAAACTTATCAAAAATTCACAACCGTCTGTTTGGAGAAGTTGGAAAAATAAACGGCACTTTCTATATCCGTAGTTTACGTTTTTCGTATTGGGTTTTTGCGATGTTGTTGCTTATTCCGTATGGTTGTTTTGTGTTCCTCGATTCTGGCAGATACTTAGCGGTTTGTTAGTCCGATGTAGGTTTTGTTACAGCCTGAGCATGGGATGTGGTAAACTCCTTGGTTTTCTAATCTGACCTTGTCTTTCGGGTTTATCAAGAATGAGCCTATTTTTCGGTGAAGTTTGTATGCTGTCCTTATTTTGTGTTTTCTCAAGTCTTTCGATACGGTCCGGTGGTCCATTTGATGTATGGTAGTATAACGTTGAATGTCTCTTCGGTTTGTTCTGTCTGTTTTGACAAGAAACAAGGACAAGAAGAAAGACGAAAGAATGAAGGAAGATGACGTTTAGTGCTTTACGTGAAATTTATGGTCATTTGTCATTTGCTGCATTGATATCACACTGGGGGTAAATATTCATTAATTTTAAATACCCAGTCTTAATTTATCATCTGATCACTCACCCGTACTATTAATTATATTTCCAAAATTCATATAAACTTATACTCTACTAACTCTGAGTAATGAAAAAACCTATTGGAACCAGTTTTAACCGACACTAGATAAACTTATAGATCTTAAAGTGCCACTCAAAACCTCTGAGAATAGAGAAATTTCACTCAAAAAGTTAACAAAACATTTAAAAAGGTAAAGTGTTAGGGTTAGAGGCGCATCAGCAACTAGGCTATTTAGCGACTGGACCTACAGCTTAACGTGGGTTCCGAACCACGGTCATCAGCTTCCGACAAACCCAGGCCAGCACCCCCCTCGGGCTACAAACCCTTGGTTATGTGCCTACGCATAAGTCTATCAGGAAACCTACCGACTGGCGAGTGACCAACGTAGAACACTTCTCAGAAGGCATCCGGCCTTACCCAGCCTTTAACTGACGTGACTGAGGGGTAATTCGTAGTCGGATTTTACACTCTTGCCTAGAAACAATCACAAACATTTAGAAAGTAAACAGACAGAATAAAGGAAGAAAAACAAGCATCCGAGCGCTGGAATCGAACCAACTACCGCTCTAGTGCGGTTTCGACACAGCAGCGGCCGGCCGCTGCTCTTACCGTCCGCACCAACGCGACCGGCCAAAATATTTAACATTCAATCATATTCGATCAATCTAGGGCTTGAAACGAATTAAAGCAACTCCTATAAAAATAGTCGAATTATCCTAAAAGAATAAAATGAATTAAAGAGGAATATAAGGTAAAAATTACAACATTAACTTACTTACCAAAGAAATTTATTACTACAGTTAAAAAACCCAAGAAAATAATTTAAATTGAAAAAATCATTCAATACCAGAACATATCAAATTAGAAACTACAGACAGGCCATGTTAGCCCAGTGCCTAGGGCAAGTCTAACCCTTGAGTCCTAGGGATAGTCTAACGGTAACGTGGCCAAAATGGTGAGACGTTCAATTCTAGCACTTGATTTGGGGTGTGCCTTTGTCTATTTAATTTATGTAATGGATTGTTCTATAAGGCACCGCCACTTTTATAATTCCTTTGTTTTTTCTTTATTTTTATTTTGTTTAGTTAAGTGTAAATGTCCACTCTTAAAAATCATTCCGCCTAGTTCTGCATCATTTTTTATTTTTGGATCCGTTCCTTGCGTACCTCCTACTATCATTAGTTTGTTTTTCATTTGATTCATTTCTAAACCAAACTTATATGCTGCCTGCCCTAGCCCTATCAATTAGCAAACTTCTAGCAATTCGTTCTGACTTCTAGCAATCATTGTAATATCGTTCACGTAACCATATTTATCTCTCACTGTTCAACCTAATTATCTCTTTTATTCCTCCTAATAATCATTTACCAAAATCATATTGAATAATAATGTAGACTCTTGCCTTAAGTCTGCCTTGATCTGAAAATCAGATCGAGATCTATTTCTGACGTTTGCTGATCTTTCAATTTAAAAATTGAAAATCCAGTTTGTTAATGTAAAGTTGTTCTAGATTAAACAGTTTTTGTTGAGAACATTTTATATTACATAAAAAATGCACTGAAAGATCTGTAATACGTACCGCAAACAAACAGCGCTGAACATCATAAAAATATCATGACTAAAACGATGTTGTAAACTTATAAATCACCAAGTGCACTAGGATGCATCATCACCGAACATTTCCTTGAACAAAAAACCACTTAGGTTAATACATTATAAGACAACATCTAAAAATAGAACCTAAATCGGTGTGTATGTTCGCATCCATCATTTATTTAAATTAATGGAAGTAAAATTAATTAAATCCGCTCAAGGCTGATTGTTTTTCACATTAACCGAACTATTGAATTACTTTATGCAAGAAAAAGCCCAGCTGCTCAATTGCACCAACACGTAATTGACCATACATCATATTTATTAGATATGATTTATCCAGATATGTACGTGCTAAGATTGTTAAAGTTTAATAATTAACTCAATATTACAGGCTAAAATAAAATAGCCGAATCAAAAAGTGATGAGCTCATTTAAATAGTCTGTTTGTCTTCTATCATGCCTTTATGATTTATTTGTATAGAATTGTTATCATCACCTACTGGGAATTTAAAAGCAGGCAAGTAAAAGTTTCTACAAGTAAGAAAAAAACACATATGGATACAAATAACTTTCTAGTAAGAAAATGTAACATTCACGACTTATTAGGTTTTTTAAATATAAATTTGAAGCTTTTTTAAGTGTCAGATGTTTACTAGGCTAATTAAAAAGTTCGCGGAGCGACACTTATAGAGCAATAAAAGAACTATATAATCTACTACATTTTGAAGTTTCATCCTTCATGTGAATATATGTGAAGTTTCAAGTCGATCTGTCAATTTATTCGTATAAAAACGCCACCTTAAAATAAACGTATCAGTGTTATCTTTTATAATGGAAAAATATTGAAAATCGTGCAGTGATTAAATCCTTTATAAAAAAAGGTTTAAAGGCAATGAACATTAATAGTGAAATGGTAAATGTATTTGGGGAGTCTGCTCCTATAAAAAAAATAGTTTGTAAGTGGGTAGGTGAGTTTCAACGTAGTCGTACAAGCCTGGATGATGATCCGCGTTCTGGACGTCCAATAAGTGCAACTACTGAACAAATTATTAATTCTGTAAATGATATGGTTATGGATGATAGACAATTGACTTTGAGTGAAATTGCTAAGGCCATGAAGAACTCAAATGAACGGGTGTTTCGTATTTAAAAAAAAAGATTGGGTTTGAGAAAGCTATGTGCAAGACGAGTGCCGAAAAACGACTTCGAGTACAACTTTCTTAACATTTGGATCTTTTTCGAAAGTATAATCTAGATTCTAGATAGAAAATAGAACGCCGTTTTGAAACTATGGTTGAGACTTCGATTTATCATTATGATTCTGAACTGCGACAACAAACAGCAGAGTGGACTGAGTTCGGTTGTTCAGCTTCGACGCAGCCAAAGTGGTCAAAATCGACCAAAAAGGTTATGGCATCTATTTTTTGGGATGCAGAAGGCATTTTGTTAACTGGTTACCTTTAAACTGGTAAAACAATAACAAGATAGTATTACTCAAAACTTTTGCAACAATTGAATGCAAACATTCTGAAGTAAAAACCTGGTTCAGCGAAGAAAAAATTTTCATCTAAGCAGTGCACCGGCTGATATAGATGTACTTGCAATTGCCAAACTGAAGGAGATACACTACAAATTGTCGGAGCATCCGCCATATTCACCAGATCTGACCCCCTTTGACTTTATCTGTTCGCAAACCTCAAATAATTCCTACGTGACAGCGCTTTTCATAAAATGAAGAAATTATAGCAGCCGTAGATGAGACAGACAAACCAAATGATTCCAAGTATACAGGTAATATTTTAAAATGAATGAAGGTAAATTAAACTGAAACATTAAAAAGCTACAAATTTATGAATATTTATATGAATCAGTGAAGATATCACAAAGAAGAGGTTATATATATATATATATATATATATATATATATATATATATATATATATATATATATATATATATATATATGTATCACAAAGAACGGAAATAATTAAGAAGGAAGAAAACGAAATAAGTAAAGCAAAAACGGTTAAACTTGGATATGATAAGATCACAATTAGAGGGGCAAGTGGAGGAAGGGGTTATGTTACAAAAATAAGGAAATAAGATAATTAGATTTTAATAAATCTACACATCACATAATCTATCCACATCACTAAAGTGCTGTTCCATATCATTAACCGTCGACTGTTTTAATGATCTGTCTATATTGTTCCGAGGTACGTATGGTAGTGTGATTTCTTAGAATTTTTTCTATACTCCTAAAATCTCTATATCTCTATCTGACCCCAAAATTTGTATTCCCTAGCTCTGGAAATTTGTGATCTCAAATATACCTTTCAATATTATCACCTGGTACAAACAAATTACATAAAAATTCTTGTTTTGGCCAGAGCATGAGTCGGACCATACCGTAAGATGTTCTCTTTTCTTCACATTTTCTTCTGCGCTACCTCTACCGGACATCTCTAGTTCATGTTTGCATTATACTTGCCTTAAGTTAAAATGCCTTTAACGTAGAGAGTTTTAGGTAACGACATGGCATATTTGATTTCCCTGAATCACATTTGTTTTTCAGGTTTTACACTTCGGATAAGTAAATAACAAATTGAACTTGGTTGAGAAAATGGTTGCCTAAGTTGATTTTTTTTATTAAAATTTGTCTGATTTATTCTGTTGTTTTCGTGTTACATTTTCAACATATAATCTATACATATGCGACATATTCAAATATACGAGCAAATATGTTTTATGTGGATTACTGTTTCTAGAATAATGGGATTCTTCGGCGGGAAATTGATTAATATGATCTGTAATAGCCTGCCCCACTGCATCGCTCATCTTATGTGCCCTTGTCATATGTCGTCCACGTGCATCTTGATATGGAACTCAATCAGTTCCAGTTCAACAATTCCAGCCTTTAGTTTATCTTTAATGATGTCCACTTTTTTATGGCTAATTTGGTACATTTTTTTTACATACATAAATTTGTTGATTGTCTAACATGAGTGAGTATTTGAAAGAATGACATTTATGTTTAGAAGCGTTTTTATGATGTCGTGCAACATCCACTGGAGCGATACTTCTAAATAATAATAAATTATATTGAATTGATATCAAAGCTATAAAAATTATCAAGTATTAACATTCGTTTTTCTTCGTTAAATTGAGTACTGCATTTTAATCTGCACGTTTTTCTGCATAAGCATCCCGAGCAGATGCTTTTAAAAGCAACAACATTCTCTGAATAAGAAATATAACTCTTCTCTGTTTCCCTACAAATTGCTGCCCTCGAGACAACATTTTATATTTGATTTAATAATAATCAACTTAAAAACTAGCAACTGTTTTAGATGTGATGTCAAATATTAAATGTGATATTAAAAATTCAAATATTAGAGTGGATGAAGGGGTTATTAAAACCGAACACCCTCTTGGCGTTACGAAATATAAGCGAGTATATTTCCTATTTAGTGTCAACACGTCCTCTTCCAGTTGAAATAAAAATATCAGTCATTTTGTATAATTCATATATTTCATTTAATATTTGAACGTCCACCTCTAGCTGGAAAACATCAAATAAATATAAAATGCCATCCGAATAACTGGTTGCCATAGTTTATGGTAAAAACCAATTCTTCATTAAAACGTTCTATGTGAAACACAAAACTCGGAAGGGATTAACCACTAAACACCAAACCACTTTATTTAACTTCTCGACGCGCGTTTCCCTAACCATGTTAGCATCATTAGGAGACGACTTAATAATCTCCTGATGATAAAATGCACGTAGGAAAATGAAAACAAGTGGTTTAGTGGTAAAACTCGTTGAATAATACCAAAAAAAAATCTAAGCAGGAGTTGAATAATGAACCGAACAAAGCCCAAATAACCTAAAAGTGAAAAAAATTACGAGTTAAAACATACTTTTATCGGGGAAAATTCAACAAGTGCTTGACTGGGAAGGGATTCAATTTCGAAGTCGGCCTAGGAACTGACGCAAAACGAAAACAAAGAGGGAGAGGGACTTTTTTATATTCTCAGCGATTTCTTCGTCCCTTTCAAAACAAAAAAATCAATTCATTATGAAAACTAACTCAAGGAAATGTTGGTATAGACAGGGTGTTAAAATAGATATTAGTGCGATAAATTAATTCGTACGTTTTTTTGTAACTAACTCAGTTGCGTTACTTCTTGTGAATAGGTTCTTCGTCAGTAGTGAAAAGTCAGCCCTTGGGTTTTCACGGCGTTTCGTCGAGATTAAAGTGACGAAACTTTTAAATGTTCAAGTCCTTGAGAAACTGAAATTCTTCAACACCCAACACTATCCTTTTGAATAGCTAACAATCATTAGGTGATTTATCAGAAAAATGTGGCGTATTATTCTTCGTCAAAGCTATTAATGGGTTAATCTGACCTAACATCCCCCTTAACCCTACTTTTTTGCAACTGGCTATCGAATTAATACATGAACTTTTAGAAAATAATTATCTTTTTGTCCAGTGACGATGAAGTTGGAGATCCATCTTTTGAACTGGATAATTTACACAGTTCAGATTCTGAATAAGAAATTGCCGAAGTTGAACTAGTGCACCAAGAAACTGTACCGAAACCTTTAGATCTCTGACAACACTTACAACTTAGATCTCGTAAATAATATTGACTTTAATAAATTGTTATTAAAAAAGTAAGAAAAATAAATTCCTTTTCAGGCAACAAAATTTTAATGCGGGCACGATAAAAAAAGTGGTCGAAAGACATTCCTCTTCAAACTGATAGCACTAGGCGACAGAATATAGTGAGCCATATACCAGGAGTAAAGTAAAAAATCGAGTTGAAATGCTTAATAACTTTACTTTAGTTTCTATCCAGGAAGGAAATCGAACAAAGTTTTGGGACGAAGATGGGACTGGAATGTTAATATTTTTGGCAAATATGTATGTCAATCGATTTAGATTTTTGCTTCGTATACTTCGATTCGATGATAAAAGAATACAGCAACAATGAGGTGAAAAAGATTTTCTTTATCCTGTCGGTAATATGACGGAAACATTTGTTTCTAACTGCCGCCAAAATTATTACGTAAGAGAAGATATTACTCTAAATAGCTTTCCGTGGTAGATGACTTTGTAATATATATGAAAAACCAAACCAACCAAGCCATGTTGCAAGGCGATGAGACAACAGATCGACCAAGGCAATCCTGGAGTGGATACCGCTTGATCGCAAACGTCGGCCAAGATGACCGGAAGCACATTACATTGGACCCGAGTGGCAGAGGAAAGCCGAGGACCGTGAAATTTGAAAGCATGATGACAATGATTTATATTTATATGATATATATATATATATATATATATATATATATATATATATATATATATATATATATATATATATGGACGGGTCACGGGTGGTGGATAGTGAATGTTCCATTAGATATTAATGGACAGCTGCGAATATCTCAAAATAAGCAGCCCCGAACCAAGGCAAAAAAAAACTAAATCCACTTAGCTTCCGACTTGTATCAAGCGGTTGAGTGATATTTAAATTCTGGAACTAACTCCGCCAGTCTTAACCTCTGAACCGTCATGGTTCAAACAATTAATTCAAAGTACAAGATGAATCGTTCTAGTAATTACAAAATTACCCCAGGAGGTAGACAATCCTCTGCTTTGCTGGTACAACCGGACTTTCGGATTCAGGGGCGTCCGGGCTTAAACGCAAAATCTTTCAGAGGGAGTCGGAGACATCTGGCTAACGTCTGAAACCGAAAACAAAAACTTTCTTTGGAACGGCAAATATCAATTCTCTCCTGCGTCCAGGAAAACTACACGAATTGGGGCGAACATTGAATCAACAAAAAATCCAAATTTTAGCTTTGCAAGAAACCAGATTGACAGATGATAACACCTTGGAATTCGGCAACTACAGACTTTTTAAAAGTAAAACTGACAAAAGAATACTCAAAAATACACCACATCTCGGTGTTGCTTTCGCTATTTCAAGAAACATTCTTGGTTCTATAACTAATGTCCAGCCAGTAAATAATCGACTTATGACACTATCCCTCAAGTGTGCTAACAAAAACTATACATTAATCAATGCACACCTCCCAGTTAACGAAGAAAATAAATATAATCCTGAAAAAGTAAATAAGTCCTGGGAAATTCTGGAAAAGACTATCTCTAAAATTCCCTCTAACCATGTAAAATCCTATTGGGTGATTTCAACGCCCAACTAGGGAAAGAAAAAAAGTACAGGAAAACAGTCGGCAGTTTTCCCGCTCATAAATAGACTAACCATAATGGTAGAAGATTGGTTGAACTATGTTCGCAGTTTAATCTAAAAATAATGTCAACACATTTTAAGAAGAAAATAACAAAACAAAAGACCTGGAGGTGCCCAAACATGTACATAGGTGAATTTCAAATTGACCATGTTGCCATTTCGTACCCCAATTATAAAGAGATTTTGAATGTTCAAGTCAGGAAAGGAGCTAACATAGACACGGATCACTACTTGACTAGAATCAAACTTAGCTTAAAACCTCGAAAACTTATTCAAAAGAGACTGCTAATACCAAAGTTCGACCCAACGAAAATAATACCAGCCCTAACAGAAGAGCTTGATAAACAACCAGCACAGAACTGGCAAGAATTGAAATACAAAATTATTAAAACAGCCTTAAAGTTGGTCCCTTTACAAAAACGTAGAAAACATCCATGCTGGGATGAAGTTTGCGAGCAAGCAGTACTAAGCCGAAGTAAAGCAGCCAAAGATTGGAACAGTTAAAAAACAGCAATAAACTATAACATCTTTTTGAAAGTAAGAAAAGAAACATTGAAGCTAATTAGACAAACTAAAAGAAAATATGAAAACAATCAACTTAATGAAATAGAAAAAGATTTCCAAAAAAATAACACCCGAAACTTTTAAAAACCATTTAAAAGTAAATTAACAGGCTATCAACCCGAAAGTATGTGCTTCCAAAAGGAAAACGGACAATTAGCTCTAAATAACCAAGACAATTGCAAAGAACTTGCGAAATATTTTGAACACATACTAAACTGTCCTGCCTTTAAACAAATTACCAACACTAAACCCTAAACAAACAAACCCAAATTCATTACCACCGAATGAAGATGAAATAATTAGGTAAATCAAGCGGCTTAAAAATGACAAAGCTTCTGGTGAAGATGGAATCACTGCTGAACTTTTGAAATCCACTGGTCCAGGTACAATCAAGGAAATAACCAAAATTCTACAAGAAGTTTGGCGAACCGAACGGATTCCGGAAGATTGGAAAGATGCTCTAATCCATCCACTACACAAGAAAGGAGATAGAACGGATGTAAACAACTATAGAGGGATATCTCTTCTCCCAGTTTGTTACAAGATTCTATCTCAATGTCTACTAGACAGAGCACAAGGACAGTTGGAACCTAAAATTGGTGAATATCAAGCAGGTTTTCGACCGGGCAGATCCTGCCCTGAACAGATCCTGAATCTAAAGTTGATCCTAAGACATCAAAATCTGTACAATAAAAACCTCGTCTATACATTTGTGGATTTCAAAAAAGCATATGATTCTATAGACCGCGAATCTTTATTCCGAATCTTGAAAGAACAAGGACTAGATCTGAAAACGCTGGCAATTATTAAAGCAACATTAACTAACACAAGGTCAAAAGTTAAATTCATGGGTGACATCTCAGAGCCCTTCGAAATTTAAATTGGAGTGAGACAAGGGGATGAACTCTCACCACTCTTATTTAACTGTGTTCTAGAAAAAGTAATACAGGAGTGGCGTGAAAAAAGTCGGCCCTGAATATTGACCTGCCCATTAAACTGGGGAGAACCAACATCAAAATTGATTGTCTGGCGTTTGCTGATGATCTAGCAATTTTGGCTCAAGATGTATTAACGGCACAGAAACAGATTGAAATTCTAAAAGAAACAGCAGAAAAGGTAGAACTCCAAATTTCCTTTGAAAAGACACAATACATGACTTGCAACAGACTAAGAACACCATTTCTAAAAACAAAATATGGTAACATCAGACAAGTCTCTCAATTCTAATATTTGGGTAAAATAATCATGGAAAATGGGTTGGAAAAAACGACCAATAAGGGTAGATGTCAAAAAATGGAAACGGCATTGAGACTTACACAAAATATTTACAACAAAAAATGCCTATCTAAAAACACAAAAATGAGACATTACAACACAGTTATTAAGCCAGAATGTCTATATGGGGCAGAAACGCTCATTTTGAATAGAAAGAGAGACATCGAGGACATTGAAAAGAAGGAAAGAAAAATCATAAGAAAAATCCTAGGCCCCAAACAAATAAATACAACATACCGACTTCGAGAAAACCAAGAAATCAAACAATACACAGATATACATAGCGATATGAGAAAAAGATGACTTAAGTTTTACGGACACATAAAACGCATGAATCCAAATAGGCTAACTAGACAAATAGTCGAATTTTATGAAAATAGGAGTAGAGCTAAAGTTGAAATAATTAAATGGATTGCTGCAATTAAAGAGGACCTAAGATCAGCAAATATTACACAAAGTGAAATTCAGGATAGAGGCTGTTTCAGACACAATGTTGACGTTTGGAAGGTTGGCCAGAGAGAAAAATGTAGGAAGACTGATGAAATGTAGGTAGAAATTAGTATGGGAGCAAAGAAAGGCTAACAACAACAAACGCCTCTAATTGTACTTCGCGTGGTCCACCCGGGCCCATACGTGAATAATAATAATATATGTATATATATATATATATATATATATATATATATATATATATATATATATATATATATATATATATATATATTTCTTTTGTATGAGACACTACAACACGATATTTGATATAATAAAGGAGGAACTCTAGCAGTACATTAAATTTTGGACACTCATCATCAAAAAAAGAAATAATAAAAACAGATAAAAACAAACATCAACTAAGTATTAGTAAAAATAAGTATAAATATAAATAGATATCAGAAAGTACACGTAAAGACAAAATATCATTAAAAAAACATACATTCACATATACATACATATATATATATATATATATATATATATATATATATATATATATATATATATATATATATATATATATATATATATATATATATATATATATATATATATATATATATATATATATATATATATATATATATATATCCAACCAGAGACCATGAGCCTAGATGATTATAATTCATGTCGAGATCATCGAACCATTGTGGTGCAGCCGGCGTAGAATTATTGAGTTCCCGTAGACTCCATGAGAAACTTCTCAAAGGATAGGAGCTCATAGGATAGGATTCATTGTTTGATATGCCATCTTCCATTTGTACAGCATATCATTGCATATGCCATGTCTGGTTCTAAACCTCTTCAATCGACTTCGGGTGCTTCTCGGCAGGTTCAAACCCAACATTTTCTTATTCCGCACATTGATAAGGTCGACATTCCTGGTAGGGTTGTTTTGAAGGAGAGATGTCCACTTTTTATTAATGTCTACGCCATTTTTCAAATCTGTGTCTATCCAGATTGGATGGCGTGATTTCAATCTCTACCGTAACAGGTTATTCAGATCCTTATGTATGGGCAATTCTGTATTGTATCCTGTCCCATTGTTCTTTCGCTGCCTTCAGCCTGCGCAATTCCGGAGGAGCAATATTACAAAAAGGGGAGAATCAGGCGACGGGTGTTGATTTCATGATACCAGATATAGTTCTCGTGGTGTCAATTATCTGGACATCCAGTTTATTAGTATGTTTACTTTTGTACCAGACAGGGGCCCATTAATCTGACCAGTCTGACCCAGTGTCTGACCGTTCGCTCCCCTGGATGAACGGGGAACTCCTGCTAACATCTAAATAATGTTGTTTCTTGTCGAAACAACACATTATTAACATTTTCCATCTTTCGACAAGACAAGCATATGCTGAACTGGACGTGGTTTTCGGGGAAAAAGGCTTAGGCACCCCGACTTATCTTGGCGTCATCCTGGACAGATCCCTCATTTACAGGCAGCATATCTCCGGGATGGCACACAAAGTTAAGACCCGAAACAAAATTTATATATATATATATATATATATATATATATATATATATATATATATATATAATTTTAGGAAAAATATTTACCGAAGAAAATTTTATGATTCGTGCCACCAACAGATAGGTAGATATAGTACGAGTTTGTAAAAAAAGATCAACTAGACTCAAAAGAAAAGAGGCTGCTGCATAGACTGCAACGTAATTAGTCAAAGCATTATAGCAACAAATATTTAAACTATGTTTGCTTAAACCATGCACATATGTTTTGTCAATATTGTAGTGATTAATTCATAGACTTTAAGCTAGCGCGCGACTATTATTCAGAAGCGAGCTTTACATAGGAATGACAGCGCTAAAAATACCACATAAACCTTAGAAGAATTCTACATTACAGAAGAACTAACAGAAGTGTAATCTACTGTCGACTAATCTCTTCAATTTTACAATAGAAACAATAATAATGAGAACAGAAATAAATACTATGAGACTGATTTTTACTAGACAATACCAAATCTTAGCATACACAGATTATATTGATATGATGGGTAGAAAAAAAAGAAAAAAGAGACGGCGTTACGCATGGGTCTAAGAATAAACTAAAAAAAAAATACATTAGACCAACAAAACAAAGAAAGGCACAACATGTGAATCTTGGAATGAAATGGAAAATAGTTTGAAAAAGTTATTACTTTTAAAAATCTAGGCTGAGTAATTCCGACACACACTGAAGTATCAGAGGACGAAACAGCAAGAATAGCAGCTAGAAACAAAAGTTTTTCGCTCTGCAAAACATCTAAAAATTCCAATCAATATTGAGGAATACAAAAATAAAGATACACTCAACATTAATTAAACCAATAGTATTATATGTGTCAAAAACGTGGACTTTCGTTGAATAATTCGGAAAGGAAAAAACTAAGAAAAGTATATGGCTCCATTCAAGCGAAAGGGGGTTGGAGTCCTAGAAGGGATGAAGAATTGGCAACATTCTATAATAGTTCCGATTGGGTGAAGGAAATCAAGAACAAACGACTGAGATGTTGGAGTCACAACGATTAGATGGGCAGCGAAATACCAGACAAAAAAATATTGGGAAAGAGTATAGAGGAATCGAGATCGAAAGGAAAACCAAGGAAGAGATGGGGGATGGACTAAGAAAGAACCTGCAAGAAATGGGAATAACGGAATAGAAACGAAGAGCGTGAGATAGAAAGGAGTAAGGATAACGGAAGAAGCAAAGACATTCATAAAAAAGGTGGCATTGCTCCTCTAAAACTACTTTATTGAGGTTATAGAAACAGGTGGTCATCGCTCCATGTAAAAAAAGTATAAAACTGGACACTCCTAGAGGAAGACAAAGACTCTTATTCAGATGTCAAGCCACAGAGTTAAAACAACCCTTTTAAATAAATTATTTTGTTAAAACATGAAGCATTGCTACAAAACATCTCGAAATCAAAATCTGCTCAGGGTATCCTCGAAGACAACTCAGCGCAAGACGATCCAACACAAAGAAGTTTAAAAAAAATGTTCGGTCTTTTGTCAGTGTAATTTTCAAATTAAATTACTGCTTTTTTTTTCGAATTTAGTATTCACTTTGGGGGAAAGTTGAAATTGCTTTTTTCCCGTTGTTTTCCTAATTTGATTCGAAACAGTTTCCTAAATCAGTTTACTGCAGATTTTTCTTTTAATTTTACGAGATTCTTAATCGCGGAACAATGAAAAATAAAAACTTTTCAGATAGTTCTTAAGAGAAAAAGTTAGGTCGAAGATCTATTGAACAAATTGAGCAACAAATAGATTGTTTTTAAAACGTCTTTCTTACTAAAACCTTTCTGAATGTGTACTGATATTTTAAAAATATATTATGGGGCTTTCCGGAAATTCTTTAAGTTGTTTCTACCTGTTTTAAAATAAGCTATTTTTTAGTTGTCTCTATACTAGGGCATATAAGTGTTCTCATATTATTGATTTTATAACCAGTATTTCATAACAAAATTGCATTGAACTTATCAAGAAGAAGCAATATTATGTTAAGAATTGATTAGTTAATAAATTGAATCCTCTCATAAACAGTTAGGATTAGTGAAACGTAAGTCAAGCAATAAAAAAAAGATTTGGTGTTAAATCGTAAATATCATCAAGTATATTATTTCTTCGATGTTATTCGGTACCATGACAAGAAAGTTTTATCAAAATGGGTATGCTCAGTGGAAATTTGAATGAATAACTAATTTTAAATTAGTTCTTGATAGTAGGGCGATAAATTCAGAACTTTACTCAGCTAAACTTGGGAGAATACACAGTGTTCTGGCCAAAACATGTCCAGCTATGTTCAACCGTAATACAAATCTACTGCAACAAGATAACGCAAGTCAATCACTTCACATATAACCACCTTAAACATTAACGAATTGGAATTTAAACTGTCCCCACACAGCAAACAGCCCCGCCCTCGCTCCGTCGGATTACTTCTTGTTTCAGTTCATGGATCCCTTTTTGCGGAAAAAAAATCAGGACTGAAGAAAATGTAAAAAATTATCTGTGTTGAGTGTTTCGGCTCCAAGGACTCATCGAAGATGAACAGAGTTACTGGCTCAAAGATGGGCTGAGATCAACAACGACTGAACACTAAATAACTAAGTACCTCAAAATCGCAAATATTTTAATTACACCTCACTAGTATTTTAATTTTCAGAATCCTCAAAGGTTAACGTAGTTCAAGGTTCAAGTTTATTTACATTGTTCTGAAAATATTTGTTTATTTCAACATAACTCCCTTGTTAAAGATTGTAGATGTTAATTTTATGCAAGAGAATATCTAAGGGATTATAAATTTCTAATGAATGCTTGACGTATATTAAAGATAATATTGAATTGGAAGTTGCACAATATTATTGCGTTGTGGAGTCAGGATTTCTGAAATCCTGCAAACCTGGACCCTTGATAAGACACTCTTTCCATAGGCCCATTGAAGTTTTATCAAAGTTTCCAAAAAACTGTTGCTGGAAATTATTGACGCTCATTTTTTGATCGCACTAAAAAAATCCGTTTTACTCTAAGAATTAATATGGACCACCAAGTCACTCTATGATCAAAATCAATTCAATATTGCATTTTAAGGCAGTGACCGTTTCCGGCTGTCTTAGAACTATCTTAGGATCTTCCCATTATTCTAGAAACTAATGAACCCACAATACTTAGATTATTCGGCCACATTGAACGGACTAGTAGTAACCTAGAAAGACTGGTGCTGCAGATCGAATGGAGGTTTCTATGATCTTTATGGTCAACATCAGTCCATTATAACATTTTAAGGTAGTGAGCTAATCCGCCTATCTTAGGACTTTAATATCGAACGGAAGCGGCAACACTCATGAGATCAGAAGCAGTTACGAAATGGTAAGAAACATAATGCACAATTTGCAGAAGGTGTGGAGATATAACACAGAACACAAAGAAACATAGTAAGAATCTTATATTTTCCAATACTGCTATATTCCGCTGAAACATGAACCATTAAAAACAAAACCTCAAGCGCATTGATTCTTTTGAACTTTCCACAGACTGTCAGACGATCAAACGTACCCATTATCCTAGAAACTAATGAACCCACAATACTTAGATTCTTCGGCTACATTGAACGGACTAGTAGTAACCTAGAAAGACTGGTACTGCAGGTCGAATAGAGGTTTCTAGGTCGGACGGCAGACCTCTAAAAAGGTGGACATACCATATTAAAGACCTAACTGATTGATTTGTCCAATATGCAAGTAAGGAATTCAGAAATAGAGAACGTTGGCAAGAAGTAATCCGAAATGGCCTCAAACAGAATAACTTTCACAGCTCACGAATCTTCTGCGAAGAAGAATACGAAGAAAAATACGAAGAATAAAACGAAGAAGAATACGAAGAAGAAACGAAGAAGAATATGAAGAAGAATAAGAAGAAAAATACGAAGAAAAATACGAAGAAGAAAACGAAGAAGAATACGAAGAAGAATACGAAGAAAAATACGAAGAAGAATACGAAGAAGAATACGAAGAAGAATACGAAGAAGAATACGAAGAAGAATACGAAGAAGAATACGAAGAAGAATACGAAGAAGAATACGAAGAAGAATACGAAGAAGAATACGAAGAAGAAAAAGAAGATATAGGGTAAAAGCCGGTTAGTTGCCTCAGTTGGATACATGCCCCAGTTTTGAATACACTATGTTAGTGATGTTGGTGGCGTTAGAGCTTTACTATAATTAGAGATTGTCCTCCTGCAGGACGCCATGCCATGTAAGCCATCAAAGCAGGCGCACGCGTTTTGTCCGTGTGAGCTAAAAACTTCCGCGGTAAAACTTTGACGGGAATCGAAATTATATTGGTAAACAATTTCTATTGAATATTTTTATTACTGATTGTGGTTCCAGCCAACTTTTTGTTTCTATGCATGCATTAGAGTTTAAATTACACTGTTTATTGCGTTTTATTGTTGAATAGTTTTTGTATATTTCGCAAATAAAAAGAGCAAGTATCCGTAACGATAATCGCCCTAAATATAAATTCCTTAACGAGCAGACTGACTTTTTTATTTTTGGTTTTTTTCCAATTTATTGTGACTATAGCTTGTTTTACATCAGTTCTGATTATCAAGGGAGTAATTAAAAACCAGAATTCGAAGAAAGACTTCTCCCTTATTCCAAAGTTTTCATGCAACATTTTTTTTCAGCATCATTTTTCAGCAACATTTCCTCAGCCCTTCTTTATAAATGGCAAACTCAACATTTTATTCCACGTTAGCCGCCACGAAAGGTATTACTAATTTTAGATTTTAGCAGTCAAGTGCTGTCAATATGCTAGAAACTGCTTGCGACAATGATGTGGTATTACTTTGTTTATCTAGCCACACTACTTCTGCTTTGCAACCATTATACATAACTGTATTCGAATCGTTTAAAAAATATTATTATGCTGAGACAAACAATTTCATGCGCACCAATCCACAAAGAAAACTGGACTGGTACAATTCAGATCAGCTAATAACCAAGGCGTAGATTCGAGCAGTTACTTCTGCCAATGTAATAAGTGGTTTTCGCGGCAGCGGAATCTACCCAATCAATCCAAATGCTCTGTCTGACGCTGAATTTGCTATATCAGATATTGCATTGGAAGAACTTGCGCAAAAATTAAAGTCGGATCTAAATAATCAAGTACCAGGCGTTTTTGAAGAGGCTGGGTTACGGAGCGAAGTCCAAAGCGATGCTGATAAGAACAAACTTGAAACTGTCTTAAATGAGTCTGAGGAGATTAGCGTGAACCAAAATCATACGCCACCTAGGCCGTCTCTAAGCATTTTGAATCTCTCTCAAGACTATTTAGCCCTATGAGATATCAACATGCAAAATTACATCTTTGATGATTCTGAGCTATCATTGCCATCGCTGATATCTTTAAATGAAGCAGAGAACCAAAATCTTGAAATAGATACAGCATCTAAACTGTTACATCAATCATCTCCTATACTAAAAATACCGCTGATCATGTCTAAAAGGTTTAAACAATCTGCAGAAATTTTGCGAACAGCAAAAAAGCCAAAACAAATATCGATATTACCAGCAGTGAAACTGAATCCGATAAAACAGATTTTATTGAACTGAACAAAGGGAGAGCTTTAAGGAAAAGAAGAATACAAATTTACAGTTCTGACAGTGAAAATGAAGAAAATGTTATAAATTCAAAAACCTCTAGAGCAAAAGCCGCTGAAGGATTTGCAATCAAGAGGAAAAAGGAACGGAAAATTGATGAGACACTGAAGAGATATTAAAGTTGAAAACCCTGGCTTCTGGTGATAATTAATGCTAATGCCAAAGTTAATTGCCATACTGTTCTATCTTTAAGATAAATAATAAGAATTTACTAATAACTTACTAACCTAACTTAAAGTTTGGCAGCTATTTTTGTTGTATTTTTATAGTTTAAGACGTTAAAACTTAATACGATTTTATAATGTTGAGTAATAATTTGATTAGTACTTAATAAAGGATCTCAGTAAATAATAAAGGCTGATTACATAATTTGATATAAATTTGTTTCTATCTAAAAAAATGTGTAGTGAGGCGTCTATCCCCACACGAGGCAAGTATCCCCCGAAGCATTTTTAACGTTAGGCTACTAACCGCTACAGTAGGCACTATTCCTTTTTTGAGATGTCAAATAAAACAGGAATAGCTGAAAACAAATATTAATTATGTTTACAAAAATAGCCTACTATAAAAGATCAATGATCTATATTTTGATATACATGTTGCTTTATTCTTAGTAAGTACCTAGTTTTTAATAATTGAGCTTTTTTGAAAAGTGGAGCATATATCCGGCTTTTACTCTAATATATTAGAAATAAATGTTTGGTGTTTAAGTGCCCATTATTGTAAAGATTGATTAATCTAATACTCTATAGTTAACATCTGTGTAGCTGCTTCCTAAAATTAGCACATAAGTAATATCAGTTGTAATACTAGAAGGGGATAAAATAGCCACTTTATAGGTCGCTAAACACCATCATTTGAAAGAAAAGCAAACCTAATCCAGAAATCAGTGAATTGGCCTGAAAACTTTCGTTACATCGCTACTTGTGATTCAAACAAAACACTACAAAAATTACTTCTAATAGGGAACAAGGGACCTACAGAAAAAATTATATAAAAATTTTTAATTTCGCAAACAGAACTGTGACACCATCTCGAAATATATGGAGCATGCAACACAGTTCAATCTAATCATCCTCATCGATAACCACTTCATAATCGTCGCCATCGATGACGAACCAATTAAATTTAAATCTGGCAGTAATTAAGGTGCAAACCAACTAGCTTGCAGGCAATTACATACCATACGACTCAGCCACAGGTCTGTTAATGAAGCTGCTGCTCCCTGATCAGGTGATGACCGATTGCGAGTATGCCCATGGGGTATTATTTCAATTCTAATTTGCAGAGGAGACGCAATAAGAGCTGGAGGCAGTTTATTATTATTGTATAAGCTAAGGTAGATGGAGTAGATTTATGGGAGGCCATTAATAAATACGAGGATCAAGTGAAAAGTTAGATGCTCGTCCGATAAATGAAATTCAATCGCAGAGGTGATGTCATTTGTGAAAAGTAACCCTCTTTCTAATGATTTTATTGTTATAATTCAACAGTTAATGACTAATTCGAAATCATGCCCAGCCAATCCACTGCAGAACAAAGGCTCTTTCAAGCTCCCACGATCTGTCTCTGTTTTGTGCAAATCACCATCATTTTCAACCCATCATTTTCACACCACATTTCACCCCACATTTCAATCAAACCCATCATTTTCCCACTACTTGATATATTTCTTCTGTTCATCTTCATGTGGTAAGTCTTAGTCTCTATATTATAATTTTTGTATCTTTACGATTCGACCATTAACGAGCCACATGTCAAGCCCATTACCATATCATTGTTAACACCTTCTAGTTTATGTTCGTTACTTTTATGTTTTGTCTAATTTATGTATGCAGAATTTTTTCGCGGAGACTAACCCATGACTCCTAATATACTTCTTAGTCTTATCGTACTCATCTTTATCAATGTCTCTAAACATATATTGTAACCGGCATCCTGGGTGCATCCAATGCGATAAGTGGTTTTCGCGACAGCGGAATCTACCCAGTCAATCCAAATGCTCTGTCTGACGCTGAATTTGCTATATCAGATATTGCATTGAGAGAACTTGCGCAAAAAACGAAAATCTGATCTTCTAAATAATCAAGTAGCAGGCGTTTCTGGAGAGCCTGGGTTACATGAGCGCGTACAGGAATCTGGGTCTGATCGAAGTCTTGTACTAAATTAGTGGAATAAAGTGCATCCACTAGGCGAAGTCCTAAGTGGGGCTGATAAGAACAAACTTGAAACTGTCTTAAATGAGGCTGAGCAGATTAGCATGAACCAAAATCATACGCCACCTAGACCGTCTCTAAACCTTTTGAATCTTTCTCAAAACTGTTTAGCCCTATGAGATATCGACATTCAAAATTACATCTTTGATGATTCTGAGCTATCGTTGCCATCGCTGAGAAAAATCTTGAAAAAGAAACAGCATCTAAATTTTTACATCAATCATCTCCTATACTAAAAATACCGCTGATCATGTCTAAAAGGGCTAAACAATCTGCAGAAATTTTAAACTTCAACGATAAAATTGTCCAGAAGAGCAATAAATAACAGGAAATAAGATTAATCATCAGAAAATCAGATTAAATCATCTCCTGATAATGCTAACATGGTTAGCAAAACGTTCGTCGAGAAGTTTAAAAAAGTGATTTGGTGTTTAGTGATAAATGTCTTCAAGTTTAAGAGCAAATAAAAAAATAAACAAAATAACAGAAACTAAAATTAGGACGGAAAAAAAGATTATAAGTCACTAAAAAACAAACCAGCTGGTAGTAAGAAAAACATTGTGAAGAAAAGCGGACAACCGCAAAAAAAACAAATAAACCAAAACATATATCGATATCACCAGCAGTGAAACTAAATCTGATAAAACAGATTTTATTGAACTGAACAAAGGAAGAACTTTAAGGAAAAGAAGAATACAAATTTACAGTTCTGACAGTGAAAATAGAGGAAATGTTATAAATTCAAAAACCACTAGAGGAAAAGCCGCCGAAGGATTTGCAATCAAGAGGAAAAAGGACGAAAAATCGATAAGAGACATTGAAGTGATATTAAAACTTAAAAACGCTAATTCAAAAATAGAATATACGAATAAATAATTTTCAGTTGATGATTATTGCGCAGAATGTTTTGTGAAATACAATTTTGCTAAATCGAAATCAGATTGGATTCATTGTGAGATGTGTCGAATGTGGATGCATGAAATGTGTACAACATTCAAAAACCATTGCATGAGATGTGGAAAGTTGAAAACCCTGGCTTCTGATGATAATTAATGCTAATGCCAAAGCTAATTGCCATATTGTTCTATCTTTAAGATAAATAATAAGAATTTACTAATAACTTACTAATCTAACTTAAAGTTTGATAACTATTTTTGTTGTATTTTTATAGTTTAAAAAGTTAAAACTTAATAGGATTTTATAATGTTGAGTAATAATTTGATTAGTACTTAATAAAGGATCTCAGTAAATAATAAAGGCTGATTACTTAAGGTGATCAGGTGATGACCGATTGCGAGTATGCCCATGGGGTATTATTTCAATTCTAATTTGCAGAGGAGACACAATAAGAGCTGGAGGCAGTTTATTATTATCGTATAAGCTAAGGTAGATGGAGTAGATTTATGGGAGTCCATTAATAAATACGAGGATCAAGTGAAAAGTTAGATGCTCGTCCGATAGATGAAATTCAATCGCAGAGGTGATGGCATTTGTGAAAAGTAACCCTCTTTCTAATGATTTTATTGTTATAACTCAACAGTTAATCACTAATTCGAAATCATCCCTAGCCAATCCACTGCAGAACAAAGGCTCTTTCAAGCTCCCACGATCTGTCTCTGCTTTGTGCAAATCGAACCCAACATTTTCCCACTACTTGATATATTTCTTCTGTTCATCTTCATGTGGTAAGTCTTAGTCTCTATATTATAATTTTTGTATCTCTACGATTCGACCATTAACGAGCCACATGTCGAGCCCATTACCACATCATTGTTAACACCTTCTAGTTTATGTTCGTTACTATGTTTTGTCTAATTTATGTATGTAGAATTTTATCGCGGAGACTAACCTATTGCTCCTAATATACTTCTTAGACTTATCGTACTTATCTTCATCAATATCTCTAAACATATATTGTAACCGGCAGCCTGGGTGTTTCGTATGTTTTTTATTTTAAGTTTGTAGATATTTGAGTGCTTCATGATATTGCTGAGTTTACCAAATTGTCATCTCAGTATTAGAGTGCGTCAAGTCCACTTTTCATTATCTCTTTACAAAATTATTATGTCGTAAGGTGTACTATAGGATTGCCGAGATGCTACTGAGACTAAGTCCGAACAAGATTTAGAACAGTGAAAAGTCATCCCCTAATTTATCATAAATCCATCGCTGATAAGAGAGTTTTAATATTGGTTTGCTCCAAATCCACATTAAATGAGACTGCACCTTCAAGTCACGTGGCCTTGAAGCACGTAACTTTTCAAGTCGCATTTCCTTTTTCAAACCCAAAAAAAAACAGTTGCGATATTGGGGAATGTGTAATAATGACGGGTCAATTAAATCAAACAAATGATCTTGAAAAAGAAAATTATAATAACAACTTGAAACTGAAACTGCAATGTAAAATCGAAAAAGATAACGACAAAAATCTTGTAAAATATACTATTGCCAATATTTCATTCAATACAAAATGTTTTTGCGCTTTACAAACAAAAATTAAATATAATCATTTTTATAACGCATTGTGGGATACGGCATGAAATGACGGCATGATGTCATATTATCTGCACCTTAGTAAAAATTCGAGACGAAATGGTCTACGATAATCTGAACATAAAAATCTTAATCTGTGACTCCGGAAAATCAGAACCGTACTATGTCATTTTCCTTGATATATTTAATGAAGTATTAGCCATATAATAATATCGATTGAACAAAAGTTTTCCGAAGCTGGTCATGGAAATATCCAAGAGATGGAATCCATCCATAGCCTGATTGAACGAAAACATAGCCACTGCTAAATTTAAGGCGTTTAAAGACAAACTGGTTTTGCAAGTAAAATTTATTTCAATGTCATACGTATCTTACAGAAATATTTTTGAAAATAAGATGAAAACAGAAGGAGTTAAGAGCTAAAAATATAGCTAATAAACCTATGAAGGAACTTGTTTCTTCGAACTATGGGCATACTAATATAACGAGATTTAAAGCAGAGCTATTATCTGAAAAATAAAATCTTAGTTTTATTGAAAAAATGCGAATTTTATGATTCTAAAGATATAAAATAGTGTCCGAACTCTACCCAAAAATAAAGTAAAACATGTTTTAAAGGAATATTTATTAAAAAAAAAACATTTTACTCATTGGATGACTTTTTTAATGAAACCCGCAAATCTGAGTTGATATAAGATATCTTAATGTTTATCTTTAGTATAATGGTAATAATTTGTGAATTATCGTAGCTACATGCATCATAGGTATTTTTTTCCTTTTTTTACAGTGTTTTTAATTGATTTCTTTTTCGTTTTTGTTTTCTTTCTATAATCCTATGTTGTTATTTTAGTGTATTTTAGTTTGTTGGTTTGTGATAATTTAGAATAAGTTTAATCTAATTATTTTACGTTGTATACCTCTTGGTTCTGTAACGTTATGTATACATTTAGATTGGAACAAATAAAGATCAAGAAAGAAAGAAAGAATGAAAGCAAGAAAGAAAGAAAGAAAGAAAAAAAGAAAGAAAGAGAATGATAGAAAGAAAGAAATAAAGAAAGAAAGAAAGAACGAAAGAAAGATAATGATAGTTATGGGGCTACTTGAAGAAAAACATCTGTGTTAACTTCCTCATTATTATTCGACGTAATTATCCCGAATTTCAACAGAAATCATAGACCATATAATAAATGGTTTGTGATAAATTAGAATAAGTTTAATCTAATTATTTTACGTTGTATACCTCTTGGTTCTGTAACGTTATGTATACATTCAGATTGGAATAAATAAAGATCAAGAAAGAAAGAAAGAATGAAAGCAAGAAAGAAAGAAAGAAAGAAAGAAAAAAAGAAAGAAAGAGAATGATAGAAAGAAAGAAATAAAGAAAGAAAGAAAGAACGAAAGAAAGATAATGATAGTTATGGGACTACTTGAAGAGACACATCTGTGTTAACTTCCTCGATATTATTCGTCGTAATTATTCCGAATTTCAATAGAAATCATAGACCAAATAATAACTAATGTATGTTTGAGATTGGTAGATTTCAGACAGTACCTTCAAAAGATAAAATGCATTTATTTCCTTCAATTGCGTGTGGTATTCCTAATGTTTCAATCAACAAACCTTATCGAAAAAAAAACAAATTAAGTATATTAAAGACTTAAACTATAAATTTAAGTATGACATATCAGATGACTGAAAGACGGAATAAAATTATCAAAAACAATAGATGTTTCCTTTATTAAGTGCACACTTGTCTTGTTAATTATTTCAATTCCGCAATTTCCCAACTGATACTCGTGTAACTCAATAACGGTTCTATCTCACACAAAATATTACCTGTTGATGAAAATTTAATCCGGTCCCGATTGATTTTAAAGGACGGGAAACGAAGGGTGGCAAATTGAAATATCTTTCGTAAGTCAATCTCAATTACCGAAAAGTTTATGGAGACTCGTTGATTAACTTCTATAAATATCTAATAAGTCGATTAATAAGATGTTTTCCCCATATATAATATTTTTAACTGTTTCTCAGTATTAAAAAAAAACCCCATTGGAATTAAAAAAAAATCATAAATGGAAAGACCATAAATAAGTTTTATAACAAAACTATTTTTATTTTTTTTTTCACTATAGTATTATCAATATTATTATTGTATCAAGTATATACAGAGCTAGAAGCCGTTGACAGTACTTACGCGAAAATTATGATAATAATAATAAATGTACAGCATATGCATATGTGAAAGAATATGCAGATCTGACGTAAATAGTAGAAATATAGTAAAGCTATAAACACTTTTGCTATACTAGCCTTCACATATTCGCTTGGAATTATATCTTGGCCAAACAGAGATATCGAAAGGCTATAACGAATAATCAGAACTGTACTAACGAAATATAGGAAACACCTCCCGCACAGCAGTAAAAAACGACTTACTTTACCGAGCATTGAAGCAGGGACAGGAATTATAAATATATGTAACCTATATGAAAAGCAAATATCCAGTTTAAGAACCTATTTCCATCAAAGAATGATCGAATGCCCGCTATATGCCAGCGTGTGTTTATCTGATGATAGTATACGCCTCTGAATCTTAAACAAATTGAACGACAAAATGAGAGCATTCAGACAACTGGAACAATTATACAAGAGTGGAAAAATATGTCTCTACATGGTAGACACCCCCATGATCTTGACCGCCATGAAGTGGACATGAGTGCGTCGAACGCCTGGTTGACATGGGGAGGTCTTTTTCCGGAGAGTGAAGGCTTTATGTGTGCAATTCAAGATCAGGTCATGCACACTAAGAACTACCAAAAATATATCATTAAGGATGCACGTGTATCAAATGACACGTGTAGGCGTCTGAGACTATACAACATATTGTAGGAGCACTTGGTAGAGTCTCCCATACGGACTATCTTCACCGTCATAATGAGGTGGCCAGTATAGTCCACCAGGAGTTTGCAAAAAAAAACAGAGCGAGTTCCATATTATAAAAACACCCCGGAGGCGGTACTAGATTCAGCCGATTTCAGGTTATATTACGACCGAACAATAATAATCGACAAAACCGGTCACTGTAATAGGCCAGATATTATATTGCTGGACAAAAAGAAGAAAACAGCATTCTTAATCGACATAGCTGTTCCAAACACACACAACATTCAAAAGACGGCTGAAGAAAAAGTACAAAGTTATACAGGCCTCAAGTTAGAAATAAAACGGATATGAAAGTTAACGGATATGAACCAGGTCCACATTGGGCCATTGATAATTTCAACAACTTGCATTATAACAAAGAATCTGAAAAATAACATCAAATTTCTGAGACTAGCAGAAAATCTGTTTAAAATAATGCAGAGGGCGGTAATCCTTAATACCATTCGCATCGCCTGAAAATTTTTGGAAGAATGGAGTTGTTTTGGCTACGGCCCACACTTTATGTAAAATATAGCTTAGCTGGGAAGAAAAAATATAAAGGAACATAAATAAAAAAAAAGGGCGGGCGAAGTCTAGCTCAACGAGCCGCTTATACTCAACCCGTATCCAAAAACCAGTTACAATACATAATACTAGACTTACATAACATATATAAACTTAACCTAATATACTGTAGACAAAAATACAAATAATAACAACGTATATACGAAAATAAAACATAGAAATAAAAACAAGTAATAACAAATAACAAGGAAAATAACTAAAAAGACTCATCAATAAAAAAACAATGAAGATAATCAAAAATAACATACAAGGCTCTATATCTGCGCTGATAGCAGATATTCCCTAAATTTAAATCTGATGTGCTTTCTGTAGAACATTAAGTCACATCTCAAATCTCTACTTAGAGAGTTAAACAATTTAGCAGCATTGTAGCAGAAAGAACGATGAAACATGGCTGTGTTATAACGTGGCACCATAAGAAGGGCACTGTGATGAAGGTAAGAATCATCAATAATTCGGCGAAAACCCAATATATTCCTAAGGCAAAGTGGAGAGGACGTAATCATTAAACGTTCAATACTCGATAGTAAACTATATTTAAATAAAGAGTCCATCTTTAACCACCCCAAATCAGTTATTTTTCCCGAAACATGATCATACTTGCGCAAACCACATACAAAGCGGCAACAAGAATTATGTATCTTCTGGAGACGGTAGCGGGTTACGACATCCAAGCAAGGAAAATGCATAGAGATAGAGCGATGCAATTTTAATATCACAAGACTTTCACATAGTGTCTTTTTTATGTTAAAGGATAGTACATCTCTAGCAGGTTTAGGTTAGCATAACTTTATCTTGTCAAATAAGTTACATGTTCATAAAAGCGTAACCTTTCGTCAACAAACAAACCCAAAATTTTTGCACAATTTACAATCTGGATCGTTTGCTGATTAATGTACAGTTTTATTTGAGAACATAGAAACTGCCTATTCTTATTTGAACTAAAAATAATAGCTTTAAATTTGGTAGGGTTCAAATATAGGCAATGATTTGCAGAGAATGAAGCATTGTTATAGTCTTCATTAATGGTCTTTGCTGCACGTTCATAATCATCGCACACGAACTCCTTGTACAGCTGTGGATTTACAGTTTACAATAAGTGCATGTAAATCGAAGGTGTAAATTAAGAAAAGCAACGGACCCAATACGGATCCTTGAGGTAGACCAGAACTTGTATTCAAGCTTGCTGAAATACATATGAAGAAACTTAAGTGATGTTTCGTTAAAGCCAAAATATCCACATTTAGCAATCAATAGAGCATGATTAATTGTATCAACTGCCTTACTAAAATTCAACAAAAAAGAGCGGTCGCTTTTCCATCATCCGTAGAACGACAAACATCGTCACATAGAGAAAGCAAGGAAGTTTCCGTACTGTAACCTTTTCTAAAACCAAATTGAGTAGTAGAAAGTATATTAATATTAGTTAAATTCTAATTAATTTGGTTATACACGGCCTTCTCCAGAATATTTGACAAAGTCGGCATCAAGCTTATTGACCGTCGATCGCCAAGCTCCGACGGATTAGAATTTTTAGGAAGAGGAACTACAAGAGCCTCTTTCCACATTGAAAGGAAAAAGCCACACACCAAACAACAGTTTATGAAATGACATAAATACTTGTCAATAGCAGGCATGCATAGTTTTATCATCTGCAGAGTCAAACCATCAGATCCTTTGGTATTAGATTTTATCACATGTATAATATTTAATAAATTAGATATTTCGACTGGTTTAAAAGTGAAATTAAAGGCAGCATTTTTTTATGAGTGTTAAAAAAATTTAGAGTAGTGGAAAGCTTGATTCAAAGACAAAGGCAAAATATTTATTAATATCATCGATGTTATTTAGATTATGAGGGATGCCAGCTGAGACTTTAGACTTACGAATATTTAGTGCATTATAAAAACTGCAGATACTTTGATTATTCAAATATCTCAAATATGCCGCTTTTTCTTTACGAATAGCAACTTTTGTGAAGTTTTTAAGATGTCTGTAATATTCCCAACAATCAGGGCTCCGAATTGTTTTGTAATAAGACAAGGCCAATAATGATACCACAAACTTTGCAGTCAATCGTGGCGCTTTCGTCACGTCACGTAATTTTTTAAAAGTTTTTCGCATCGATTATCAATATTATTTATGATAAAGTTTTAAAATGTAAATGTAAAAAAAACGTTAATTATTTTTTATTACCAACCCAAATTTATCTTGTTTTTTTGTTCAGATTGGTTTCTCACCCTTTATAGGATAAAAAAACATAATGTTGTGTAAATGCATGTTATCAATAGACATTTTCAATTTGAATCAACTTGATCAATTAAGACAAATCAAAGCTAATCTTAACGTAAACAATATAAATACAACTGGAATTAATAATATACGTTACGAATCCAAAAAGTTCTTTCCTAAATCTACACCTAAATGTCTGCGATTGTTTCTAGACAAGAGTGTAAAATCCGACAACGAATTACCCGTCAGTGACGCCAGTTAAAGACTGGGTATGATCGGATACCTTCTGAAAAGTGTTCTACGTTGTTCACTCGCCAGTCGGTAGCCTTCCTGATAGACTTATGGGTAGGCACATAACTAAGGGTTTATAGCCTGAGTGGGGTGCTAGACTGGGTTTATCGGTTGCTGATGACCGTAGTTCGGAACCCACGTTAAGCTGCAGGTCCAGTCGCTAAATAACCTAAGATGCTGATGCGCCTCTAACCGTAAACCCTTTCCTTTTACAAACTTTAAAAGAACAACTGATGAAAAATGCTCTCCGAACTTTTAGGACAACCCGATAATTTCTGCTAGTTCATCCATTCTTGGATTTTTTGTGGCAAACAGTAATTCAATTTTGTTGAAAATGATAAAGAAATGTTAGTTCAAAATAATAGTTTTTTCCTTTCTTAGTTTAAGTCGTTAACGTAATGCCATCACTCCATTTTTTGAGCGGTCACCCTACAATTCTTCTGCCTATAGATGATTTTTCTCTAGCTATCTTAACTACCCTGTTGTCTGTCATTGTACTTACATGATTGTTTCATTTTTCCAATTAAATGTCTACTTATTTATTTCTTTCATATTAGGTTTCCTTCTCACTTTGTACCAAATTCAACTCATCAACGTATTTCCAGTAATTCTACTCAAAATTATCACATATTGTCTCAATCAATCTTTGTGTTTTAGATGTGTGATCTTAGTGTTCTTTTTCTTGTTCTTTGTGTCTTAAATGTTGTCATTTATGGTTTTATTGTTCGATCTTTAATCTCTTTAACTTCTAAGTTTTTCACTTTCATAATTTGCTCAATGTTTTCGCTGTCAATTTATATCGAACATATCATAAGTTCTTTATAAATGCCTGATATTTTAGTTACGATGATCATACGAGAGTCGATCAATAAATCCTTAGAAAAGGATAGAAAAATAAATTATTTTAAGTAGATTTTTTTTTAGCTACTGGAGGCCAAATGCGGTGAATACGGTGGCTGTTGTAATAATTGAAACTATATGTATGCGTTGGATGCAAACTATATAACGTGCATTGTCTTGATGGAAGAGGATTTTTTTCTTTTTCAAATGAGGACGATTTTTCTTGATTTCTTCGCTCAACCGGTGCAATAATTTCGGATAATATTCTGCAGTTTTCCAAGTAGTCGGTGTAGATGATTCGTGGATACCCAAAAACTGTAGCCGAATCGACCCTGCCGGTCGATTTCACCGTCTTTCCCTTCTTCGAAGCCGTTCGCCTTCAAAAACCCACTGTTTTGATTGTTCCTTTATCTATGAAGCATGGTAGTGTATCCATGTTTCGTCCACAGTTATGTATCGATGCAGAAACTCATCAGGATTGCGACGAAAACGCGCCAAAACAGCCTCAGAGTCGACCACACGATTTCGTTTATTCAATTGAAATTTTTCGTGCAAAATTGAAAACACTGTACCTTGCGATAAGCCTGTGGTCTCAACGATTTAGAGCACTTTGACTCGCCGATCACTTAAAACCATGTCGTGGATCCATCATTGTTTGTCCATCATTTCGGGACTAATCATTTCCACTCGACGTCCCGAACGATGTTCATATTTTGTAGATTTACCAATTATACCCAATTATAAACAGCTGCAAACACATAAGCAGACGTGCCATGAACTTTCTCCAAGTCAGCTTTGATCTCTTTCGGTGTTAAGCCTTTTAAATATATGTGTTTAATCACCACTCGAAACTCACTTTCTTCCATTTTTCTAAATAAACAAAAGATTCTTGCTTTAATCGACAATAAAAATTAAACCATGTGATGAATATAACTGAGGCTTTGACAGCTATCTGGTGAATAATGATGCTTGTTAAAAACAAACCATATCCATTGGTACGGGTGCCATCTCTTGGATTTTCTAAGGATTTATTGAACGACCCTTGTATTAAGTATGCGTTAAATCTGGGGACTAATTTCTGCAAGTCGTTTTCATTTCGAACCATAAGCAGTGCATCATCTGCGTAACAGCAGAAGTGCGAGCATTAGTTATAGCAGTAGCTAGTCTGTTAGCAGCGTATAGCTATGCGGAAATGTTAGTCATGTATGCAAATCACCATAATAATTATTTTATCAAAAAATTTTTTTCGTAAAGTTCAGTCTTGTAGCTAATATAACTAGTTATTGATCTTATCAATAGTAGAACATAGAGCTGAAATTAATATGTTTTAAGCCCCGTTTAAGACGTTTATAAAAAAGGCAAATTGTGTTCATTGTCTTTGTCGATTACTTCTTCCAGGTGAGAATCCAGAAAGTAAGCATTAAGTAATTCACTTACAATATTAATCTGTAATTTTCAACTCTCACGTTTCCAAAAAAATTTGCAACAACTTTAAAAGTTGTTTCACTATTTTTCACTATTTCTCTTATTTGCGGAGCCACAAATATGCCCTTTTCAACTTTTGCTTCACTGATCCTGGGTATCACATTTTTGGGGCATATAAATTATGAGGTGAAAACGGCCTCAAAAACCAAGAAGCACCTTAGTAATGGTCGCATTTATGCCAATATTGTAGATATGTCGACACTTGTTTACGAACGGATGGAACGCAAACGATATTGCTGCAGTTTTAGCTTCTGTTTGACTTTCTAGTCTTGTGTCACGGTTATCAAAACGCTGGCAATTCTGAAGATACATGAATCCGCTTTTTGAAATGAGGCATCTGAATATTTCACGGCCGGTAGCATCAGTTGTAAACAACAGATCACACTCCTCGTGAATGGACTTGAACACAGCTGAACATAGAACAAATCCCATAAAAGCACTTAGTTCGATCTCATCTGTATCATGTTATTCTGATTCAGCTTTGAAAGGTTCACTATATTTTTGCAATTTCATATTGATCAAAGTAAGAATCTCCAGAATCATCGAATCATCAAGAAACTTACGCCATACCTTGTTAGGGTCTTTCGGATCTGCTTCAAAAAGGTTTAAAAATTATGCTGCTGCTAGGTTTGAAGATAATACTGCATGTTACAATGTTGTTCCGATATGCTCGCACGGCGCAGGTGTTGAAAGGGCATTTACTCCATTTAAATAGATTCTTACCGAATTAACATCGTGATCAATTGGTCTCCTTGGGCTCAATTTCATTTCTCGACTTCTTGAACGCCATATCTTTATTTTATAATGCTTTCTTTTCAGAGTCTGTATTATGATCACTGTCCGCTACACTAAAATTCTGGGCAATAACTTCAGAATCGGACTTACATCCGTCTTCTAATCATCCCACACTGAAGAGCCCGACTGATTCATTGTAATGTGAGACCGAAAATTAAAGAGAAAAAAAGGATAATTATTTAATTCGTTACTCGTCATTCTAAATGAAATAATAGGAAAAAATAAATGAAAGAATGATAAAAATATTTTAGATAACACTTTGCAATGTACTCTCGTAATTGATTGGACTAAATCAGCACCATCTGGTGGGTGTCATCACGCCAGACCTAAATTTTAATTCGAATTGATTGAAAAATGGCGAAGTTAAAGGTCATCCAATTCGCAGATTCTCCCAGCCAGCTGTTTTTATCGCACTTAGTTCGGTGATTTATATTATTCATAAACGACGACTAATAGTTGCAAATGAAAGCTAATAGGTTTATGAATGGGAAATTAATGAATCAATGATAGAAACACGCTGTGTCAATTCTGTGTTGTTAAAGAATCATAAAGGGTTTTCCAATAAGAGCATCAGAACTATAAAATAAGACACAACTATAAGATGGAATATATTCTGGATACTTAAATTTCGATAACTCTTTGGTATATTTCCAGTAGAAATCTGAATGTTACGTTTAAGATCAAGAATTAGGTTTTTGAATCAAAAATAAATATTTTTTTTTTACTTTATTTTAAAACTTTATTATAAATAATATTGATAATCGATGCAAAAAACTTTAAGTTTTTTGTTACAATGAATCATGAATGAATTAAAATTTATAAAATTTTAAATAATTACTTGCCAACGAACGCGAAGCGATTGGCTGCCATGTTTGTGACGTCATTATGGTAAAGTGTTTTCACGTCGAGTATTGTCAATTTGCAAAAAAATGAAACATCAAGATTTAACAAAAAACTACCCTGGTCCGGGAACAAAGATTCAAAATTTACCGCTGGTCGTTAACGGGTTATTTATACAAATCGATATTCTTTTTCATCGATGTTTTTTCTGGGTGCGATGTTAATTATTATATATAAAATTATAACAGACAAAAATAATTATAAAATAAAATTATTCCCAACATTTCAGATGTTTCCTTCTATGTTAGGGAGAACAATCCGTGTTTTCTCGTCGAACTTTCCTACCGGTAGTCAAAGCCGTCGCTGATCACAGTTAATAAAACTTAAGTCTAGCTATAATTAAAGTGCAAACCAACCAGTTTGACGACAATTACATCACGTATGACTTACTCGCAGCTCGGATAATAAAGCTGGTGTCCCCCAGAGTTGGAAGATATGCCCAGAAGGTACAATTTCATTGAGTTTAAGGAGACGAGACATTGGAAGCTGGAGGCGGATTATTATTATCGTATAAGTCGGAGCAGATGCCAAACGCAGTCATAGTTGTTTTTGTTCTTGTTCGGTTATCGACGAATTTTTAATGGTGCAGAAAATATCTATAAAATTTGAAATAGCATCGAAAAAATGTCCGTTATTAGCTGGAACAAAAGTGATACGAGGGTAGAGCGAAAGTACAAATATCTTTAATATAAAATACTCGTGTTTGATCGAAAATCGACTCATTTTTCAACGTAGCCTTCCTTTAGCTCGATACACTTCGCTCAACGATCTTGCTCTTTCTTGAACTTCAGTTCCAGAAAATACGACTCGTCGAACGTTGCAAAATAGTCTGTTTCGGCGATGATCTGTTCGCTTAAAATAAATTTCTTTCCAACCGGCTTTTTTTAATTTTTGGAAAGAAAAGAAAACCCTAGAGGGTGAATGTATCAATTTGTACCGCAATTGGCTAATTATCTTGCTGCAGCAGCGAACAAATCGAGCTGGCGGGCGGGCGGACATTGTCGTGGTGATATAACATATTTTTCTTCTCCAAATGAAAGCGTTTTTCATCAATTCTTCATAAAATTACCCACTAATACAGTATATTATTATCCTGTGTTCGTCTTTCCTTTTTCTAAATAGTCGATAAAGATAGCGCCTTGCAAATCTATATAAGAAAACAGCTGTTGGTTGATCTGTCTTTAGGACATGTTTGACAATTTGACCGGTGTTTTGACCGTTCCTTCGTTTCAATTTTATAGCGATGGATCCAAGTTTCATCAACAGTCACAAACTATCACCGAAACTCCTTCACTCGATTCCGCAATGAATAAACGCAGCAGTCATCGTCCTACTAATTTTCTCAGATGGGATGTTCCGTACGCGTTCATTCGAGATGTATTATCTATGAGTCATGAAATGTGAAGGAGCAGAGTTCCCATAATTATTTTAAGTAATATTTAGTCAACACAACATGGAGGTAAAGAAACGTGTCAATGAAACACATCAGGAAAAAGTAGACAGCGTGTAAAATACCATGAAAAAGCCATAATGTCGTCATGGAAGCTGGAAAAGAAAAATGCCATAATGGAAGCAGGAAAAAAAGATAAAATTAAAAAAAAAAAAAGATAAAAAAAAAGAAATTGCGAAAAAAAAGATTGTAGCAAAAATAAAAGAAACTACGAAATTAATCGAACAAAAGAAAAATGAATGGAAGAAAACTGTAAAAATCTCCAGATCTCCATTTCAATCAATTGTAACGAGCGAAATAGTATTTCAAAATTGGACTGACCTGCTCTCTCTTCAGATTCAAATATTATTAAAAATATATGCAGGATATTTTCAAGGTGAGTTTATAGTGAATCAAGATAATTTACAAATATGAATGAGTTGAAAAGTGCTATTCAGGCTTAACCGAGATATGCCAGTCGTCCTACATGTAGGTCGATCCTTTAAACAGCCCGCCAAAAATTTCCTACTATGCATTGGTGGCGCCACAACATAAAAATCAGCTGTGAGAGAGCCCGTGCATTGGTAGTAAACGCTGCTGATGCTGAAACGCTGTTGAAAAAAATGATTTGACTGTAGAAACAAAAATGACGTGATAGGATATTTCTGCTAACACTTTTAGGTTTAAGGAAAGTAGGTAAACATATTTATATTCATTTATTTCGGGGTATATAAAAAAAGTTCAAAATTTGTAAACTAGCGTAATTAATAATTAGTTCCGTGGTGTATCCATGAAATTCCATGAAGGCGAATGAGGTCAGATCTCCATTAGTGCACATATTGGAAAAAATCGATCTGGAACAGTCAAGCTGCAATTTTCATTCAAGTAATTAAAAGGGGGCGAACGAAATGCAGTCGTTGCAGCCCCCCCCCCCCCCCACCTCAAACTGTTCCATTTACAGTCTCTCTTCCTTCCACTCTAAAGCGTTCTCGCTGTTTCCTTCTCACTCTCATGAGACACCAGCTACGTCCAATTATGCCAGACTAACTCAACCGACAGACCAGTGCCAATAACCGGGGCTGGGGGGGTTATATTATAGCGAGTTGATGGTGGTGGGAGGTAGGGGGTAAACAGGTAAATGCGTATGTTACCCTTCCAACCTGACTGGATACGATAATTAAGTACAAGGTGATGGAGCTTACGCTTTATTTACCACCGGGAAGGGAGTCAGGGCGAATCGTACGTCTGCGCTTGATATCGATTTGATATAATGGTTGAGTTGTTTGAGGTGAATTTTAAAAACTTTTCACGAGAACGTACAGGTATATATATACGTATACGTATATATATATATATATATATATATATATATATATATATATATATATATATATATATATATATATATATATATAGTTATAGTCAAAATAATAAGAGTGTGAAGAATCACCGAAAATACCCTTATTTAATGTATCATTATTGTACAAATCCAAATATCTTATATTTTTATTAGTACAATGTCTTGTCATTTACCAGTTGAACAGTTGAATATAATATTGGAGACTTATTTGCTTATTTTATTTCATCAGGTTAATATTTCTTGACGATAATAAAAAGTTAGATGACAAATAGAAAAAATTTCTTTGCTATACATTGTCCATACAGTTTTAAATGTTACTATGGTTCGAGCAAAGCATTGTACACCCGAAGAGAGGCTTCTAATATTGCAGTTACTTATTGCAGTTAATATTGAGTCAAAACATAACTTACAAATTTACTTTTCATCTACTAAATTGATCTGAATGCGTTATTGCTAAAGTTTTAAAGGAACAAACATTAATAAAGATAACACCAGAAACAAGAAAAAGATTGAATAAATGTACTGTGCGAGAGGTGAGGAAATATCCATTTTCCACTTCGTTTGACATTAAATGGAAAATGGGTCTACAAATCAGTACACAGACAATTCGTAGACGATTAGTAGAAATGGATCTTTATGCAAGAGTTGCAAAAAAGGTACCACATTTAAGTAAAAGCAATATCCAGCATAGATTAAGTTTCGCCAAATTTAACTTAAATGAAAATTATAGCCGCAATTGGAAAAATATTTTATTTAGTGATAAAACAAAAATAAATCTCTTTGGATCAGATGGGAAACAGTACATTAGGCGACACAAGATATATATATATAAATATATAAGTTACATCTAATATTTTCACGGATGGTAGGTAATGTTTCTAAATAATTCCGGGTGTCGATCCATTGATTCTGTGAAGAGTTACGACGTTTCGCTAAAATCTCATTTGGCATTTTCAAATGTTGTCCGCTTCGACTGAAGAGTCCAACTGACCTGCACGGGTCGTTGTGTTCGCTTTTATAGCCGGCCGGCCACAAAAGCGACTGCGCAGATTATATCGGGGTAGTTCGGGAGCATTTGCCACGATCGGCAATGCTGCCGGGCATACGTTCATTGATTTTTCTACCTCGCGGCCAGGTTGCCAGGTTTTTTCTTTTTTCAGAAGGGATTTCCATACTTTTAGAATGTTGCGAGCGTCGTTTCGCGTATTCAGCTCACCTCTTTCTTCTATTTCAAGGGCTTCTCTGATGGTTCTGACCTTGTAGTTTTCAATATTCGCTATTTCTTTGGCTCCTTCAAAATTGATTTATGTCCTGTATGTAGATGGTGCTGGAACAGAGCGGAAGTGGTTTGTTTGTTTTTTAAGTGGTTTTTATGTTCTTATATTCTGGCCGATATTCGTCTGTTTGTTTGTGCTATGTATGCTCTGTTGCACTCGGAACAAGATATACTATACACGCCATGATTTTCCAGTCTAACTTTGAGGTCTTTGGGGTTTTTTAAGATGTTTGCTACAGTTTTGTGTGGCTTGTAGACTGTTCTGATCTTATGTTTCCTTAGTAGTCTGCCTATCCTACCTGTGATTCCTTTAACGTATGGTAGCAGGACCTTTGGTGTATTTGGTTCATGATGCTCTATTGTTCTTCGTGTTTGGGTTTCTTCACGGCGAATGGCCTTCCTGATACAATTTTCTGAATATCCATTTTGTCTAAGGGCTGTAGAAATTTTTGATAGTTCCTCGCTTCATGTATCTGGTAGTGTCAGTCGAAAGGATCTGGAAATCAAGGTGTTCGCTACTCCTTGGATTTGAGAAGGATGATGATGGGATTTAGCGTTAAGGTATCGGTCAGTGTGAGTTGGTTTCCTATACACTGTGTATTCGAGTGTTCCAAAAAGTTTTCTTGTGATAAGGAGATCTAAAAACGGCAGTTTTTTATCCTGTTCGACTTCCAGAGTGAACTGTATTCTGAGGTGGATTTCATTTAACTGAGTTAGGAAGTTGTTTAGAAGTTCGTTTCCGTGAGGCCATATTATAAAGATATCATCTATGTAGCGTTTCTAAAGTTTAGGTTTTAAAGGAGCATTGGCCAATGCCTTTGTTTCCGGTCATGAACAGGTTGGCTATAACGGGTGATAAAGATGATCCCATTGGGTCACCGTCGGTCTGTCTGTAGATCTGCTGGTTGAGGGAAAAATATGTATTCTTCAAGCAGTGTTCGGAGAGTTCCCCCACAAATGGTGGAAAGTCTTCGTTCGGTCCAGGGCTTCGTCTATGGGGATACTTGGATACAGCGAGACAATGTCCAGGCTTGCCAGTATGTCTATATCCTCTAGTTGAAAATCTTTAATCATCCTTATCAAATGTTCTGAGTTTTGAACATAGGACTCGGCAAGTTTGACGCTTGGTTGCATGATACTTGTGAGATAAGTTTCCAAATTTTCTGTTGGAGAACCGAAGGTACTTACTATGGGCCTTAATGGGATTTCTGGTTTAGGTATTTTGGGTAGACCGTAAACTTTAGGATATCTGATTGATTATTCCCTTGGAATTATTCTTCGTTCAATGTCCGGTTCTAGTTTCCATGTTTTGATTTTGCTTTTTGTCGTTTTTTCTAGATAGGCTGTTGGATCTCTGTTCACTGCTGTATATATCATTTCCAGTAAAATATTCGTCACCTTTGCCATATATTCCTCGGTATTACCGATACCCCGATATAATCTGCGCAGTCGCTTTTGTGGCCGGCCGGCTATAAAAGCGAACACAACGACCCGTGCAACGGATCGACACCCGGAATGATTTACAAACATTATTTACCATCCGGGAAAATATATATATATATATATATATATATATATATATATATATATATATATATATATATATATATATATATATATTTGTTTGGCTAGAAAAAAAGCACATATTGTTTGATAGTAACACTTTTGTAACACTAGAGTAATGTTTTGTTTTATCAATACTTTTTGTATCAGGACACGTTACGCAACGTTAATATTATATTAATTCTGTAATAAATTTGTTAAACACGTTAAAATAAAATGTTTAGATACAGCATTCATACTCTTATTATTTTGACCATAACTGTATATTAACAATATCCCTCAGAAAAGTCTGAGTTAGTAAACGTAACTCAGTAAGTCTTAATGAAACTACGATCAGGCTTAATTACATTTATATTTGGCTTGTCTAACACAGAGATTCCACAAGAAAAAAAATTATAATTAATTATAATTTTCCATAATAGTTAATTATTCCAAATATTACAATTTTGTTGCACAATATCTATACCTATTTTTTTTGTCTTTCTATCTACTAAGAATCACAAAGCATAAATTAATTACAAATATCATCAAATTATAGTAAAGAATTATTTATTATAAATTAGCTGAACCGATAGACGTCGTCCTATGTAAATTTGAATGAATTTGTTTGGGATCGTTCTTTTTTCCTTACCATTTCCATGACCATAACGAATAAAACAAAAAAAGAATTACGCATATTTATCGTTCGAATCGTGAGTTATGGAATTGAGTTCATACAAAAATTCCATAGAAGAAAGCACTTTCAGCTTTTCCCGAATTTTCCAATTTTCCGGGTAACTTTTCTATTTTTTTCTTTCACTGACAACCTTACTCAGACTATTACGAACATTAAAAAAAAATAGCCAAATCGGTCCAGCCGTTCTCAAGTGATGCATTTACCAATGGATAGCATTTCATTGCTATTTATAAGACGATTTAAAAATAAACACAAAATCAATAAGAAATAAAAAACTCTATGAAATGGTTGAGGCTGGTGAAGTTTTAACAGTTTGTTAATATTCGGTTCTAATTTCCTTAAAGTGAGTCGCAAATCGCCACGCTCAGTGATATCCACGCTCAGTCATATATGATGAAGAAAATACGTTACGTTATATATATATACGTTAAAATAAGTTACGTCCAAGTATTGCCAGTAAATATAGGTAATTCTTCCTGTTTTGCAAAGCTAATTTTACTGATAATCTGAGAAAGTGGGTGTATTTATATCTATCTAGCTTACGTTCTAGATTTCGTTTTCTACCTTTGAAAGAAATTTTCCCTCATAAGCATTTATGATTTTTTTATTTTAATTAAATTGACTTCATTAAATGTTTTAAACAAGTATGTCAAATAAGCGTAATTCTTGAATATAATCAGGTTTTCGAGCAGTTTTTCGTCTCTCTCCCAACGCAAGACGCTTGTGGGCGTTTGTTTAGACGAATCAAAAGGGGTGATTTCGACTTGAAAGGCAAAAAGCCCCCAGGTCACCCGAAAAATTTGAAGATGCTGAATTGCAAGCATTGTTGGAAGAAGTCGATATGCAAACTCACCAACAAATGGCAGAGAGGTTAAATGTTTGTCGCCGAACCATGTGTGATCGTCTGCAAGCCATGGGAAAGATTTTGAAGACATGAAAATAGGTACCACATCAGCTCAACGATAGACAAATGGAAAAGCGAATAATGAAGTGCGAAGTTTTGTTTTATCGGCATGAAGAAAATACTTTTTTTGCATCGGATCGTGACTGGAGACGAAAAATGGATATATTACGACAACTCAAAAGGCAGAAAATTATGGGTTGACCCAGGAAAACAATCAACATCGATCGCAAGACTCAATCGCTTTGAAAATAAAACAATGCTGTACATTTGGTGGGACCTAAACGGTGTCGTGTACCATGAGTATCTGAAACCAGGTGAAACGGTTAATACCGTTTGCTACTGTCAATAAACGATCAATTTGAACAATACATTAATCAATAAGCGACCAGAATGGGCTGCAAGACACGGAAAAGTGATTTTGCAACACGACAACGTCCCAACACACAACGAAAGCGGTCAGAGACACCATTTCGGCATTTAGCTGGGAACTCTTGCCCCAACCGCCATACTCACCAGACTTGACCCCTGCCGACTACTACTCGTTTTCATCAATGTCCCACGCGCTTTACATGAAACACCTCAATAATTACGATGATGGCTTCGAAAAATAGCTTGATGACTGGGTCACCTCAAAGATTTTCTGGGAATGCATACACAAATCACCAAATAGATGGCCATACTTTAAATAAAATATTTTTTACCTTTCTCCCAAATTAAACGTATATTTTTTAAGAAAAAATGAAGGTTTTAAGAAAAAAATTAGATGCATGAGAACAAACCTCATTCCTTTCCAAAATCTGACCTTAAATTTTTCGTATTTTGGCCGGGTTTTTAACTAATAAGTCCCACTGGGCTTCGCGTCATTTAATTATACTTAAACACAAACATAAAAATTTCAATTAACCGAATTCATTTCATTTCTGGATAGTCAGGCCATCGCAATGCCACTATCGAACAAAATATCATAAAAACAAACGGGGAAGGAATTTTAAAATGGTCATTACTTGTACTTTGTATGAAAATGGGCAGAGGGAGCCTTTCCGAATAAATGGACGGTGGGACAAGTGTCACGCTACAATTATAATTATTTATATCATTTTATAATTTTAAAATTTGTGTTTAGTCTTTAAATTTTGTGTTAAAGTCAGCGGCGGTTCGTAGGGGAAAAACAGGTGGGGGACGTATAACCGTACGTAAATTTTGGAATGGGAATAGAGAAATGGGTCACAACCAAAACTTTTACAATTCATAGAATCATACACAGACTTTCCTGTGTGTCTGTCGAGTAACTGTCAGACATCAAATTTTGAAATAGGTACCTGGATAATAAAATGTTGCAAAACTCACCATAGTACCATGACCATTAAATCTATTTGTAGTTGAAGTCCTTCCTCCTAAATTTCTGAGCAGTAAAGTGGTCGATGACTTGATCATGAAAATTTGAAATTGACTTCATACTTTTCACGCTTCAAGTTTTTTTTTAATGGATAGCATTGCTAACACGCACAGCCGTTCTGGGCCTATAGTGTTTCTTAGAAATGTTTTGATTCTTTTGAGGGTAGAGAAACATCTTTCGCTTTCTACAGTCGTCATAGGGACGGTACACAAAACAGTCAGCAATTCCACAGATTCACTAAATGTTGGTGTTAAATTGTTCTGGATAAACATTTGTAACAGCGGCACAGTCCCTCTGTGTTTCATAAAATCGTACCGTGCGTACCTTACCGAGAGTTTGTTTATCAGAGAGTCATTTTTTAATTTTAAGTAATTTACAGTTGCAAACAGGTTACATAAAGTTTTAATATCTTCATTAGGAAAGACGGCTGGATATTCACGAAATTTTTCAGTTTCAAATAAATTTGCAACAGATAGGTATACATCGAAACTAAAACATTCATGAACCTGCATGGTTAAGGTATCCCAGATTTCCTTGCATATCCTGACATTCGAATTGGGATCCTCCTTGTCAGTAAATTTCCGTTTCTTTTTGCGATTCTCTATGATCTTTGTAGATTCTTCACCAGTTAAGTTACCAAATTCTTGATTAATTTGTATTTCTATATTGCCTCTAATATTCTGAATGGCTTCTGAAAAAGTTACCAAATCCTTGTTAACTTTAAATGCATCTAGTTGCCTGCTTCGTAGTTGATCAAAGAGAATGTCGCAGTGAGGCATTATTTTATTGAAGAAAAACAACCAAAATTTAAAATTATCATCTACCAAATAATTTATTTACCTTTGAACTTGATTAATAGATTTTTTTATCCGACTCGGCCCCCATAATTTCTTTAAGGCATATTTGCAATTCTTCTTTGTAAATGTAAACAGTATTCACAAATTTAGACGTAAAGTTTCATCTGGTAGGGGCCGTACGGGGTAGATGCTATTCCCCGACGATGTTCAGAACAGTTGTCCTTGTAGATGATCGAGAAAAAAAAGCGGGAAATTCAGACAGATTTGCAAAAAATACCTTATATTTTTAATTTTGGCTTGTACTCCTCCGACTGTACCTTTCATCGCGGAAACACCATCATAACTTTGGGCTATAAGTTTCTTAGTTCTCTGTCTATTCCTAACTCGCTTAGCACCGTCAGAATTTCGTCTGCAATTCCATCTGCTCTGTGATTTTTTGGTATTAAAAAGCCCCGGAATCTCTCGAAAATTTCGCCATTTTTAACATATCTGATTATAAAAACCATCTGTATTTGAATAGATGTATCGGTTGTTTCATCGGCCAGTATGGCATATGTTGCCATACAGGCCGTTATGTGAATTTCCTTTTTTAATAAATCGCGAGAAAAATGCAATATTAAATCGAGTAATTTGTTCTGAATTTGTTTGGAGGTGGCTAAAAATAATTTATTTTTAGAGTTTTTTAAATAAGCTTGTAGGTTTCGTCCCACGTAAACCAAGCTCAAATGCCCCACAGAATGTTATACTGTCAATTAACTTAGACAATGTAACGATTGCCTTCTAACACAAATAAATAAAATACGCAATTACATTTTGTCAATAGTTTATTTGTACGTAAAAATGCAATACACCGCATTTATGACTTGTTGTCATCAATATTTTATAAAATTGAAGTGAAATTATCGTTTCTAAATAATTTGTTTCACGGTTAAACATATTTTCTTAAATAATGAAAATTGTCAGTATTAAGTTCCTCAAGTGCTTGTTACTTACTCTTCCCCAACATACTAATATCTAGCTGATTTTTTTTTACCTTTATGTCCAAATGTTTCAAATCATTAACACCGTGTTTAATCCAGCCAAGATCAAGATCGCCCACATTAACAGGTTTTCTGATTCTTCTCATACGCGGCGTTATTGAATGTGCGTTTGTATGTTCAGAATCGATCTCGGCCGTCCCAGATTTTTTATGACAATTCGGTCCTCAATGTGGCATTATTTCTATTCATATATAGCACTCAATTCATCTTCACTATTGTAATCGTTCATTCACTTTGCAACCACTCCTGTTGCAAACCAACTTGCAAAAACATCCGTCTATTGAGAATGGGGCAGCGCCCAAGATATGACATTATCATACTATACACTATATTATCATAATACATTAATCTGCGGGTTACTAGCGAAGCGATATATTGTTGTCTTTGTTTTTCGCACGCGATAATAAAGAAAATAGTAGGGGCACAAACTTGCCTGTGCCCAAAGCACGTGTTCTTTAATCGGCAACGATCGGCAACCCACGACCTATTTCGTTACCGCGAATGATATTATGGCGGTGACTTTAGAAGTCGCAAGAAGCGTAATCATAGACAGACCAGAAAATAAATCAATATAAAATGTGAAATTATTTTTTCCACTTAATTTTTTAATTATTTAGGTACGGTACGTGCCCACGTAATCATAGCAATATAAAAATGTCATTGAAAATGATTATGAGTTATTAATTGCATTAAAATTTGTTTCAGTAAATAATTTTCATATTTTTTCTTTTCAAGCTACCATTGTAGAATTTTTTTTTCGCAGACACGTAACGAAAAATAAGGGGAGACGGAAAGATTCCTAACGATTTGATTGCGTTTTAAATATTTACGTCAATTCCAACCTCGGCCTCTACGCAGCGCGATACAACCCAACGTAAACAAGGATAATAGCGCGAGGAGGATGGAGACAACAGTCGAAAGAAGCGCTTCACAAAAGAAAGAACGACGAAGACGAGGAAGAAAAAGCGTTTTGAGTATGTATTTGGTGTCGTTTCCTGAGAACGAGCGGGTAGATGCAAACGAGGACCCTTTCAAAAGGGTTGATGATACTGCTGAATTATAGATTTGTTTAAAATTAGCTGTATTGTTTACGGAATGGAGGCGCTTTCGTTGTGTCGTGTTTTAATAGGGTATTAATAAACACCAACGTTCGCCAGAGCTTCATTACTGGTTTTTGTTTAAAATTTCTATAGAAAATAATTTATCATTATTGTTTATAGTAAATCAACTGCAAAATTCATACAATTAGTGATATGTTTCACCATATATTAGGTCTTCAACTTGATTCTCGACACTGACTAATATCCCTTGGTTACCCATGGAATGTAAGGGTGCTTATATCTCATAGTAGTCAGTATCTCATCAGTATTTTCAGTCCTGTGTAAGTCTTTTAGCTTCTATCCACGTTTTTCCCTTCTTTAAAATCTTTTCCGCCACTTTGTCTCAGATTTGATTTGCTTAAAAAGCGTTTTGGTATTTAGTGGTAAATCTCTTCAAGTTTAGTTGTATTGTATTGACCATTCCTTGGTGATGTCCCCACCATCTCAAGTTGTCTTTGTTCTATATATTCTATATCCAAATCTTCTTCAATTATTTAATTTCTAATTATGTTCTTTCTTGTTACTCCCTTATTATTACTCTTCTTATATATTTCATCTCTACCTCGCTTATATTATTTTTTTCGTGTTTAGTGAGCACCCAGAACTCATATCTGTATGTTAAGATAGGTCTATATATTAAAAAAAAAGGAATAAAACATTTTTTTACTTTGTTATCTATGACTTTTATTTCTTTTTTTTTTTAATAAATTTGTAATAAATTTTTAAATAAAATTTTATTTTAAATAAAAGTGATAGATATCAAAGTAAAAAATTGTTTTATTCCTTTTTTAAAAAATGAACTATCACAAAGTAACGGACAAATCAATCAGGTCTATATATTGTTTTATATATTTTCATCTTTGTTTGTCTTGTTACTTCTTTCTTCTTTATGAAGCCTCTTCTCAGTTCATTGTACAGGCTGCCCAATAGTGCGATATCGGTTGACACCTTGATAATGCCTAGAGAAAAAGTTTAAGTATAAGAGCTGTACAACTAAATAAGCTGTATAATTTAAAATTAATGGTATTTATACAAGGTATCTCACAAAACTGTGGTGGGGTATAGTTTTGTTTTTTTCTTCTTCATCTATTTTTGCATTCTGCTACTGATTCTAAACATATTTCGTGAAATATCTCCTATACCTAAACCCAATGGTTTTACTGATATTCGCCATTTTGTAAAAAATGACAATTTTTAATGTAAACAAAATTTGTCTACATTACACAGGGTGTCCAAGATAACTGAGATAAATGAAAAAAATCGAAACATATCTCACTTTTTTTAAATGAAATGTCTAATATTTTTTCATTTTACAAAATTCCTAAGACAAAATGCTTTTATTCTTCTTAAGCATGTCCTATATCTCTCTGTTATAATTTCCGAAACTTTTACATTTTGGTTTTAATATTTCATTTTTAATGGAATTCACATTAGACGTTTTAGTAATAATGTCATTAAATTCAATTCAAATGGCAAATATTGTTCGAGAGTAGCTTTTAAACAGTTTTTATATAATACAGAAAAAAGTGTACTTCTTTCACAATTAATTAGGAAAAAATATTTTTATGATCTATTATATTGATTATTGAAAAGGAATATAAATATCCAATTACAACGTAAAGGGCCCAGAGGGCCTAGACGCTCTAGATAATCAACCGTAGAAATAAATGAACCAAAGGGTTAATCATTTGGACTTTGTGAACTGCCAAATTGTGTAGTATGGTGTTCATTAGAACAGAAAATAGAACGAAAATGATTTTTTTAGAGAGGAATTGATATACATGATTTACGTTTTGGGGGCAAATGATCTTACTGATGAGATAAATAAAACTCTTTTTTGTCCTCCTAATGCATTAGCGTCCTAATCCTAAGCATTAGCGTTTGTAGATGTGTCGATTACGAAAAAAATCGAATATTTAGTTCTTCAAGCTGTAATTAAAAATCTACATATTTCATGTGAGCAGATAAAAAACCAGGTAGGCGTTAAAAAACCGCAGCTAACATAACAACTAGGAAATATAAATTTCATTAGTATTATATACAATTAGTTCAAGAACTAAATCAAAATGATTTCGATCGAATGCTTCAATTTTGTAACCGGGCAATAAAAAAAAACTAGAGAAAAATCTAGCTTTTTCAAATATATTTTATTCACTGTTGAAGCAACTTTCCACAAAAATGAGTACGTCAACTGACATAACTTCCACTACTACAGCAGTAAATATTTAAAATTCATTAACCATTTAGATCAGCAGCATAGATGGTTTCTATGCTGGGCCCTATTTTTTGAAAATAGAGTTAATGGTGATGGTTCTCTCAATTTTTTGCAAAATTGTTTTGAAAAGTGGATTGAAGAATTTATCAGCCTTCAATTGGAACGAGACGAACGTGGTTACAGACACAAATTATGCAAATAAATGGATTGGTAAGGGAGATCCTGTACTGTGGTCAGCCAGATCCCCGAATTTAACAAAAATAGAATTTTTCTTATGGGGTCTTGTTAAAGAACAAGTTTACCAAATGCCACCCACCACAATAGAGAGCATGCAAATTAGAATAAGTATGTGTTTTTGAATATTAATGCGTCATTCTCATTACAGTCAACAGTTCTTTTGAACATAGACTTAGAGTTTGTATTGCACAAAATGATAGACATATTGGATAAAGCATTTGTATTAAAACAGAAAAATATAAACCACAGACAAGAAGTATAAAGACTAGAAAATATAAACAACTCTATTTTTGACGCTTGTTGGAATAACCTAATCAAACATAACTTACTAACATCCCACTGCACACAGAAACGGAGCGAAAACAACACACATATTTATTGACTATGTGTGAAAATTTTGACCCAGCAAATACTTAACAAATACTAAGAGTAAGCTCGACAGCTTCTTTTCCACTTCACAATTCAATATAGAACATATATAAATCAAATAAAATCAGTTGAAAAGCGAAACCGTCGGCCTGGAAACGTGGGACTTAAATCAAAATGTATCGCATTTTTTTCGCTATACAACCGATATTTAATTTCACAACAAAAACCCCCGACACAGAACAATACCATCGCATAGTCCATTGTTACTGATAATTATTACATTGTCAATGTATTATCGGAATTTTCGAATAATACGCTGAAAACATGTGGAAGAGCTACCATCAATTTAGATGTGACAGCTTCAAACTAATTCATTCTGATTTTCTAGGGGTAAAGGCTGAAAGTTAAATTTTCGGAGAGACCGTTTCAATTACACATTTTTTGAAGTCTGAACAATTATTCACTATACAATCTCTTGTATAGTGAAGAACAAAAAAAAACATGCAACACAATGGAAAAAATATTTTACGGAATTTAAATTGTAATTTATATGTACGTCTAGTTAGTTAATTGGTTACCAATTGTTAGTAAATTGATTACTTGCGGATATACCGTATTGTAAGTTCGTTTCTTCCAATTTTTTTCTTCCGGTCTGGATTTCTTCGGATGTTATCTCGACACTATCGTCTGTTTATTTAAATGAATTTATTATTGATTGTCCTTTGTAATATCCTATAGTTTGCTAAAATATTTTTCTTTAATAATATACGGGATACCAGGGTTGCTATTTATGTATCTAGAATTAGCAACAAAAGTGTATCTAGCCGCTATCTAACATATTCATCATAAAGTTTGACATTGTTGCCTGTATACGTACTCAGAACTTTTTTTATACGGCCACTATTTGTGTTATTTAGTGACTTGAAAATATCATCTCAGTTAATTGACTGACTGACTTACTACGACGTTCAACGTGGATTATCTCAACAACAGTGCATCAATCAACTCACTTTGACTTTTGGCAATGAAGCAGCATCTAGAGTCACTGTATATCACTTATTTAGTGAATTTAATCGTGGCCGTCGTTCGCTCACCGATAAATTTAAAAAACGTCGTCCAAAATCGGTTATTGTGTCAGAAAACATCGATACTGGGCGCGAACTGATAAAGCAAGATCATCCTATGACATATCGTGGGATTGAGGCATCCTGGGCATTAGTATAATAGGCATACACAAGATTTTACATGAACCTTTAACGGTGAAAAAGAGTCAAGAAATGACCCGTATCGATTGGTGCAAAGAAATGCTTAAAAAATACAGTCGTGGTGCGTCAAAAGCTGTGTATAACATCTACTACGAATCTTGTATCTATACGTATGAGTCTGAAAGTAACCAGCAGTCAACTGTATCGGTCTTTCAAAATGAGTCAAATCCAACAAAAGTTGTTCGCGCAAGAAGCACTTCAAAACAAATGGTCGGCTGTTTTTTTTTGGGATAAGTGTCGAATGTAGATAAATGTAGAATGGTTAATTCTGAATACACAACCATTTGTTTATCAGAAGTCTTTGAAGATATAAGAAAAAATAACCAGCGACATAGGATCATTCTTCACCCCGACAACGCGCGCTCTTACACATCGGACCGAACAACTCAATATTGGACCAGTCAAAATATCGAATTCATACAATCATACGGATCATCAATGATTTCTTTTTGTTTCCGTCCGTGAAGAATAAACTACGTGGTCCACGATATTTGACGCCATGCAAAATGTATGTTTTGGAGATATCTCAATTGGAAAATGGAAAAAATGCTTTAAAAATGGTTCAAATGTATGCAAAAGTATATCGATCACCGTGGAGAATATTTTGAAAAACAATAAAACAATTTTCAATGATAAATATTTGTTATTCCGAATACATAAATAGCAACCCTCGTATAAGGAAAAAATTTAAACTATTCTCACATCATTTTGAAGAAAAAAATTACATACAACATAGGGTAAAAACCTAAAGGTATGATTAAACTTAACAGTTTAGGTAATGTGTAATAACATATTTGACAAATATTAATTGTTATTAGTTAACGAGTAAACAACAAATAAACTAATGGACATTATTAAAACAATTTAAAGAAAAATGAAGAATAACGAAAAATCATTTTTATTAAATACGATTTTTATACATACGATGTTTTCAACGCAACGAGATATCCTGAGTAATAACTCAAAAAGTCATGTATATTAATTAAAAAATCATTAAAAATGCTAATGTACATTTATAAATATAATTTGAAACAAAAAGATTAAAATTATATTAATAAATATACATTAAAGATAAATATCTACTGGGTTAATTCCTAAGTGTTTTGATCGATTAATTTTTCAACGTAGATCCCATCATACCCCTTGCCCAACTATTTCCTTAGTTTTTTATGATCCATCCAAAAGGACGACTTATTTGCAAATTAGTCCTGTGTTTCAGCGATGATCTCTTCCTTTGATGTGAATTCCTTTCAAGCCAACTAATTCTTCATGTTTGTATACAGAAAGAAGTCGGCGAGGGCCAAGTAAAAATAATAGGGTGATAGTAGTATCAATTCATTATACTTTAAGAATGAACATTATTAAAACAATTAAGAATCACGTCATACATCAATCAACATCGATGTTACAAACTCGCAAATCTACATACTATGCTATTAGTTATTATGCTATTAGTTACTATGTTGAAATACATAGTAACGTAAATTATTTCAGTGTATCAGTGCTACTGTATTTAAATTTAATTTAAAACCAAAAGCCGGCCGCTGGGTTACTCGCATGCCTGGTAATCCAAAAATAGCTGGTTCGATTCCAGCGCTCGGATGGGTGTTTTTCTTTAATTCTCCTGTCCGTCTTACTTCCTACCCTACACACACACACACATACACATATAGACTTCCATACACACACACCCTCACATATCCACACCAATATGTATGTGATTGTTTTTAGGCAAGAGTGTAAACCCAACAACGAATTACTCACGCCAATTAAAGCCTAGGTAAGGCCGGATGCCTTCTAAGAAGCGTTCTACGTTGGTCACTCGCCAGTGATAGACTTATCGATAAGCACATAACCAAGGTTTATAGCCTGAAGAGGGTGCTGGCCTGGGTTTGTCAAAAGTCAAAGAGCATTTTTTTTTGTTGAAGTGGATTCTACCAGAACTAATCGAAGTGTGGCGCGACGAGTAGGAGTTTCCCATAGAATTGTATATAGAACACTAAAAATTACTCTACCCTAATCATGTACAAAGAGTACAAGCACTCTTATCCACTAATCCTTCACATAAGTAAAAATATTGTGAATGGTTTATTTATCAAAACCAAACGAATTCAAACTTTTTGTTCGATATTTTATTAACCGACGAAGCTTCTTTCAAGAAAAATGGGATGGTGGATATTTTGAACAGTGAATTTAATAAAACAGTTCATCATGTGTTTCTTAATGTAACGTGAATAGCTAAAAACGAGTTATGATATGAAAAATTAGTACTAGTAATTTCAATGTTGCAATTAAACGACAATATTAGTGACAGTGAAAATAACGCTAGGCACTATCCCGACTGGTTCTCTGTTGACATCATAGGGGATATTCGCGATAAATATCGACTACGTAGGAGATGAAAGACTACAGGCAGCATTACTTTCTTTCAAAACTACATTAATAGAATACAATTATATCTAACTGACGACTCGAAATAATTTTGGCAGTACGTAGGAAAAGCACATCCCGGAAAAGCACATTCCTAGCGATATGCTACACAACTCAGCGAAATAAAAAACCCCGAGCGGCATCGTGGATAGGCTTGCGGATTTTGCAAAAAGCTTTTTATTTCTTCTACGGACTTTCCTACCTCAACTGACGATGATACATTCACGCTACAGCTTTTTAGTTACTGACATAAAAGTTGCCATTAAAAAGTTAAAGAATAAACTCACACCTGGCCCTGACAAAATCCCAGCTTATCTTGTAAAGGACTGCTCTAATATTTTGACGCAGCCATTGCTTCATTTGTACAAACTATCAATTAAAACAAGCCCATTTCCCAGCACATGGAAATCCTCCAAGATCACTCTTGTTCAGAAATCAGGTAAAACAGCACATGTCACTGACTGTCGCCCTATATCAATCCTGTTCAACTTTGCTAAGGTTTTTGAAACCATTTATAACCAAATATATTTTTTAATTAAACATTGAATAGTTTCTGAGCAAAATGGATTCTTTTAAGGGAGATCCACAATAACCAACCTAAGATGTTATCTTCAGTTTATATACATATCAATAGAAAGTAAATGTCAAGTTGATACAAGATACACTGATTTTTCGAAAGCTTTCGACAAACTTGACCATATACTTCTACTCCAAAAGATGGGGATAGGCTTTGTGGCAGTACAATTTCCTTGTTTAAATCTTACCGTGAGATCCGGTTTTATAACCCTCGAATTAACAGCCGAATTCAAGATTCTTTCTCCATACCTACCCCTAGCATCAACTTGATCGCTTACGCACCGCTCTATCGTGCATGCCCATACCAAAACAGGTATGTCATTAGCGGGAACGCTTCTGTGTCCTTGTTAGATATTTTTCAGTCCCCGCTTACTCCATTTGTTCCATTGTTAGGTTAAGTTTAAATTATTTTTGTTCTAGGTTCTCGTTTAGAACCGCGTTTTAGATTTATAAAATCTCGACGTTTCGGCTTCCACTCTAAAGCCATTTTCAAGAGAATTTAGTTGATTTACTCAGATAGTTGATTTACTCAGAGGCCTCAATGTGCTTACTCCCCAGAGTTCACAACTAGAAAAGAACGTGTACGGCGCGACCTCTGTATTAATAGGTGAGGTTGTAGGTGGTGCGTTCGGTTGAGGGGTGGGGGTGAGACGGGATGTGGACGTTTAACTGGAAGGGTTTCGGATGGGCAATTTGGAAATGAGCGGTTTTCATGTATTTGGAACTCTAAGACCGTCGTCCCTCTTGTTCAAGCAGTCTAGACGTTTCTCGATTTCAGTTGCTTCACGAATTATGCGGGGTTTGTAGGAATATATAGGTGCGATTACTTTGGCCTTGTCGAAATCGATTTTGTGACCCGTTTGAAGATGATGTTCTAAATCTGAAGGATAGAAGTTCAAAATACATATGTCGCTCCGCAAACTTTTTAATTAGCCTAGTACACAGAAACAATCGGAGAGAGCCAAGTAAAGAGAAGAGTGAATGCAGTACAAATTTGTAGTGCAAATTAGCCAATTTCATTGTTGCAACGGACGAACGGAAGATATATTGTCGAAGTGAAACAGCACTCCTGTGATAATCTTTCCCTTTTTCAAATAGTCGATGATAAAACAGTCAAAGATTGAAATAATGTAGTGTAGTGGTTTATAATTTGATATGACTGTCCGTGATATTTGAGAGATATTTCATATCATTTGGATTGTTAAGTAAGAAATTATACCATCTTTTGTAATTGTTACATTTTTGTTAACGATTTTTAAAAATTGATAAACTTATCGAGCAAAGAATTTACATAAAATTTTACCTAAAAAATGAAATTTCTTATGCTGATACATTATAACTGTTAAGAAACTGTTACGGCGACAAAGTTATGTTAAAAAAAAGTTTACAAAGGGTATTAGGACTTTAAATCTTGTATAGGAACAGTTGAAGATGAACCTTGTTAAAAAATATCTTTCACATCAATCAATGAATAATCACAGTAATATCAATTTTGAAGAACAATTAAGGCTTATCTCGTATGTCTAGTCTTGTTTCGAAAACACTAATGTTTTTAAACTTGTTAACGTTGCAGAAGAGATGCTTTCTTTATATGATCACATTCTGAAATGCATAACAACTGCTGCTGAGACATGAATCTAGAGTTATGATGCAAAAATAGTGTAACAATCAAAGAAGTGTCGTGCTAAAAATAAAGAAAAATATATTGAAAAATATATTAAATACTTAATTACTTTCAAAAAACGACGAAACTAAAGTTTAGATCCTTAGTTAAACAAACATCACTAGTACGAGTTTATCAATTGATTTGAGAGCAATAAAATTTTATGGAGTCAAATAGGACAAATTTATTAACGCTGAGATAAAAAAAAAACGAATTAGAAAAGTAAGAAAAGTTACGGGTCATTTTACAGTTTCCAACTTCTACCCTCGATATTGCACGACGGCCCAAGAAAACGAACTACTCCGGTTTTATAGGTTGGACCTGAGGTGATTTGAAAAAGTTTCAATAAATTGGAGAGCTGCCGACTATAACGTTCGGCTTCATAAAATTTCAACCCCGATTTCGTTGGCGAAGCTAATCTTTGGATATAATGAAAACCAGAGTACCTTGCAGAAACGCATTTCTTTTCTTTAATTAAAATGATTTATGTATTCTCTCAATAAACTGTTTTTGTTCCCTTCTTAATTTGCATCATTAGGAAAATGTAAAAGTTCAGATATTATTTCGATAAATAGCGATGCGATCACAAAGGAGCTTACATTTTTGAAAAGTTGGTTCCTTTCTACTAACGCTCCATGAATCTCAAGTTGATCTAACTTTTATTTTTGTCTTTTGAGTTGTGTTGGCTTGTACTTGATAGAAATAAATTATAAATGCTTAATAAAAGACTTTTCTCTAAATTTCCACTTTATTATTACTGCTTCCATATACACTATATACAGTATCCTTCATTTAAATCAGTGTAAACACTAAGTAAGGCAGAACAAACGTAATAATAGAAGACTGTTCTAAAGCACATTACATTACAAAGCATGTGACAAAAATGGAGTAACTTTCAAAAACAGTTAATTTAGGGTAAGAAAATGTCAACATTTTTTATTTTATAAAAAGGAATAAAACAATTTATTACGTTCTTATCTATCACTTTAACACAAACGACTTTACATTCTCAAACACTACTTTAAAACTAAGGTTTTACAGCTGTTTATCTATTCGATGTACCTAATTTTATACTTTTATTGGAGTTAATTTTTTACAATATTTTAAACAATGGGGAATTTCGGAGCTCCGTCTGATCGTTTAATAACTGTCTAGACGTATCTTTACTATATTTATAAATTTCAATAGCTTCTAAAATGTTTAATTTTTTGCTGTTGTGCGCTGTATGTAAAATTTTCAAATTTGTAATCTCGGGAAATATATGTCCGGTATCTATGAAATAGTTCGCAAAATTAGAGGGTTGTTTCTTAAATATGTATGGAGATTTATGTTCTTTGTATCTGGTCTGAAAATTTCTGCCGGTTTGTCCAACACAGCAGCTACTGCACTCGTTGCAATTTAATATATTCAGCGCTCAAAGGCAAAAAATTAAACATTTTAGACGCTATTGAAATTTATAAATATAATAAAGATCCGTCTAGACAGCTATGAAACGATGAGACGGATCTCTGAAATTCCCCACTATTAAAAACATTGTAAAAAATTAACCCAAATAAAGTATAAAATGAAGTACATTAAATAGATAAACAGCTGTAAAACCTTAGTTTTAAAGTAGTGTTTGAGAATGTAAAATCGTTTTACGAAACTATAGTCACACAAATTTTGTGTAAAAATAAAAGTGGTAGATAACAAAGTAAAAAATTGTTTTATTCCCTTTTAAAAAATTTACTATCACAAAGTAACGGACAAATTAATCAATATTTTTTTTATTTTAAGCAATAACACTAGTTTACACGGGTTTTTACACCCCAGCTGAAAGTTAATTATTGTTTATTTAGGTAAAAATTATCCAGAAAAAAGATCTTTTACAACTTTATGCATCTGTGGGCCAACACTAATCCCCTTTTTCAGTTTTACTTCTATAATACTTGGAAAGATTTTTTGTAAATATAGGAAAGTAACTTTTTCATTAACAGATAAAAGGTTTTCAAACTGAGCATCTTTTACAACTTTATGGATCTGTGGGCCAACACTAATCTCCTTTTTCAGTTTTGCTTCTGTAATACTTGGAAAGATTTTTTGTAAATATAGGAAAGTAACTTTTTCATTAACAGATAAAAGGTTTTCAAACTGAGCATCTTTTACAACTTTATGGATCTGTGAGCCAACACTAATCTCCTTTTTCAGTTTTGCTTTTATAATACTTGGAAAGATTTTTTATTAATATAGGAAAGTAACTTTTTCATTAACAGATAAAAGGTTTTCAAACTGAGGATCTTTTACAACTTTAGGGATCTGTGGGCCTACACTAATCCTCTTTTTCAGTTTTGCTTCTATAATACTTGGAAAGATTTTTTGTAAATATAGGAAAGGAACTTTTTCATTAACAGATAAAAGGTTTTCAAACTGAAGATATTTTACAACTTTATGGATCTGTGGGCCAACACTAATCTCCTTTTTCAGTTTTGCTTCTATAATACTTGGAAAGATTTTTTATTAATATAGGAAAGTAACTTTTTCATTAACAGATAAAAGGTTTTCAAATTGAGGATCTTTTACAAGTTTATGGATCTGTGGGCCAACACTAATCCTCTTTTTCAGTTTTGCTTCTATAATACTAGGAAAAAATTTTTGTAAATATAGGAAAGTAACTTTTTCATTAACAGATAAAAGGTTTTCAAACTGAAGATCTTTTACAACTTTATGGATCTGTGGGCCAACACTAATCTCCATTTTCAGTTTTACTTCTATAATACTTGGAAAGATTTTTTGTAAATATAGGAAAATAACTGTTGCATGAACAGACAAAAGGTTTTCAAACTGAGCATCTTTTACAACTTTATGGATCTGTGGGCCAACACTAATCCCCTTTTTCAGTTTTGCTTCTATAATACTTGGAAAGATTTTTTTAAATATAGGAAAGTAACTTTTTCATTAACAGATAAAAGGTTTTCAAACTGAGGATCTTTTACAACTTTATGGATCTGTGGGCCTACACTAATCCTCTTTTTCAGTTTTACTTCTATAATACTTGGAAAGATTTTTTGTAAATATAGAAAAGTAACTTTTTCATTAACAGATAAAAGGTTTTCAAACTGAAGATCTTTTATAACTTTATGGATCTGTGGGCCAACACTAATCTCCTTTTTCAGTTTTGCTTCTATAATACTTGGAAAGATTTTTTGTAAATATAGGAAAGTAACTTTTTCATCAACAGATAAAAGGTTTTCAAACTGAGGATCTTTTACAACTTTATGGATCTGTGGGCCAACACTAATCTCCTTTTTCAGTTTTGCTTCTATAATACTTGGAAAGATTTTTTGTAAATATAGGAAAGTAACTTTTTCATCAACAGATAAAAGGTTTTCAAACTGAGGATCTTTTACAACTTTATGGATCTGTGGGCCAACACTAATCTCCTTTTTCAGTTTTGCTTCTATAATACTTGGAAAGATTTTTTGTAAATATAAGAAAGTAACTTTTTCATTAACAGATAAAAGGTTTTCAAACTGAGGATCTTTTACAACTTTATGGATCTGTGGGCCAACACTAATCTCCTTTTTCAGTTTTGCTTCTATAATACTTGGAAAGATTTTTTGTAAATATAAGAAAGTAACTTTTTCATTAACAGATAAAAGGTTTTCAAACTGAGGATCTTTTACAACTTTATGGATCTGTGGGCCAACACTAATCTCCTTTTTCAGTTTTGCTTCTATAATACTTGGAAAGATTTTTTGTAAATATAAGAAAGTAACTTTTTCATTAACAGATAAAAGGTTTTCAAACTGAGGATCTTTTACAACTTTATGGATCTGTGGGCCAACACTAATCTCCTTTTTCAGTTTTGCTTCTATAATACTTGGAAAGATTTTTTGTAAATATAAGAAAGTAACTTTTTCATTAACAGATAAAAGGTTTTCAAACTGAGGATCTTTTACAACTTTATGGATCTGTGGGCCAACACTAATCTCCTTTTTCAGTTTTGCTTCTATAATACTCGGAAAGATTTTTTGTAAATATAGGAAAGTAACTTTTTCATTAACAGATAAAAGGTTTTCAAACTGAGGATCTTTTACAACTTTATGGATCTGTGGGCCAACACTAATCTCCTTTTTCAGTTTTGCTTCTATAATATTTGGAAAGATTTTTTGTAAATATAAGAAAGTAACTTTTTCATTAACAGATAAAAGGTTTTCAAACTGAGGATCTTTTACAACTTTATGGATCTGTGGGCCAACACTAATCTCCTTTTTCAGTTTTGCTTCTATAATATTTGGAAAGATTTTTTGTAAATATCAGAAAGTAACTTTTTCATTAACAGATAAAAGGTTTTCAAACTGAGGATCTTTTACAACTTTATGGATCTGTGGGCCAACACTAATCTCCTTTTTCAGTTTTGCTTCTATAATACTTGGAAAGATTTTTTGTAAATATAGGAAAGTAACTTTTTCATTAACAGATAAAAGGTTTTCAAACTGAGGATCTTTTACAACTTTATGGATCTGTGGGCCAACACTAATCCTCTTTTTCAGTTTTGCTTCTATAATGATTGGAAAGATTTTTTGAAAATATAGGAAAGTATCACTATTTTTGTTTAGCACCTTCACAAAGTGTCAATTTAATGTATAATGACTGTAGAATGTCTTTTGAATCTACCAAGGACTCATACTTAATATTCATTTTGTCCGGAATATACTCATTTCGAATAGGCCATTCTTTTCTTATATAACGATGCTCTCTGGCTCTGCTCTCCCACAGACAAAGAAAATAAGAGTATTTTGTATAAACACCCTGCAATTCCAGTAACAAACCGAAGACTTTGAAGTCGCTGCATACTTTCCATTGCTGTTCTCCATACTTTATTAAATTCATTAAAATACACATCGTTTCATAGCTCTCTTTACAATTCACTGTGTGTCCTATTGATATAAACGGTTTCTTATACCCGTTGTGTAATAAAACAGACCAGTAACTTTCAGACCATATTTTAAAGAATCTACGAATAAGCGCCACTGTTTTATTATAGTCTTGATTAATTGCTTCAAAAAGCCCCGGGATATCAGTACAATAACCATGTTCCCCTTCTCTTTTGAAAAATTCTGAGTAAACGTTGCTCCTGTTTCTGGACAACGTAACTTTCGTGTATGGTGTTAATAAATTCCATTGTTGTTTGCCAGAAGGAAGGAGCTATGCTTTAGATCTTGATAGTTATATCTCTTAAAACATCTAGACATAAGATATAAGATATAAGATCTCTTATAAGATCATTTAATTCGACTTGGTTAATTAAAAATGTTTCCTTGAAGAGAGAAATCGTCAGAATCACTAGAAATCAATTTAACTCCAACTTCACTTTCATTGTCATCTAGTGTATTTTGACTGAAATTACAGGGGCAAAATGGATATGGAAGAACCTTTCGAATGTAAAATTGGCTTAATAACAGATAATCCAAAAGCTAAAATTTCTAAACTCGTGTAACTAATCAAATAGGCTTTATTTCTAATGTCTTCCTGACATGATTTTGGCGTACATGACGTTTGGCGTTCCTGACATCGTTGAGTCAATTAAGTTATGGAGCACTGACAAATCTATTGATTCCCATTTTTTTTCAAGGCATCGAACACTATACTAGATAATATACGAGATGTTCATATATATATATATATATATATATATATATATATATATATATATATATATATATAAACACTTTTGTTGATTGTTTAACCAGCCCCACCTACCCCTTCAACTGTTTGACATATGTTTCGTCTCTCGTGGTTCAGATTCATCAGGGCACCGACATATACCATACCATCAAGAATAGAAAGACTCTATCCACAGCCAACAACCCATGTTTTCGCCGACCTCCCATCGGATGGCGTATATATGTACTGTTAGATTTTCTTGGACTGCATCCAATGATACAGCAGTAGCTGAGTGTCATCATACATCCAACCGTTGGGTTCCACAATCTCATGTAGAACACACAACAACCTGCGTCTCCGCCTAAATGAACACTTTTGTTGGTTACTTGACCGGGAAGGAACCCCACCCATCCCTTCAACTGGATGACATATGTTTCGTCTCTCGAGGATCAGACTCTTCAGGCTGTGGATAGAGTCTCCCTATTCTTGATGATATGGTATATGTCGGCTTCATTTAGGCGGAGATCATAGAGCGAAATGTACGGCAGGGTGACGCAATATCAACTAATATTTTCGCGGCCTGCCTTGAAGAATTATTTTATAACCTGAACTGAGAACGGGATGGTGCAAATATCAATGGTGCAAACCTAAATCGTCTTAAATTTGGAGGTAATGATCGTTCTCCTTTCACAAGACCCAGGGGAGCTACGAAGACGCATACAAAACCTGTAAAAGGCTGACAAACCATATGGCTTGAAAATAAACCTGAATAAGAATCATGTAATTTTCAATACATTTTCTGAGAACAGAAAAAATCTTCTGCGGGGCAGGGTATTTCAATCACACGTTCAATCTTGTTTTGGACCTCTGTTTGCCCTTGGACGACCCGTAGACGGTAAATTTAGAGTTGATCCTGTAGTTTCAATCTTTTTTTAACCATTTCTTTATTAAATTAACACTTGGTGCCTCATTTATGTAGTGTAATTTATACTTGGCCCTATAAACACAACGAAAGTTGTTTTAATAATACGCGCAAACACAGAAAGCACATTGATGTCCGGTAAAACGCTCCATAACAACTAATTTTCCCTGAATCAAGCTTCGGTATAAAGTTAACATGACCAGCGCGTTCTACGCCACCTAACGACAAACAAGTAATTAAATATGAACGACTTTTATGGATACCTGGTATAACTCGTACATTTTACTCAGATTAAGAAGAGAAGAAAAATATTTTTATGTGGATTTCTATTTCTAGAGTGGGACTCGTCCACTGGAAACTTCTTTATGTCATAACAAAGTTCTTAACTTCTTGGCCTACTTTGTGTAGCCGATTAAAATACCTTCTTCTGCTATCCAGAGGGGCTGAAATTACTCTTTTTAATCGACTTTGTATAATATCGATTTCTTATAGCTATTTGATATAAACCACACAGAGCTTCTTTACATACTCTCATAACTTTCATTTTTTGTGACGCTGTATATATAAGATGTTGTTTTATGTTTTATAGCACCCTTTCTTTCCCTCAAAACTGTTTTTTATCTATAGATTTAAATAATAAAGGGCTTTTAATTTTAATGTCAAGTTTGTAAAATTTCTTACGAAGTACATGTCTATCTTCTTCTGGGAAGCGAGTGCTACATAAAAACCTACAATTTTCCCTACAGAGAATACCTTTTTTGAGTTCCATTTTTGAAACAAGCGTATTTTTGTAAAATACATATTCCTCCCCGCGTACTCTGTATAATAATGTCTTGAGTTTTTTCCACGTATTTGGATCGCGTTTTGGTTTTGAGAAAATGCTTTCTTCGGAGCGAAGATTTTTCTTGTTTCCTTTCAATTCCAATTTCTTCATTAATTCCTTCCATATTGTTCCTTCGATTATAAATATTCGTTTGTTTCTTCTAGCACTAACTTTAACTTTAATATTACTTTCTCTCTAGACCCCATATTCTAAGTTGTAACTTTCATATTCACAAAATATTAGAATAAATTGCTTATTAAATTAACACACCAGCCGGCATGTGACTTCGAACCTGATAGGTAAACAACGACGTAGTTTAAGTAGATAAAGGAGCTATCATTCAGGCAATCAATTAAACAAATATTATATTTATTATCGATGAATGAGCAATGTGCCCATATAACCTTCTTCCACTATTTTATTGAAAAATGATGTACATACTGGTAGCACTGTTACAAATCTCGGATATTTAATGATGCCAAGTGAAAACTTGTACATAAGACCTTCATTCAAGAAAAAAAATATAAAAGAAATAAAACAATTTTTTACTTTGTTTTCTATCACTTTTATTTTTAAACAAAATTTGTGTGACTATAGTTTCGTAAAACGACTTTACATTCTCAAATTATTCTATCTATACCAAAAAACGGGTCTCCAACATCCTTTGACGTTAACAACATGTTCCCGAATATTCCGAACAAAGATAGTCTACTATTAACAGATACTTTAATCATAAGAAATAAAATCAATCCAATTATTAAGCAAGATATTTTAGAACTCTTTAACTTATGCATTAATGAAAATTATTTTCAATTTAATAACGTTTTTTTTACAAACAAAAGAATGGTCTAGCAATGGGTTCCCCACTAAGCCCTTTATTATCAGAACTGTTTATGTCAAACTTGGAACATAATTTTTTAAAAACGGTTAAAGCATAAAATATATTGTTTTGATTTAGATATGTAGACGACATTTTGGTTTATTATACTGGAAATGACAGACAAATAGAAGGACCATTCAAACATTTAAATAGTATCTATCCAAAAATACAATTTACACTAGAAAAAGAACAAAATCAAACCATAAATTTTCTGGACTTTTCAATATCCAAACAAAATAATAAATTAGAATTTCGTATCTATAGAAAACCCACATACTCAGATATAACAATTACAAAACATTCAATCTACCCCATTACACATAAATATGCTGCATATAAGTCTATGATCCACCGAGCTTTCACAATTCCACTATCTGAAAATAATAGGACAATAGAACTGCAAAAAATTAAATTAACAGCACAAAATAACCGCTTCAAAGAAAAAGAAATTAGTTACTTAATAAATAAAAAACGGAAACAATTACTAATTCATCAAGTATATCCAAAAGTAAAACAAACAAATGATAAAAAATGCTGTAAAAAATCATATTTCGGTCCAATTTCAGAACAAATAGCTCGCTCTTTGAGGACACATAATTTGCAAATAGCGTTTAAAATCACCCAGTCAACCAGTAAATTAATTTTTAATGCCAAAGATAAAACATCAGCAAATACAAAATCTGGAGTTTATATGTTAAGTTGCAACGAGTGCAGTAGCTGCTATGTAGGGCAAACCGGAAGAAATTTTCAGACCAGATACAAAGAACATAAATCTGCATACATATTAAAGAAACAACATTCTAATTTTGCGAACCATTTTCTAGATACCGGACACATATCCCGATAATACAAATTTGAAAATTTTACATACAGCGCCCAAAAGCAAAAAATTAAACATTTTAGAAGCTATTGAAATTTATAAATATAATAAAGATCCGTCTAGACAACTATTAACCGATCAGACGGATCTCCGAAATTCCCCACTATTTAAAATATTGTAAAAAATTAACCCCAATAAAAGTATAAAATTAGGTACATAGAATATATAAACAACTGTAAAACCTTAGTTTAAAAGTAGTGTTTCGAGAATGTAAAGTCGTTTAACGAAACTATAGTTACACAAATTTTGTTTAAAAATAAAAATGATAGATAACAAAGTAAAAAATTGTTTTATTCCTTTTTTAAAAAATGATCACAAAGTAACGGACAAATCAACCAATAATTTAAAAAAATATATTAAAAAAATATGTTACATAGCACCTTAATCCACTCGTATCTTCAATTATAAAACATTTAAAACTCCTATTTCGAAAATATAAAATCAATGCAAGCTCCCCATCCGGCCTCCTCTGTAGAATCTGCCATAATAGGTAAGGAGGATTTTACTGACATGTGGAATGGAAGCGATAAAACCAATAATGATTATATACCTCTTAAAGATGACACCCCCGGGTTCCAACAAAATACAAACATTTACCTATTCCATTAGACAGACTGTGTATTACCGAATACGAAAGCACAAATCTACTAAACAACGTTTAATAGAAAAACCTTCTGACTTGCGTCAACAACCGTGTAGGCATTACGAGCAGCACCTAATGACTTTCGCAGTTAAATAATTAAAAAGTTCTTTTCTGCATGTGTCTCTTTGTAGGCAGTTAGGAAATTACTTTTGCTGAATACAGATAATTTCACATGCAAATAGTAATTTTCCTCGCGGATTACAGTTGACTAAAATGGTGTAATTTAAAATGTTCAACTGGAAAATCCATAATCAGGCAAAGGTAATAATATAATACAGTATTTAACTGACTGAAATAAACAATATTTATTTTAACTAAAATGTATATCAAAATTTCTACTATATTTAAAACTTCTATGTGTCACAATTGTTTCGATACATAGAATCTTTTTCAAATACAAACGGTCAAATATCTCTAGAACGCCTTGAGATTACTTAATGAAAATTTCTTCACAAGCATTAAGAAATGTTTACCATTTTTTTGGGTATATTTTCATTTTTTTTCTTGTCGCATATTTGAAATCCAAAACCAGCTTGATTTTTTTTTAATAGAACTTAAATTTGCCATTGTTGAAAAGAGCATTTTTGTCTGAATTCAGTAAGGTAAATATGGAAGGGTTTTTTTTCAAAATAGATTTAAAAAAATGGCTAAAAAATGTTTCGATCTGTTTTAGAGTAAATATATTTTTTATTTAGTAGACTATAAAACAATGGATGACAGATGAAGTATTTGATTACACTTGACAACTGTTAACGTCAATTTGTGAATTTTAAATATCTTATCATTTTTATAGGGTATTAATATGTATTTAAGTGAATGAGAAAGAATTAAAATACTAACAATGGTAGAATACGGCGACAGAAAATATACTTATGCTGAAGTTTGTCGGTTTCAAAGTTTCACAGTTTCAAAAACGGCGAAAAGATTCAATTATACAGATAGAATTATAAGTCGTCCAAAATTAGAAAGACAAAAAATTGATGTAGCAGATCATCGAGTGAAACTTGGACACTCACATCGCAATCAATTCAAAAACTTCGAGTAACACAGAGGGGGATGGAAAGATCTACGCTTGGTATTACAAGACGAGAAAGCCCTGCATATGGATCAGGAAACAAATGAAAGTGTGTAACATCATTAGAAGAGTGTAGCAATTGAAAGAAAGATGGGCAGACCATGTAGCGAAACTATTGGCCCGGGCAGATGGACCAGAGCAATCCTGGAGTGGATACCGCGTGATCGCAAACGTTCGAGAATGAGACCGAAAGCTTGATGGATTGATGACATCGTTAAGTATATAGGACTCGAATGGCAGAGGAAAGCCCAGGACCGTAAAAGTTGGAAACATGCTGAAGAAGCCTTCATCCTGCAGTGGATCGACACTGGTTGATGATGATGATGATGATGATGATGATGATATATATATATATATATATATATATATATATATATATATATATATATATATATATATATATAGTGTAATTTGTGTCCCGTTTGTTGGGCACGTGCAGACGTTTCGCCAAGGTCACACTTGTCATTCTCAATGTGTTCTTCAATTGTGTTCTTCGAGCCGAGAGATATTTATATATATATATATATATATATATATATATATATATATATATATATATATATATATATATATATATATATATATATATATATATATTTTTTTTTTTTTTTTTTTTTTTTTGAAACAAATTTTATGTAAATAATCCAATATTTATTAATACTTGATTATTATGACTATGATTTATTTTTTTCCTTTATTTGGGTTTTTCTATCTAAAACTCAAAAATATCAAATAAATAAATATAATAAAAATAAATAAATAAAATATCCAAATAAAGGAAAAAAATATATGAACACCCCACAATCATTCAGACATTAGTTATGACTATGATTGTAATTCTCAAGGCACCAAAACTTTCTGAAATTCCTAATATGTATTTCAAACGTTAGCATTAATCAAAAATTAGAAATTAGAATTAGAAAAGTGAAAGTTAATACACCTACGCTACTTACGTTCGGTTATACAAAGACGGTCAAAATATATTCAAAATTATCTAAAGCAAATGTTCGCCGTTACCTGCAAAAAAAGAAAAATACAATTATTATATGTTTGAAATATTCTGGGGGATAAAAACGCACAATACCCAGTATACATATTAGAATCACATTAAAAATATATACAGGAGATGCTACTAGGAAGAATGTATAGCAAATCTTGAACACAAACGCTGGTTGACTTTTACTTCTTAACAGCTATGTTCTATGATTGGAAAAAATATAGAATATTAAATGGATATAAATAAATAACAGTACTATTGTGGTTTTGTTCAAACCACCGAAATTCGACAAGGTTTAGCACTATGTCGTTCCAGTCAATTACGCAGGTCATTGATGAGAATGCTATTTTGCGTTTTATTTAGCTAGTTATTAAAACACCCTTTCACAGAAATGGTTTAGCATTTTCAAGAGCCTGTTTCTCCTTTATATAATGGTGTTTTATATCATTGAAATGATTTAAATCTGACTTTGGACTCTCATTTTCAAGAACCTGTTTCTCCTCTATATCATGGGGTTTTATATCATTGAAATGATTTGTACCTGGCTTTGGACTGGACAATGCAGGAATTACCACGAGACCGAATAGGGGGTATTTCCATAATATTCTATGAATCTTTAAGGGTTATTGTTTTTTAAAGTTTAGTTTGTTTATGTCTCGTTTACAGTACAGTCAAGTATTTAAGTCTATTTTACATAAAATGGCATGTTCTAGTCGTCAATTGTACCAAAATCCAGCTGATAAGTTTTGTTATATATGCGGACGATGTATTTTAAAGTCACAAGTAAGATCTATATATGAGAAAGTCAAAAAAGCCTATCTATTATATTTTAATACAACTGTTCAAATTAGAGATCAAGATAAAAGTTAAAAGTCAAAGTTGTTATGTAAATTGAGAGAGAATCTAGTGACGATATAAGTGATTGCTATTTTTATACAACTAAAACAGAAGGGATTTAAAAAAAAAACAAAGGGAAAAATTCAATACCCAAATTTGCCCTCTGCTCTTAGACCAGTTCCTCATAGCCAGGAACTACCGATACCGATTGCGCTTTTAAACCTGGACAACATATTTCCCGGTCATTCTAATTCTTCATCAGGATCTGATCAATACCTTCCTGAGAACACCATTTGTGACCAAAAATTTTTAACACCTACCTGTGAACCTCACTTAATAAGTCAGAAGGAAGTAAATGATTTGGTACGTAATCTGGGACTGTCAAAACAAAAATTGCAACTTCTTGGTTCCAGGCTTCAAGAGTGGAACCTGTTCGCTAAAAATGCAAGTGTTTCACTTTACCGAAAACAGAATGTAACATTTTCAGCTTTTTATAAAACGGAAGGATCGCTATGTGTCTCTTGTGTTAATGGTTTAATGAATGAGATTAGTATGGAACATGTACCTTCCCAGTGGCGTATTTTCATTGATTCGTCAAAATACCTCCCAATACATGTCCAAATGTGTTTGCTTCATTATTACTCATCTATTCCTTTAGCCCATTCATTGATAATGAAATAATCCTATGACAACTTAGCAACCATATCAAACAGCATTAAATATAAACAGTATCAGATGGGTTTTGTGAAAAATATAAAAACCTTATAGATACACTCTTGATAGCCATACACTGCAATTGAATTTTTTCCAGAAAATTTCGGAAATATATTTTTTATTCAGATAATCCTCAGTAATGTATTTGCATATATTTAACGCATTTTACATGCCTAAAATAAATAAATATTAGACTATAAAGATATATCTTCTCTTTTTTTTTTGTCCACCACCAACCCCCTGTAACAAAAAAAACTGTACGCCTTATAGTAACTAGCTTATCATTCGGACTTAGAATTACAAAATAGTTCATATAGACCTATTTTCATCAATGTTACCTCAAAAAAGTTAAAATTTTTTTGACGTGTGTTATCCAATTTTTTTACTGTGGAAGAAGTAGGTTTAAGTGTTCGTGAAATAGCCAGACGATTGAACATTGCTGCTTCTACTCATATGGGAACTAAAACACGTACAATTTTTGACAAAATAATAATGGTTTTTGATCATCCGTGTACGGCAGTGCAAATTAACGTTAGGACAAAACTAATTTAGAACAATAAATAAATATTTTGTGTTAGATTTAAAAAGTCATCTTACTTTTTAGTCATAGTAGCAATTCACACTAGTAGATAAGATCTAAAATCGTTAATTAATTACAAACAGTATCTTTCAAACTTCAGACTAATAGCAAAATTGCCTTGATTTTATGGATTTTAAACCACTTAAATTTATTAATATTTTAAGAATGATTCAAATTTTCATATTATGTTCCAAATTATCATTTTCTATAATACTAAGTACACAATAAATAAGGTTAACTTAAATCACGAAAAATATAATTTTCCTATTTTTTTTGGGTCTAAAGAAATGATTTTGAAACGTGTACGGTAGTTAGAGCAAATTACTTTAAAGAGGACAAAATTAATTTAGAGCAATAAATAAATATTTTGTGTTGGATCTAAAAAGTTATCTTACTTTTTGGTCATAGTAGCAATTCACGCTACTCTCCAGTAGATAATGAATTACAAACAGTATCTTTTAAATTTCGGACTAATAGCAAAATTGCCTTGATTTTATGGATATTAAATCACTTAGATTTATTAATATTTTAAGAATTATTATAATTTTCATATTATGTTCCAAATTATCATTTTTTATAATACTGGGAAAGTAGACAAAAAGTAAAGTGTTTGGGTTAGAGGCGCATCAGCAACTAGGCTATTTAGCGACTGGACCTACAGCTTAACGTGGGTTCCGAACCACGGTCATCAGCTTCCGACAAACCCAGGCCAGCACCCCCCTCGGGCTATAAACCCTTGGTTATGTGCCTACCCATAAGTCTATCAGGAAACCTACCGACTGGCGATTGACCAACATAGAACACTTCTAGAAGGCATCCGGCCTTACCCAGCCTTTAACTGGCGTGACTGAGGGGTAATTCGTAGTCGGATTTTACACTCTTGCCTAGAAACAATCACAAACATTTAGGAAAGATAAACGGACAGAAGAAAGAAAAATAACCATCCGAGCGCTGGAATCGAACCAGCTACCGCTCCAGCGCGGATTCGGCAAAGCAGACGCTCTTACCGCCGCACCAACGCGACCGGCAAAAAAGTAGACAATAAAGAAGGTTAACTTGAATCACGAAAAATATAATTTTCCTATTTTTTTTAGGTCTAAGGAAATGATTTTGAAACACAACTATCCAATATACTGAACACAGTAATAAATCGTTTTGTTTGAAGTAAACATTTTTCCAACCAAGAAATACGTTTTGTTATCCAAGAGAAATTTTTTCTTGTCGCAAGAACAAAATGTCTTGGTTGAAAAAATAATTATGTTTAATTTTAAATAATACATTTTTTGAACACAAAAATAAACTGATTAAATAATAATAATAAATATCTTGGATTGAGATTATAAAATTTGTACTGTGAAAAAGTTGTGTTTTTGATAGAATAAAAATAATATTGATAGAATAAAAAATTTGGATCGGATGGAAAAATTGTTTTTTTGTAGTATTTTTTTTCTGTATGAGAAAAATAGTTTTTAATTATTTTGAATAGTTAAGTATAATTATTAAATAGATAGTAATATACTGACGTAGCTTTATTTTGCACTAAAAGTAAATCTTTCAATCAAAAAAAATTTTGCGCGTTCATCACCATAGACGTAATAGAAGTGAAACTTCTCAAATTCATATATAGCGTCTGACGCGTACATCTACATCGCGCGCATGCGCGACGCTATCTTATGTATACTATCTTTGTATCGTTGTGTATACATCGCTCACCTTTACTCCACTCCCGTGACGTCGGAATGTATAGCTCTCTCTCTCCTTCTGTCTGCATTATATCTTTTTTTCTCTCATGTAACGAAATGTGCCTAAACGTAACGCGTTCTTGAAATTCCACTCTCATTTTTCGTCCAATTATCGATTATCGAATCGCTACCTAAAAAGTTTCACTTCAAAAAAATCAAGTTGCGAAAAAACAAGTTTCATGTCGAGAGAAAATTTTCGTGGATCAAATAACCGGGTTCTCTAAACCAAGAGAAACATTTTCTTGCATTGTTCTTAGTTCAAGTTGGTAGCACTGTTTCTTATAAGAAAATATATTACTTAAGACAAAATATGTTTTTTTTATTGCTTAAAGTAATTAAATTTGTTACAGTTAAGAAAAATCAGGAGGAGAAGAACAAACAATGAGCTGGAAGAACTGTACAAAAATCCCAATATAGTAATCTTTGTGAAAGTGCAGAGGGTGAGATGGCTTGGACACGTGGAGAGTCTGGGAGGAGGGAGAATGACAAACCTAGTGTTCCGCAGAAGGCCAATATGGAAAAAGAGGAAGGGCAGCCCAAGAAAAAGATGAATGGGGCAAGTGTAAGGAGATCTGGATACAATAAGGAGGGATAAGGAAGGAAATAACAAACAATAGAAAGGAGTGGAGAGAGATAGTTTAGACTATGCTGCAGAGGAATTAGTGAAGATGGATTGAATGGGGAAAACTACTGATATGTAAAATACGATATTGTGAACATTATCCCCTAGGCCTTTACGGCCTATAGAGCTTTTAAATAAAGAAAAAAACAACTTATTTTCAACAAAAACATGCCACTCATATTGAGAATCAACAAATTTTCAAGTGACAAATTAACTTTTGATTTAAGTGAAAGTGAAATATATGTCAACTAAAGAAACAAAAAATTCAATAGTGAATTTTTCAAAAAAAAAAATTTACTTCGTTGAATACAGATTTGATTTTATTTCCATATGATCTAAAATTTTCTTGAGTCCACAATATTTGTTTTTGTTTAAATATTTTTTTCCTGTGTATACATTTTGTCAAATAAATACAATAATTCCTTAAATAAACAAAATATCGAATTAGTCATAAATTTATTTCATTGCCTTCAAAATAGCCTCATTTTATACGATACAGTTACATCAGTATGTAATCCAGTCGTTGCAATATTTTATTTCTGATACGCATTTTCCGAAATGGCCTTCAGCTTCTGTTAATTTTATTTTATAACAAACAAGACGAAGAGTTGCGAAGTTCGAGGCTATCCAAAGAACCATGGAGCGATCAATGATAGGGATTATACGTAGAGATAAGAAACAAAATAAGTGGATTTGTCAGAAATGGGATTATGCAGGCCATAAGGCGAACAACATATAATAGATAGAATGTTAAGATCCTTCAATGGACACCATGGATATAGAAAGGAATAGAGGCATGTCAGAGATGGGATGATGGGAAGACCTGAAGAGGGTGGCAGGTTTGCCATGGATAAGAATCGTGCAAGATCGTGATATGTTTAATATTGAGTTCTGGCAGCAAAAAAGTAACATAGGCAATGACTGACGAACATGGTACTTGAGGGTTGTTGAGATTTAAATCTCAACTTTCGCATCTGAGGACCAATGTCTGGGAAGTTATGTTGTAGCTCCAGCCAGTATAAAAAGCATACAGATTACCAAAATAAAATTAATAAACAAATACATTATTGTAATTATTATAATATTAGCATATCATTTTCTGTAATTTTTGCCGGTAATTAAATCACCAGAGACCAAAATTGGAAAAAGTGGATAAAAAATATAACGAAATGCTCATAATTCCAGAAATATCCAATATCGAAGCGTCCAGGGTTCGATGAGTTCAATATAGGGGTGGTGTGGGATTAATTTTGCACCTCGAGAGTTAATAACCTATAATCCAACAGCTGGCGGCGACATCAGTGGTGGCGGTCAAGTTTTAAGCTCCGTCGCGAACGCTTCACGTCGGTGGTGTCAGTTTAATGTCTATATTGTTACCAAAAATTAATTAAACAATTTTGAAACAATACGTTTTTAGTTAACCTAGCACAGATGATTTTATGGCCTTTATATTTAAGAAAGTGCTAGCTGCATTTTATAAATAATAATAATTATTATAAAATTAGGATGTATCAAAAGTATTTACATTTTCACTGCAGCGATAGTTCATGAGGGATGCTTTTACAGCTTTCGTTAAAAAAATACCCCTACATGTAAAAGCAATCGTCTTAGTAATTTCCTGTCCAATCCGGCTATACTGGCAAGGATCCGTACAAGAATTTATTTTAACTAGATATATTTATTTACTAGATATGGGAATGAATATAAATAGCAAACATTTAAACCATCTGAGATTTGCAGACAATACCATAATAATATCAAACAATCATGAAGATATCCAAAAATTGTTTGATAAACTCCAACAATGGTCTCAGAATGAATATATATACACGGATTTGTATTTCTCGATAAAATAAAAAAAGCAAAAAAGCAAACAAACAAAATCGATCCGTAATTCGTTTTTTTTTATTTTTGGATAGAAAAATAATATTAATAAGAAATACAAGGAAGAAATAAAAATAAAGTTGGATGCTATCTGTGGGGGTACGGGGACGACCAACAATGTCAAAACAGTGTTTGGACCGCTTTAAGCGAAATCCGCAGGACTTTTTATGTCAAATCGTCACCTTTGTTGAAACTTGGATACATTATTACACGCCAGAGACCAAGAGACAATCAAAACAATGTTTTTTCTTGGCGTGTATCTGATCCGAAGAAGACAAAAACGGTTCCATTAGACGGAAATGTTATGGCCCCGATTTTTTGGGATTCCAAAAGATGTCCATGGATGTCTCAGTTCCATGGATGTCTCAGGGCAGTACTACAGTGAGTTGTTGGACCGATTCGATAAGAAATTGAAGGAGACATGGCCCCATTTGGCTAAGAAAAAAGTACTCTTCCATCACGATAACGCACCGGCACATTTATCTTTAATTGTCGCGACCCAATTGCATGAGCTGCGCTACCAATTGCTTCCGCACCCACCTTAATCGTGTTAATGTTCTCTAACTTGAAAACATATACCGCGGAAAAAAATTCAGCTCAAATGAAGAGGTTATCGCCGAGACAAAAGCGTATTTTGGAGAGTTTGAAAAACAGAATTTTTTCGATTAAACAAATGGCACGAACGTGGGAAAACGTATATAAACCTAAAAGGATACTACGTTGAAAAATAAATATAAATTCGTGAAAAAAATTACGTCTTTATTTCACACGGATATTTATTGATCAACCGTCGTACTAGTGCTCTAATCACATACCTAAAATATTATTTAATTATTGACATCTCCACCAAATCTCAAAGAAAACCTAAAACTTGAACGAATAATATCGAAATGCATTATTTGAATGAGTTTTTGAGAGAAAACTTTGACGATGCTCAGATAGTCAGAGAGGAACGGAATATTTAAAAACATCTGCTTTTTCCATTATATTAAGGGGATTAAAAATGTTATTGCGGCTCGCGAATGCGCGCAATTTTTGACGTTTGCAGAAATGCAGAGTCATTTTTTTCTGTTTTCTTCCTCGGGTGGCTGTGATAAGCCATTCGACTTCTTACAGACGTTACAAGGAGAAAGAAACCTTTCGCAATTGTGTTTAATTTAAAAAGTTTCATTTTAAATTATTATTTTAAACAATGAAGCATTTGTAGAAAGAAATGTAATTAAATTAAAAAAGAAAAATTTTAAATTTTAAAAGAAATGTCAGGATTTATTCTGTTTTATTCGGAAATATTCCCATTACATAACAGAAAACATCAGTGGAAAGTGGCTGTTTTAATCAACTAGGAATCATTTTCTCTTAAATGAAATAAAATGTTTAATGCATTTCCGTTTGCTCTTAGATTGCATTGAGATTATTTTATGTACCTAGTGAAGAAAAGAGCAAAACCAATATTGATAGGAAGAGATATTGAATCGAGGGACGCCATAGATCATAGAGTTCATAGAGAGCATAGAGAGCATATAGAGAGCATATAGAGAGCATAAAGATCATAGTTCATAGAGAATGAACAAATACTTAAAAAATGGTATAAAAATAAACCCCACAGAAATAAAAATGTCGATGAGTCCAAATAACGAACTGGATAAACTTAGCTAGTAGAACCAAACCGAAAAAATACGGAGTTCGATTAGCATTGCCAACAAATATCCACAATATCAGAAAACAAGGGTGCGTTGGTGCGCTGATGCGTTCTCGAAACTGATTTTCGAAATAAAACCAGCAGAATGAAAATGAAGTTACTAGTTACGATAAAAGACTAACATAACGCACGTTATAGAGAATACTGCAAGGCGCAAGTATAGCCTGAGGTAAACGCATGAAAGGTGGAATAAGGTCGTCATACACTGAAGACTATGGGAAATTAGGAGAGAAAAGGAAAAAAACAGATGACATCAGAGAATGACATGAAAAGACATACAGGGTCGCGATAGTCGCGAGTGGCAATGGAAGAATCTAGGGAAGACCTATGTTCAAAGATCAAAGAAATATACTGAATAGAAAAAAAATGAAGTAAAAAGTCACTTAACAGTACGAGCGTAACTAAGCCCCCTCCAGTTAACCTGAGGATTTTTCAAAAGCTAGTAAAGTTTTAAGATTAAGGATTTAATTCTTTTTAAGGCAAAATTTACAGAAATAGATTGCCTTTGGAGCAAATGAAAGCATTGTCTCTAGAAGATTTTCCTTTTAAGGACTGCAATAACCACCCAGATTTTATTTCGGATAAAACTGGCAAATATTGAAACTGACAAGAAACAAAATTATGCGAAAATATAAACTAATATAAATTTTTGCTCAAAACCAAAGAAATCCAATTTTTTTGTTCAATATTTTATCACCCGACAAAGCTTCTTTCACGAGAAATGGTATAGTGGACATTTTAAACAGTTAATTTAATAAAACAATAAACTATGGTCTTAATACAACAGGAGTAGTTCAAAACGTATTACGGTGTGAAAAATTTATGCTGGAAATTTCAACTTTGGCATTAAATGACAATGATCCAGTTATTTTTGTAACAAAACAAACCAAATTTATGTTGAAACGTGTGAACTAAACCGCTACAAAAACATGATAATTGATGTAAAGAATTGTTGGTAAATTTACGAAAATATTTTTCCCAACACCCTGTATATTATAGGCAAGTTCATTTTTGTTCTATACACTTTTTGATTATAGACTATTTTTTATTCGTAAACTTCATTGTCCAAATCTCCACTGCTTTAATAACATATCTACATTTTCCCTATCACTTATGATATTTCGATACTAAAGAAATGAAAAATGAATTCAAGTTCTCATGTTGATACACCATTGACGCACCAAACGGCAACCTGAAAAAACTTTGTATTTAAAAACAATTATTTTTTAAGGAAAAGGAAGAATATATATATATATATATATATATATATATATATATATATATATATATATATATATATATATATATATATATATATATATATATATATAGGTACAAATGCTCTAATTAAATACCTAAAAATGACATCTCGACGAAATCTCAAAGAAAACCTAAGAGTTCAACGAATAATATCAAAATACATTATTTTAATAAGTTTTCGAGAGAAAACTTTGACGATGCTCAGACAGTCCGAGAGAAAAGGAATACTTAAAAACAAACATCTGTTTTTCCATTATATTAAGGAGATTAAAATTTTTATTGCGGTTCGCGAATGCGGGCAATTTTTGACGTTTGGAGAAATGCAGAGTCGTTTTTTTTTCTGTTTTCTTCCTCGGCTAGCTGCGATAAGCCATTCGAGTTCTTAGTTAAATGGAATGGCAAAAGAAACGGTTACAAGGAGAAAGAAACCTTTCGCAATTGTGTTTAATTTAAAAAGTTTCATTTTGAATTATTATTTTAAACAATGAAACATTTGTAGAAAGAATGTAATTATATTAAAAAAGAAAAATTTTAAATTTTAAAAGAAATGTCAGGATTTATTCTGTGTTATTCGGAAATATTCCCATTACGTAATAGAAAACATCAGTGGAAAGTGGCTATTTTAATCAACTAGGAATAATTTTCTCTTAAATGAAATAAAATGTTTAATGCATTTTCGTTTGCTCTTAGATTGCATTGAGATTATTTTATGTACCTAGTGAAGAAAAGAGCAAAACCAATATTGATAGGAAGAGATATTGGATCGACGGACGCCATAGATCCATTACTTATTAATCAAGAATAGGAAGATGTTTTCAAGAAGCTCCAATAGTAAACTTGAAGAGATTTACCACTAAATACCAAAACGTTTGTTTGAACTGCTGGACGCACGTTTCGCTTACCATGTTAGCATCATCAGGAGATAATTTTTCAAAAATTTAGTAAAAGTTTAGTATTTCACACCAAAGGTTCCAACAGAAGAATTGAAGCTCCAATAGCATTAATACAATTACGGCATCGACAGCAAGGTTCAGCTGCAGAAGATCCTGAAAGAGTAAAAGGAAAGCGAGCATGAACAAACACTTAAAAATTGGTATAAAAATAAACCCCGCACAAATAAAAATATCAACGAGCCCAAATGACGAACTCGATAAACTTAGCAAGTAGAACCAAACCGAAAAAATACGGAGTTCGATTAACATTGCCAACAAATATCCACAATATCTGAAAACAAGGATTTTTAACTGGTGCATTCTTCCTGTTCTTACATAGGGCTCACAAGTACAGACTCTCACAAAGATCGTCATGGGTAATATCAGAAAAACTTAAAGATCTATGGAAAAACTGATGTTCCAAATAAAACCACCAGAACGAAAATGAAGTTACTAGATACGATAAAAGACTAGAATAACGCACGTGAAGGAGGAAACTGCAGGGTACATGCATGCCCTGAGGCAAACGGATGAAAGGTGGAAAAAGGTCGTCATTGACTGGCGACCATGGGAAATGCGGAGAAGAGGGGAGAAGGGGGATGACATGAAGAGGCATGCAAGGCCGCGATGGTCGCGAGTGACAATGGACAGAGAGGAATAGAAGAATCTAAGGAAGACCTGTTTTCAAAAATGAACGAAACAGGCTGAATAGAAAAATATGTAGAAAAGGGTCAATGGTCAGTGCTTGCGTAACTTCGCCTTCTCCAGTTAATCTGAGGATTTTTTAAAAGCTAGTAAGTAAATTTTAAGATTAATGATTTAATTATGTTTAAAGCAAGCTTTACAAACCTTACCATGGCCTACTATATTAATTAAAATATTCAAAGAATTTTCGTCATTAGTTTTTGTTGCTTTTAATGCTGCCTGTATCGTTGAATATTTTCACTGTTTTTGAAACTGTTGGCTTAGTGGTGTTTTTATTCGGAAATACTTCATTAAATACTCGACAAAATTTAGCACTTTACTGCACACGTACTTTAATGGATTCTCTATCACCGTATCCAACAATTATTAGTTTTTCAATTGTCTCCTTCTGTTAAATATATACTAATTCCATATAAAAATTGAAAGAAATTTGAAATTCACAAATTGATGTTAACAGTTGTCAAGTACAATCAAATACTTTATCTGTCATCCATTGTTTCATAGCCTTCTAAATGAAAAATATATTTATCCTAAAACAGACCGAGACCATTCATTTTCAGTCATTTTTATATCTATTTTGAAAAAAGTCATACAATATTTACATCGTTCAATTCAGAAAAAAAATGCTCAAGTAATCAAGTAATCAAAAGTAATCAAGTTAGTCTTGTATTTCAAATATACAAGAAAAAAAAATGAAAATATACTCAAAGAGTGGCAAATATTTCCTGATGTTTCTGTACAACATTTCAATAAGGACATAAATAATAGCCATTCTGCATATCCCTTTTAATATATATAATTCTGCTATCTTGAAGTAGTAATTTCTTCAAATCTTATTGTGTTTTCCTTGCTAACTCTATTCTATTGTTGATTTAGAGACACATATATTTTGCATAAATATATGTGTCTCTATACCAAGATATAAAATGAAATTACTGGACATGAGAAAGCACCATTGCCTGAGACAAATGGATGGAAAGCGGAATAAGATCGTCATAAACTGGAGACCATGGGAAAGTAGGAGGTGAAGGGGAAGACCGCAGATAGGATGATGGCATGAAGAAGTTACATCACCGTGATGGACGCGACTGACAATAGAGGAAGAGAATGAAAAACATATAGAAGGATGGACGAAACATGCTGATATATAGATACATAGTGAAGAGAAGTGACAATGTAGAATGTCGTATCCGTCCATCAGTTCTTCTTGGTGCTCAGAAGAAAATACGTCTCTTAGGTAAATTTTACCATTAATGATATAATTCTGTTTCGGGCAACATGAATGGAAACAAATTATCTTTTAATCGAAGGGAATCATTACTTCTAAAAGATCTAGACATTCTACTTACCTAGCTCCTCTTTCAAACGTCGATTAATTATTTGCTTATGTACTATATTTAGGAAGGTTTTAATTAAGTGGTTCATTCCTCAAGTAAGGAAATTTCTAGGTAATTAGCTTATCATTTCCGAATTTAGGACTACAAAATACTTCATATACACCTATTTTTCTCAATGTTACCTGAAAAAAGTTTAAATTTGCTGACCTGTGTTATCACTTATTTATCATTCATCATCATCATCATCCTTGTTCTCTACCCACTACAAATTCTCTTATATGGCCTTCGTCTCGTAATTCGTTTAGTTTATTTAATTATTTATGTATATTATGGCGATCGCATCTTACGTACAACTTTTCAATTTCCACACACTTCAGAGTTATTATTGAGCCATTTTTCTTTTGCCTTTACAATGTTTCTTCTTATTAACTTGGGCAGCTCATCTTAACTGCCCTTCATTTTTCCAGCAATATCAAAATTTCTTCATTCATCTAGTCTTCATTCTTCTTCGCTTTCGGTATTTCTACTAATTTCTTATTTGAGTTGTTTTCTCTGTTTTTAGTGATAATCTATTTTTCTTATGGGTTGTTTTTTTTTCAATATTTGTTAAGGTTGATTTCAGGTTAGTATTTATTTCCTGCTGGACTTGCTCTCTTTCTTTGTTTCACTTTCTCTGATTTTTGCAGTGTTTAGTTTTCCAAATGTGTAAATTCTAAATTGGATCTCCAGAATGCATACCACCAGATGCAGCCGAGGGAGATATTTAAACGGCACTACTTTAAAACATAATGCCACTATTATCACTTGTAACTACCATTTTGTATCATTTTAAACTTCTGACACTCTTACTGGAAAACCCTTTATAGCAATAATAACATTTTTATTGAAATTCTAAAAATTGTAAGTACTAATAATATCAAAAATGATAGTATACTCCACAGGCGAGTATTTCCATCTAACAAATACCAAAATTATAAAACATGTACTATATTTATAATGCTCTTTTCTTAAAATATTAGCAAGACACTGGATTCATTTGTTTTTTAGGCACGTGTCAAATTCTTTATCTCGAATAAGTCCCAACAAACACAAACATTTTCTCCTAATGAAAAACGATCGCAGAATTATTTGTTGCCGATATTTTTGTTTTCTCGTTTTCCCCATTCGACAATTCGAAAGAAAATAATCAGATTAATTTTCAGAGCTTTTTCGGGAAAATGGAGGTGTTGTCGTCGCGGTCGGTTGATCGATTGGGAGCGAGGAGCGTGCTGATTAGCTTAGCAAAAAATCGATACCATGGTGTAGCATAAATAAACATATATAAAAGAGTTTCCGTTACTTCGTGATGCTACCTTGTTATTTATTAATTTATTATTTGTTTATAAACATGCATTTTGCTTGAAAAATTTAGACAAATTTGTAACTCGGCGCATGTTACACTGATCGGAAAAGGTAGTATTCTGAAGGCGGCAACACTGGATAATAAAGAGTATATGAAAAAAAACTAAATCCGAATTCACTGTAACATAAAAAGGTAACACCATTTACAGGCCGCTAGGTCCCCGGCTTTGTGATTCTTCTCCATGTTTTCTTGTCTCTATGTCATAGTCCTTCATCTCCTTCTTCTTCATTTTCATCTGCCATGATAGCCCCCCCTCTGTGGTTTCCGTTTTCACGTTTCTGGCCTTCTCCACAAGCTTCACCCTTCTCTAGTTTCTCCTATTTTTCTATGAGGCCCTGCCACAGCAGCCTTCCCGATTTCAGTATCGTGTTTACCGTTGGATCTATGAAAATAGATCTTAAATTTCCTCAAAAAAGGAATAAAACAATTTTTTAAAAATGAACTATCACAAAGTAACAGACAAATCAATCAATAATTTTAAATTTCCTCATTCATTCTTCTCATATATAAGGTATTGACTTCCTTTTGCCATCTAGCTTAACAGTTTCTCTTCATCTTTCTTGTTTAATACCCAAACTTAACAGCCGTACAACGCAGTTGGTCTCAATATGGTAACACATGTCGACATTATTTCATTGTCTAAAATGTTATTAACTTTTTTTATTAATTCGGTGACACTGATTACGAATCCACCACCGTAATTATGACCATCGTTACCGTATAACGTTCACCTATATTGTCCGTTTTCCCGAATTAAAGATGACTGAGGGAAAAGCATCCCACCTTAATGAGTTCTTAATGAACGAAATCTTAAGATGTGGATGAATTTATCCTCCTAGTAATCGAACGAAATATAGTTCGTCTAGTCGAACTACCTATATTTAAAAATACAGTTAATTATTGCATATTGATAATTATTACGATCAAGTAGACAGAAATTCGCTTCTCTTTATTTAAACCTAGCCTCACCTGTCGCAAGTTAGAGATCGGAATACGCTAATAGCACTCCAGCCACTAGATGGCGTTACTGTATAATGTTCATCTATATTTTCGGAATTAAAGACGACTAGGTCTAATTTACTAATCCTCACTTCGATACAAAGGCGTGAAACTATCAAATTCGAAATTCCCTTCGATTCCAAGATTGAATCATCTCGAGATGATGCTGATATTGTTAGATAAACGCGCGTCGGAAAGTTTTAAAAAGTGATTTGTGTTCGCGTTTCACACGAAGATTCCAATAGAAAGAAGAAGAAGGCATAGAAAAAAGATCTTGTTTATTTAAAAGTTATAATTAATTGAAATGCTAACATGATACTTGCCCCACCCGTTAGTATTAAAAGAGTTCATCATTGAAATTTAATTAATTAAGCCCCCGATATAGTAGAATTTTTTCTTCGTCTTTCGCAACCATTTTCACACCATATCTGATTTTCGGATAATGCCTTGATCTCAGCCATATATAAATTCAATATTTATATGTTCGACAGGAATGAAGTCGTTTTTCTCACCACTTTCCTATATTAAATTATCTGTTGACGGGCTGCTATTCAGCATGGGTTTTTCTTCGGAAATTTAAAGAAATTTTTAATATTTTTTCATGAAAAGGGAGTAATGGTATAAAAATTTTATTTTGTCTGAAAGAACAAGACTTTATTCAATATTCAATTTTAACTGTGATAATTATAGTCGGTCAAGTAAAAACGGGAATAAAATAATTTGCAAAGGGTAAAAGGAACCGAGCTAATTAAATCCTGATTGTATCGAAGAAACTGTTGTATTCAAGGCTTCAACAAGTCATAATCAAATGGCGCAATAAGAGTAAAAAGAACTGCATACTCACCGCAATCTAATGTTGCGTCCCTGTTTAGTCCTTAATATTCGCTCGATTCAAAAGGACAAATCTACTAAATTAATTTATGCGTTAGTTGTGGTAGACCCGCGTTTAAAATTTGTAAAATCACAAATTAAGGGAGGTTTGTAGAAATATATAGGTGCGAGTACTTTAGCCTTGTCGAAATATATATTTTTTTACTTTGTGATCCGTTTGGATACGATGTTCTGTTGAAGTTCAGGAGAGATCAAATTTTCTGACGGCGAGAGAATGCTACCATATGCGATTTTGTATAACTGTTACTTTGGCCGATATATTTTTGTTGGGTTTTGTGGATTGGTTTTTGTGAAATATTTTCTTTCACTGGCCTAAGAAAACTAGATATATTTATTTCTATTGCAAATATCGTTTCGATATTACGGGAGCTGAATACGTAACAAATTTTATCGATGACTCCCTTGATGTATGGCAAAAGAACTTTGAGGTTATGGGATAATTATCTAGTAGTGGATTGATGGATATGATATGTTGCCTGAATTTTACAAATAAGGCATTTTATTTAACGTATGTCATAGCCATTTCGAATTACTGCCATTTATAGGAAATTAAGTTCTGTTTGCCTATATTCCTTATCCGACCATCTTAGAGATCTTGTAACTAAATTTTTAACCACCGAATATAATTGGGATGGATATTAATGTACATTCGCATTGAGAAAACGGTTTGTGTGGGTAAGTTTATGATAGACCGAACTGGAGAAGCTTTGGTATGATTTTTTTTGATATTAGAACGTCAAGAAAAGGGAGGACAAAATTGTTTTCAGTTTTCATTGTATGGGGATGTATACTGTTCAAATGCGAAAGCAACAGATTTAAAGATTTACATATCTGAACCAGCATGTAGGTTTCAACGGACTGCTGTTAATAGCTTGAGTTTCCCAATGTTCCATAAAAATATTGGCTATTACCGAGATTACATAGAAGTTCTACGAATCTATTATAAGAATTTATTTCGACATTCTGAATTTGACTAAGAATATCCGTTAATATGTGGCGTTTGTTTATCAGAGTTTCTAAAGTTTCTGGAAGGAGGAGTATGGTGTAAATAATGGGGGTGTAAATAGCGAGACAATATCGAAACTAACAAGAATGTCGCTTTCACAAGAAGCCCAATGAAATTAAAGAAATTCTTGAAATAGGGCGCTGATTTTTCTACGAGCGGTTGTAGAGTTCTAGCTAAATATCTGGTTAATTTGTGAGTTGGTGAACGATTCGCGCTGACAATTGGACGAAGATGAATGTCAGTTTTATGGATTTTTGAGAGAACGCTCATTTTTGGGGTACAAGACGCTTTTTCACGAGGTATATTTTTCTTCCGTTTTACCATTTGGAGGAAGATTAGAAGTACTAATGAGAGAGAGAGCATTTTTTCCCTAGATATGAATTAAAACTAAACAGAAATTGATTTCTTAACATAAATGTCATCATATATAAATTTATAAATTATATATATATATATATATATATATATATATATATATATATATATATATACATGTATATATATATATATATATATATATATATATATATATATATATATATATATATATATATACATGTATATATATATATACATGTATATATATATATATATATATATATATATATATATATATATATATAATATATATATATGTATATATATATATATATATATGTATATGTATGTATATATATATATATATATATATATATATATATATATATATATATATATATATATATATATATATATACAGAAGATGAAGAGGGCATACGTCCAGACCCACAATATCTACAATGAGAAATGCCTATCCACACACGCAAAAATATGACGGAACAACACAGTAATCAAACTTGCAGTACTATACGCAAGCGAGATACTTACACTTCATACAAAAAGCGGCATAGAAAGCATATTAAAAGAAGAACGCAAAATTATGAGGAAAATTCTCGGCCTAAAACTGACAGAGGAAGGATACAGACTACATTCTCGAAAGACCACAGAGAGAATGTCCAACGTAGCGGCGGACATGAGAAAAAGAAGGTTGAAATTCTATGGACATATCAGTAGACTCACCAACAGAATTCTTACATACATACAAGGAGTCAAGTCAACAGTACCATGGATCACACAAGTCAGAGCTGACCTGGGAAAGGCATAAATGGGTCCGACAGAAATTGAGGATAGAAGAACGTACAGAAACAAAATACATATCAGAGAGCGAAATTTCGAGGAGATCGGGAATAAAGTGGATGGAGGAGAGAAAGAGAATCCACGGAGAAAGGATAAGAGAGGTGTGGAGGATCAGAAAGAACACTCGAAAAGGAGTCAGAATGCTTTGCGTGATCCAACCGGGTCTATACGCACCTAATAATATATATATATATATATATATATATATATATATATATATATATATATATATATATATATACTATATACTCTTGTCACAAAACCCAGATGAACTACAAAAACATATACAAAAGGTGCAGAAGGAGGGAGAACCATTTGGCTTGAAAATTAACCTGTAAAAAATCAGGTTATGTTCAACAAATTTACTGAAAATAGCAGAATATCAATTTTAGGAAGAACAAATTGACTAAAAATAGCAGAATATCTATTTTAGGAAGAGACTTAGAGGTGGTGGACCACTACATATATTTTGGGCAAAGAATTTCAATGGAGGGTGATACAAGTTTTGTGAAAGTTGTGTTAAAAATCCATTTCTGTTTAGTTTTAATTCATATCTATATATACATATATATATATATATATATATATATATATATATATATATATATATATATATATATATATATATATATATATATATATATATATATATATATATATATATATGGGTATTTCTGGATGGGTATTTCGCTGCTTTTTCTAACATGTGGTTCTGTACAAACAGTTAATCCGTGGTTCATCGGCCCCTCCTAAAACCGCTGTGAAATTCTCCTAAAATATTTTCTGCGTATTCTTGAATCCTACTTCGTATTATTTCTGTTATATTAATAGAATACTTCTGGATATTTAAAGTGAGCTTCCTTTCCTTTTAGTTCCTCTAAAGTATTCTGTTAATTAATCCCTCCGATGTAATGACCATTTTCCTTCTTTTTCAACCCCCGTTCTCTTGCTTTGTCTAATTTTTTGGACGGCGCCGTGAACTTAGCCGTACAGAAATTTAATATTTATGTGGTCGACATGAATTAAGTCGTTTTTCTCGCCATTTTCCTTAATTAAATTATCTGGTTGACGGGCTGCTTTTCACCGAGAGTTTTTCTTGGCAAAACTAATTAAATTTTAATTATTTCTCGGCATATTTTTGCCAGTTAATTCGCAGGAGAAGAGGTGAGGCGGTGAAAGCGGAAACTTTCACTGTTTATGAAACACAAAAAATCTTTTGAGTTTTTAAATGTAACTGTATTAATTAGTTAAATTTGTAAACGGGGAATTTTGAAACTTGAACTACTTAGTTAATGTCATTTAAGAGTTTTGATAAAAACTGAAAGAAATCTGGATATTCTATATTGAACAACAAAAAAGAGAATGCAACACTATGTATAATATATTTTACTGAAATAACTTTATTAAGCGTTTTTTAATTATTTAATAGTTGAAAATGACCAACATTTCAAACTAACATTTGAAAGTGACGAGTGCTATCTACAATTCAGTATGTAGGAATTATAACGGAACATCTTAAATGAAAGCAAATCAATTAATTATTTTCTAGGCACTAAACTATTCCTAGTCACTAGATCCCAGTGATCCCAGTCACTCCTTCTTGGACTTGTATTAAACTGTCATAAAAGTTTGGCAGTTTGGGTTTCACACGGAGATAAATCAGACGAATACGGATTTGAATATTATGTTCAAGCACGAACTTGTTTTCTTCGGCAAATATTCACAAAGAACGAGGGTCCCCCATTTAAATCATGAGGAACAAATAGATCACAGACTTTCCTTTTCTTTAATCTTTTGTCAAAATGTTGTGAATCATGTCTTGCTGTGAGATTCTATCTGTTATTTTTAAGTCGCTTGATTTGACTAATTATTTTATCTTCATTCGGTGGTAACGAATCTGGGTTTATTTGTCCAGGGTTTAGTGTTGGTATTGTGTTTAAGGGCTCAGGAAGTTTAGTAGTTGTTCAAAATATTTCGCAAGTTCATTGCAATTGTCTTGGTTATTTAGAACTAATTGTCCGTTTTCGTTTTGGAAGCAAAGACTTTGGGGTTGATAGCCTGTTAATTTATTTTAAATGTTTTGTAAAAATTTCGGGTGTTATTTTTTTGAGAAATCTTTTTCTATTTCATTAAGTTGATTGTTTTAATATTTTTTTTTTTAGTTTTTCTTCGTATATATATATATATACGAGCAATGGTTCGTTGCTTGACCGGGAGGAAACCCCACCCGTCCCTTACATTGGAGGGCACATGTTTCGTCTGTTGGTGGTTGTTGTGCATTCCACATGAGATTGTGGAATCCAACTGTTGGGGGTGTTTAACTCCTGACTACTGTTATCTTATTGGACGCAGTCCAAAGAAGTCAAAAAACTCAATTTATAAGCCATCCGACGAGAAGTCGGCGAAAATATGGGTTGTTTGATTGTGGAGAGGGGCTCCCTATTCTTGGCGAGAGAGCATATGTCGGTACCCCGATGAGTCTAACCACCAACAGACGAAACATGTGCCCTCCAATGTAAGGGATGGATGGGGGATTATTTTGTACATAACAGGAAAGACATGTTAATAAAGCATGCTGTAAACAAATGAATTTCTTACAATAAACACAATTAAAATAAGATTTTTTGTCTTTTTTCCGTTCACATGCATAACAGCTTCCAGATTTGCTTTACTTTTTACTAGAAAATTCACTATTATCACTATTTGCGGACCCTGAAGGCATCATTGTTATATAACGAATTTTCGGCTTTAAACTAGTTGATAGTCTGGTATTTGTTTAACGGTTTTTTATATATGGTAATACTAAATCCATAACTACCCGTTTTATCAACTAGCAACGTTTTAGCGGAACTTCGTTATTTGAATTAAATATGATAAATGCGTTTATTGATGATGTGTTTAGCAGGAAAGAAAAACAGTCAATGACCATCTACGACTATTACGTGGCACGTTATAATTACTAGATAACTTGTCTACTACATCAACGCAACCCTTCGTTAAGTTATAAAAAGTTATAACTTCCGGTTTTCGATCAGATCATGTTTTTTCGTCGATGGTATCGGAGTAATATAAAGTTAAAAACAACAGCACATTTTTGCTTTTTTAGGCACATACGAAACTAGCGTTATATCTTTTTGGAATACAAAGAGGTTTTTTTCTAGTCAATATTTTGTTTGTAAAAATTGCACGGGGATTTTTCTTTTATTTTTGTGCAAAGTACATATTGACGTTAGTTTCTATTTATTATTATTCACGTATGGATCCTGGTGGACCACGCGAAGTACAATTAGAGGCGTTTGTTGTTGTTAGCTTTTCTTTGCGCCCATACTAATTTCATTCTTTCGCTATGAGCTTTTTTCCTTTCGTCAGACCAAGTTGTTCTAGTCTTCCTACATTTTTCTTTCTGGCCAACCTTCCAATCGTCAACCTTGTGTCTGAAACAGCCTCTATCATGAATTTCACTTTGTGTAATATTTGCTGATCTTAGGTCCTCTTTAATAGCAGCAACCCATTTAATTATTTCCACTATCTCTACTCCTATTTTCATAAAATTCGGCTATTTGTCTAGTTAGCCTACTCAGATTCATCCGTTTTATGTGTCCGTAAAACTTAAGTCTTCTTTTTCTCATATCGCTATGGATATCTGTGTATTGTTTGATTTCTTGGTTTTCTCGAAATCGGTATGTTGTGCTATATATTTGCTTGGGGCCTAGGATTTTTCTTATAATTTTTCTTTCCTTCTTTTCAATGTCCTCGATGTCTCTCTTCTTATTCAAAATGACCGTTTCTGCATATAGACATTCTGGCTTAATAACTGTGTTGTAATGTCTCAGTTTTGTGTTTTTAAATAGACATTTTTTGTTGTAAATATTTTGTGTAAGTCTCAATGCCGTTTCCATTTTTTGACGTCTACCCTTATTGGCCGCTTTTTCCAACTCATTTTCCATGATTATTTCACCCAAATATTTGAATTGAGAGACTCGTCTGATGTTACCATATTTTGTTATTAGAAATGGTGTTGTTAGTCTGTTGCAGGTCATGCATTGTGTCTTTTCAAAGGAAATTTGGAGTCCTACCTTTTCTGCTGTTTCTTTTAGGATTTCAATCTGTTTCTGTGCCGTTATTACATCTTGAGCCAAAATTGCTAGATCATCAACAAACGCCAGGCAATCAATTTTGATGTTGGTTCTCCCCAATTTAATGGGCTGATCAATATTCAGGGCCGACTTTTTTTCACGCCGCTCCTGTATTACTTTTTCTAGAACACAGTTAAATAAAAGTGGAGTCCATCCCCTTGTCTCACTCCAGTTTTGATTGGACGCTCCAACTTTTGACCTTGTATTAGTTAATGTTGCTTTAATAATTGCCAGCGTTTTCAGGTCTAGTCTTTCAAGATTTGGAATAAAGATTCGCAGTCAATAGAATCATATGCTTTTTTGAAATCCACAAATGTAGAGAAGAGGTTTTTATTGTACAGTTTTTGATGTCTTAGAATCAACTTTAGATTCAGGATTTGTTCAGGGCAGGATCTGCCCGGTATTAGTTAATGTTGCTTTCATAATTGCCAGCGTTTTCAGATCTAGTCCTTGTTCTTTCAAGATTCGGAATAAAGATTCGCAGTCAATAGAATCATATGTTTTTTTGAAATCCACAAATGTACAGAAGAGGTTTTTATTGTACAGTTTTTGATGTCTTAGAATCAACTTTAGATTCAGGATTTGTTCAGGGCAGGATCTGCCTGGTCGAAAACCTGCTTGATATTCACCAATTTTAGGTTCTAACTAGTGGATGGGTTAGAGCATATTTCCAATCTTTCGGAATCCGTTCGGTTCGCCAAACTTATTGTAGGATTTTGGTTATTTACTTGACTGCATCTGGACCAGCGGTTTTAAAAAGTTCAGCAGTGATTCCATCTTCACCAGAAGCCTTGTTATTTTTAAGCCGCTTGATTTGCCTAATTATTTCATCTTCATTCGGTGGTAATGAATCTGGGTTTGTTTGTTTCGGGTTTAGTGTTGGTAATTTGTTTAAGGGCTCAGGACAGTTTATTATTTGTTCAAAATATTTTACAAGTTCTTTGCAATTGTCTTGGTTATTTAGAGCTAATTGTCCGTTTTCGTTTTGGAAGCAAAGACTTTGCGGTTGATAGCCTGTTAGTTTAGTTTTAAATGTTTTGTAAAAGTTTCGGGTGTTATTTTTTTGGAAATCTTTTTCTATTTCATTAAGTTATTTTCATATTTTCTTTTAGTTTGTCTAATTAATTTCGATGTTCCTTTTCTTACTTCCAAAAAGATGCTGTTGCTGTTTTTTAACTATTCCAATCTTTGAATACTTTACTTCGGCTTAGTACTGCTTGCTCGCAATCTTCATCCCACCACGAATGTTTTCTACGTTTTTGTAAAGGGATCAACTTTAAGGCTGTTTTAATAATTTTTTGTTTCAATTCTTGCCAGTTCTGTGCTGGTTTTTTATCAAGCTCTTCTGTTAGGGCTGGTTTTATTTTCATTGGGTCGAACTTTCGTATTAGCAGTCTCTTTTGAATAAGTTTTCGAAGTTTTAAGCTAAGTTTGATTCTAGTCAAGTAGTTAGTTTGTATTATTATAGTTATTTTATTACAAGTGAGAAACTGGCAAACCAGTTGTTACAATATTGCGGTTAGATTTTTGAATAGGTTTACAAGGACGAAGAACAATATCTTCCGGTTTATTACTTACATTAAAGGGGCAAGCTGGTTGATTACCGACATAAACTTCTTGATTCAAAACATAGAATGTTGTGGCATCCACCAAGCCAAATGAGCATCTAATTCCATATTTAGCAGGTTTATTTAGTATGAAATGACAAAAACTGCAACGGCCCCTAAACGCTTCTAATTTATCATCAATTATAAGGTATTCACTGGGTGTGTAGATAGCTAAACAATTCTCGTCAAACATGTCAAATATTCCTCTGATGGGTGCAAATTTGTACAGCTGCCGTCTAGACATTGCCATCGAAAATATTGTAACAGTAAACTGAATCAGTTTTGACACATTGTTGCCAGTGCAATTGTGTCCCGATTTTAAACTGCCAGCTGCATACAAAAGTCCTAAGAAAGCTAGAAGTTCTTCCAAAGTTGTTTCTTTTGTCAAATGTTGTGTCAGACTGTATCTTCTGATTTTTCTTTAAGTCTGCAGTTTGTAACTTTAACAATGTCAGCAAACATTATATCTGTAACAAAACAACTCCAGCATTCCAACGGCATTTTAAATTATTTAAAAAGTCGTTTCACTTCTGGTAAATGACTGAAAATGCTATCAGCCTTTGTTTTGTAGCCGGACGTTTCTAAGACCATTTTGTGATGTAATCTCGACCAACGTAATCGTTGTCTACAATAGCCTCGGTGACTTCAAAAAACTCCTCATTCAAATCATCCTCATTGATTTCGTATTTTATGCCCGAATTTGCATAACGCTCGCTGATAATATTATCTTTTTCCAAACCAGATCATAGTTCCGGGAATGCTGAAAAATCATTATCTTGCTCTAAAAATTTCCATAGTTCCAAAAATGTTGCCTCTTCTTTTTCATAACTCATCATACTAGATAGTTGCGTAATTTATTCATCAGATTACAAATTAAAATTTCTATTAAAAAATAAAAATACCTTGATAAATAGCTGAACTATATGTTAAAATAACTAACGCACGGTGAGGTATGACTTAAAATGTATCTACGTGTAATAGGTAAAGTGGGGTATAAGGACATGTACTGAATTAGCGGTAAATAATTCGCACCGGTGTTCACATCAGACCATATTGCACGCATTTTTGATCAGAAATAAGCCAAATATGAAGATACACGAATACTCGCGAACCTGTAGCGGGTTACTAATTGGCTACACCTCGGTAAAGTCGATTTGGGTATGTTATGCCCCACGGTACCAACGCAGGGTTAAACAATTCATGTCACATTAAAAAACAATATTTCCCTTTGTATGAAGAATCAACAAGGAAGAGTGTTCATACCCTTTATACATGATAAGGGTAGAGTAATTGTTCCTTTAGTGTTCAATGCAATACAATTAGGTATTGCAATCCCGTTGCTCATTCAATCCCGCAGGATTAATATGCGGGATTACTCAATCCCGCGCCGGATCCCGCATCTTTGAAATTATGTTATAAAATCAAATTGAAATTGCAGATTTTTGTGTAAAAATCAACTTTTATTAAACATTTCTTACATTAAGCAACAGCAATTATTTCTTTTCTATTAATTAAGTATAAGTAATTAGTAATCTATTTTCTTAGATTCATCTTTAAATGTTTAGCATAATTTAATAGTTTTGTTTAATTTTACCCTTACTCCTAATAACAGTTTTATATTTTTAATTCAGTCTTATTCATATAATCACTAATAATCAAATTACAACTTTCTCTTAGATGCTATTAATTACTATGATATCAACCTATGGTGATAACTTTTGAAAATACGCTCTTAAGAAGCAAATGGCATTTATTGTATCATCTCTGAGCCTGCTTCTGAGTGAACTGCAAATATATCCTGATGCTGAAAATGCTCTCTCGGCTTCTACGCTAGTAGGCTGAACCGTCAGGATATATTCATAGGCGAGCGTCAGGTACTCTCCTCTGATACCATCGGACTCAAAGAACGTCATTTCTTTCTTCAAAATATCCTCAAAGTCCTTTTGCTTGTTGTCTGGCTTTTTCTTAAATATTTATTTTGCTTGTTGAAGCTGTTTTTCTAATTCTTCTTTTAGCGTTAGAGTAGGATCTGTATCAGTAGCAGATATTTCAACTATAGGTGTATTTTCCAAGACGTCGTCTGCATATGTTTCATAGTCTTGAACTACGATTCTTTCTATTATTTTTCTTTATTTCTTGGCGTATTGCAACTTTTCTTGGCATGAAGAATGTATAAGTACGATCTGTATTTTTGACTTCTTCGTCGTACTTTTTCAGATTTTGCAAATAAATAAAAAATCCTGTTAAATCAGTGCGGCGTTCTTGAATACGTTCATGTAGAGACTCTGACAACTGGTTGCTCAACACCGTGTTTTGTTGTTGCATTTTATCCAAAATAAATCGAACTGTTGTGTCCGCAGTGATAAGCGTTGACTCTCGCCTACAAAGTGCCCCAACTGCTAATTCAAAAGGCTGCAAGTTAGCAACGAGATTTTTAATTATGAACCACTCCTTATCGCTGAATTTAATCTCAGATTCAAATTCAATATCGAATAATGCTTTATCAATACAATTCTTCAAATTGTAGAATCGTTCTAACATATTCAAAAGGCTATTCCAGCGAGTACGGCAGTCTAATGTCAATGCCAATTCTTGTTTAAGGCCTCCTTGTTCCTTCACATATTTTTGTAAGACGTCATTTTTAGTTGGTAGCCGCTTAAAAATCCTTACCACTTTCCGTAATTTCTTCAATAGATCGTCATATGTTGTATAAATCATTTCAAGTGGCAGTGAATTTATATTTACACTCACACCCTGTTCACTGGCGTCCATAGTTGTAAGCCGTGTGTAAAAGTCTGCCAACCTTCACCATCACACTAGCGTCGTCCGTTGTAATTATGGTAATACCTTTGCCTATGTCTAGACCAAAACTCGTGAGGCATTCTTTCACCAAGCTAATGCAATGTCCTGCGGTAGCCGAGCTATACGGACCAAACCCAGATTAAAATGGTTTTCTTTCTGGTGGACGTTGACATTTAAGTATCGATGATTCTTTTGTGACGTCCATTCGTCAAATGTGAGTGAAAATGTTTGTTTTCCTTTCTTGAGACGTTCAAGTTCAATAATCATGTCAGCTTTAACTGTTACAAAAATTTGTTGCGATAGATCGTATTATATTTAGCGAATTGGGTAGTTTGTGGCCGCTTTTAGAAAATAAATTTCTTAAATCCAAGGTTCCTTGTGCAAAAGGAACTTCAGGTGAATCCGTCTTTGCATACCATCCTAGAGATCATTTTGTCCATGGGGTCTTTTTGATAAGAAAACTGTCCATTGTTTTGGGTTTCTTCTTTGATATTACTGGTAAGGATTCTTCTCCAGTGTCATCGTTTCGAGAACCGATATCGATATTGTGTTTAGTCTTCAAATGTATTTTCAAGCCTTTGGTAGAGCGTTGACCAATTTTTAGTTCAGCTGAACACAGAAAACATTTGTCACCTTTGTCGTTTTCCTTGAAATAACGCCACAGACCTTTTCCAAGTTGGCTGATATCGACATCGCCGTCACCTTTATTCTCTTTCTCGGGATTCTTAGTTTCAATGGAGTAGACATGATTCATTTACTCGTTACCTGTAAATAATAAATAAAGTTTAATGTAAGTATAGATTTAGATTCATTTTTTTTAATTTTTACAAAGTGATCTGCTACATTCTCACATCCCACACGAGTAATCCGCTTCACTATCATCGATAACCATATCCAAAAAACATTAGTAACAAAAACAAAAACTACTTTAAGTCATAATGTTTCACGCAACAATACGACATTATATTGTTATTTACGACACACACAATCTGATTTTAAAATAGCACAGAACACAACTAAATCAAAAACATTAAAATTTAGGTACTTACGTTAAACGCCGGACGGTGAATACGAAAACACTCGTCACCTATACAGGAAGACGCGCAGCGCAGTACCTTTTATGAACAACTGACAGGACAGCCCGCCAACCGTCCGCTAGTCGCCGGCGTGACGCGCTGTGCGGAACGGCAACGTCGCGCTGAAAATCCCTAAATATAACCCAACGAGAACGTCAAACTTGTCGAGCAACACTTCGAGTACTTCTGGTAGAATCCTCTTGAAAATTAGGAACCGCACTACCCATACCCAAAATTATTTGAGAAGTTTAGAGAAATGTTTACCGAGTTAAAAGCGGTCTTTCTGGGTATAGCTGCCAGTAGAGCATATAGTGGTGACTCGTGAGTTTTTAAAGTGGGAGGGCGTAGAAGAAAATAGCGCTGCTCAAGATTTTTTTCTCTTCCTCCTATTTACTTTTCATGCTATTGAAATCCTATACAGGATGTGAACCAGGAAAGCATTAAAATTTTGTATTCTTACTACTTACAAGAACATTGTACACTAGTATTCTCAAAGCCTTAGTGATCTCTTTAAAACCTGTATCCAGTCCATGATTTAAAATAAAATTTAATGTATTTTAAACAGCTCTAAATGTATTGATTTAGAACCCTCACTCCGTCGCGAGTCCATTGCTGTTCACCATCAAACAATAAACACAGGAAGTACCTTCGCAAGCACATAACCACAAAATACTATTGTATAGTTTACTGTAAATTTTTCGCCAAAAATTTGCTCTATTTTTATATTCTTTTTAAATTTAACTCAAATTCAACACGGGCGTGGGACGACCGTTAATTTTTAATTCAACATTCTCCTCCAAACTTAAATCAGTCATTATTAAGTGTTTTAAATCAGACACCTTCATGTTTGCAAGTAAATGTTGATTATTTTTATTTAAACAGTACTACACAGTGTGTACACACATAGCAGATCCCAAATCAAAACAAGTATTAGCGATGAGAACGAAATACGCGACGCGAGACTTATCAAACGCTCCGTACCCGTTAAATCAGCGTTCAAAACTAATTACCGATACACGAGGTCGTAGGGAATCTACACCCAAATCGCATGTTTTAGAAAGCAGTTAAACCCCCGAATTCTGGCAACCAACAAAACATGTAACGCCAACGACGAGATAACATTACGTAGCGTACGGTCGCTGGAGGTAAACGTCCGACAAACGATGTAAAAATTGCGAGAGGATGGAATTTTTATCAGCATTATTTGGTGTGATGGGTCGGCATACTTCCTTCTACATTTGGAGATTTTAATTTTTAATAATATCTTAAAATGAGTTAAAGGAAAGAAACTGAATGGAAATAAAATATGGTGCTTTACTCTGAAAAATTGTTTACTGCGATAAATGCTGGAGGCGCGGCGTCTCAACTTCCTTCTTCAATATTAAAATAACTTACTTTTCGCGACGAAAGTGCGACATTACAATCGTTGGTCAAATTAACAAAGCAGTTTCCCTTATACCCTTGACACATCCCTTCACAAGTTCTCTACGCCACTACATTGTTTCCTTTTTTTTAACACAGCTCATATAACTAAACAGCTTTATTTAATAAAAGGGTTATGTTTTAATATCTGTTATCAAAAAAAAAGGATACCAGTATGGAGGAAAATGAAGCTATATAAATATCTTGGCTTTCAAAGTGAACTTTATCTCGGCATTAAAGAATTTTTGTTAATTAAATCCTAAGATATAATGACAGTTTTTCCCGTTGCTCCATCTCCATCCTCGTCCTTTGTCTGATTTTTTGGACAGGACTGTGAGCCCAGTCGAACAGAAAATGAATATTTATGTGGTCGACATGAATTAAGTCGTTTTTTCGGCTACTTTCCTTTATTAAATTATTTAGTTGGCAGGCTGCTTTTCACTGACAACTTTTCTCCGCGAAATTAATTAAAGCTTAATTATTTTTCGGCAAATTTTCGTAAGACTTTGCATGATAAAAAAAGATGGAGGCTGAAGAACACTTTCTTCTATATAAAAAATTGTTTTCAAGCTTCAGATTCAGTGATAGCACATTTACCAATACTAACGACGATGTCGGTGAAGTGTGTCTTGAATCTTAAAGTGCTTGTTGATTATAGAAAGGTTTAAAAAATAACTGTTCTTTTGATAACCCTCAAAATGTTATTCATCTAATTAGTGAAAGATTTTGAAGTATTGCTCTTCACGATCGAAATCGTCAACAACAGATTGAAATACAAGAAATTAAAATAATATTGCTGCTACAATTAACGTAATTACAACATAAGAAATAACAATTGGCGAACTGATAGAAATTGTACCAAAAATGTAGAACAAGCCAAGAAAACTAAACAATAGGATGGTAAGGACGCTTAACTGAACGAAATAGCGGGTCTTTCAAATTGAGTGGTTTTTTAAATTCTTGAATATAACGCACACAATACATAACAGGTGATATATAAGAAGATATTCCAATCCTTCTAATCGGAAATGTGTCAAGCGGTGGCGCCATCTCAAGCGCATCCAAGGTATCAATTTAAACTTTTATAGCGTGCCGACTTAACAATTTGGACTCCAAATCTTCACTATTTTTTTTTGTTCAAAAATAGTATTAAAATCATTCAGTTATTAATTTCTGGCATATGTTAAGTTCCAAGTTATTTTTCCAGTCTCTAGTGATAAATAATTAATAAAATAAAAAAACCTACCGCATTTTATTCAGAAAATATCAAAAATAAAACATTAAAGAATCAATATGATTCTAAAACAAACAAAAAAAAAACAATAAATTGAACAAATTCATTTTAGCTGTAAACTATAGCTAATTCAAGGAAACAATGGTTACACGTCATCAATCTAGAGAAATCCATTGCCAATTTAAATCCATAAGAAAGAAAAACTCATTTAAGTTCAAAACACTCTCTTTCCTTCTTCCTCTAATCCTATTAGAATAGGATAAAAATACGGTGAACCGGCGGAATGTAAATTCTGTGAAATCGCTGTCAAGATAACATTTAGGTTTGTGGTTCTGGACAGTGTTGCCGACCTTACACAACTTTTTCGTAGAATCTGTCATTTTCTTTATTTTTAGTGTATTTTTTGCTGTTTTAGCTATTTTCTGGTTTAGTTTCTGTCTTTTTGTGAGTTCTATAGTAAAAAATCTTCGTTTAGAATTGCAAAAAAATGCTAAAACCGTTAAGCGGTCAGTGTAAGCAGCTTGTCTCGTCACTTATTTTGAACAGGAACGAGATAATGGGGCTCCTCTTTTGCCATTAAACGCTGTGAGAGAGTCTCATGGTTAATTGGAGTTTTTTTAGCGAGTTTCAGCTGCACGAAATATTAGTCTTGGTACAGTTAGTGCAATTTCGAAAAAGTTGAAGAATAACGAAATGTTAACTTCACCGAAGAAAAAGCGTCAACATCCAAAATAAGTAACTAATCTAGATCATCTTGACGTGGGTTCAATTCGCAATCAAATCTATGAAATGTATGAAAAAAATGAGTAGATTTACATGGTAATATTGAATTTTTATCAAATTTTATTGAACTATTTCAGAACAATGAATCTTGAAAGAATTCATAAAAAAACTAAAAAACATGCAGCTCTTTGATGGATGTAAAACTTCGCTTCATACAGTTCTAAAAGAAATTGATTTCAAATGGAGTAAAGATAATCTACGCAGGGGCCTGACGGAACTTCCAGATATTGCATTTAAACGAATCCAATTTTTGAAGATGTATCAAAATATCAAAGACGAATCTCTGTTTGATTTTGTTTATTTGGATGAAACATGGAAATTTCAAAATGGTACCTTGAGTCACTCATGGCAAGATGGCAAGAGGGTTGTAAAAGGAGTGTAAAGACTACAAAAGTTGATGGAAAAGGTGAGTGCTATACGAAATACTTAGGGGCCATTAAAGTCATGTCATAAATAATTGTTTTAAGATGTGTCAATAATAACATGTTATTGTAAATATATTGTTCTTCATGCTGGGAACAAGAATGGCTTTATTGCGGAGGCCGAATTAGTTTTCTCTTCTAAAACAAAAGGCCATTATCATGGAGAAAAGTTTTGAAAATCTTGGAGGAGCCATCAGTTATTGACATGGATAATGCACCATATCACGGTACACTGATTGATAAACCTCCAACTAGTGCATGGACAAGATCAAAAATTGCAGAATGGCTGACGGAACAGAATCTTCCTTTTGAAAACACTATGTTGAAAAGTGAACTGCTGCAGATCATATGGCTGAAGAGGATGACCACAGAGTATTACGTCTTCCTTCTTATCGTTGCATATTCAATTCTATAGAATTGATATAGGGGGTGGCCAAAAATTATTACAATCGTCATATAAGTCGAGATGGAAGAACGATTGATAACTGTTTGGATATGTAGAAAGAAGCTTTGTCAACAGTTACGCCACAGATCTGGATGAACAGCATCAGACATACAAAAGAAGAGATTCAAAGATGGTCGAATCGCGAAAGTGTATTTGATAGACTAGAAGTTAATCCTTTAATAATTTACTTGAACAGCGATTCAGATGTTGAAAGTTGTTTTATTGACACTGAATAATTAAACTTTGTGTGAACTAAATGAAAAGCCCCTATACTGACAAGCGGAAGTTTCGAAACTGATTTTTGATTAAAACTTTTAAAGAAAAAACTTTTCGTGTTACTTTTTCATTAACAGTTTTATCACTCATACAAATGCCAAAGTCTGGATATTTTGGTGTTGATGTGACAACATTGTAGCGTGAGTGCGTTATATATTTTGATGACGTGCAACCATTGTTTCCCTGAATGAGCTGTATATTCTTAGCTAAAGATATGACAGTACAACCAGGTAATAAGAATATCGTTGTTTACAGTTCTCGAAGTGCATACATGCGAAGTTCAACTAAAACCATTTGGAAATGAATATATTCAATTTATTGTTTTTTTTTTGACAAGTATATGGATTATTTAATGTTACTGTCTTTTTTTTTAAACAAATGTGTATGATGAATGACGTACATGTTTTCATTTTACTAATTATTTAACATTAGAGACTGACATTAGAGAACTTGATTCACAACAGAATAATTTTAATACTATTTTTAAACAGAAAAAAAATTATAACAATGGTATCGGCGCGCCATAAAAAGTTTAAATTGAGGCCTTGGATACACGTGAGATGACGCCACCTGTTGACACATCTCTCATCGTCCCTTGTAGGATTGGAATATCTTCTTATATATTATCTTACCTAGGCCTAGTCTCATTTCAGAAGTGTAATGTATGAAAGTTATAAAAATGGAGTCGACAATACAACAACGCGTTAGAATTGTTGAATTATTTTATAGAAATGTTCGTTCAATAAAAAATGTTTTAAGAAAATTACGTGTTATTTTCGGTTTGCTCAATCGTCGCTCTGAAAGCACTATCAATCGAATTGTTGACATTAAAATGTCAAGAAACTGGTTCGGTGGAAGTTAAAAAACAGCAATATATAGTCGTAGTGGTCGTTATCAAGAGCAAATTGATTTGGTATGTGAAAGTGTTGAAACGCAAACTTTTAGACTGATAAGAGAACATAGGCACATATTAAAAAAGCATTAAACTGGAATTGATCCCATCAAATATTACGTCTGTTCTGCAACTAATGAATCAAGGTGTTGTTCACAGTTTAAAAGTTTATTATCGACGACATCTTATAATCAGTAATCTTAAGTACATTGAAAATAGCACACCAGTAGCAATAAATATGCGTGATGCTATTGAAATTGTTTCGAAAGCTTGGCAACTGGTTTCCGAAAAAACAATTAAGAATTGTTTTAAACATGCATGAACTGAATTGTTTAAACATGAACTTTTTGCGAGTTCAATAAGAATAATGACTTGCGTCTCACCCAGTGGCTTCTTAAACAAATTGAAGAGGACGAAGACAACCTGTCTTTAAGTGTTTGGCTTATTAATAATAATTTTAACTAGGAAAAGTTAAATTTCACTATAATAGACGTTTTCGTTGATGTGGATAACGATCTTGTAACAACAAGTATATCTACGAATCAGGTGATTACGGCACAGATTGGTGGAGCTGAACAGCTCGAGAATGATGAAGAATATGAAGAAATACCGTTAGAAGAAATATGCCCAGCTTTTCATGAAACCATGACAGGGATAGAAAAAAGTAAAACGATTTTTAGAAAATAGAAACAGTAGACACGATAACATTTTAAGCGCAACGCTTGATATATAAATGTATTTAAAACAAAATATTATTGTATTATTGTACTAAAAGCAAACTCATATTATAGATTTTTTTACAAAGTAGCTAGTATAGTAGGTACATACAATATTTTCAATTTTTTTAACGAACTTTTTTTATAATGTACCGATTATTAAGGCCTCTCTGGTACGTTATTGGGTTTTATTGTGTTTGGGTTTTCGCCCCTTTACATATGTACCCTCATCCTTCTTCGTTTGTCCAACCCCGATCTCCGGCGGGCATCACCAATTTTCTGCTTACATTCGTATGGGCGGCGACCACTCTTATATGTCTCCGGAAACACGCCGTCCATGGTGCAGGAATCCATGGTACGGATTCCGTACGCCACCAGTTACGCCACCAGTTACGTCACCAGTTGTGACGATCGAACGTAATTTGCTGTACCATTACATCATTACATTATTACCGTTGCCGTATTAGCCGAACCGAACATCCGATACTTGAAGGCTGTAGTACCGTAGATAAGTACTTACAGAATAAGCATTTTCTAATCGTGGCTGGCATAGGCCTCCACTGGCATCCAACTTTTGATTTTCTCATAGTTATAGAGATGGTTTCCTTTTTTTATTTTTTTTTCACATAATTATAAGAAAATAAAGAAAATCGCACATTACTGGCCGTGTGCGTAGATTTTTTACTTCGAGGCTCCAGGAAAGAACAGTGTAGCTGTCGAAATGCTAAAAGCTGGTGGTCGAACGTTACATAAAACACTGGCAAAATTATACTTAAAATGCCTCATAGATCAAAAAGCTCCTAATTTATGGAAAAATGCAGAAGTGATCCTTTTACCTTAAAATGGAGCACACGAAGATTTAAAGAACCACCGTCCAATAAGCCTCCTATCAGTAATGTACAAAGTTTTCACTAAGACAATTTCTAAAAGAATAATAAAAAAACTGAATGACGCACAACTAAGAGAACAAGCAGGATTCAGAAGTGGATTCAGTACAATGGATCACATCCAGGTTGTACAGCAGGCCATAGAAAGGCACAACGAATACAACATGCCACTGTGCTTGGCTTTTATCGACTACGAAAAAGCATTTGACTCAATGTCAAAGCATGTAATAATGTATGCACTGCTTAGCCAAGGGGTAGATAAAGCATATGTAAACCTATTAGGATCGATATATGATCGAGCTACAGCGACAACTCACCTGGATGATCTTGAAGTGGGAATTAATTTAGAACGAGGTGTACGGCAGGGTGACGCAATATCGCCTATTCTTTTCTCGGCTGTCCTTGAAAAAGTATTCTGTAAAATAGATTGCGAACAGGGTGGTGTAAAAATCAATGGATTTCATTCTCTTTTCACAAGACCCAAAGGAGCTGCAAAGACGCATACAAGAACTGCAAAGGGCTGCCGAACCATTCGGCTTGAAAATAAACCTGAAAAAGAGTCAGGTTATGTTCAATAACTCCGCTCAGGACAAAATAATTTCAGTTTTAGGAAGGGATTTGGATATTGTGAACAGCTTTATATATCTTGTGCAGAGGATTTCAATGGAGTGGATTTCAATGGTATATCGCCCGGGAGGTGGAACGGCATGTTAAATATGGTTGGCAGGCATTTGCAGGCTCAAAATTGTGTTTAAGAGCAGACTCTCACATTGCCTGAAAAGAAAAATCTTCGATCAGTGCGTTCTACCCGTTACATACGGGTAGAACGGAAGTGAAACCTGGACACCACTCACATGGCAATCATTTCAAAAACTTCGGGTAGCACATAGAAGAACAGAAAGGTGTGTATGTGTAAAGGTGTGATGTATGCTTGGCATTACAAGACGAGACAGAAAGTCCTGCGCTTGGATTAAGGAACAAACGAAAGTCTGTGACATCATTGGAAGAGTAAAGCAATTGAAATGGAAATGGGCAGTCCATATAGCCAGGCGTTGGGATGACAGATGGACCAAGGGAATCCTGGAGTGGATACCACTTGATCGCAAACGTACGCGAAGAAGACCGAAAGCACCGTATATTGGACCCGAGTAGCAGAGGAAAGCCCAAGACCGTGAAAGTTGGAAGTATGCTAAAGAAGCCTTCATCCTGCAGTGGATCGACACGGGCTGATATATATATATATATATATATATATATATATATATATATATATATGTATATATATATATATATATATATATATATATATATATATATATATATATATATATATATATATATATATATATATATATATATATATATATATATATATATATATATATATATATATATATATATATATATATATATATATATATATATATATATATATCTATATTCACAATACACAATATATTAAAGTGAATGCTTATGAGTAAGGAAGAAGCTTTAAAAAATTACTGAATTCTTAACACAAATTCCATCATAGCAAATCACTAATCAAAAACGATCGATGCATTATTTACTACCGATATTTCTCTATTCTCGTTATTCTCAAAATAATCCGATTAAGTTACAGAGCTTTTCCGGTACGGTCGTTGGATAAATTGAGGAAGAGAAACGAATATTGGCTTAGTAAACATCCATACCACTGATGAAACATAAATAAAACTAATTATTGGTCGAACTGAAAAGAAACATGTCAGAATACTAAAGTTTACTATATTTTGCGTTCTTTCTTTCGAATTTGTAGTATGTTTCGACCATTGACCGCTCGCAAGGCCGGAACTAACAAATAGTATACCCCATGCTTTTTTCATAATAAAGAAAGACAGGTTCTTTCGGTTAACTTACAATATAGATTAATACCTATGAAATGTCCATATATACAGTAGGACAAAACGATGTGACCCTTGTTTATTTTTTAAATGCAGTCAATTTCCTTCTGCTGTGTTCTTTCTGCAATCTACAATTTTAATTCAATTCTCCTTCTTTTATCAAAGTCAAAATATGTGAATCATTCAAAATATTTAACGTCTTTTGAGGAAAAAATCAATTTTGAGTTGGTTTTTTAAACTTTTTTTGGCTTGTACTACGAGAGCGTTTCGCCAGAGGCGAACTAATGCCCGATAAATAGGTCCTAAACTGAGAAGAGGATCCTATCTGAATTAAATGACCCAGTTCATAACTAAATGGATTTAATTATAAAAAAAACAAATTCTGAAAATATATAACAACAAAGTAAACGTTGCTCTTATGGTATAAATAAATCGAACAAATAGGTGGATGATTATATAAATAAACACATACATGAGTGAGTAATAAACTAAATCTAAGTAGAGCTTTAAGTATAGGAATAAGTATAAAGGTGCCTGTCTAGCATTCAAAGATAGAAATCAAAATTTGTTAATAATATTAATAGTGGTAATAATAATTGAAAATATAATAAGAAGGGAAAACCCATAAATCAACAACCTTCAAGTAATGAGGCAATTTACAAATTCTGGAGCACTATCTGGAGTACAGAAATAAAACATGAAGCTGATTACTGCTTCGAATGAACGAGGTAAAGAAAAAGAGCACACTATAAATTTAACAGCCATGGAGAAGGGGGAAAACAGAAGAAGACGTTAATACCACCATAAAAACACCAAACTGGAAAACTCCGGGACCAGACGGCATGCATAACTTTTGGATGAAGTACTTAACAAGTATACATGGAATACTGGCACTCTTCCAAAATATTCTTGAGCACCCAGATTTACATCCTAATATCCGCAAATATATAACCCTCATGTTACCCAAGGAAGAGGAGGCAAACAGTCCAGAGCATTACAGATCGATTACTTGCCTGTCTAATATATACAAACTAATGACCAAAATTATATGCAACAAGACCACCAAACACCAATAAAATAATTGCTGAAGAACAAAATGGGTGCATAGAGAAATCACAAAGTGCCAAGAAACTACTAGTCATTGAAAACAAGCTCCATTCCCCATTGTTGGCTCATTGAAGTTCTGAAAGTATACAAAACTAACGAAAAAGTTTTAAAAAATCTCACAAAAAGTAATGATAGTCAGAACACCGCATATTAAATATGAGACTCCTCGATAGATATAAAGAGAGGAATATTCCAATGTGACAGCCTCAGCCCTATTTGATTTTGTTTAACGCTAAATCCCTTGAGTAATATGGTTAAAAATACAAAATGCGGCTACAAAATTGGAAAGCAGACAAACTGCCGAATAACACACGTAATATATATGGAAGATGTAAAGCTTTATGCATCTACTGAATCACAATTAAAAAGTATGCTTGAAATCGTAAGCCGATTCAGCAAGAAAATTAAAATGAATTTTGGGCTTAGTATATATGCTGTCATACACTATAAGAAAGGAAAAATTATAGAAACTTCAAATATGAAACTCATGAGCATTGATGAAATCCAAACGTTAACATAAATATCTGGGGCTGATACAAACAAGGCAAATCAAATATACTGCAATGAGAAAGATCACTAAAGAACAATAACTCTTAAGAGATAAAAAAAAAAGAGCAATAAACCTCTGGGCGGTGCCGATACTTACCTATACCTATGGAGTTCTAAGATAGAGTATTACAGAATTGCAAGAACTAGATAGAGAACTCGGAGAATATTAACAAATTGCAGAATGGCATCAATATCTCCTCATCGTCAACAATAAGATTATACCAACCTTGAACAAGTGGAGGCAGAGATCTAATTAACTTAGGGCCTGTTCTACAATGCAAGAATATACCAGGTATAAGCTATACTTGGAACAAACCCCCGTTATACCCGTTCGGTAGAACGGGCGTTTCAAATTTTATTCCGAGTACAGCTCATACCTGCTACATTCTTGCATTGTAGGACCGGCCCTTAAAAGAAACATGTCATAGATAAACGGGTAACTTAAGGCAATACTTTGAAAGCAAAGACAATCCCCTCCATAAAATTATGCCTAAAGTTGACAAAAGCATATTCCTTATTAAATCTAAAACATACTGATGCTATCATACCAAAATAGTCCAGCACTGATGATATATTGTATAAACTTAAGCAAAAAGCCCTACACGGGTGATACTTTAATGATCTGGAATCTGAGAATGTTGATAAAGTGCGATCGTTAAGATTTCTCAATAGCTTGACACAAACAAGAGCAACCGAAGGTTTTGTAGTACACCTAGAATAGTACACCTAGAACCAAGTAAAAAACTAAAGTTAACAGAAAAGCAAAAAAGGTACTACTAATACACACCACAATCATTAACCGAAAATAGATAAAAATTATATTGGGACACATTGAAAACACATAATAAGCCTGATATTTTGTTAATCGATAAAGAAGATAGACGATCCTATATTATGGGTTTTGCAGTGCCTTTGGGTGAGAATGTAAATAAGAGCTTTGCTGAAACAAATCCATAAATATCAATATTTAACCTACGATTTAAAACACCACCTAAAACACTAAAGGATGTAGCAATATTACCATTTATTATCTCAGCCAATGGATTAGTGCCGAAAAATCTTGTAAAAAAACATGGAAAAGCTAAGATTGAACACTAAACTTAGCGACGATTGTTTGAAAGCCGCCATTCTGGGAACAGTGTGTATTGTCCGAAGAGTTCTTCAAAGAGAGCCCTGAACATAGTCCTGGCTCTAATTTTTATCTATCGAACTGATCGTGTTCAAAAAAATAATAATAAAAAAATAAATGACAATAATAATTAAAATGTCCCTAAAGCATCACCCTCAAATTGCCGTGCAAACGCACCATCTTACCACGAGAATAACGCGGTAGCGCCTTGGCGATAGCTACAACAAATTGAAAATATGCGAGCATACTTTTTCAAACAACTAGAGACATGGGAATTACATAGAGCGATATATCAAAGATGCATCAATGCCTCTGCAGTTGAAAGAAGACCGAGTCCAAAATTATGCGAAAACCCATCAAGAAAAGACGCAATCATGGAGAGAAAAACCCCTACATGGAAGTCATTTGATTGAGGTCAACCAAGAACATGTCCACATATTAGCGTCGAACTACTGACTGACTGCAGAATGTCCCCCGAAACAGACAGATTCATAGTAGCAATCCAAGATCAGGTTATTCCTACCAGAAATGATATTACAATAATAATATCAAAATTTTTATTGGGACCCGACTACAGATATTATTATTAACAGACCCGATATTATTATAGCGGATAAATTATCTAATCGCGATGTATTTATAAATGTAGCCATTCCTAATAAATATATTCCTAATAAAATATATCCATTCCTAATAAAATATATTAAAGAAATAAAAAGAAAAGATTAAAAAATAACAGGAACTTCAAGAGCAAGCAAAGAAACAATGGGACATAAAAAGTGTAGTAATAGTTCTCATAATAATATCAATAACCCGTGTTATACCAAAGAACCTGCTAAAGAACATGACATCATTGGATCTCAACGAGTACATTTTCAAACCTATGCAGAAAGCATCACTACTGGGAAAAACGAGAACCGGCCGGAAGTTCTTGAACTACTCAAGAACATAGAAGAATTCTAGCGTCAACTTGCGGCCTGATAACCGGGAAGGGCCCCACAGAGCTTCATCCTTCTGATATTTAAGATATCTGGGATAAGTCAATGTTCCCCTTAGAGGGAGTGCGAATGCCTTTAGGCTACATCAATTTCTGGCCCTATTTTTGTGCTGGTACTTAAATGTCCGGGAGTTGCGACCGTTAGAGTGGTTCACTCAGTCCATGCTTTGTCAAATGGCCTCCAAAAAGGGAACACTTCTACCAGAGGTGGGTGTCTAGAAAGTTCTGACCTGGCTGGGTGTCTAGAAAGCTAGATCTGACCTCTAGTTTTTACGCTGGTACCTGAAACCCTCATATGGAGGCCCTTCCTAATTTTGGCTCTGATGTCTAGCGAGCTGCCTGCTCGTTCAGCACAACTGGACCGTCCAAGACGATGTCTCTGACTCCTCATCTGCGCTCGCTCCGGAATATTCAACTGCTTTCGAAGCAAGACCGTTTAGCAGTCCGTTTTTATTTTAATTCTACAACATGCATAAGCAAAAAATGTCTATTTCGGAAATCTATCCATATATAGATAGGAGTCAAAGTGTAATTGCTAATTTGATGAAAGATCCTGAAGGTTGCAGAAAGAAAGAGATTACTGGAGGACCCTCTGTATTGATAGAGGAATAAAACCATGCAATGTGAAGCCCGTTTTTAATAGCAGATTGACATCTCGCCAGATTAGGCATGAAACAAGGGTAATTACCAACATTAAAAAAGTTCAGTGTAGTAGTTCAATCAGCTTCACGTGTTCAGAGAGAGAAAATGAAGACTGGAAGAGAAACTGAGAGCCTGAGAGAAAGTGAAGACCCACAAATGCTTATAAAGAATTTCGGAGGTAGTTTGCTCGCGACCATATTCATTGGGACAAAGAATGAGAACAAATAACGTTTTCTAGCTAAAACAAATTTAATGTGGACGGATTGGACGGCTTCTCTTTCTACATCCAGAACTTAAACTTCCATAAAAGAAAGAGCAAAAAATCTGAAAACCAAAAATCATAAATACGTAGATCATGGATCAAAAGCTTTTATCAAACTCTTCCCAATCGGATAATTACAATTTCAGAGAAAAGAAGAGGATTCACAAGTAATTAATTATAAATCTTTTTAATAAAGTTATTAATCAAAACTATATTTAAAAAGTAGAAATAATTAAATAGATTGCTGCAATTAAAGAGGACCTAAGATCAGCAAATATTACACAAAGTGAAATTCAGGATAGAGGCTGTTTCAGACACAAGGTTAACGTTTGGAAGGTTGGCCAGAGAGAAAAATGTAGGAAGACTGGAACAACTTGGTCTGACGAAAGGAAAAAAGCTCATAGCGAAAGAATGAAATTAGTATGGGCACAAAGGAAGGCTAACAACAACAAAAACCTCTAATTGTACTTCGCGTGGTCCACCAGGGCCCATACGTGAATAATAATAATAACAAAACTATATTTTTTTCTTTATTTGGGTTTTTCGCCACGATCTAAAACTCAAAAAATATCAAAATATCTATTCTTATGTAAATAAAGAATCACTGGGTAAAAACAAAAAACCAAACGGAGACAAAATTCTCAGTGATTCTTTTTTTTTAATAAATTTGCCTAACGAACACAATTTTTAAAATATAAAATTGTTCTAAAAAAATATATAAACTTTTAACGTTAACGTTTCGGGAAGTATTCTCCTCCCGCTTTCAAAACGAACCTAAAAATAAAGTATATTAATTTCTATAAATTATGAAAAGATAGCAAGTAAATATATTTTTTGTGTATGTCAATGATACGTTGACAAAACCCAAATAAAGAAAAAAAATATGAACACGCCATAATCATTCAGACATTACTTAAAATCAAAATTAGACGATCTTTTTGCCCTAACTTAATGAATTAAAAAAAAAGAAATAAACCAAAACTAAAATAAATTTGCTTTGTTTTAAAAAAAAACGAATTCCCCCTTCAACCCTTTTTCCAAAAATCTGTGAAAATATGCTAAAAACAATTAAGATTTAACTAGTTTCGACGGAAATAATTGTCGGTGAAAACCATCCTGTCAGCTAGATAATCTAATGAACGAAAGGGTCTAGAAAAACGACTTCATTCACGTCGGGCGCTTAAATATAATCTTCTGTTCGACTGGGTTCATAGCGCTATGCAAAAAATCAGACAAAGAATGAGAATAAACGTGAATTATCTAATAAAATCCCAAAAGAAAGATCAGCAAATATTCCAAAATGAGTTTTTTAAACTTTAAGAATTGATGGTTTTTCGTATTTTACATATTACTATACTAGCCACACTGTTGGCTTCCCCGTTGGAGTGGAGAGAAGACATTATCTGATGCGTAGTCCGTAGCTGGCTGTTTCTAATGCGTTACGGCATTTCCAGAAGATCAAGAGTCAATTGAAGATGACCCTCTCAGCAGAAAGCATTCAACAGCAAAAAGTGATGAAAATGTGTTATTATCGTCGGTTGATGGTCGGAATGATAGGGGAAGAGTTGAATTTGACTCGCAAAACCATTGGTTCCGATAGGCCAACTTTTCGCAATATCAAAAGGACAACAGGAGAGAAACGTGCCTTTTTGGCGACGGATTGAAAATGGTCCTCGATTTCTGGAGTATGTTATTACTGGTGACGAGTCTTGGATTTTTAGATATAACCAGAAAATTAAGTTCCAGAGCCAGGAGTTTAAACTAACGCACTAAAAATATCACCGTGTATTTATGCTGAAAACAAAAAAATTGCAAAATAAAATGCAAATATAGCAGAAATATAATTTGCGTTTGTGTTATCAAAACACCTGAAAATAACCTTTCCCAAGTTATTTGGAATACAGTTAAACCTGCAAATTGAAAATAATCTGTGGTTTTATATAAAAGGCAATTTCCATTACATCACCTCCTTTTACGCGAAAACCACTCGAAAATATGATCAAAAATATTTAAAGATTAATGAGTTTCGCGGAGAAAAATGGTCGGTGAAAAGCAACCCGTCAACTGGATAATTTAATGAATGGAAACGGCGAGAAAAACGACTTAATTCATGTCGGTCACATAAATATTAATTTCTTGTTCGACTGGGCTTACTGCACTGTTCGAAAAATAAGAAAAAATCTAGGATAGAGGAAGAAGAATGTGCAAGAACGAAACAGTAATTACGTTGGGAAGTTTAGCTATTAAAATATGTAAAGTATTTATTTAATTATCGAGAGCGCAAATGAAATATGTAATAATAAAGGAATAAATACGATACATCGCCTAGCGAAATTTGCAAATTTAAGATAATCATTGGGGAAAGTGATGTAAATCAATTTTAACTTTCGGAAAACTTTTGAGTTAAATTTTTAACTCTAATATAAAAATTTGTCCATCTAAAAGGATCAAAACGGAAGCAAAATCAAGAATATTTAGTAAGATTATCAAAATAATAAGCGAGAAAAATATTAATATCCAAAAAGTGCAAAAATCCTATTTTAACCCATTAGTGGACAGCGTCTCTGTAAAGGGACGCATTTAAAACATGTCATGCAATAAAAGTAATGGGAATATAGGGTATCTCTAGTAATGCACATCCGCGTCGACCTGTTTGTATATGACAGTTATACAGGGTGTTAGGTAAACATGCGGCAAAAATGCAAGGGGTTACTCCTTGTCCTATTCTAAGAATATTTTGTTTTATGATGATTTTTGAAAAACCCCTTTGTTTCGAAGATACAGGGCGAACAAAATTTGCGACAACCATATTCGATATTTGTTGAAATCATTAATGTAAATAAAAATAGGGTGTAGGTCAATGAGTTTATCAAGTATAAATTTTTTTTTTCGATCCCGATCACTTAGAACGGCTGTTTTATCTAGTAAGTGGATTTCATCGGTCGCATTTGTTTACATAGATTGAGTGACGTTTGGCTGTTTGACGTGTCTTAAATAGTCAGTGAAGTCCTCTATCATAATGTATACAAACGCCGAGATGACTGACATGTACTTCATGTATGGACTTGCTGATGGCAATGCATTACAAGCTAGGCGATTGTACAGTGAACTGAAGGGTCAGGAAGATCACTGACTGTAAGAACGGTACATTTGGAACAGAATGTGCTGGACATGATAGCGGAAGAGCCTGGTAGTTCTACGCGAAAAATTGCAAATACTTTGAATGTGAATCACTGGACAGTTTGGAAAATTCTTAAGGACAATTTGTTGTATCCATACCACATTCAACGCGTTCAGGCACTACTACCTGTTGATTTTCCTCCTATTGCATTATGTCAATGGATATTGCAAACTTTACTTCGCATCCCTCTATTCCTGACACAAATTCTTTTCACCGATGAAGCCACTTTCGCAAGAAACGCAATAAGGAATTTGCATGATGAAAATTCGCATGAGGTATGCGAAGATAGTTTTCAACATCAGTTCTCGTTGAATGTTTGGGTTGGAATTATTGGTGACTATCTAATTGGACCGGTATTTCTATCACAAAGACTTACTGACGAGGTGTATCGCAACTTTTTGGAAGCAACGCTGCCTGAGTTTCTGGAAGATATACCATTGGCAACAAGGCATGAAATGTGGTTTATGCACAATGGTGCACCACCACATTTCAGTTTGGTTGCTCGTGATTTTTTAACAGCAACATACGCATATCGCTGGATTGGTCGAAGTGGGCCACACGCATGGCCTGCTCGATCCCCGGACTTAAACCCCCTGGATTATTTCTTCTAAGGATATCTGAAGTCATTAGTTTACGCTACTCCATTGAAAAATTTGGATGATTTGCGAAATCGGATAATTGCTGGGTGTAACTCAGTTAGAAACGACCCTGGTGTGTTTGAAAGAGTTCGGCAGTCAATGACGAGAAGATTGAATGCTTGTATCAAGGCTGGATGAAGTCTTTTCGAGCATTTATTGTAGATTGAGCAACTTTATATGTACTTTTTGATAATAAAATGTTGTTAATGTCGTAAATTTTGTTTACCTTGTATCTTCGAAACAAAAGGGTTTTTCAAAAATCATCATACAACAAAATATTCTTAGGATAAGTCAAGGAATAACCCCTTTAATTTTTGCCGCATGTTTACGTAACACCCTGTATAGATCCTAGTTTGTATTCAACTCAACATGGCGAGTAAGTTCAGCCCCTCCAGTAGTAGTGTCCAACGTAATAATACTTTTTTAAGCCTTGTATTGAAAAGTTATATCATATTATATCTCGGCAACAGCATACCAAAATATATCGGGTCTCCTTAAAGGGACACTACCCGTCTAGGCCCCGAAATAGTACTGACAAATAATTTTTAAGTTAACTCTAGCGAGCTTATAGGCTGTTTAGGAGAAGAGTCCGATATACCTAATTCCAATATATACATACTTCTTCCGGCAGAAGATGGAAACGACACTGACTTTAAGAGTGATATCTCAGATGAGGAGCATAGTAACAACGTAGATCATTTACCTCGAGGAATTCTAAGTCAACCATCAGTAGGCGATAATAATTATGATCCTGAAGATTTAATCTTATAATTCGATCTCCGAAAGCAACTCACCATGGAAAGTAGAAAAGAAAGCGACGTGCCATCGGTAAATTCGATTACTCCCAGTGACTTTTTTCGTCTTTTTTTTTTGGTGACGACATAATCAATTTGATAATTCAAGAAAGTAACAGATACGCTGGCCAACAAATTAATGATTTAAATTTTACAATGCCAGCGCTTTATGCATTTTTGGGTTTATTGTTACTATTTGGTGCTGGAAAACACACAAACAGGCGTATATACTGATCCAGTGAAGATGACGTTCCGAAAATTGTTTAGAATAACATGCGGTTGAAACGTTTTGAGATTATACTAACATTTATTAATTTCAATAATAACTCTAAACATCCGACAGGCGATAAACTCTACAAACTGAGAGCGCTTTTTAAACCTCTTGGCAAAAATTTTAGATCACATTGAGAACCTCATGAATATAAATATAGAATCTATAGACTATCTAGATTCTGTCAATAGACGAAAGCATGGTACACTATTATGACAAGTATTATGTCAAAGAGTTTATACGGAGAAAGCCAATAATGTTTGACTATAAAAGCCAGGCTCTATGTTCAAATAATGCTTAAATGTATGGTTCTGATATATACACTGGAAAATATTGTAATAAGGAAAAAATAATTGGTTTTTGTGTTGATGTTGTGATACTCCTACTAGACCCAGTCGGCGTGCAAAAAAATCAAGGGTATACAGTTTATTTTGACAATTTTTTTCCAATTTACCACTTTTGTCTCATTAGACTAGCCAGAATTACTATGGTGTACGAACTATCCGCGAAAACAGACTATATTAGTGTTCTAGAGACAGTATTTTAGAGAAAAAGCACTGGATAAATCGTGGATCGATAATAAAGTTAGATCTGATCATCGAAATGCAGAAAGTCTACTGGTTTTTCGGAGGTCTATAGCTCTGGTATTTTTGAAATTATTTGGTATAAGACCACAACAAGAACGAATATCACGCCCTACGGAAGATTTGTCATTTGAATGTATATTATGAAACTGATCGGCGTTATCTGCAGATTGCAGATGGAAAGTGCGTGAGGCCAAGTCTTGTGAGTATGGGGGATGGGGCAAGGGTTCTCAGCCAAGTGCAGAAATGATATCTTTGAACACTTTCGTTATGTGTGATGGGGCGTTGCCGTGCGGTAAAATCACTTTTCCGGATCTTGTAGCCTATTGTAGTCGCTTTTCAATCAATGCATGGTTCAAATTTATCATTTCTTGTCGGTAGTGAAAGGTGCTTTCAAAAATTCAAGGTACACGACACCCTTTTGAACCCACCACATGCATGGCTGTCCTGGATCAACCCACGATTTTCTTCATTTTGGGTTTACGAAATGTATCCATTTTTCGTTTCCATTACGTTTCAATGCAAAAAAAATAATTCTTTCATGCCGAGAAACCAAAACTCCGCACGTCGGTTTCCGCTTTTTCATCTGTCTGTCGTTCAGCAGATGGTCCCATTTTTCTGCTTTCTGGATCTTTCCCATGGCATGTAAAATATCACAAATGATTCGGCGACAAACGCTTAACCTCTCTGCCATTTGTTGTTGAGTTTGCACATCTCCTTCGTCCAACAATGCTTGCAACTCGGCATCTTCAAATGTTTTCTGTTGACCTGAGCATTCTTTATCATTTAAGCCGAAATGGCCTCTTTTGAATCGTCCTGCGTTGAGACATTCCCACTATAAGTTTCCACAAATATACTATCGCTTTCATTCTTGTATTTTTTTTTTGATGACAAGAAAAGCCACCACATGCGCTTTATGTGGCTCGAATCTCTACATGTCTAACACGAAAAAAATACGACTTATTTGAAATCGTTTGCACATTATTGGCGTTATGAAAGGTACTGCACTGCCATAACAACAAAATGATTAGATTGTGATCCGACCCTTTTTTCCAATGCCACTTCTTAAAAAATATATAGTATTCTGACTATTATCTTAATTTATATTCTGACTGTTTTGTGTTTAAATTTTCTTTATACGCAACGTCCCTTAAAAGGACGTCAATATCTTACAAAGTAATGAACAAAAACATATTTCTTGTATTATACTGAATTAATAGAGCCCTCTGCTTAATAAAAATGTTTAAAAAATGTTCATATTTAGTAAAAGGTTATTATTTAGGCAGGGTTAATAATACCCGAGAAAAAAAAATCAATTTGGCACATAACGGACATCCGTTATATTATTACAATATATTATTACAATTGCTTCGATACAGAGCCTTTTTGAAAATATGAACTAATTAAACTAACCGCAAAAATGCAGTTATAACCCAAACCATCCACCGAACTAATAATACGATAAGTGATGATAGTGGGAACATCCATTTCTCAATGTGCAATGCGCAATATAAATTTAAGAAAGCTAAACCCTTCAAGTCTACCTAATCATTAGAAAAATATACCATTCTAAATACCTATGAACTCTAAACGTGAATATATTTATCACTAAACACCAAATCACTTTTTTTGAACTTCTCGACGCACGTTTCGCTAACCATGTTAACATTATCAGGATCATCAGGAAGATTAAATCATCTCCTTCACACCAAAAATTCCAATAGAAGAATATTGACCTATGAACTCATCAATAAAACAAAAGATATAGTATCTAGTATCTGATATAGTATATACTATAATAAAAGGTTCAAAAAATCAAACCTAATTTCTTTCGATATACAAAATTTATTCCCAAGTATACCACCAAACGAAGTAATAGAATTAGTTGAAAAATTACTTCTTAAAAATAAAATAAGCTTAATCATAAAACAAGCAATTTTAGAGCTACTTTCAATTACTTTGGATCAGAATTATTTTTAATTTCATAATACGTTTTATATTAACGTAACCTCTATTATTGAGAATTGGTATTCTACGCGATGCGGCTCGCCCTTGGGGCTATGATGTTACATAATGAAAATATATCTAAACAATTAAATCTCTTAGAAAACCTAGACATTAATAAGAGGAAAACATTTAGTGTTTTGCCAAATAACCAGGTCGACATGCATGATTTACCCTTGTTAAATTTATATTGCGCATCTACACATTGAAAAAAATTATTACCCCATCATCATTTATAGTGTTATAAGGTCAATGGACAGTTTAGTTTATAACTAGTTTTCTTACTGTTAGTTTAATATACAGTATGTCGGAAAATTAACAGAACTTTTTAAATAAATAAAAAAGTATTAATTGTTTCGCCAAAATAATTTATTTTTATTAAAAATACACCCCTTCTGCATCTATACACCGCTGGGTACGTTGAACCAATGCTAGTATAGATTTTTCTATGATCTTTTTCGCAATCGCCTCAATAACTCTCGTCACGGCTTGTTGGACTTATGTAACACTGTCACAAAACATTCACACGCAACAACAGTCACACGCAGATAAATTAGGCCAATAAGGAGGGTGTTAAAATACATAGGCTCGAGTACAGATTTTATTTAATTCCTCCGCTATCCATCTTTCGCATCTTCATCGAATCCATCTTCGTCGAATTAGCATTGTAGGCGATCATTTCATGACGCACTTTTTCCACCAAATCACAGCGATTTTTATTTGGAATCCTTACTCCAACCCGTCCTGGAATCACTTATACTACTCAAAGTTTGTTTAAATGGTTGTGCCGTGTTCATATATTTTTTATTTTTTGCCTTTTTAGGGTAGATATGTTTGGACAAAGCATGATGATGATAACATGGTTAGCGAAATGTTAGTCCAGAATGATTTAGTCTTTAGTGGTAACGATCTTCTTCGAATTTAGATTTCCACACAGAAGCTTTCTGTAAAAAATTGATTTAATTTATATGAATTAATGATTTATTTAATTCCTATGGGCCAGATTTTCGAAAAAACCTGTTGACATTTTATGGGTAATAAAGCTGTTAATCTTTGGCAATAAGGGCCTATCAGTGCGTTAGTAAAAAGTTGTAAATAATAAACTAAATAAACATTTATATAAACTATTTGCGTTTCACTCTCATTTAAAAAAATCCTACAAACTTTCCGGATAACCCGACATAACTTTTACGATATTAAATTTTCACCGTCATAACTAGATAGAATATGTAGGATTATTTTTGATGCAAAAATACAATTTTTCTTAAAGATGGTCTCTGTATAAGATGGAACTTCACGAACATTGATATTGTAACTAATTACTCAGAAAAAGCATACCGAAAGATTCTAAAATTATCGAAACACTGAGGTTTGGTTAAAGTCATCGTGGACGGTCGGAATTTTCTAGAAATTTTGAGGAATAAATTAAATTGACTGGGGAGTTAAATGGACTAGGAAGCAGTTAATTCCCAAGCAGCATTGACCAATGATATAAATTGCGGTAGGGCTGCCATTGAATTATATACAGGATGCGGTAGAGAAACAGGTCATTATAAAAATTCAACCACTCGAAATATATTATTTAAAAAAAAAACGTTTTTACTAACGCAGTACTAAGCCCTTTTTGCCAAAAAATACCATGTTTATTGCCCATAAAATGTCAACAGGTTTTTTCGAAAAATTGGTCCAGACAAATTCATAAGAATCAATTCTTTTACAAGAAGCTTCGTTGTGAAAATCTAAATTCCAAGATAGTTAAATATATATATAACATATATAATTATAAATAGATATAAATATAAATATATATATAAATATAAATATATATATATATATATATATATATATATATATATATATATATATATATATATATATATATATATATATACATATATACAGAGTGTTAGGTAAACATGCAGCAAAAATTAAAGGGTTAATAATTAATAATTATTAATTAATAATTAAAGTTAATTAATTAATCCTTAACTTATTCTAAGAATATTTTGTTGTATGATGATTTTTGAAAAACCCCTTTGTTTCGAAGATACAAGGTGAACAAAATTTACGACATTAACAACATTTTATTATCAAAAAGTACATGTAAAGTTGCTCAATCCGCAATAAATGTTCGAAATGACTTCCTCCAGCCTTGATACAAGCATTCAATCTTCTCGTCATTGACTGCCGAACTCTTTCAAACACACCAGGATCGTTTCTAATTGAGTTACACACAGCAATTATCCGATTTCACAAATCATCCAAATTCTTCAATGGAGTAGCGTAAACTAATGACTTCAGATATCCCCAGAAGAAATAATTCAGGGGATTTAAGTCCGGGGATCGAGCAGGCCATGCGTGTGGCCCACTTCGACCAATCCAGCGATATCCGTATGTTGCTGTTAAAAAATCACGAGCAACCAAACTGAAATGTGGTTGTGCACCATCGTGCATAAACCACATTTCATGCCTTGTTCCCAATGGTACATCTTCCAGAAACTCAGGCAGCGTTGCTTCCAAAAAGTTGCGATACACCTCGCCAGTAAGTTTTTGTGATAGAAATACCGGTCCAATTAGATAGTCACCTACAATTCCAACCCAAACATCAATTCAACAAAATTCAATCAAATCAATTCAAAGAGAACTGATGTTGAATTTCATCTGTCCACACATGGTTGTTATGAAAATTCCTTAATGCGTTTCTTGCGAAAGAGGTTTCATCGGTGAAAAGAATTTGTGTCAGGAATAGAGGGATGCGAAGTAAAGTTTGCAATATCCATTGACATAATGCAATACGTGGAGGAAAATCAACAGGTAGTAGTGCCTGAAGGCGTTGAATGTGGTATGGATACAACAAATTGTCCTTAAGAATTTTCCAAACTGTCCAGTGACTCACATTTAAAGTATTTGCAATTTTTCGCGAAGAACTACCAGGCTCTTCCGCTATCATATTCAGCACATTCTGTTCCAATTGTACCGTTCTTACAGTCAGTGATCTTCCTGATCCTTCAGTTAATTTAAATGTGCCTGTTTCACGAAGACGTCGATGAATGTTTTCGAAGATTTTTCGGTCAGGGACATTACGGGCTGGAAATCGTTCACTGTACAATCGTCTAGCTTGTAATGAATTGCCATCAGCAAGTCCTTACATGAAGTGCATGTCAGTCATCTCGGCGTTTGTATACATTATGATAGAGGACTTCACTCACTGTTTAAGACACGTCAAACAAAAAAACAACAAACGTCATAAAACATCCAAACGTCACTCAATCTCTCAATCTATGTAAACAAATGCGACCGATAAAATCCACTTACTAGATAAAACAGCCATTTCAAGTTATTTGTACTTGATAAACTCATTGACGTACACCCTACTTTTATTTACATTAATGATTTCAACAAATATTGAATATGGTTGTCGCAAATTTTGTTCGCCCTGTATCTTCGAAAAAAGGGGTTTTTAAAAAAATCATCATAGGAAAAAATATTCTTAGAACAGGACAAGGAATAACCCTTTGCATTTTTGCCGCATGTTTACCTAACACCCTGTATTATTAAAATTCTCGGCGCACGTTTCGCTAATCATATTATCATCATCAGGAGATGCTTAGCGCAAACGCATCTACCATTAAAACATGAGCTCTTAGCCTGATCTACTTGGTTACTGAATACTGCGGTCCAGTAGAGCTAAACAGATGCCACGTAGAACTGATTGACACCAAACTCAATGAGACCATGAGAATAATCAATGACTGTTTGAAAAGCACATCTCTATTCTGGCTTCTCACTCTGAACAATATTACTCCTTCCACTATCCGCCGAAAGGAAAAACTAGTTAACCTCCCAATACACAATAAATTTCCTTCTACTCTAGATCCCACCTCATTGCTGTTAGCAGAACAACTCCGGGGAAAAAAAATTCAATCTTAATGCGAAATGGATGGCATTCTCGAACATTTCGGGACTGGGTCAGGTGATTCATGTCATCAACCCTACTGCACATTTACAAATAATGGAACTGCTCCGTCACGAGTGGAAGGTACTCAACAAAATAAACACGCTTCATGACATATACCTTGCGTCTTTCTACAAATGGGAACTGACTGGGTCACCGGGTTGTAACTGTGGAGAACCTCGCCAAACCCTTCATAACATTGTGGGTGCCCCCTTACAGATAATGGTGGAGAAATTAATAATTATTTTGAAGCCGAGTGTGTGGCTTAAAAACACGCCCGTGTGCTGGATCAATAGTTTTGATTTTAACATTTGAGGCATTTATTATGACGTGTCTTCGGTTCTGTATGTGTATTTTTGTCTCTTGCAATTTAATCTGTTTGTGTTAAATGTTAATAGACATATCCGATGCTGAACTTAAATACATGTGTGCCATACGTTAAATAAATAAATATATCTCCTTTAATTGTCCCCTTTTTCGCGAAAACCAAGTTCCGGCGAGAAAACCACTCACTCTTAGTGAATTCTCCGAATCTCTAAGACTCACAAACTTAAAATTTGATAGGAACGTTCTCTATAAGTCGTAGATGTTCGCTAAGTAGGAGGGTTTATAAAAGTTAACTCATAAGAGAAGTTGAGAGGACGTAAAATATCTTTTACTTTATCTTTATTATTATTAATTATTCACGTATGGGCCCTGGTGGATCACGCGAAGTAAAGTTTGAGGCGTTTGTTGTTGTTAGCCTTCCTTTACACACATAATAATTTCATTCTTTCCCTATGAGCTTTTTTCCTTTCGTCAGACCAAGTTATTCCAGTCTTTTTTCCTACATTTTTCTCTCTGGCCAACCTTCCAAACGTTAATCTTGTGTCTGAATCAGCCTCTGTCATGAATTTTACTTTGTGCAATACTTGCTGATCTTAGGTCCTTTTTTATTGCAGCAATCCATTTAATTATTTCTACTATAGCTCTATTCCTATTTTCATAAAATTCGACTATTTTTCTAGTTAGCCTACTCGGATTCATCCATTTTATGTGTCCCTAAAACTTAAGTCTTCTTTTTCTCAAATCGCTATATATATCTGTATATTGTTTGATGTCTTGGTTTTCTCGAAGTCCGTATGTTGTGCTATTTATTTGTTTGGGGTCTAAGATTTTTCTTATGATTTTTCTTTCCTTCTTTTCAATGTCCTCGATGTATCTCTTTCTATTCCAAATGAGCGTTTCTGCCCATATAGAGATTCTGGCTTAATAACTGTGTTGTAATGTCTCAGTTTTATGATTTTAGATATACATTTTTTGTTGTAAATATTTTGTGTAAGTCTCAATGTCGTTTCGATTTTTTGACATCTACCCTTATTGGCCGCTTTTTCCAACCCATTTTCCATGATTATTTCACCCAATTATTTGAACTTAGAGACTCGTCTGATGTTACCATATTTTGTTTTTAGAAACGGTGTTCTTAGTCTGTTGCAGGTCATGTATTGTGTCTTTTCAAAGGAAATTTGGAGTCCTACCTTTTCTGCTGTTTCTTTTAGGATTTCAATGTATTGTTGTGCCATTAATATCTCTTGAGTCAAAATTGCTAGATCATCACCAAACGCCAGACAATCAATTTTGATGTTGGTTCTCCCCAGTTTAATGGGCTGGTCAATATTCAAGGCCGACTTTTTTTCACGCCACTCCTGTATTACTTTTTCTAGAACACAGTTAAATAAGTGTGGCGAGAGTCCATCCCCTTGTCTCACTCCAGTTTTAATTTCGAAGGGCTCTGAGATGTTACCCCTGAATTTAACTTTTTACCTTGGTTTAGTTAATGTTGATTTAATAATTTCCAGCGAGTTCAGATCTAGTCCTTGTTCTTTCAAGATTTGGAATAAAGATTCGCGGTCAATAGAAGCATATGCTTTTTTGAAATCCACAAATGTACAGACGAGATTTTTTATTGTACAGTTTTTGATGTCTTAGGATCAACTTTAGATTCAGAATCTGTTCAGGGCAGGATCTGCCCTGTCGAAAACCTGCTTGATGGTTTGTCCTGCTGTCCCTGTGCTATGTATAGTAGACATTGAGATAGAATCTTGTAACAAACTGGGAGAAGTGATATCCCTTTGTAATTGTTTACATCCGTTCTATCTCCTTTCTTGTGTAGTGGATAGATTAGAGCATCTTTCCAATCTTCCGGAATCTGCTCGGTTCGCCAAAATTCTTCTAGAATTTTAAGTTACTTCCTTGATTGTACCTGGACCAGCGGATTTCAAAAGTTCAGCAGTGATTACATCTTCACTAGAAGCTTTGTTATTTTTAAGTCGCTTGACTTGCCTAATTATTTCATTTTCATTCGGTGGTAATTAATCTGGGTTTGTTTGTTTAGGGTTTAGTGTTGGTAATTTGTTTAAGGGCTCAGGACAGTTGAGTAGTTGTTCAAAATATTTCGCACGTTTTTTGCAATTGTCTTGGTTATTTAGAGCTAATTTGTTGGAAGCAAAGACCTTGGGGTTGATAGCCGGTTAATTTAGTTTTAAATCTTTTTTTTAACTTTCGGGTGTTATTGTTTTTGAAATCTTTTTCTATGTCAGTAAGTTTCTACTTTAGTCAGATTGTTTTCATATTTTTTTTTAGTTTGTCTAATAAGCTTCGATTTTTCTTTTCTTACTTCCAAAAAATGTTATAATTTGTTGCTGTTTTTTGATTATTCCAATCTTTGAATGCTTTTCTTCGGCTTGCAAACTTCATCCCACCACGGATGTTTTCTACGTTTTTATAAAGGGACCAACTTTAAGGCTGTTTTAATAATTGTTTCATTCAATTCTTGCCAGTTCTGTGCTGGTTGTTTATCAAGCTCTTCTGTTAAGGTTGGTTTTATTGACGTAGGGTCGAACTTTGGTATTAGCAGTTTCTTTTGAATAAGTTTTCGAGGTCTTAAGCTAAGTTTAATTCTAGTCAAGTAGTGGTCCGTGTCTATCTTAGCTCGTTTCCTGACTTGAACATTCAAAATCTCTTTATAATTGAGGTAAGAAATGGCAACATGGTCAATTTAAAATTCACCCATGTACATGTAAAATGGGTGGGCATTGTTTTTGGATTAAATTGCGAACATAGTTCAACCAATCTTCTACCATTATGGTTAGTCAATTTATGAGCGGGAAAACTGCCGACTGTTTTCCTGTACTTTCTTTCTTTCCCCAGTTGGGCGTTGAAATCACCCAATAGGATTTTTACATGATTAGAGGGAATTTTAGAGATAGTCTTTTCCAGAATTTCCCAGGACTTATTTACTTTTTCAGGATTAGATTTATTTTATTCGTTAACTAGGAGGTGTGCATTGATTAATTAGGAGGTGTGCATTAGCACAAGACTAGTGTCATAACTCGATTCTTTACTGGCTGGACATTAGTTATAGAACAAAGAATGTTTCTTGAGATAGCGAAAGCAACACCGAGATGTGGTGTATTTTTGAGTATTCTTTTGTCCGTTTTACTTTTAAAAAGTCTGTAGTTGCCGAATTCGAAGATATTATCATCTGTCGATCTGGTTTCTGGCAAAGCTAAAATTTAGATTTTTTGGTGATTCAATGTTCGCCCCATAACTTAATCTTTATTATTATTTATTATTAATCTTTATTATTTATCAATATGCGCCCCATTTTGAACTTTAAGTTCTACTGACTTGAAATCTGGCATGAATATTCATTCATGAATATCATGCGTCATCTCGTTTTTTGAGGAGGAAGATTTAAAAAATCAACTCTTAAGGGAGGTTGTTTGGCAGGGGGGAGGGGCTGTAAAAGATAAATATACTGTTTTTGAACTCCTACTGAACTCCTAAAGTCCTATAGACTCGAAATTTGACGGAAATGTTCTTCATGCGTCGTCGACGTTCGCTAAGGAGGAGGGTTCATAAAAATCAACTCATAAGGGTAATTGCGGGGACGTAAAAAATAAATATACTCCCGTTTTTTAACCTTAAGTTCCCTTGACTTTGGACTAGCTAAAACTTTAGACTAGCGGGAATTTTGGGATTGCATGGATATGAATCCCTCACAATTTTGTCTTTAAAATAAAATGAAATTTTTTTTAAATTGTAAAATTGCAGGTAAAAGCTATGGAATTAAAATTAATTAATTAAAATTAATTAATTAAAATTATTAGGAGCTAAAACTAATCATAAAAAGTCAATTATTACTAAAGTTAAATCAATTATAACGAAGCGGGCGGGTAACAACTAGTAATAAATATGAGTGTAAAGAAACCTATCAACTAAATAATTTAATGAAGGGAAATGGCGGAAAAAAACTTAATCTGTGTCGGAAACGTAAATATTTATTTCCTCTTCGACTGAGCTCGCAGTCCTGTCAGAAATATCAAAAAAAGATCGAAGATAGATGGACAAACTTTTTAAATAGTGACGTTTATTTCACCTGGGTAGATTTTTCATGACGTTGCAAACTAGGGTCTTTTTTATTAAAGGAAAAACCCATTTCGTTACATACCAGATAACAAATAAAAAAAAATCAACGCTATGAAAAATTTATTTTAAAGCATTAACGTCATTATCGTCACTTTATAAAGTGGCAATAAATTATAAAAACAAAATTATAATAAATAGGTTAATGATATTAATAATGAGTAGAACTACCTGGTTATTATATCGTGTATGTAATTCCGCGGTTCGTATATAAACTTTAAAGATCGCTAATAAAGAGGTGAGCTGCGGCAATTAACAAACAGTTTTAAAAACACTTAAAAATTTTTGTGTAAAAAATTATGTTAAAAATATAAGAACAAAAAAATTGTTTTCAACTAATAACTTGAAATATTTGGTTTCTAATTGAAAAAAACTAATCTTTGGCAAAGCTGATGGTCTCTAACTCTTATAAAGCTTTTTTGCGAGGTCACCTTATAGGGTTTTTACAAGCCAATCTAAATTGTTCACGTTATTACAATCAATGCGGTATTTGATAAGGTGACGGTTCTCTGTATCCATTAGCATTAATTTTATCTGAAAAAAATACTAGAGCGACTGGGACTAGGACTGGGTGTCCGTTGAAAGAAAAGCATCCCCAAACCGTCATTGAACTGATACCCCCCCCCCCCCCCCCGGCATTTAGAGAAGATTTCATATTTTTTCATAAATCATGTCAATAAAATTTCCAACCGTGTGGCCTATCCGAATTGATTCCAGGTTAACGCTTATTTGGTAAATAATCCAACCGCTAGATTTTATACAAAAGCAAATGACGCTGAAGCAATTTGGCTGTATACAGAACATTTCCAGGACGATTAATTGAATGACATATGGGTTTTAATTTCAACGCTTGAAAAATTCCCAGTGGAAGTCAATGGCAAAACGGTTCTTTCCTTTCTAGTGAGCATTTTTTTGTTTTTTGGTCATCCTCTATATTTTTTTCCATACTCTTTTTACAATCTTACAATTTCTTGACCACAATTTTTGATCTTCCCAATTGCTGACCAATGTCCGCGACAAGTCCGCCTTGAGGGGTAAATTTCACGTTTTTCGAATTTGTCCAGTTTTTTTTCTGTCTTTATTATCAGAGCAATTCAAACGCGATAACACATGGATTCTCATTTTCCTGGTTCATGGGCTATACTAACAACCGAAAAAGTAAAAGTTGAAAGTAATTTAATATGATAGGTTCGTAAATATATCTTTATAACTTTCTTACGGATTCACGTTTAGACGTGGAATAACAAACATAAAAACTAGTAATAATGAATAGGAACAAAAATATATTTACTAAGATGTTTTGAAAGGTGTCTCTGGGAGTGGAAGGAGTAATGCAGACCCGCGTCGACCTGTTAATTTGTAGTTTATATTCAACTCTACATGGCGGTTATGTTCAGCAAATAACTGTCCAAACTAATAATATTTTTTTGAGCCATGTATTGAAAAGTTATATCACTTTTTCTAGATTTGTCTAAATTCTAGAGACTAGAGATAGAGTAGCTAATAATGAGAATGCGTAAATTAGTATATCTCGGTAACAGCATGCCAAACTATGTCGCCCGTCTAGCCCGTCTAGCCCGAAATGGTAATGACAAATAATATAGAGATTGGTCGTCAAGACGCATGCATCTGTTGAAAGATTAGACGCATACGATGTTGAATGAGAGGCATGCAAGGACGCAAGGAAAAATCGTTACACAAAGATAGCGCACCGACTGCCACCAATGTTGGGTATATTATACTTTCGCTTTCAACTTTTTGATATAATCTGCAAGTTTTGTAACAGTATACAAACTTAATTTAAAGTAGTTTAATTCTATTAAAATATATAAATTAATTAAATTATATATTTAAGAACAAAAAATAAATATATAATTTTTAAAGTAAAAAAAAAAAATTTTTACTTTAAAGAGAAATAGCAAACGAAGAATTTTTGTCACTGTTACAAAGAGAGATATAATAGAACAGACCGAAATATGGGTATAATATTGCACTTATTTAAAAAAGAAAACATTAAAGAATGCAAAAACTACAGTGAGACACTAACAAGATTACCTGGAAAAATATTTACCAGATTAATAGAGCATAGACTGAGAGAAAATTAGAAGCAACATAGTTCCAACAAGGAACTACGGCATGGTTTTAGAAAGGGTAGAAGCACCAATAAGATCTAATACTTATAATTAGGCAACTAGGAGAAAAACTGTTAAGAAAACAAACCGAAAGCCATGCTTGTTTCAATGACTTGACAAAAGTATTTGATAGGATAAAAAGTACAGATGTCTGGAAAAGTCTAAGGAGAAGAGGGAGCAATAGAAATTATCAAGGCCTTATACAACAATAACAAGAATAAAGTGAGAACGCATTAGGATAAATCCACAGAATTTGAAATAAAAATAGGCCTAAGACAGGACTGTGTACTGGGTCGTCTATTATTTTCAGTAGTTATTGACCATGTGGTAAAATATAGCAAAGGAAAATGCATGAATAGAACAATAGGTTTTAGAAAAATGATAACAGTGACAATATAAGAATTACTGTTCGCTGATGATATGGTCCTAATGGTAGATTCTGAAGATTTACAAGATAACTTAGCGATATAAAACGAAGAGCTAAGAAAAGTAAATATGGAAGTAAATATCGACAAAACCAATGCAGGCACAAAAATAAAACATAAAATTGTATTCGATGAGAAAATAATAGGGCAAGTCAAAAACTATAAGTATTTAGGTATAATAATAGAAGATAATGGAAAAATGGACGGTGAAATAAACAAAAAAATTGGAAAAGTAGACAAACTATACAACACCCTAAGAAGAACAAGAAGAAGAAGAAGGGGGCAACTGATGCCCCTCTTAGCCTCTAATTTAGATAACGAAAATTTAATTAAAACATAATAATTGTGCCAATTAGAAAATGTAAGAGATTAAGACGGTTGAACGAGGTAAAGAAAATGAGAAATCTGCTTCTTCCTATTATTACTAATAATAGTAATAATTATTATTATTATACTTGCCAAGGTATAAGGGAGGCAGAGGACTTCTGAATTTGGCAATCTTCCACTCTGAACAGATAGCCCAGTTGCGTAAATACTTTGAAAACAGTAACACACCCATTAATGTAGCACTGAGGAAATGTGATGCTAAACTATCGCCACTTAACCTGGCCGAACGAAACTGGTCCCAAGAACATTTGAATATGGAGCAATTGGAGGCAAACTGGAAAGGAAAGGAACTGCATGGTAGATACCATTACAGCTTGCACCAAAAAGAGGTATGTAAAAAGTCATCAACGGCATATTTAACATCTGGTTACCTATTTCCCGAAACTGAAGGAGCACTAGCAGTCATCCAAGATCAGGTTGTTGCAACAAAGATGTATCGAAAATACATTTTAAAGGAGGGAACTTTGGATACACAGTGAAGAGTGTGTCAAGCAGATGCAGAGTCAATACAACATATAATATCTGGTTGTTCCGCATTGGCTTCCACAGCTTACCTCAGCAGACATAATGATATATGTAAAATTCTGCATCAGGCATTATGCGTAAAATATCACCTAGTATCAGAGAAACTGAGGTATTACAATTACTCACCCAAGTCTGTCGGTGAAAATGAAGACATCAAAATTTATTGGGACACAACCATAGTCACCTATCGGACTGTATTACATAATCGGCCAGATTTGGTTGTTTTGGAAAAGAAAACTAAACGGGCTATCATCATTGACATAACAGTACCACTAGATAATAATTTACCTGCGAAGTACGCTGAAAAGGTTAAAAAATATGAACAGCTTGCTTTTGAGATCAAGGACATGTGGCATTTACATAAGGTAAAGACAATGCCAATAGTCATATCAGCCAACTGTCTGGTACACAAAAACACCATCAAACATATTGAAGAGCTGGCTTTAAACAACCACCTTATTGTACAGATGCAGAAAGCAGCCATTCTAGGAACAACCCGTATCGTTCGAAGGGTCCTATCCAAGTAGTGAATTACTTGCTTATCTTGATCTACGGATCCGATAAGTAAGGGATCTACCGTGAAAGCGTGAAGAAGAAAAATAATAATAATAATAATAAAGAATGAAAGAGGAAATTTCCCGGTTCTTGCTAGCTCGCCCCCCATAAGGAGGGCTGCCACTAGAACTGAACGCACTCCATGTATCAGATGGACACGCGAAATAAATATTGAGATAATGCGTACCTATTATTACGTAAACCAGTGCGGAGATAAGCCGCTTCCTGGATGGAGAAATGCACTCTATCAAGAATATAAGAAGAGGTTCCCTGGAACTCGGCTGTCTGGGCAAAACTTAGCCGACCGTAAAAATATAATTTTAAATAAAAAGTATCTCACCGAAACAGAACTAATGAATGTCAAGAGAGAAGTTGGTAATTAATTACACCAGAACGTTACATATCAGCAACATGAAGAAGATAATATAGGCGTCCTCACCTTAACCACAGAGGCCCAGCCTATAGAACAAACTCCTAATTTTCCACCGGAGGTCTCACCGTCTAGCAAAGAAGAAGTGACCTTACAACAGAACTTGTCTACTGTACGAGAGAAGTTTTACAGTAATTTGGCCCATTTTATTGAGTCAAATCCACTAAATAGACCAAAAATTCCAATACTGCGAAATATTACAAGAGTTCGTATTACTCTAATGCAGATCAATAAAGTTCTGGAATCACATGTGGCTGGGATACTAGATCTGTGTGATATACATCTTGCGTTGTACTGTGCAGCAGCCTGCCTGGAAAACACACCTTGAAAACAATATCGATGATTTCCGAAGGAAAGTCGACGTCATCTCAGAATACCTTTCTGGTAATCGATCAAGTAAAGTAACGAAAAAAACAAAAACAATTGCCAATAAATCTGGCATTGGCTTCGACGATCCAAACTTCTCCGAAAAATGATTGCATCTTAAAGATCGGTTTAGACAGAAAGCTAAATCTAAAGGGGCTAGGCTAGCAAGATATAACGAGCTAAAAAACGAAAGCACCAAAATTCAGTATTCATAAATAGCCAAAAGAAATTTTATAGAGAGCTCGAACAAGGCAGTAGCAGGTCAGAACTTGAGAATGTGGACATGTCCTCCTTGGCAGAATATTGGCAATCGGTTTGGAAAAGATCAGATGACTATGAAAAAGCGGCACCTTGGATTAAAACAATTGAACAGCACACAACTGCTCTCCCAGAAATGGAGTTTAACGATTTCACGGCGACTGACATTTGCACCACCGTCAAGAAAATTCATAACTGGAAAGCTCCTGGACCAGATGGACTACATAACTTCTGGATTAAAAACTTTACGGCGGCCCACCGCCCACTTGCTAGTGCATTTAAAGGGGTAATGATAAATCCTGATACTTTCCTGAATTTTTTAATGGAAGGCAATACATATCTTCTGTACAAAAAGGGTGATGCTAAGCAACCCAATAACTACAGACCCATCACATGTCTGTCAGTATTTTATAAATTGTTAACAGCCCTAATCAATGAAAAAATTTACAAACATTGTGATGAAAACAATATTTTTGAAGAAGAGCAGAAAGGATGTATAAGAGCAAGTATGGGATGCAAGGAACAGCTAACGATCGATGCTGTAGTTGTCGAACAAGCGCGGAAAAGAAAACGCAACCTAAACATCTGCTATATAGACTACAGGAAAGCCTTCCATAGTGTTCCACACGATTGATTACTAGAAGTCCTGAAGATTTATAAAATAAGCCCTCCCATCATTAACTCCTTAATGTGCCTGATAGGGAAATGGAAAACAAATCTCTTTATCGATCAACAATGCATTACAACTGCGAATATCGAGAGAGGAATTTTTCAGGGAGATTCCCTTTCTCCAGTTTGGTTTTGTCTAGCCCTAAACCCTATGTCTACATTACTGAACAACAGTAATATAGGATATAAACTAAACATGAGGAATCCACGAAAGCTCTTGCACCTACTATATATGGATGACCTTAAACTCTATGGACAAACTAGAGAAAAACTAAACTCCTTAATAAAAATGGTCGAAGAATAAATTCTTGAATGACATCTTGATATCCCTACTAAAAGTAGGGATATCAAGATGTCATTCGGATTTGATAAATGCTCTACCATTAGCATTCAGAAAGGAATAGTCAACAATCAACATCCAACACACTGTAACATACAACAACTGGCACCAGAAGAATCCTATAAATATTTAGGTATATCTCAAAACGAGAAATTTAACCATAGCCAGTAAAAGAAAGACTTTTCTACTATGTACGAAAAGAGGCTTACAAAACTTTTAAATACCAAACTGAACAGTGGAAACCTGATTAGAGCGATCAATGGATGGGCAGTGCCAACTCTGACCTATTCCTTTGGTATTGTAAAATGGTCAGAAACAGACCTTGATGGACTGGATAGATTAACACGTCGAACATTGACAAAATTCCGATGTCTGCATCCAAATTCATCTATAAAGCGACTGTACATTCCAAGAAAGTTGGGAGGCAGAGGCCTCGTGAACATTAAGAACCTTTGTCTGAACCAGGAGAGTAAGATGAGAGAACGCTTCATTAATTCAAGCAGCACGCTAATGAAGTTGGTTGCTAAGGAGGACCGGGGTTTTACCCCGTTGAACCTAGATAAATTGACTCGTGATGTAGATGTTGATGGTAGAACAACACTTACGGATTGTGTCCGTGAATGGAAACAACAGACACTGCATGGACGGTATCCAAAGTCACTCGAGGATGATACCATTGATGGACCATTGTCTCTAAAATGGCTGACCGATGGGCTGTTGTACCCAGAAATAGAAGGTTTTGCGACATCTATTCAAGATAAGGTAGTAAGAACGCGGAACAATGAAAAACATATACTACACATGGATGTTGGCGACCAATGTAGGAAGTGCGGTATAGTGGGGGAAACGATTGAACACCTTATTATGTTCTAATTATCTCAGATAGTCGGCAAATCATTAATGAAAAGTAGAAATAACAGAGGGCCCAGAACAGATCCCTGAGGTACTCCAAAAGCAATTCTCGATCTTTTAGATTGTATACTATTTATTTCAACTATTTGGGAATGATCGGTGATGTATGACCGTATCAATTAATATATATATATATATATATATATATATATATATATATATATATATATATATATATATATATATATATATATATATATATATATATATATATACATATATATATATATATATATATATATATATATATATATATATATATATATATATATATATATATATATATATATATATATATATATATATATATATATATATATGTAGATCTTTGTGGATTAGACCTTGACGTGGTAAAAAGGTTTGAGTAGGGCAATGAAGTTTTCAGCTATGCCGTCTGGAGTCTATGCTACTGGGAGGGTCACCCCTGGCAGACAGGTCAAGGCAGAAGGCCACAGACTAACATGATCCCAAAATCTACCAACCCGCATTGGACCAGCGTGGAAGATTACGGTCCATCCCTTCAACATGGTATTTCAATATATTTCAATATGACAGTACTATCTCAAACACGACCCTCATTCCCCGGATGCCAAGGGGCAAATACCTACGGCAGCTGGAAGACCCGCCCCAAGACAGAGGGTGGTAAGAATCACCGGGTTAGATCAGGCTGCCATTGGACTTTTGACATTGCAACGCTAAATATACGGACTATGAAAACGGAGGCCTGATTGCAAGAACTGTTAATCGAACATACATTGGGATATTATTGGGCTCTGTGAAACACGAAGAAAGGGCGAAGAGTTAATCAAACTGGAACCAACTGGACACGTACTCTACACTCGAGGTACTGAAAATGTACTGCCGATGTGGCGGAATTCGATTCCTCATCAATCGAAAGCTGAAGGACAGTGTAGTAACATTTGAAAGTACATCTAACCAACTAGCCCAATGCGACACTCAGTTGAATAAAAAGTTTAGGCTTCAAATCGTCCAAGGTTATGCACCAACTATAAGCCATGGGAATGAGGAAATTGAGTGATTTTATGATAATGTGGCCCAGCTTTTATACAAGGAGAAATGTAGATACAAAATCCTGATGGGTGATTTTAATGCCAGAATTGGAACAACAAGAACTGACGAAAATGCAACTGGCCCATATAGAACTGGTGAGCGAGACAATAGAGGTGACAGATTGGTTGATTTTGCTGAAGGACTAGAACTATATATTATGAATTCGTTCTATAAGAAAAATATCACCAGAAAATGGACATGGAAAAGTCCATCTAGGCTCACAAGTGAAATTGACTACATCATGACCAACGATAAAACAATATTTACCAATTGTACAGCCCTTAACAATTTTAATGTTGAAAGTGATCACCGAATGGTATGAGTTAGGATTAACTGCCGAAGAGAACGCGAAAGAATGGTAAGATCACAGAAAGGCAAAGTGGATTCTGCGAAACTGCTGGAGAGAGGAAGCGATTTTGAGATTGCTTTGTCAAACCAGTTTGCTGTGTTACAAGATCCGGAGAAAGTGGAAGTATCAGTTCAATATGAAGAACGGTGATGATCAACAATGTGATTTAAACGGCTGCTTCAATAGCAACAGGAGAAAAATGTCTAAAACAGACAAAAATCTCCAGTGAGACCATTGATTTAATGAAGAAACGGCGGACAATGAGAAATGCAGATAGTCCTTTTGGCAGGGTCAAGTACACTGAGCTCGCAAAACTATAAGAAAACGTATCAGAGAGGACACGCGCCGATTCAACATGGAGCTAGTCCAAAAAACCCTGGACGAAAACAAATGAATTAACAAGGCTAAATAGAAGCTGAGAAACAAAAGAACGCAAATATATGCTTTAAGGTGTGAGGATGCAGGGCGCCTACGCAAATGTTAGAGGGTGTCAGAAAATTTTATTCCCAGTTATATGAGGATCAGAACCAATCAAAGACAACAATAGCCACGGACGAACAAATGCCAGATATCCTAGTGGAGGAAGTAACAAATACTACAAATACAAAGGATAGTGTAACTGTCAAAATGTTAAAAGCTGGTAGTTGGACTTTACATAAAACACTGGCAAAGTTATACTCAAAATGGCTTAAAGAACAAAAAGTACCTGATGGAAAAATGCAGAAGTGATCATTTTACATAAAAAACGAGCACAGGAAGATTTAAAGAACTACCGTCCAATAAGCCTTCTATCAGTAATGTACAAAGTTCTCACTAAGATAATTTCTAAAGGAATATTAAAAAAAACTGAATGACGCACAACCAAGAGAGCAAGCAGGATTCAAAAGTGGATTCAGTACAATGCATTACATCCAGGTTGTACAGCAGGCCATAGAAAGATACAACGAATACACCATGCCACTGTGCTTGGCTTTTATCGACTACGAAAAAGCATTTGATTCCATCCCAAAGTATGCAATAATGGATGCACTGCTTAGCCAAGGGGTAGATAAAACATATGTAAACCTATTAAGATCAATATCTGATGGAGCTACAGCCACAATTCACCTCGATGATCTTGAATTGGGAATTAATGTAGAACGAGGTGTAAGGCAAGTTGACGCAAAATCGCTTATTCTTTTCTCGGCTGGCCTTGAAGAAGTATTCCGTAAACTGGATTGGGAACAGGATGGTGTAAAGATCAATGGTGCAAACTTAAACCATCTTAGTTTTGCAGATGATATTGTTCTCCTTTCACAAGATCCAGAGAAGATGCAAAGACGCATACAAGAACTGCAAAGGGCTGGCGAAGCCTTTGGCTTAAAAATAAACCTGAAAACGAGCCAGGTTTTGTTAAATAACTTCGCTCAGGACAGAAGAATTTCAGTTTTAGGAAGCGACTTGGAGATTGTGGATAGCTTTGTATATCTTGGGCAGAGGATTTCAATGGAGGGGAATACCGCCCGGGAAATGGAACGGCGTGTTAAATGTGGCTGGCAGGCATTTGGCAGGCACAACATTATGTTTGACAAGAAAAGTCTTCGATCAGTGCGTTCTACCCGTTGTGACATACGGAAGTGAAACTTGGACACTCGCATCGCAATCAATTCAAAAACTTCGGGCAGCACAGAGGGGAATGGAAAGATGTATGCTTGGCATTACAAGACGAGGCAGAAAGTCCTGCGCATGGATCAGGGAACAAACGAAAGCCTGTGACATCACTGGAAGTGTAAAGCTATTGAAATGGAGATGGACAGGCCATATAGCGAGGCGATGGGATGATATATGTATGGCGATGGGATATATATGTGAGAAGGTTTTCATCAATAAGTGATGATCTTTCCGATAAAAGCAGCACATATATGGTTGACTATGCCGAATGGAGTATTTTGCGAGAAAATTTGCTTCCCATTACCTTTGATGGCCTTGAAATGAAAAATTATGCGCTATGATATCTTCTATAAGATCCATAATTAGTACTATAACCGAATTTAGTACTATTCACCGAATGTGAAACGATGCGATCCTGGATAAGGCATTCCTAGAATCAGTAAATATGACCCAGGAATTTACAGCGTTTAACTTGATATAACTCAGGGTTTTTTGAATAGCTACCAGCTTCGCGGTAAGTACACTTATTGTAGCTGGGAATTTAAAGCCTAAAGAGAATCTGCCATGAACAAAATTGTACTCCATAGCAAGGTAATGGAGCAAGTCAAAACCTATAAATATTTAGGCTCAATAATAGAAGATAATGGAAAAATTGAAAGTGAAATGAACGAAAATACGGGAAAAGCACGCAAACTATACAACACCCTAAAAACAACATTCCTAGAGAAAAGAGAGATACTGAATGAGGTACAAGCCCAGGTGTATCAGAAAGTAGTGAGTTCATCAATGATATACGGCAGCGAATCTTGAACCTTAATAAAGAAAAACAAAAATAGAATTACAGCTGCATAAATAAGATTCTCACGCTAAATAGAAGGAATTACAAGAATGAATAGAGTGAGAAATACGATAGTAATAGAACAAATAAAAACGTATCCAATAGAAAGAGCTATAGAAGAAAGACAACTGAGCTGGCTAGGACAAATCCACAGAATGAATGAAGAGAGATTAGCAAAAAAATCTATGAAACGAAAACACGGGGAAAAGGGAAAGTTGGACGTCCAAGTCTGAAATGGGAAGAACAATTTCGACAAACAGAAAAAAGAGGAATTTATAGAAATGAGACTAGAAAATTAAAACTGGACTCGAACTCAACTATCGTCTTTACTGAACTCTCCAGAAATGTTGAATGGAACTGACGCAAATATGTGGAAAGGAAGAAGGCATGCATTTTACTATGCCCTAGGATGCATGGGCTAACGCATGCAATAACGCAAGTTGAAAGGCATGTTGAAACGCATCTTGGACGGAAAAGTTGAACAACTATGCGGAAAAAAATATACATGCGGAAAAAAGGCATGATGGACCTACCAGTACGTTGGCAAAAAGTTGTAAATTTTAATGGTAATTACATAAACTAAATAAATATTTACATAAACCATTTGCTATACCGATAAACTAAATAAATATTTACATAAACCATTTGCATTTCTCTTTCTTTTTAAAAAATCCCTAGGAACTTTCCGGATTACCCAATCTGAGAGCATAACACCAATTCAAATAGGAGTTGAATGATATTAAAATATCCAATTAAATTCAAGCCGAGGATAAGATCTAAAAAAAACTCATAAACCGATATCGAATCATTAGATCGAACAAATCAGAAACGCTATATAGATCAGCTTTAAAATAGCGGTGCCTCGCTGTTTTTTTTAAAGTAAGCTTTAAAGATCGTTTAGAATATTGAGCTGGATTTGCATACATTTCCAGGATGACAAGCTGATTTTAGAGCTTAGTTAATTTGTCAGTTCATTAGGGAAATGTAAAATGTTCGTTGTTAAAGGAAAACCGACAGTGGTTTGTAAATTACACGACATCAAGGTAATAATTAATCTTTCAACGGGAAGTTTTTTTAGTTTGAAAGTTAATCTAGTACATATTTAACCACCGGTTTTTGTTTCTTTCATCTTGACATCTAAGAAATTAAATAGTTGTCATTAAAACATATCAGAATTTCATGACAGAAATAGAAGGAAAAGTAGGATTAAATAAATAAGGAAAAATTAATATCTAAATTTTCCACTATATTTAAAATTGCATGGATACACTGTAAACAATTTCCGTCATTGCGTTAAAAAAGTCTGTGGTCAAATTTGTGTGTTAAATATTTAACAGTTGTTAAATATGTGCCACAGTAAAATCAACACAAAATTGTATTGATTTTACACTAGTCATCTGTTGAAGACTTTCTCCCACCTATTGATATTAGGCGGGAAGCACGACGCTATCTTTATTGTAAACAATATATGTGCTTACATGTCCATCAATTATAAATTCTATTAAAATGTTAATAGGCTAACTAGACAAATAGTCGAATTTTAAATAAAAAACCAAGATTAATACCTAAATTTCCACTATATTTAAAACTTGTACGTATGACAATTGTTTCGACACACAGTGTCTTTTTCAAATACACACTAAATTAAACTAACAGTAAGAAAAGTAGTTACTACCTAAATTAATCTAATAAAACCATAAATGATGATAGTGGAAGTGCCGCGTCTCAATGTCTAGAGTAATATAAGTTTAACAAGGGTGAACCATTCAAGTCTAGCTGATCATTAACTAAAATACCCAAATTTTTTCTTTTATTAATTTCTAGACTCTCTAAAAGATTTAGTTTTTTAGATTTATTTTCGTTATGTAACATTTTGAAATTATCGTTGAAAGTGTGATTTTCTAACATTAAGTGATTGGCATAACAAGAATTATTCTGTTCTTTAATATAACTTCTTTTATGTTCATTAAGCCTGGTGGAAAAGGCTCTTCCTGTTCCTCTTGTCCAACATAGACTTTTGGACAAGAACCGCACTCAATTAAATAAACTCCTGATTTATGAAGTTTGTTTGTTTGACTTTTATTGTTTTTTATTAAGCGTCCAAGACTATGGTTTGTTCTGAATGCAATATGTATATCGCTTGTTTTTGACAAATGTTTAGAAATTAATTTGGTGACTTTTCCTGTATATGTAATTGTTTTGTATTCGGTGTTCTTGACTTTATAACAGAATATATTAAATTAATGGTGTTATTATAACATTTTTTATTAATTATTTTATTTATAATGTTTGGGTCATAACCATTATTCACTGCGATCTGTTTGATGACATTCAATTCTTTGTTATAGTTATCTATTAACATTGGGGTATTTATTAATCTGTGTATGAATGAATTAAATGCTGGCATTTTTTGAGAATGAGGATGACAAGACTTGTTATGTATAACTAAATCTGTGTGAGATGGCTTATGATAAGTTGCAAAATCATGTTTATTCTCTTTTCTTGTAACTGTTAAATCTAAAAAGTTAATACTGTTGTTTTGTTCTTCTTCAACTGTAAAATGAATGTTCTTATGTAAAGAGTTTATGTAAGTTAGGAATTGATTTAATTGTCTGTCAGTACCCGTAAAAAAAATTATGTCATCAACATATCTATACCAGTACAGTGATGATTACAAGCTGAGCTAGAGCAAGCAATAGCTGATGTTGACATATCTTATCTTCTAAATTATCGATAAAAATTTCCGCCAGTAAAGGACTTAAAGGGTTCCCCATTATCAAACCTTCTTTCGAAAAATAAAATCTGCTATCAAACTCAAAATAATTCTGATCCAAAGTAATTGATAGTAGGTCTAAAATTTCTTGTTTTATGATTGAATTAACGTTATTTTTAATTAGTAATTTGTCCACTAATCTCATTACTTCGTATGGTGGTATACTAGGGAATAAATTTTGTACATCGAATGAAATTAGTTTAGATTTTTTTGGGTAAATTAATATCTTTAATTTTATTGAATAAATCGTAAGTATTTAGAATGGCATATTTTGGTTTAAAATTAGTGTATTGCAAAATGATTTTGATAAGCTTATTTGATAATTTAATTGAAGGAGCTGTAACAAAGGAAACTACCGGTCTGATTGGATAATTATCTTTGTGTAATTTTATTAACGAGTATAACTTTGGGGCTTGAGGATTCATAACTACTAATTGTTGTTTCTCATAATTGTTAAAAATTTACGAATCTTTTAATATTTGTTTAATTCTTTTTTGAAAGGTATTCGTTGGATCAGAATCCATTTTGTGAAATTTCCCTGATTTTAAAAAATCATTGGTTTTTAATATGTAATTATCTCTAGACATCGCAACAATGGACTTACCCTTGTCCGCTCTAGTCATGATAATATTGTTTTCTTTGATTTTCTTGTTTATCCTTTTTGACAGCTTTATATATCTTGGGCAGAGGATTTTAATGGAGGGGAATACCGCCGGGGAGGTAGAACGGCGTGTTAAATGGGGCTGGCAGCCATTTGGCATGCTCAACGTAGTGTTTAAGAGCAGACTCCCACTTTGCTTGAAAGGAAAAGTCTTCGATCAGTGTGTTCTACCCGTTATGACATACGGAAGTGAAACCTGGACACACATCGCAATCAATTCAAAAACTTCGGGTAGCACAGAGGAGAATGGGAATTTGTATGCTTTGCATTACAAGACGAGACAAAAAGTCCTGCGCATAGATCAGAGGGAACAAACGAACGTCTGTGACATCATTGGAAGAGTAAAAGAATTGAAATGGAGATGGGCAGACCATAAAGCGAGGCGATAGGCTGGAAGATGGACCAAGGCAATCCTGGAGTGGATATGGCTGGATCGCAAACGTCCGCAAGAAGACCAAAAGCACGATGGATTGATAACATCATTAAGTGTGTTGGACCCGGGCAGAGTGGCAGAGGAAAGCCCAGGATCGTGAATATCGTATCGATCGTATATATATATACATATAATATATATATATATATATATATATATATATATATATATATATATATATATATATATATATATATATATATATACATATAATATATATATATATATATATATATATATATATATATATATATATATATATATATATATATACATATAATATATATATATATATATATATATATATATATATATATATATATATATATATATATATATATATATATATATATATATATATAATATTTCTTTCGATATAATTAAAGCGATCTTAAGCTTTTGGCTTGGGAAGCATATATTTTATATATGTATATCAATAAATTGTTTCTAATTTTATTTGAATTATCCTACACACAGCAAGTAGGGAAAAAAACTTCACACTAGGGGTTAAAATAATTTCCCAGTAAAATTTTCCCTTAATGAAAAAAGCTTCTGAAAATCCATTTTCTAAACTTCAACCATCTAATCTAAGTAAACGATTTATATCAGGCAGCAACCAGGTTAATGCATCCCAGAAGACGACGTGCATTTTTCCGTTAGACCTCTTTCGCTTTTCCTAATTGCAAAATAAGGTTTCCGGTTGCCGGAAACTAATTTTCAAACTTTCCTGGGGCGAAAACTGTCGCCAGACGGCCATATTGTAACTCTGTATGAACATTTTGGCGCGTTCTACGAACACAACTTGTAACTGCACGCCAAGATTTATGTCTATTTGTTGTTTTGTATGTAAACCAGAGCAAACGAAAAACAGTTTTCGGAATTGCTATTATGAAATTCATTAGAGTTTATGAATATTATAAGAGATGAGTTTAATGGAACAGTGTCTGTGTTATTTCTAATCTCACAATTTAACAGTTCGTCATCTATTAAGAGATCGAAAAAGAAGCATTAGTATAGAAGCATAAAAAATATTAGGACACCCTATTTAAAAAAATATTCAACCAATATTCAGCACTTCCAATTAATGAAAAAAATATATAAAATATTTTTTATCCCGTATTTTTTACCGCTCTTGCCTCCTTTTAACTTCTTGTAAAACCACAGTTACGAAATCATCGGTTTAATTCTAAAATGTCAAGAATAAAACCTCAAAAATATTCGGACACGTATTTCTAGAAAACTAACAGAGGTGGCTATCCTTTTTATAGCTCTCAGTCATTTTTTTCACTAATAATATTTTACGTTACCATGGTTCTCACTTAAATTATATACGTGTCTATTTTTTTTTTACATTTTAGTTAAATGGTGGGCATTTCTATAAATTCCAAACATACCACCCACCTTGAAAGAATCCAGTATACTGCGTGTTAAGATATATCGTTGACCGATTGGCTGCAATAAACTCTTAACAACCCCTGCCGTAAAAAAAACGGCAAAGTTGCAAGAAACGTAAAAAGGGCTTAAACAGCAGTTCTATAATTTCGATCGTATTTTTACTATTCCAAACGTGCTAAAAATGTGGCGTTCTTGGCAAGATACTGATCATTGTGCCTTTAGTAGTGCTAATTTTAAAAGTAAAAATTTATCGCCCGATGGATGCTAAGCAAATTATTAAAGATGTGTATGTTTCTTTACTGAATGATAAGCTTAATATAAATGCAACCGCAGTACTATGTACGTATTATTAAACGATTATATTTGATAAATGAAAAATGTTATTAAAAACAATGTATTAATTAATAAACAATACAAATTATTCATAATTATCGATTTTTTTTGGGATTAATTACTTACGACGTAATATTTACCGGTTCACGGTTCTTTAACGGGACTCACGTTTGACTTTATATTATGCTATGTACGGCTGAACAGTGCGCGCTCTATCTCAAAAACGGTTGAGCGTATAAAAAATATTTGAAACAAAATTTGTAGAAATTTTTATGTAGAACATATTTGTAGAATTTTATGCTCTACAATTTTCATAATAGATGCAAATATCATAGATATCATAGGAAGCGATATATTTGCGAAAAAGCGATTTTTTTTTAACTTTGACCTTGAATATCTTAAGACACGGTCACCAGATTTTATGAGACTTTTGAGACAACTTTTAGAATTCCAAAATAAAGGTTTATACAAGTTTACAGATTATTATCTTTCATTCCGAGGTCAAACCCCTAATATGACTGGACTAAGTACCTAATGGGTAAGTTACTGTTCAAGAAGAAAATCACACATAGGATTTATTGCCCTCTTTACATTATGAGTCCTCACTTTTTTAGCCACTTACACACACTACATTATTATTGCTTAGGTGCAGTTCGATAATTCGTCCTAATTACCATTCACATTTGGGAGCATTGTTGTCTTTGAGTAATACCAAAGTCCCAAATTTTAACGTATTTTGGTAGAACTGACGCCATTTGGTTCGCAATTCTAGTAAAGAGAACCGACCAATCAAAAAATGAGCTGGCGTTAACAAATCAACAATAACAAATGGCGCCGACAAATCATCTGGATTATCCGTCATTGGACAAAGAGGCCCACAGTTCAAAATACCTTCAATCTGAACTAAAAAAGTATCAAATTCCTCAAATGTTAAAAGTTTATTTCCGATAATGCGTTTATTTTGCCTCATTTTGAAGTTATGGCATTCTTATTGGACAGTCCTTTATATAGCAAAAAAGCATCACATCCAGTATGCCACAAAGCCTATTATTATAATAAGCTTCACTCCAGCGGTATGACTCTATAAAGTTCTAAAATAAAATTTGAAGTTTTTTTCTTTTCTTTTTCTTTTTTTGCAGGTTGTCTTTTAACAATTCAAGAGGTAAAGAATACTTAATTTGAATACGTTTTACTTATTTTGCATTATCATATCCTAATATTTTTTAAGAGAGTTGCAGTAACATTAAAAATGCTATATCTGGAGTTAATAATCAACGCCGGTCGCGTTGGTGCGGACGGTAAGCAGCGGCCTGCCACTGCTGTGCCGAAACCGTACTGGAGCGGTAGTTGGTTCGATTCCAGCGCTCGGATGGTTGTTTTCCTTTCTTTCTTCTGTCTGTTTACTTCCTAAATGTTAGTGATTGTTTCTAGGCAAGAATGTAAAATCCGACTACGAATTACCCCTCAGTCACGCCAGTTAAAGGCTGGGTAAGGCCGGATGCCTTCTGAGAAGTGTTCTACGTTGGTCACTCGCCAGTCGGTAGGTTTCATAATAGACTTATGGGTAGGCACATAACCAAGGGTTTATAGCCCGAGGGGGGTGCTGGCCTGGGAACGTGGTTCGGAACCCACGTTAAGCTGTAGGTCCAGTCGCTAAATAGCCTAGTTGCTGATGCGCCTCTAACTGTAACACTTTACTTTTACCTTTAAATAATCAAAATTGCGACAAGAAAAATCTATGATTGATCACAAGAAATCACAAGAAATGTGAAGAAAAATTATTATTTCAGCCTAATAAGTCACACTCCAATATTTTCAATAATTTAGCATAACGAATTTGGCTAACAACACAAAATTGTAGGCAAACTTTTTAATAATAATTATTCAGTGCTAAGATACAATCGCTTAAATATTCCCCATGTAAGTTAACTGAAAAAGCTAAATTTCGTCTATATTTTTTGGGGAATATTAAAATTATCTTAAATCTTCAATATAAAGTAGAAACATTTTGTGATTAAAAATAATCAAAGATATAACAGAAAATTAACAAAGTGAAAATTCAGTGTAGTTTTTCTTTCCTAGTTCATTTTCGAGCTGGCAATAATCAACTGAAAAGTATTTCAGTTCTTTTCTTTGTCGATCGAATCAAAGGAATTTTAATCAAGCTGCCGTCATTAAAGACGAAAGAACACTGAATTAGGCGTTGAGAAGTTTCTAGTTGAAAAGATGAAAATAATCTTAATTACCACTACTTTTTATTTCAGAATAAGAATAGAATAATAAAAGATATTCTTTATATGTAATTGAGTATGTCGTTTGGCATCTTGTATAAATTGTTGTTTTAGCAGGTCTTTCAAACTGAGTGGTTTTTTAATTATTGAATAAAATACAGATAGCATTGTGAATTTGCTTATGTATGGTCTCATTCCGGAAGTGCAATGTACGACGTTTATAAAAATTGAGTTCTATACAATACAACTCGTTAAAATTGTTGAATTATTTTATTATTATTATTGTTATCCCGTGCGGGGATTTGCCAGTTACCTCCATCGGGTGCGTCGCCATTGGAATTGGGGGAAGCTCGCCGGTTCTGCAAACCAGCAGTATCGGAGGGTAGTGGGGAAATAAAATACCCACCGTGAAACAAAAACTGGACGGCCCTCCAAGCATGGGGGTTGAGTCGTAAGGCCAGCAACCTTACATTCGGAAAACACAAAAAAAACGCTAAAACACCCAGTAGAAATACGCCTCGGATGTCGGACGGATATAACAGTAAACGAAAACAGCAACGGAAATGGACAGTGAATTTAGGTATATGGAATATACAAGGTATAAGAAATAAACAGAAGGAAGTTATCATCGAATTCATCCAACGTCACATTGATATAGCAATCCTCTCGGAAACAAAGAAGAAGGGAAACGGAATCGAAAACATCAACGATTTTATACATTTATACACTGGAGTGGAAAAACACGAAAGAGCACGTGCTGGGGTATCTATTACCACGTATCTATTCTAATCCACAAAAAATTGAAAAAATACATTAAATCTTGGGAACCAATGAACGAACGCATAATTAAACTGACGATCCAAATAAGGGGAAGAACTATGACAATTCTCGGTGTGTATGCTCCTAATAACGATGCTACAGCTCACGTTAAAGATATGTTTGAAGATACCCTCAGAGATATAATCGATCAAATTCCACGCAGTCATGAAGTCATCATAGGAGGAGACCTAAATGGTCGGGTCGGAAAACAGAGACATAGTAGAGTAGTAGGCAGACACGGGGAAGAAACCATAAATGACAATGGTGAAAGATTAGTGAATCTTTGTGAGCAGTTCGATTTGAGAATAACTAACACCTTTTACGCTCACAAAGATATACATAAATACACTTGGTACCAACAGACAAGAGGACTAAAATCGATTATTGACTATCTCATTGCCCGACAAAACTCCCAAATCAAGATACAAGACGTTAGGATAAAGAGAGGTGCCGAGTGTGGATCTGATCACCGCTTACTGGTGGTAAAGATACACATTCCCTTTTTAACATCTTTTCAATCGACCACCAGCAGTCTCACTGAGAATAGATTGACAACGACAAAATATAACTTACAAAGTTTTGACCATGAAAGTACTAAATATTAACTACAACAATTAGGAGGAACCCGAAGTTCAGAAGCCTGGAAGACCATAAAGTCGGTAAAAACATCAAAAAAACAAATACCTCACTTAGGGGGCATAACAAATGAAGACTGGGTACACCACTTTAAAGACCTTCTGGAAGAGAGACGTGAAAATTTTCTAGGAAAACAACACCAAATAAATAATCTAACTCCTATAGATCTCCAACTAAAAGAAGTGCAACAAGCTGTGAAAGACACAAAAATAAAAAAATCCCCTGGACCTGGAGGGATCCACCCGGAATTCATAAGGTATGGACCCGAAAAACTTTTAAGAATGTTGAAGAATATGTTTCAACGATGCCTGAATGGGGAAGAAACGCCGATCGAATGGAGAACATCATATATATCAACCATTCACAAAAAAGGCTCAAAAAATGATCCTGAAATGAGGTATAGCGGTAATCCCAACAATAGGAAGAATATATTCCCGAATCCTTAGAAATGAAATAGAAGAAGACATCAAGGATAAACAAGCGGAAGAACAAGCCGGTTTCCGGGCAGGGAGATCCACCACAGACAACCTTTTCACTCTAAAAATAGCCCTAGAAAAACGAAACCAGCGAAACAGGGAGACGCATATAGCTTTCATAGACCTAGAAAAAGCTTATGACAGTGTACCAGTATCGAAATTATGGGAAGCAATGGAAACTCTCAAGATTAGACCAACATTGATTCGGGCCGTCCAACTTTACTATGAACAGAATTCTGCGGTTATTAAAGTTGGAACATCACTATCTGAATCATTCAATACAACAAAGGGGCTAAGACAAGGATGTTGTCTATCTCCCACCTTATTCAAACTATACGTAGACCAATCCATGAAAGGCTGGGCACGGAAGTGTTGGAACATGGGCCTTCGGGTGGGGGATGACACCCTATATACTCTTTATTTCGCCGACGATCAGATAGTGGTTGCAGAAGACCAACAGGATTTGAGCTATATGGTGAGGAAACTAAATGAAGAGTACACACTCGCTGGTCTCACAATTAACTTAAATAAATGTGAATACTTAGCGGTGAGTAGTAATGACAACGACGATTTACCCTTGGAAAACGGAACAATAAAAAACGTTGACAAGGCTAAATACTTAGGGGTGATCTTCAACAGGCAAGGTAATAGTAATGATGAAATTCAAACAAGAATAATAAGAGGTAGACAAATCATTGGAGCACTCAACTCTGTCCTGTGGGAAAGAAAAATTAGGCGAGAAACAAAACTTCGCATATATAGCTCAATCGTAAAGAGTGTTTTGACTTATGGTTCAGAAGTGTGGGATTTAAATAATACTAATAGAAGAAAACTACTGGCCACGGAGATGGATTTTTTGAGAAGGAGCTGTCGGAGATCGAGACTTGAGAGAATAAGAAATATAAACATTAAAAGGGACATGAACATCGAGAGAGATATTGTGGACGACATAGAGAGAAAACAATTGACTTGGTTCCGACATGCAAAAAGAATGAATGAGACAAGATGGCCACGAAAAGTGTTGGAATGGATACCTCCAGAAAGAAGAAAGAGAGGACGACCAAGAAGAAGTTGGAGAGACGGCGTTGACGAAGCCATGCAAGCAAGAGATTTGCAAGAGGACATGTGTCACGACAGAACGAACTGGAAACTGGGGACGGAGAGGCGGCGACAGCCGTAGATAATCCGTATATATATATATATATATATATATATATATATATATATATATATATATATATATAATATTGTTATTTCTTACGCTTAACATCATTATGCGCAGTCCGTTTTTCATCGCATCTTTACGCCCAACATCATTTCACGCAGTCCGTAATCAATAAATTTACCTAATAAAAATGTTCTAAAATAAATACAAACTTTTAACGTTAACGTTTCGGAGAGTCTTCTCCCCCCGTTTTCAAAACGTTTCAAAACCGAACCAAACAACACACAACAGAATACAAAAAATGTGGTTTTTAAAATTCTCCGCGAATGTGGCAAATTCTATATAGGTGAGACATCTAGACCGTTAGACATTAGATATTAAAAGAATCGGTAACAATTTATAAAAGATTAAAAGAGACCCCTATAATTAATTTAAATAGAAATAACTCTATTACTATGTTTTCGATAGATTTAAATTCAATATGGTTCACGATTCTAAAGAATACAATTAAACACATTTCAATACACAATCAGTACAGTAAACAATGACACAGCAAACCTCACCTATATATATTTTTTTGTGGTATGTTTCTGTCATAAAAAACTATAAAAAACTACATGACATACACAAAAAAATATATTTACTTCCTATCTTTATTTTATATATTATAAAAATTAATATAATTTATTTTTTAGATTCGTTTTGAAAACGGGGGGGGGGTCCTCCGAAACGTTAACATTAAAAGTTTGTATTTATTTTAGAACATTTTTATATTTTTAAAAAATGTGTTCGTTAGGTAAATTTATTACAGAAAAGAATCATTGAGAAATTTGTCTCAGTTTGTTTTTTTGTTTTTACCCAGTGATTCTTTATTTACATAAGAACATATTATTGATATTTTGAGTTTTAGAGCGTGGCAAAGAAACCAAAAAAAAAAAAAGAAAAACACAACCGAAACAATACGCCGTTGTTTAAGAAAACATGGATATCATGGACATATGGCCCGGAAAAAGCCTTGTTAAGTAAGAAAAATATTAAAACTCTACTGGATTTTAATAACGAGTATGTTTTGTAGCCTGAAAGGTATTGAAACGACAGTATTTTCTGTGATGGGTCAAAATTCAACCTTGTTTTTTGCTCAGATGGACGTCAAATGGCGTGGTAAATGGTTAATGAAAAGCTCAATACAAAAAATCTTTGTGCAAGTGTTAAACACGGATAAAAACATTTATTTAAATAGTTTAAGGCAAAATCTGAGAATAAATCCGGAGAACATGAAGATTACAACCTAATTTAAATTTTACCTAGACAATGACACTAAACATAGTACGAATATAATTCGCGAATGGCTATTATACAACTGCCCAAAACTGATTAAAACGCCACCTCAGTCAACTGACCTTAATCCTATTGACAACGTTTGGCACTATTCGGAAACTAATATAAGAAAACATGAAATTACTAATAAATAAACCCTAAAGAATAAGTTATTAAAGGAATGGAATAAAATTGACGTGAATTATTTACAAAAATTGGTGGCATTCATGCCAAAACTTTTAGGAAATATGAAAAAAGTCAAAGGTGGTCGTACAATATACTAGTTACAAACTAAGTTTTTTATATAGTTAATTTTTTTGTTGATATAAATTAATGTCCGAACATTTTCGTGACTATACAATTATAAATTGATCTTTTTTTATTGACGTATTTACTATTAATATGGATTTGCTTATACTTAATTTGCTTAATACTTAAATTATAGTTGGACGAGAATTGTTTGTTAAATTTTTATTTTCATAAGCACACTTATAGCAGTACACTTTTACGAATATTTTTGAGATCCACTTTTTGTTCTTAAATATATAATTTAGGATATTTATTTAATTTAATAAAATTAAACTATTTTTCTTTAAATTAAATTTTTAAACTATTGCAAAAACTTGCAGATCATATAATGAAGTGATGATCATATCACGATCATCATATCTTGATCATATCAAGAAACCTAACATGCGTGGGTGTCGGTGCGCTAGATGAGCGTCTATTCGTGTGTCATGGCTTTTCACTTGCGTCCTTGCATGCTTCTCGTTCAACACTGCATGCGCCTAATCTTTCAACAGATGCATGCGTCTTAACAACCAAAAATTGAACACTGTGGACATACCTAATTAGTGCTAAAATTTCAACGTCATCAGCCCCGACCGCTCATCCAGAACGTTGAGCATCGCTAAGATCAAAATTGTTTTCACGAAATTTTCTCAACCAGTTACGGCACACGAAATAGTCAAAGGTATCCGTACCTACCACATATCTTCTTCTTCTGTGAAGAATGCTTAACAAATTTGAAAAAATGAACAAATAAAACAATTTTTTCCCTAGTACCTATTGAAATTCCTTCTGTCTACAGAGCATCAAAACTTTGCAGATGTGATATAAGGAATACTACGGTTTTGCAATGCAATTCCATCTAGCACCAAAACCAAATGAAATTTTGCATTAATCCAATATGTATTTTTGCTATTTGATGTTTTGTAATGTTTGTTTTTTTTTAGCTTAATATATATAAAAACTTTCCAAAGGCCATTCACCCCAATTTGAGTCTTGGCGAAATTTCTGGTCCTTGATTTACGTAATTTAGCTATTGAATTTAGTTACTGAATGCATGATACGCACAGTTCTACTGATACATGATTAATAATGCTACGGTACTGCAAATGTAGTAATGGTAGTCGTTTTATTTTTACCTGAAACACTGTCGGGGAATTTGATAGTAAAATTCGCACTTTCTTTACCGCACCCTATATTATTTATTTATTTATTTATTTATTCATTCATCCCAAACACACAAATCGTGTAATTACATGAGATGCATAACTAAGACTAACAATGTAATATATTAAAGAAAAAGAAAAAGAAACAATTATATTCTTAAACATAATGCCTAATAATTAAGACATAAGAACCAAGAAAATAATGATAACAGAAAATTAGTAACAAACAAACAAAACCGCAGGGGGTGTCCAACTGGACAGCATAACTAGAACACCGAACGTGGGCAAGACAATAACTGCAACAATATGTTCAGTGTGAGCGCTCTAAACACGAAGAAAATATCTGAGTCTGTTCGGAAAGTTATCCGTTTTGTCAAATATATCAAGGCTGTAAACCGATAAAACATTATTGACAACTATCAGCATTTGGGACAACGGTGGACATCTGCTCGTAGGGGAAAATGGCACATCAAACAATCGAACCGGCCTCAGTCGGCGTGATGGAGCATTTATGCCACATTGTGATAACAATCTGGGCTCATCAATAAAGTTGTTAAGGATTTTAAAAATAAACATTATAGCGTAATAGTCCCGCCTGACTTGCAATGTATTAATATTAAATTCAGTTCTCAAACTGGACGTATGAACGGAATGGCAATCCGGAAATCGCGAGTGTTTTTTGAAATACAGAAATCTTAAGAATCTGTTTTGTATTTTCTCCAGATAGTTGATATGCGTTATTCGCCCAGGATTCCAAACTACGGAAGCAAATTCCAGCTTCAGCTTCGGACGGACCAACATAAAATACAGAATTTTAAATGTTTGCAGGTTTCTAAAGTGGCCCGCCTGTCTAATCACAAATCCAAGTGATCTCAGCGCCTCAGCTCTTTTATTTTCAATTTGCGATGAATAATTCAATCTGGAATCATAGTCCAGTCCCAGGTCTTTGACCGAATCGACTCGTCTCAACTGCTGACTATCTATAACATAATTAAATACAAAAGTATTTCGCGTAACACTCAACGACATTATATTATATTTAGAGAAGTTAAATTCAAACTTGTTGCTCTTACTCCAGTGTACCGCTCTGTTAATATGTGATTGAAGTTTAGTACAATCAGCAGAACCCTTGATGGGCAAATAGAACTTCATATCATCAGCGAACAGAAGAACTGAAGAATAGTGAAATTCGGCTGGCAAACTGTTTATGAAAATTAAAAACAACAACGGGCCAAGATTCGATCACTGCGGCACCCCCGAGTTCGCAGCATACCTCTCAGAAAAGTAACCATCAGAACGAACAATAAACTTCCGCTCGCGTAAATAAGATACAAATAATTTGATCAAAGATGGTCCCATACCGTACTCCACCAATCTTTCTAGCAATATATCATGATCAACCCTATCAAACGCCTTTCTAAAGTCAGTGTCTGGATTTTTAAGTTAAAATTAGTCATTATATCTTGTGAGAAATGCAACAGGTTCGTATTAATTGATCTTTTTGGCAAGAAATCGTGTTGACACTCGGAAATAATGTCCGATACTGATATCGGCCTGTAATTTTCTGCCAGTGACCTATCACCTGTTTTGTATATGGGTGTTGCAATAACAGTCTTCCAAGATTCAAGGAACGTACCCGACCTAAGGTCGTTATTATAAATATGTATCAATGGCTCCTTTAACCAGTCACCGCATGCTCTGATTATATATGGCGGTAAATCACCCGATCCTGCCGCTCTCTTCGGCTTTAATTTTTTTAACGCATTACTATAATCTACATGAGTAATTTCCCGTATGTTTAGTATATTAGTAGCGGAGATGTTACTCCTAGAAACGGTGGTCTTATACTGAGCGGTGTGAAGACTAAACACAGACTCAAAATAAATAGCGAACAAGTCCGGGACCCTGTCATTCGAGACCGATGCACCATTACTTTTAAAAATTTGTTTCAGTTTGCTCTTCTTTTTTGCTTTTACAAAATACCAAAACCGGACTGGATCCACATTGATTGAATTTTCACTATTTGTAATAAATATCTGGTATTCCAATCTAATTTGTTTCTTAATATTTCTCCTTAAAACTGTGTATTCCTTTTTAAGCTCATTATTAGATCGCATCAATTTTCTAAGTTTATTTATTGTTTTGATATTCTTAATTAACTCTGCCGAAAACCAAACCGGAAACCCCAGCCCCCGCCCATGCCGGCGCTGCCCCGGTGTGACACGGTGTATAATTTCAAACAAAATTTTATACAATTCATTCAATGGTGCATTAGGCTCAAGCCTCCCAATCACTCCAGACCAGTCAGCGTCGCGCACGAGCGTCGCCAATTCATAAAAATTACATTTCCCAAAATTATACTGAAGCTGCCTGGGCGACTGTACCAAGCTAGGTAATGAACCGCGTTCCGCCGTAACCACTGAGACAAACAGAGCCGAGTGATAGATGGGGAGGTACCATGGGGAGATCAGGTACCATGGTACCTCAGGTACCATGGGGAGATCACCTTTCACTATTTTAACATTGATTTTATTATTGGGGTGGTCAAGAACTGATCAAGTGTTTTTCCACTAATATTTAATATATTATTGCATATTTCATATGAATTATAGCTCGTAAAATCGTAGAGCTCCGCTATCTTATCAATATTTGTTGTTAGCGTTGCGACCACTCGCCACCAGGTCTAAATTAAAATCCCCCACTATATAGTTATGTATACCTCCAACTCTCTGTTCATTAGCAAATTCGAAAAAGTCCATATAATCCCCAACATCAACCGAGGGCGGAATATAGACCACGATAATATTACAGATTTCATTTGACATTTTAAAAGTAACAGATACCGCTTCGTAACGCTCCGCCCTCTTCGCTACTTTCAGAACCCTGAAAGTGTCCCTTAACGCAATAAACACACCTTCACCCCTTTAACTAGTTTTCAATACATCTCTGTCACATCTCGCCAAATTATAGCCGTCCACCATCTCCCCATCAAACACAACCCCCGAGAGCCAAGTTTCAGTCACACAAATAATATCATAATGCCCATCACTAGACCACTCAAACACGGTTCTCAATTTAGAATTAATCCCCCTGCAGTTCTGATATATACCGTAGTTCGGTACTTGATAGATTCAAAGAACAGCCTCTTCCCTGGACATATCTTCTGAGATATTCTTTACTCCGGCGTTGGTTTTAGCATATACAATATGTAATGATTAAACATTTCGCAGTTTTATTGCTTTTACACAGTAATCAAGGTGAATCTCGTTCATGTTATTCTTCCAATTCCTTTTTTTCCGATAGCTCTGTCGCACAGAATGATCGGCCAAAAGCACGATACTTTTTTTTGACGCATTGCAACGAGCTGAAGCATATTCATCATGCCATCCGAAAATAAAGCAAACCGAGGAGAATCCGCATTTGAAGATTTCACCGTTAGCTTGATTTGTTTTCATTTTGGGTTATTTTTAAAGGTTTTTTCAGTAAAACGTGGCTTTTTTCTTTTTTTATTTCATACTATGTGTTCGTAGACTAAATAAAACCGGGACCAGTATGATTACAGTCGATTCCCTTCGATAATTGATAAAAATGTGTTCTGTGTTTTTTTACAGAGATGTTTGCCGAGGTGAGGAAATTTAAACAATATACAGGGTGTAAAGGAAAGTATTTTCTTTATTTTAACCAATTATTAAAAAAGTTCCTTACAATAAGAATCCAAAACCTATATACCAAAAAAATTGCAAAGTCATTAAATCACCAATCAAAAAGCAATAAAAAAATTAACATGTTAAGGAAATATTTCAAAAATCTTCAAAAAGCCCATTTGGCAAATATTAATTCGAAATTATTTAACAAATAAACTAATGAACATTGTTAAACATGTTTTTTTTAATTAAGAATCACACCCTACATCAGCCCTGATATTGCGTCGCAATATTGTCACGATAAAGATTGTTATTCCAAAATTGCGACAAAAATTATTTCACTGTTTCAGCGCGTCAATATCCGAATAAACTTCTAAATTACGGAGACCTCTTTGAAATTCCGAAAGAGCTAAGCGTACTTACGAGCAACGACACCCCGAAAGCCACTTTCAGATAGGCAAACAGTTCCTTAAAGACCTTTGGATACGGGTAGTGTGGTTCTAAAATGTTAAAAATGTAAGCGGCAATTAGAAATCGGTCCTAAAGTGGAAGAATAAGTTTTACATCTTGTTCAAGAGAATTCTACTAGAAGTACCAGAAGTGTTACTCAACAAGTGCTTAAAAACCCATTGGATTGTACATAGATTACTTCCCATCATCCATCCCAATTAAATTCATTGATCAAAACTTTAGTCATGGGATTTTTAAAATTGTTGGACAAGTTACATGGACAAACAGAACTTAATTCGGCCAAACCAACAGACGTATACAAAATCGCATATACGAGCATTCTCTCGCTGTCGGGTCACACCGCAACCGAGTCACAAAATAAATTTCGACAAGGTCAAAGTAATAGCATCTATATGTTTCAATAAACCCTGCATAATTCGTGAAGCAATTGAGATCGAAAAACGCCCAAACTCCCTAGACAAGCGAAACGACGGTGTCCTTATTTCAAAATTCTCCGTACAAACGCTTCCAATCAAACGTCTTTTCTCATACCGACCTCTCAACGGAGAACCCCACCCCTAACCTTAATATATAAACGCTTTGAAATCGAAATTAGCCCCTTTCGCCAAAATCCCATTTGGCATTTTCAAGTGGATCGTTCACAGAATCAATGGATCGACACCCGGAATGATTTAGAAACGTATATATATATATATATATATATATATATATATATATATATATATATATATATATATATATATATATATATATATATATATATATATATCTATATCTATAAGGTTTCCTTAGTCATAACACTACTCACAAACCGTTATCTTCTCTGCCATTGGTGTTTCCGCTGCTTGACTGCCGGACGGGGTCGGCAAAGCGCTTTGAAATACTACCCATCGAGACGTTGGAGAGTACACACGTGTTCTCTAGCTCCCGAAAAGTGGGGTTAAGTGCAAACAAACGTTTAGTAAACGTTTAGTGTGTTTTTTGTGAAATTTGTGAATAAGTGCCTTCGCGATGAGCAAAAACCACAGAAACTATTACCTAAAGCAGGTAAAAGAAGCGTGCTATACGTATGACGATTTAGTACGCTGCCACGCCGAGTGTTTAGAGTATCATAGAGATGCTCTAACCAGTGTTAATAAACAATTAGCGGAAGTAACCGCAACCAATTTAGTGCTTCTCACCGAGAAAACAGTGCTCCAAGTTGCAGTCGACTATATGAAGACTGAAATCAAAAAAGCCGGCGGAAGGGTAAGTGCAGATAGCACGATCTCATTTCCTACGGCTTCTAAAAAAGAAAAAGGTCCACAAAACTTAGTCTCACACCAAACCACTAAGGCCCAGACGGACCAAAGTGGACTAGAAGGAGGCTCCAAAAAAGCCACCGCAGACAAAGAAGGATTCCAACAGGTTTCCTCCAAAACAAAGAAGAAGAAAGGTCAACCAGCAGCACGGGCTCCTGAAGCAAGCCATCCTCAGACAGCGCCGACTGCTCCTTCCTCTTCAAAGGCCGAAACCAAGAAGGTAACGACCAAAAAGCAAAAAGCACCGTCCACTACGGAAATACCACCAGTAAGTGCGTCAGAACCAAAAACTGACAACAAAAAACCAATAGCTATTATCCTGACGGATAAAGCTAAATATTTAGAAGTAATGAAGCTTCTAAAAGAAAATAAAGTGGCGGTCGGGCCAGCCATTACCAGGCCTAACGGGGTTTTAATACCCCCGAAGACCGAAAAGGACCGAGAAGCCGTTTGCAAACTGCTCGACGACAAGAGCTTTGCATACGACACACCTAAATCCAGTAAGAAATTTCTACGAGTCTTGTTGAAAGACGTACTAGAAACAATCAAAACCGAAGTAATCTCTGAAGAACTCCAGAAAATGGGGATCCAACCAACCAAAGTAACGAGATGGCAAACTAAAGACAAGAAACCCATCGCTATAGTACAAGTTATTGTGCCAAGCGAAGGGAGAAAAATCATGAAGATCACGGAACTCTGCCACCAACCCGTCAAAGTGGAAAAACAGAGAACCAAGAAGTCAATCAATCAACAGAATCAATCAAAGAAACCTCAACATCAGGCAAGTAGAGATGCACATCGCTCTAACCAAACCGGAACTGAATCTCAGTCAGTTCCAATAAGCCAACAATTTTCGACGCTATCGGAAATTGTACTCAACCTCCAGAGAATTCTAATCGCGATTCAACCGAATCAAGATGCGAATTCTCAAAGAAAATCATCGAATTAAATCGACGAAGCAGCTGCAATGTTGTGAACTTTGCCCGCCCTCGACCACGCCCACACGGACAGTAATCAAGATACGCGTTTTTCATTCGTATCATTCGCGGAATCGGACCTTGCGGTCCGATTCCGATGCAGTAAAGAAAATTTTTTCATCAATTTGAATAAGGACGATCATGTTTACCGAAAGGTTTACTAATCGTCACTACCGGGCTAGCTAGAAGCCCCTCGAACAATAGATCATGAGCTCGCGTAAGCAAGCTAATAACCGCTTTGCGAAGAATTCAGTAGGAACAGGTAAGAGTCTGAAGACTAACCTAAAAACCAAGATAAATAAGAAGAAGAAGAAGCAAAGCGCTTCGCACCATTCCCCTCTGGAGGACAAGTACCAGTGGGGGGTGAAATCTTAAGATATATGTAATTTGCCGATCACATTGATGGTGTTTCGGCTTAAATCGTCTCTCATACCTTTTTAACCTGAAAAAGAAATTCTTCAACTTCACTTCTCTAATTTCTTTTTTTTTCCGAACTGGGCAACAGTCGATAATGGGCCCTCGATAATCCCTCGTTGGGCAACAGTCAACCTAGTCCTCCAAAAGTTAGAATTTCGGTCTTCTGTGCCATCTGCCACCCAAAGCTGCGAAGTCTTCCGGACGATAGTCCGGTAACCTTCTCAGTTCTAGATTTGAGTAGTCATTTATCTTCAAGAAGGCTTTCTCCGCCTTTTCTTGCATGCACTGCCTAAAGGGAGTTCACATCATCTCTCTATGTATCTGTACGTTAAAGATGTACCAAGGGGTATCGAGAGCTAGTCTCACTAGTTTGTTCTCGTAGCTTTCCAGTTGCTTGATGTAGGATTTTGCCGGGTAGCCCCACGCGATCGATCCATAGATCATAACGCTTTTTAGCTTCACGTCTAATTTGCTGGTTCTGCAAATTAGCGGGTAAGCTATCTTCGCTTATGGTTAGATCGCCGAGCGTCGCAGTTTTATTCGCACGGATCCGTAGAGCGTATCGTGTAGGGTTCTGATTGGTCGGTTTGTTCTATTGATTCCGCCTCTCGATCAGTTGATTGATATATGGATCTTCGGGCTTCGGTTTATTTTGCATCATTTTCCGTGTTTTTGAGAAATATTTTCCATACTACTGGTATGTGAAGGGCACCATCTTGCCTATTTAATTTTATGTATTGTTGTTTGTAGTACGCGCATGGTATGCAATACACGCCATGGTTTTCCAGAGTTAATTTTTCCTAAGGGTTCATCAGCAAATTTGATATCGTTTTCTGTGTTTTGAAAAGTGCTTGTATATCATATTTTCTAAGAATTCTTGCAATTCTATCGGTGACTTCTTTGATGTATGGCAGGAAGGCTTTTTCTTTAAAGAGTTCTGCATTTTCTTTTCTAGCCTTTTCTGTATTCCTTTGTTTATTTATTGCTTTTCTGATGGTATTTTCCCCATTCTATTTTGTTTGAGGACTAATTTTATGTGATTTAGTTCTTTTAGGCGATAGGATTTTAAGATTAATGTATTTGGAGACACGTCAAAACACGTATTTGTACGTATCGTAACGTATTTGGAGACACGTTTAAAAGAACGAATTGACACTAGGAAGAAAAATTCTAACATTTATTTCATGCATGAAAATTTCAATATTAACATATTATTAATAGTTAGATGCTAGATTTTTCACTTTTCTTGTGATTGAAACACTTTTTCTTGGGAAAAACTTAAATTTTAACAGGAACGTTTCGAGGGACGCCCTCCATGTACAAATATATGATTGCTAACTTATTCCCGCCTCTTTAGCGATGTTGCCATCGTGACAAATTATTATACAAAATCTTAGTTGCCATTTAATGGCAGGGGTATTCTAGTCTAGAAGCCCGAAGTTCGAGTGTTTTTTAAGGATTCATAAAAAAAGCAATTGATATTTTTACTATCCATTTTTTATGGATTATTTATTCATATTTCCAGCAATTATAAGAATTCCAACAAGTTATGCGTCGTTGAAATAGAGGGGGAAAAAAAGCCGTGTCCCGGTCGTCATGATATCTACCCTCCTGGTCATCTCAAAAATAAAATTACGGATACTTTTTTATCATTATAAATGTCAAAAACATTTTTTTTCGCAAAATGGTGGCTATTCAAAAATTAAAGTCGATTTTCCCACTAATTTTTTAACTTTCCCAAATTTTTTAAAAATGTAAAAAAAAACAATTTAAAGTTTTTATTGGTTCATTCATAGAGAATCATATAAAGAATAATATATTGGTTCATCATATAAAGAATATTCATGCCAAATTTTAAGTAAATCGGTCGACTAGAACTTGAGATATTATGTCAACCGCATCGAAAAAGGTAGTTTCGAAAAAAACGCGTTTAAAGTTTTACGTCAAGTTTCAGGCAGTGTAACTGATAGAATGCGTACATATAACTTACATTCTAAACTTGAAGAGATTTACCACTAAACACCAAAACGCTTTTTTGAACTGCTCGACGCACGTTTCGCTAACCATGTTAGCATCATCAGGAGATGATTTAATCTCCCATGAGTTTCCAGACCAATTTTCATTCCCATAAGTTTCATTATATTTAAAATGGGATCAAAACCTTCATTGAAAATACTGACTGCTAAATAAGTAGCAATTTCAATTGTCTGGACTCCAGCATGGATGTGTTTGGGTGCAAACGTCCATATCAAAGAATTTAGTGATGTTGTTATTTTGAGTTTCCGAACCCAAACAACGTTCCAATATAGAATCATCTGACAGGCTTTCGTAAATAGGTTTTAAAACTGTTAAAACTTTATCAGTAAGTGGTGGATCTTCATGTTGAAAGTCATCCAAAGTTCCTTCGGCTGCTGCTTTCTGCCGTTTACACCAACTGCATGGTCCAAGTGGGCAATTCATGTGCTGAGGCACCTTATCAGTTGAACTCTTATGATAATAAGTTGCCCATATTTCGCGCTTCATATCCTCAACGGAATCAGGATAACGACGAATAGCTAATCCGTAGTACAAAGTTAACTCGTTGATTATCTTATCAGGCAACTTGCCAGCACCCTTGTCACCAATTCCACTATTGTCCTTTTTAGCCTTCCAAAGTCGCGATCCCATGCGCTTTTGGACATGCCCAACAAACTGTTTTTTTATAACAACTGGATTATCATTATAAGGATTCATAGTAAGGACACCTTTAAAAGTCGTCGAGTCACCATCCCCGATATACATGACGAACTTTACTCCATGATTTCCATGGAGTAAAGTTTTTACTCCATTTCAACCACTGAATCGACCTCCATTTTTCCAGCACTTCCTTTGTGGTTAATCGAGTAAGAGTCTTGATGTTCTTCATACCAGTCTACGTAGGAACCGATGTCGGTATTTTTTTAATTCTTCCATAAATTACAGCCTTGGCAAACGACTGTATCAATAACTTTTTTACTGAATTTATCTACAAGCGTAGTAACTCCAAATAGTGAATTGAAACCTCTCTTCTTCCACGTGCCATCACCAGAAACTGTGAAATGTGTAGGATTAGTATTCGGATCAGAAGCTAAAATTAACTCTTTCTCTTCCTTCACAGCTTTAGAAATAACCAGGTTCCATATAACCAATATCCATGATGCTACAAAAGATATTAATTCCTTCTCTCCCAACTCCGATGAGCCTCATAGCTCTTACAAGTCTGCGATTTATTTTATATGCCTTATGGACAAATGGGCATGACTGAGTATAACGGCTATCTTCGCAGCCACATACCACTCCAATTTTAAATTCTAGTCCACGTGCAGCCGACCGAGAAAATGTGATTTTTTCCTTACAAGTAGCACATATAATCATTAGTGCAAGAGATGAAAACACAAAACAAAACTCTAAAATACAGTAGTCAAAATTATAATCTATAAGAACTTCATCGTCAGCTGAATTTTTCAACTTTGCTGGTAACACTGGTAAAAAATGTATCCTCTTCAAGAGTATGTTGATTGCTATTGTATGTAATTTCCTTTCTTACTTTCTCGATCCATTATACCCACACAAATAAAATATTAACTCCAAATTAAAAAAAAAAGTTCAAAAAGAGTTTCTCATTTATTTGTACGTCTTTACAGCTTCGAGGTTAAAATCCGCTCCGCCCAAACCGGTCTGGGTGCTACGTCACTAATATGACTATAACATTAAAAATAAATCGAATTTTGAAAAACCCTTTAGGAAGATATTCTTGAATATCTAAACTATCGAAATATGGAAAAAAAATCGAATTTTTCAAATTTCTAGACTAGAATACTGTCTTAAGGCTTGAACACACAGACTTACACGCACACGCCCACGCCCACGGGCACGCGCACTCGCATGCACACGCACACTCACCATATAACATGGAACATTAGAAAACCTCAGCGCATTCATTCTTTTGAACTTTAGTGCTGGAGACGAATCCTTCGCATTCCCTGGACTATCAGGCGTCCCCATATATTTGGGACAAGGATCTCCCAAATTATACTTAAACAAATCTAAGATTCATCGAGGCCACATTGAATGCAGGGAAGGAAGGAACACAGGTAACTTGGAAAGGCTGGTGTTGAAGAGATTGAACGAGGGTTTTGGATCACGTGACAATCCTCCAAAAAAAAATGGACAGAGTAAATTAAAGATCTAACTAGTAACTATCTCCAATATGCAACTAAGGAAGCCAAAAATACAGAGCGCTGACAAGGCGTAGTCCAAAAATTACTCAAACCGTATGAGTTTCCATAAGTCACAACTCTTTCGTAAAGAAGAATACGATGAATAAAATTGCATTTTATAATTTTTAACTTAAATATCACAGTTGCTCGGTAGAACATGCCACCATAATCACAGAATACTTAGAACGATAAAATACAAAACAACCATGCTCAATTATAATAAATAGCCCTTTTATTTACGTATTCTCTTAGTGTCAGTGATATAATCTTTCCTTCTTGATGCTGGCGCTGCGGCAAAACTATTTTCCTCGAAAACTAACAAAATCTTAATTAAAATTCAACGACCTCGCCCCAAATAAAAAGAAACACAAAACAGTTTTACAATGTTTATTGTAAAGGACATTTTGAATGTGCCCCATAAAGAGTCGAATATATATTTTCATTTCGTTTAGCTTCGCAGTGTTACTATTTCATCAGTTTTCGGGAACATTAAGTAGCTCTTTTTTATAGAAGAATATTAAATATTTTGACTTTTCATGACGATAAAGGTTACAACACTACTATAGTAAATAACAGATTACGTGAACAGATAAAGACTGACTGATACTGTCTGTCAACTAATAGTCGGACAAACCTATTATCAACTTTTATAGGCCCATGACTAATTTAGAAAAAGCACCAAAAACATTCACAGTGCTATTAATTTCATGCTCTGGTTAGCTCAGGTTTTTTGTGGATATCAATAACACCATTTATAACCCAGTTAAGGATTTATTTACATTAATATATTTGAATAATTTTAAAAATGGGTCAGTTACAGTGCTTCTTTTATAATTTACATCTATAGTTTATCTTCTTAATGACAAATAATAATCTTCTAGCATAGCAGGATTCCACCTTTGTTGATAGCGTTGTTCCATAGCCAATATATGCGAGAGGAAGCTCTCACTGCTCATCCTACCGTCTTCCATATTTTTAGGTAAAAAATTTAAATATGAGTACAAAATGTATATTTTTAGATACAATTACACTTCACACTTACACACTTTATTTAGCATATGCAATAGTAACAAAACAAAATCAATATACAAAAAACAAATAAAAATAAGAAAAATTCTAAAAAAGCTTAACAAAAGAAAATACAATCAAAAGGCAATAACCAACAATGTTCAAATGATAAAACACTCTATTGCTTCAAATAATAATTTAACAGTCTATTAAATACATGCACATTAGGAGCGCTCCCTATGTGGGCGGGCAAACCATTGAAGAGACAAATACCTTCCCAAAACAATGTTTTCTGGAGAGCAGTAGTTCTCACAATTGGTACATCATAATTGTTCTTAGAACGGACATCGTAAAAATGCATATTTATTCTTTGTACCAAAAAAGTATTCAAATAATGGGGCAATAAATTATGTTTTATTTTATATATCAATCGAATGTTAGCCCCTTCAATGGCCCGCGCAACTGAAAACCAATCCAATGACCGCAACATGACCTCTATCGGTGTATACCTATTACAGTTCAATAGTACACGCATAGCCTTGTTCTGCTGTATTTGAAGTCTACCAATACTCTCCTTATTACATGATATCAGCACAGACATACAATTGGTAAAATGGGGTAAAACTATAGTATTATTTACAAGCCTCTTGAACCATGGTGATAAATGTGACGATATACGACTAAAGACCCCTATTTTTTTCCCAATCTTTCTACATAGATAACTGACTTGATTACAAAATGTTGGCTGAGGATCCAACAGTACTCCTAAGTATTTAATTTCATTTACAATTTCAATATCACAATTATTTATATTTATTTTTAACCCTAACTCATTAAATCTTTTGCAGTTTGCTTTAGACCCTATCACCATGCACCTTGGTTTCAGTTCGTTTAGTTTAAGTTTATTTTTGCATAGCCATCTAAATAGTATTGCCAGTTCACTATTCAATGTTTCAAGCATATCAGGCAAATTATACCAGACACAGATATGAGAGTATCATCCGCAAAAAGACTAATAAAACATTTATACAATATTGTAGAAATATCTTTGATATATATCAAAAACAGCAACGGGCCCAAAACACTACCCTGAGGAACTCCCCACGCACTTTCCCTCTTTGCCGACACTTTTCCCTCAACCCTTGTCCTATGATGTCTATCTGTTAAGTAACTCTTGATCCATTTTAAGGCTTTCGATCTTATACCATAACTTAATAATTTTTTACACAGTATATCCCGGTCAATAGTTTCGAATGCTCGCTTTAAATCTATAAATACACTAAGCACAGTTTTTCCGACCTTTATATGACTCCTCCATGTTGCGCGGACATACTGAATAGCCGTCTCACAAGAATGTTTTGTCTTAAACCGATTGAGCAGAAAATAACAATTTATTAGTTTCAAAATAAGTTTTCAACTCTATACATATTATAGTCTCAATAATTTTATCAACAACAGGTAATAAATTAATTGGTCTAAAGTCATTTGGTATACAAGGCTTTGGTATTTTTGGAATTGATACAATAATGCTGGTCTTTAAGTCCTCAAGAAATGTATTAGTTTCAAAACTTGTATTAATTAAGTACAATAAAGGATAACCGATGACACAAAAAATGTTTTTCATTAACCTTATCGTAATTTCATTGTCACTCGTACTTCGGGTTTTTAAACTAAACACAACTTTTCTTAATTTGTTTTGAGTAACATGTTTAAACTCAGAAAAATCGTGAGTCTTGCATACTTTGACATCACTGCTCCAGTCCTGCTCTTCGATACTCTGTTCTACTTCATTCAATCTATCGAAGTAAAAGTTATTGAAGTTCTCCTCCGTAGGTTCGTAGTGAGCATCAAAGTCGATTCGCGAAAAATCGGCACGCCCCTTACCATTGCCCAGCAAATCCTATGTTCTTCTCCACATCTTCCTCCCGTCCCCCCTACAAGCATCGATATTATCATTAAGGTACTTTTTCCTCTCAAGTCGCATCATGGATAGTGCAATATTTCTTTTCTGTTTATAAATTCTCCAATCATGTTCATTCTTTGTGAAAGAAAACTTTCTATACGCTCTGTCCCTCTTAAGTTGAGCATTTCTTAGCTCTTTGCTCATCCAAGGGAACTTTCTAGGTTGTACTAATTTTAAGGGAGCAGCCATATCAATAGCATCATGTAGAGTTTGCATAAAATTATTTTTGCATTCCCCATTAACTCAGTAATCAGCCTCGAGACTGCTTGCTCATTCAGATTCCGAGCATACGTATGTTGAGGTGTTTCACATACAATACCCTGAAGTTTAAACTCGGTACCAATAATCTCATGATCGCTTATCATCGGAAAACTCTAACAAGCTCCACAGCTCCAAAATCATTGGTAATTATGTAATCAATCAGTGTTTGTGAGATACCACTATTGTGGGTTTCCCTAATAACAATATGTGTGAAACCTGCTCCACTGATAATGTCTTTCAACCTTCTAGACTCACTGCTGTTCTTCAATAAATCGATATTTATATCACCCAGAAGAAAGGTTTTATTTCTTTGAAATTTATTGTCATTTTACATTTACATTTACAGTCAATATATAGCGTACAAGAATTGAATCATATATAATAATGTTTTGTGGCACAATAATGTCTTGTTGTTACACTAATGGTGGATGAAGTATATTTTCTCATCCTGGAGTGAAACTTTTCTTAGATGGCTGGACTTTTTTTTAATGATCTTCTCCGTCGCGACTATTCCAAAGGCACAAAAAAAAATAGTATTCAGCGTAACCCTATTACATACCCAAAATTACAGCATAATCTTTAAAATCTACGCAGATCGTCCAAGAATATCGTAGGTACGTAGGGATTGTCGTAGGTTTCTTTCATAGAAACGGCATGTTTCACGGGAATGGAAGGATATGTATTACCGTTATGAAACGATACTGCTTTTTGACCAATTTTATACGAACCTATGACTAATCTCCAAGCATGTGGATCGTGGGTAATACTGAAAACATCAAATAGTACATCGATGTTGTTACAATAAAGCAGATCGCTATCAGCACTAAAAATCTGTACAAGATCACTGTGACGGTTTCGAAAAACGGTAACCTTTGTGTCTTTTGCTAAAAGATTCCATTGCTCCAGACGCGAGCCAAGAAGTTCCGTTTGTGCTTCTGATAGATCTAACAAAGTCATTCAGATCAGTGGGGAATAACGAAGTCCTATATTTTTTCTCCTTTATTTGGGTTTTTCGCCACTGTCTAAAACTCTGATTCTTTCTTTAAATAAGAACAGGTATTTTTGATATTTTTTGAGTTTTAGACAGTGGCGAAAAACCCAAATAAAGGAGAAAAAATATATGAACACGCCACAATCATTCAGACATTACTTAATGACGTCCTAGTCTGTGGGGTTTTAGTTTTCAGTATCGTTTTCAGTATCAGGTTGTCAGAATCGTCAAAAGATGGCACAGGGACTGGATGATGTTCATCGTGTAGTTGAGGTCTTTGAGCTGATATTATACCAACGTAATGATAATTTCTTTTTTTTTGCGGTATTGAGTCCTGCAGTTATGTTCATGGAAAATGACACTATTCAACATGGTTTTTGGGTTCTCTCCATACCGTTGGTGTTTCGAAAGGTAAATTTGGTCAACGACTAAACAGCCAATCCCTCAAATTCTTACCACAACTCGAGCATATCACGAAAGTAAAGTTCGTATACCCGACAAATCATGGAGCTAATTTGTTTTATTTTCTTTCGTATTAAATTACAACACATATAAGAAAAAATTATTAGTTACTTTTAGCATTATTTAGTTACTTTTGTAAATGTGAGGCATTATTATAATGAGAATATTATAACTTAAATACGGAAATGTTTAGAAATAAATCAATATAAATTAAGACAAAAAGTTAAAACAATAAATTGTTTAAAAATACACTTAATATACTACTTAAACGATTTCTTGGCAAAAAATATAACAATCTACTAGTTCAAAAGTGCTTTATTAATATATAACAATAAGCAGATATAGAAATAACATGTAAAGTTCAAGAAAATACCCATTACATGTTTCAACCTGCACGACTCGATAAAGTCGAGCTAAGCCAGCTGTGAAACGTATGTTGTTGATGAGTAGTTCTTGATCATACAACTAATTATCGTTAAGCAAAAACCTTGTTGACCAGTGTAATTACATTGGAAAGTTTATACAGGTTTGTAAGGGTGAGATTCTTTTAACTGGTACTTTTTATGTTATGTTGTTGATGAGTAGTTACCCCGTAGTTCTTGATCATACAACTAATTATCGTTAAGCAAAAACCTTGTTGACCAGTGTAATTACATTGGAAAGTTTATGCAGGTTTGTTAGGGTGAGATTCTTTTAACTGGTACTTTTTACAATTAAACTCAAGAGATTTACCACCAAATATTTTTTTTCAAGTTCTCGATGCCCGTTTCATTAACCATGTTAACATTATCAGGAGATGTTTCAATCTAATATTAAAACTAGACTATATTCTATTTATGACAACCATCTCAAATTAACCAAGCGTTATATTAATAATTCAAAACCTATTGCTATGAAATTAACGATGGATTAGATTTTGTGCAGGAAATGTGGCTATTTAACTAGATGGGCAAACAGGGACGACCAAGAGAAGAGAAAATACAGCACAGAAAACAGGCATGTAAAACTGCATATAAAACATAAAGAAGAGGCTTCCTTGATGATTAATAACACAGGTCGACATGATTTTCGTAACACTGATGAGAATGCTCTTGTTACGTTTCATTTCGATATTTATTAAAACACCTTTTAAGAGAAATGGTCTAGCTTGTTCAATTTTCAAGTACCTGCTTCTCCTTTATATCATGGGATCATTAAAAGTATTTACAAGTGATAGATATATTGCTAGAACTTCAAGGGGGTTTTACAAAGTATTGATGTTTTTGTTGTGTGTTATAGCAATTAGCTTATCATTTTCAGATTTAGGACTATAAAATACTTCAAATACACCTATTTTCATCAATGTTACCTTAAAATAGTTAAAATTTGTTGACCTGTGTAACGATTGAGTGAAGATTCACTGACCAAGCATCAATCTTTTTAACTTAATATGTTCAAGTCTAGATAGAAAGTGTTTCAGCAGACAGAAAAACTGAGCAATATTTATTGCGTCAACCCCAGATGTAGTCAACCCCAGGAAACTAGTTATTATAGTTTGGAGTTGGAAATGGAGGCTCCAGAATAAGGGTCTGGTTAATTGAGGGTTTGACCCAAACAAAAGCCATTTAATAGAATTTAAAGCAAAAAGAGTAAAGGGAGTTCCAAATTTTAGATATTAAAGGTACTTTAATGAGTTTAAACCCTCTGGTTCAAATTCGTAGTGAAAAGGCATCAGATGTTGGCCTGTCTCATGTTAGCCGCTTCAAAAACCAACCGTTTGTCAAATCGAACGTTACGCCACTTGTCTCTTCACTTTATTTAATCTCGCAGACCAATGAAAACAATGTATAGTTGAGGGATCAGAATTAAAATTTTGGTAATAAACATCCTTTGAAAACCGAAATTTAATTGAAGATGAACCTTGCAACGGAGGCTTTCAAGCCTTGCGACGATCAGAACGATAGGGGAAGAGTTGAATTTGACTTACACAATTACGGATCAGATTTTGATCACTGTACTGAGCATGTAGGAAATATGTGCGATAACGATGCTGAAAAACTTTCGCAGAATCAAAACGATAATAGGAAACACGTCTTGATGTTTTGGGGGGATTAAAAATGAAACTAATTTTCTAAAGCGGGTCATTACTGGTGATGAGTCTTGAGTGTTTGAATATAACCTAGAAACAAAGGACCAGAGTTAGAAATGGCGCGCTCGAACCTCATCACGGCCAAAAAAGCCAGCATGAGCAAAATATTCGTTGTATGCATGTAATAATGATTTTGTGCGTCAAGAGCAAACTGTAATCCAGCATTTTTGTAGAGAATTTATTGCCGAAAACTTCGAGAGAGGTATTTTTTGTGAGCCCAAACATCAAAAATACCTTCGTGCTGCATCACGGCAATGTGCCTTGCCACACAGTGACTTCAGTTAATAAGTTTTTGGCATGTAAACATAAAAAATCCGCCAACGGTCTTGTTTACCAGCCTTGAAGCCTTGAGAATTTTTCGTTTTTCTAAGAATGACAGTTCACCTCATAGATACTATCTTGGAACATTAGAGAAGATTGAAAAAAAACCGTAAACGACCAAATGAAGACGATTTCAACATCTGAGCACCAGTACAGCTATGAAGATAGGACAAACCGTCTCCATCGCTGTGTGCTCCCCCAAGAAAACTACTTTGAAAGAGAGAATATAGAATTAGAATTCGAATTCAATAAAAAAATATTTAAAAAAAACGGTCTGGTTACTTTATTTACACTCCTCGTATTTTGCATATAAATAAGCATTAATTAAATGATAAATTCCAATATTTTACCAATATTGCAAATATTATTAAGGCTAAACATAATATTCTCGCAAAATGTTTTACAAAGAGTGACAGGACCTTGTTTTTCTGTAGGCAATGATGGAAATTGTGTTATTGTTAATGGTAAAGTATATCGGAACATGCTAATAAAACATCTTTAGATATAAACGATAATGCATATCGTTTATATACACATTCACAGTCTGAATGTGGATATAAACAATATTTTCTTGCAACAAGACTGAGCAACTTTTCTGGACGCGTTATTTCGCAAAATGGTTATGTTAACCAGCCTCCAAAATCATGCGATCTCACGCCCTTAGTTATGTTTTATGTTAAATCTGGTTTACAGAAATAAACCCCGATAATTCTTGCTCTTAAACAAAATATTCAGGCCACCACTGAAAATATACAGCGCGAAATGTGTGAAAGAATAATCGAAAATTGGGTCTCCAGAATACATTCAATCAGGTGAAGCCGAGGAGAGATTTGAAGAGAGAGATTTAAACGACATTATATTCCAAATATAATGAGATTGATAAACTTACTATCAGTGTGTCTCATTTTCAAATTCTGACTCTCTTACTGGAATAATAGATAAAAACCATCGAACATAGAATTTGGCTTACATTTTGCATTGCAAATGGCATTTCGTGGCCCGAGTCGCTGAAAATGTTGCAGAAGGCTTACGTTGAATCGACTTTATCAAAAATATTTCGATTACAACAGGACTTTTTTAATTTCATGTTACAAATATATACAAATAAATGTATCGTTGATTTAAATCACAAACAGAACTGTCCGTCTTTCGAGGTACCAACCACGTCCATTATGAAAGTTGGCACTAATTTAACTAATAATTTTTTATTTGATTCATGTGGATAAAAAATGATGACGCACGGGAATCGACGAAAAGATATTTCAAATTCCCCCAGTGCACTTCCAGTCCTCCTCCCTCGTTGATATTTTTTAAACATTGTCATCAAAAAGTGAAGATAATCCATTATACTAACAAGACAAGTCAGTTTGAAGCTGATGTTACAAATGATTGTTAACAAGTAAGTGTTTTTTTTTCTTCCTTCCGGAAAACTGACGTCATATTCTCCACGCAGAAACCGCTATAAAGTTGCCCGGTTTCCAGAACTTTGCCGTGGTTTATAGATTTAATGGAATGTAGTTACACTACTCTGTGAGAAACAATCGAAAAATAATTTGTAATTCGGAACCACACATTCGGAATTGCCACACAGTGACTTCAGTTAATAAGTTTTTGGCATGTAAACATAAAAAATCCGCCAACGGTCTTGTTTACCAGCCTTGAAGCCTTGAGAATTTTTCGTTTTTCTAAGAATGACAGTTCACCTCATAGATACTATCTTGGAACATTAGAAAAGATTGAAAAAAACCGTAAACGACCAAATGAAGACGATTTCAACATCTGAGCACCAGTACAGCTATGAAGATAGGACAAACCGTCTCCATCGCTGTGTGCTCCCCCAAGAAAACTACTTTGAAAGAGAGAATGTAGAATTAGAATTCGAATTCAATAAAAAAATATTAAAAAAAACGGTCTGGTTACTTTATTTACACTCCTCGTATTTTGCATATAAATAAGCATTAATTAAATGATAAATTCCAATATTTTACCAATATTGCAAATATTATTAAGGCTAAACATAATATTCTCGCAAAATGTTTAATTAGAACAATCAAATACAGAATAAACATCCTCTCAATTCTAATACAGACCCTCTATTTAGGTATTCTCTTAATATTAATGACATAATATTTTCCTTCTTAGCGTTGGCGCTGCGACTGAACTATTTTCGTTGAAAACTAATGACTAGATATTAATTAAAATTCAGCGACTTACTCCAGATAAAAAAAAACAAAAAAAATCCTAGTAGAATTATTTTACGGTAATTTTTTTTATAAGATCTATAAAATGTCGAATCGTTTTTTTCCGTTTAATTTATTTCTGCAGTTTTATTTAGTTTTAACCACCAACGTCGTCATTTTAATCATAATGTTATCATATTTAGATTTTTTCTTCCGCAAGCTTTTATTCCACCGACAACATTGATGTTTTTGAACAGAAGTATATTTCAGAGTGTTAAACTAATTGACAGGAACCAATTATGTTTCACTGAGAGCTAACAACAAAGATTTTTAGGTTTCTTAAAAACATTTGCCTACGTAAAGATTTGCAATCTGCCTTATAATAATCAAAACAGTAAGCGAATTATAGAACTTGGGCAGTTGATATCACCGGTCAATATTGGCGTATCCTTACACAAATCCATTTAAATAGAGGATTTTCAAATAAGAGTGCCAGAACTTTAAAAGGTGATAGCTACAACACTGTTTGAAATATAAATGTCACTTATAAACTGCTATGTTTAGTACATTGTAACAATTCACGATAGAAAATTGCACGATAAAACAGCGCCTAGAACCAGGAACTTGGAAGGCGATCCCCCACTCTCAGAAAACTTCCTCCACTTCCAGAAACCCCCCAAAAAAACCCAATTTCTTCAGAAAGTCACTGTTTGGTTCACAAAGAGTCTCAGGACCTTGTTTTTCTGTAGGCAATGATGGAAATTGTGTTATTGTTAATGGTAAAGTATATCGGAACATGCTAATAAAACATCTTTAGATATAAACGATAATGCATATCGTTTATATACACATTCACAGTCTGAATGTGGATATAAACAATATTTTCTTGCAACAAGACTGAGTAACTTTTCTGGACGCGTTATTTCGCAAAATGGTTATGTCAACCAGCCTCCAAAATCATGCGATCTCACGCCCTTAGTTATGTTTTATGTTAAATCTGGTTTACAGAAATAAACCCCGATAATTCTTGCTCTTAAACAAAATATTCAGGCCACCACTGAAAATATACAGCGCGAAATGTGTGAAAGAATAATCGAAAATTGGGTCTCCAGAATACATTCAATCAGGTGAAGCCGAGGAGAGATTTGAAGAGAGAGATTTAAACGACATTATATTCCAAATATAATGAGATTGATAAACTTACTATCAGTGTGTCTCATTTTCAAATTCTGACTCTCTTACTGGAATAATAGATAAAAACCATCGAACATAGAATTTGTCTTACATTTTGCATTGCAAATGGCATTTCGTGGCCCGAGTCGCTGAAAATGTTGCAGAAGGCTTACGTTGAATCGACTTTATCACAAATATTTCGATTACAACAGGACTTTTTTAATTTCATGTTACAAATATATACAAATAAATGTATCGTTGATTTAAATCACAAACAGAACTGTCCGTCTTTCGAGGTACCAACTACGTCCATTATGAAAGTTGGCACTAATTTAACTAATAATTTTTTATTTGATTCATGTGGATAAAAAATGATGACGCACGGGAATCGACGAAAAGATATTTCAAATTCCCCCAGTGCACTTCCAGTCCTCCTCCCTCGTTGATATTTTTTAAACATTGTCATCAAAAAGTGAAGATAATCCATTATACTAACAAGACAAGTCAGTTTGAAGCTGATGTTACAAATGATTGTTAACAAGTAAGTGTTTTTTTTCTTCCTTCCGGAAAACTGACGTCATATTCTCCACGCAGAAACCGCTATAAAGTTGCCCGGTTTCCAGAACTTTGCCGTGGTTTATAGATTTAATGGAATGTAGTTACACTACTCTGTGAGAAACAATCGAAAAATAATTTGTAATTCGGTCCAAAAAATATGTAGAGTAATTACCATTACTCTACATATTTTTTGGATCTATGTTATACGAGGAAATGTTAATAAGTAATTAAGTCATGAAAACAGCCATTTATTTCCTAGTATTTTCAAATTCCTTTAGTTTTATCTTTAAAAATATACTCCTTGTTCATCTAATGAGTGGCTAGGCAAAAATCAGGATTTTTGGATTCGTGCAGCTCCAGGTTTAAATGCTGCTCTGGTTGGTTACCGACACGTATATATAAAACTTTGATACAATTGAAGTTACAAATATCATATGTATTCGGAAACTTGGGGGTCGAAGTGCGATTAATAAAGAGTTTTCCGATAAGAATTTCAAATGTAAATGTCACACACGATACATAAATCGAGCTCTAGAGCAGTTCGAAGGGGTGACCCCTCGAACCCCTCGTTGTGTTGCGAACAACAAATTGATTCAGGAGTTACCTCTTCATCCTCAGAAATTGACTGTTTGGTGTGGTTTTTAAGCTGAAGGGGTGATAGGACCTTATTATTTTGAAGGCGATGGCTGGAAATCATATTACTGCTAATGATACTCGCTACAGGAATATTCTAACCGAATATCTTTGGCCTAAACTGATAAGTGTGTATATAAATAATGTTTTCTTTCAACTAGTGGATGAGATACGACACCTGGCCACCAAGACCATGCGATCTCAAGACCTTGGATTATTTTTTATAGGGTTGTTGTTGTGCCTCATTTTAAAATGTTAACACTCCTATTGGAAACCCTTTTCTAGGGTGTGTCGCTGTTCGATGAAATACCAGGCTTGCGTACTGTATTGCGTAACATCGAAAAGAAATCACCTCTGGGTGATGCCAGTTTAAATCTGGGTAAGACTGAATGTTCTTCTGATGAATACTAGGAGTGACCTGATTCTCAAGCATATAGCCCACCATTCCAGAAATAATAACGTAAAATTAAATTTCGCCTTCGGCCCGGAAAACACCTGATGCTTCTTCGTCATGATTGCGACCACGACCACTGCACAAACAGATTCAATAACCCCCTAGGGAAGCTTTTAGACACCAATACTATATTCTTTGTATACTGTTGATCTACCAGTAGCATCAGTTACCTCCGTATGTATATTCGCTGATGATACCTCTATTTTAGCATTCCACGAAGACCCATTCATTGTTTGTCAAGTTCTCCAGTAACACCTACAGACGTTAGCGAATGAAAGTACATGAGGACAAATCGACCCATGTCAGATTTATACCCAGTCGCGAAACTTGCCCCACTTTCTCTTTTTGGTCAAATAACTGATTCATCTAAGCAAATGATTTAAAACGTTATTTGTATACATATTCAAATACAACAAATTTCAAATAACACAATGACAGCACAATATAAATGGCTTCTTTCTAACAACATGGTTTTTGTTTAATTTCCAAGGCCAACTATTGCTATGTTAGCTTCTTTTACTTCCTGCCGACTGCAGATTATTTTAGTTGTTTTTGCTAATTGTTCTAAAACGACTATTTCAATAAAAAAATATATTCAAATAAAAAAATGTGAAACAGTTTTTATTTCGATTTTTAATATTGTCAAATTATGTTAATAAAATACGTGGTTGCCATTTTAAAAAATATTGTTTTAGTAGCTACGGAGGAAGCCTGGCAACACCGGAAAGCATTGTTTGAAAATTTGTCTTTGCAGTTGGAAGTACTAGACTAAAGTGGATTCAGGGAAGCTGCTGGAGAGGGGCCGAGATTTTGAAATTGCTTTGTCGAATCGCTTTTCTGTGTTACAAGGCCCGGGGGAGATGGAAATTACAGACCAATATGAAGAAATCGCCAACAATGTGTATAAAACGACGGCTTCAATAGCATCAGAAGATAAATGTTTCAAATAGTCAAAAATTTCCAATGAGACCATTAATTTAAGGAAAAAACGCCGGACAATGAATAATGCAGATAGTCCTTTTGGCAGGGTCGAGTACGTTGAGCTTTGCAAAACTATAAGAAAACGTATTCAAGAGGAAACACGCTGATTCAACATGCAGACTGTGCAAAAAACTCTGGAAGAAAACAGGGGAATTAGCAAAGCTAAGCAGAAGCTAAGAATGAAATGGACACAAATGTTTTCCTTAATGCGTGAGCATGGTACAATATGCAGGGAACGGATGGAAATGTTAGAGGTTGTCCAAAGATTTTATTCAAAGTTATATTAGAACCAGAATCAAGCAAGAACAGCAATGTCCACTGAAGAACAAGTGCCGGAAATCCTGATGGACGAAATGACAAATGCTATAGACCCAATAAAAAATGGTAAGGCTCCAGGAAAGGACTGCAGGACTCCAGGACAGGAATAACTGTGGAGATGTTAAAAGCTGGTGGTCGGACTTTACATAAAACACTAGCAAAATTATACTCAAAATGTCTCAAACAACGCGAAATACACAGCTTATGGAAAAATACAGAAGTGATTCTTTTACATAAGAAAGGAGCACGAGAAGATTTAAAAAACTACCCTTCAATAAGCCTCCTATCAGTGGTGTACAAAGTTTTCACCAAGATAATATCCAAAATAATAATAAGAAAACTTACTTATGACGCACAACCAAGGGAGCAAGCAGAATTCGGAAGTGGATTCAGTACAATGGATTATATCCAGGTCCTACAGCAGGTCATAGAAAGACACTACGAATACACAACGCCACTGTGCTTGGCTTTTATCGATTATGAAAAAGTATTTGATTCAATCTCAAAGCGGGCCATAATCGATGCATTGCTTAATCAAGCTACAGCCACAGTCCACCTTGACGATCTGGAGGTTGGAATAAATGTAGAGCGGGGCGTACGGCAGGGTGAAGCAATATCGCCTCTTCTTTTCTCAGCCTACCTGGAAGAGATGTTCCGTAATCTGGATTGGGAACAGGATGGAATAAGAACTAATAGTGCATACTTAAATCATCTCAGATTCGCAGATGATATCGTTCTTCTTTCACAAGACCCAGAGGAGCTGCAAAGACACGTACAAGACCTGCAAAGGGCTGTATTTGGCTTGAAAATAAACCAGAAGAAGAGTCAAGTCATGTTCAATAAATTGGCTGAGGACAAAAGGATTTCTATTTTTGGAACGAATTTGGAAGTTCTAGATCACTATATATATATATATATATATATATATATATATATATATATATATATATATATATATATATATATATATATATATATATATATATATTGGACAGAGGGTTTCAATGGAATGGAGGGGATACCGTCCGGGAGGTGGAACGACGCGTTAAATGTGGCGCGTTAAGTGTGTCCTGCCCGTTATGACATACGGAAGTGAGACCTGGACACTCATATCACACGGGAATGGAAAGATGTGTGCTTGGCATTACTAAACGGGATAGAAAGATCTGCACATGAATCAGAGAACAAACGAAAGTGAGTGACATCATTGGAAGAATAAAGCAATTGAAATGAAAGTGGGCAAGCCAGCGGGGCGATGGGACGAAAGATGGAACAGGGCGGTCCTGGACTGAATACTGCTTGATCGCAAACGTCCACGGAGAAAAACGAAAACACGATGGACTGATGACATTACTAAGTATATTGGACCTGAATCGGCACAAGAGAGCTCAGGACCGCGAGAGTTGGAAGCATGCTGAAGAGACCTTCATCCTGCAGTGGATTGATACGGGGATACCAATACATGTATTGGGGTTTTTCCGGGAGTTCATCGGGTTTTCGAGTTTGCAGATGTTTTGGTACTTACTGTCGCGAGGTTCGAGGTTCGTGGCAAAACATTCACAAGCTCCCGACAGGGACCAACTGGACAACTGGACAACTATATATATAATTGACACTCAACTACTGTTGTATCATTGGACGCTGTCCAAAGAAATCTAACATTATATATATACGCCATTCGACGGGAAGTCGGCGAAAGTATAGGTTGCTGACTGTGGATGGGATCTCCCTATTCTTGACGGGAGAACATGTGTCGGTAGTCTGACGAGCCTGAACATCGAGAGGCGAAATATGCGCCCTCCAGTTGCAGGAATGGGTGGGGCTCATTCCCGGTCAAGCACCTAACAAAAATGTTCATTTGGGCGGAGACGCAGGTTGCTGTGTGTTCCACATGAGATTGCGGAACCCAGCGGTTGGGTGCACTTGACACTCAACTACTGTGGTCTCATTGGACGCTGTCCAAAGAAATCTAACATAACATTTAATTTTTGCCGCATGTTTACCTAACACCCTGAATATATATATATATATATATATATATATATATATATATATATATATATATATATATATATATATATATATATATATATATATATATATATATATATATATATATTCAGGGTGTTAGTTATAATATATATATATTTGTATATATATATATATATATATATATATATATATATATATATATATATATATATATATATATATATTTCTTACAATACACCAATCCGTTCATCTGTCGTTATAAAAGCAAAGTTGGCAAAGATGAAAAACAACTATATGTCATTAAAAAGATTTGACTCCTCACTGTACTCGTATATTTAAAACTAATACTAACATAAATTGTCACTTACTTACGTCATAATATTTAATCGTAACATTCAATGTGAACTTACCTGAAAAAGAAAAACAAAAATGAAAAATTTATAAAAGAGGAAATATTACATGGAGTGCGACATTACGTTCGTGAAAATTACACATTAACAATAAAAACAAAAAATACAGTGTACAAAAACAATTTTCATTCTTTCCACTAGGAAACATGAAATACAAGGAAAAGTAATAATATATTCATATCCAGCTCTCGACAATATGAAGCTTGATTATTACCAGCTAGTAAGAAACAGGAAATTGTACAGTTAAGTCACATTATTTTAAAATGTGTTATTACATTTTATTCCACTCTAAGAAAATAATACATACATCATGTGTGTATATATATATATATATATATATATATATATATATATATATATATATATATATATATATATATATATATATATATATATATATGGAACAGTCAGAAAGCAGTAAAAAAAGTTGAGACTTTTTTAACAGCATATAAAACTGGATAAAATACATCATAACATTTTTTTCGATATGACCAGATTATATATAAGTTATATCACCAGGTTCGTCAATATTGCCTGGTACGACCTACATTCCGGTGGTGTCGTTGCCCGTTACGTTTATGTTCCTTGTTAGCGGTTCACTTTGTCAATTCGACTTTGCAACATTTTTTCGTAGAGTAAAAAGTTGTATCAAATATGAATAAAGTTTTGTTTATTACGTTTTTAGTCGATAAAAACTTAATTGACGCTGAGAACAGGATCTGCTAAACGAGAATCCTTTAGTGAACATCGGTCCAGATCAGTGGTTTATTAGCAAGATCCTATAATATATCCACATTGAAAAGAGGAAAGTGAATCATTGGAATGGCCTGTCGCGCAGAAGAATCAATGAAGATCACTTGCCCTATAAATCCTTTTTTCACTATTCCTATATTTCTCTAGCTTTATAAATCATGAGCAACCATCGTCATATACCTGCGAACGCTTTACCGGTAATAATAGAATCACAGATTTCTACATTTAATATTCTTTGTCAACCTAACTTAGAGCATAAAATCAAAAAGAAATGTTATTATTCGAAATAATTACCAACCCTGCTTGAATGACCACTTTGTGGTGAAACCTGAAAACCAGATCTTATTGAAATCGAATTAGAAAACTCCGGAGTAACATTGAACGATATTTTTATAATCGAAGCCGAAGCTGAACATAGTTCAAACCTCATTCCAAACGGAGACATTATAAATGTGTGTAATACTGTAGCAAAGTTCACAAGGGGGACAAACCTTACTTCATTCATAAATAATGTAGAGACTCTTTTGAGCTTCCTGCAACATAAGGACCTGTCAGACACACAATCCTTTACACTAGGTGCAAATATTATAGCTAAAATAGAGAGAGAACCTAGGGATTACCTGAACCATAAAGGAAAGTTCTTTTGGAATTATGTAAAACCAGCCTTGCTCAAAAGTACGAAAATACTCTGTCAGAATCTGTTTTAATAAATCAACTAAGTAATATGGTGCAGAAATCGCAGAAACACTATCAAGAGTATTACCAACGAACAAATAAGACCTTAAATGATTTATTGAAGCACAATAGGTTGCATGTAAATTTATAAACACAGAAATTTAAAATACCTTACTCCCTAAGATAAGGCCCTCGGAGAAATGTTACATCAGGATAATTACCCTCATCAAAGAGGAGAACCAAAACCTTTCTCGGGAGATATCAACAAACCCATTACTCAACGTCAACTTCGGTCAACCGCAATGGAATAGTAATAACATATCTCCTTGCAGAAACAGTAATCAAAGTAGCAATCCACCTGCAAATAATTTTAGCAGACCAACGCCTATGCTAGAAGCCTCTACGATTCAGCAGGAACGTACACCAGTACCTCAACCTATGTCGTTTTCATCATACCACATAATACCTCAGATGCAAAACCATAACATAAAAACCGAGGATGATTATGAATATGAACCGGCATACGAAGAACAGACGCAAGAGGATTTTACAGTATTATTCTCAGAAGAAGATCCGTCCCAGACTGGAATTAAACAACTATGACTTCAACCGTGCAATAAGGCTGCTCTACTTTTATCTACCAAAACTAGACTGGAGGTGAAGAAATAATTTTAACACCACAAACTGCTACGCATTTCCATGATACATTCAAATTTAAAGACAAATTCACACTAATCTCGATACATCAGGATAAAACATATTATATAACTGCTAGAATTGTTGACTGGCGGTCGGCGAATTGTGAACGGTCGATCTAATTAAACCAGGCGTTGATTTAGATTTCACTGACAGATCTTCCACGATAAAACAATACAATGTGAAAATATCATTCCAAATAGACTACCATAAGAGAGAGGTTGTTCATATTCCCGTTGACATTGCAAACGGAGAAGTAGTAACACTTAGTGGCATTTGACAGAAACACTAAAAAACGGATATATCACCACAACTGAAATACCACTTGAAGCAAACTTTAATATTATTTATATTCCACTACAAATTCAACCATTAAACAAAACCTTTGAAATCAATAACACCAGTATAAAAATGCCAAATTCGATCAATATTAACATGTTTTTCAGGGCTAATCATATAAACAAAGAAGAATATGTGAAATTAACTTGATTCTGCCAACAGTTCATGGACATTTTCCACACTGAAGGCAGTGATCTTATATATCGACTATTAAACACCATATTAACACCAGCAACGAACATGTTTTGCAAGCTCATTTCGATACCTTCAATCTATACAAACAGAAATAGCTCAACAAATTAATGACTTTCTGAAGAAAAAAAATAAGATAAATAAATAAAAATAATCTAACCATCCGAATAATCTTATTCAGCCCCTGTTTGGATAGTGCCCAAGGAAGCAGATGCATCAGGAAAAAAGAAATATGGCATGGTCATTGACTATAGAAAGTTAAATGAGAAAACTGTATAGGAAAGATACCCGTTTCCCCGCATCGATGAAATGCTTGACAGTCTTGGACGATCTCAAACACAACACGAATTAGATGATTTTTGAAGAATTATAGCGATATGTTTCCCCGAATAACACATGAAGAACTAACATTAAACACGATCACAATTTTGATGTTATGAATATGCATACGTATATCAAAATCCAACTATTTTTGAAGAATTATAGCGATATGTTTCCCCGAATAACACATGAAGAACTAACATTAAACACGATCACAATTTTGATGTTATGAATATGCATACGTATATCAAAATCCAACTATTTTTGAAGAATTATAGCGATATGTTTCCCCGAATAACACATGAAGAACTAACATTAAACACGATCACAATTTTGATGTTATGAATATGCATACGTATATAAAAATCCAACTATTTTTGAAGAATTATAGCGATATGTTTCCCCGAATAACACATTAAGAACTAACATTAAACACGATCACAATTTTGATGTTATGAATATGCATACGTATATCAAAATCCAACTATTTTTGAAGAATTATAGCGATATGTTTCCCAGAATAACACATGAAGAACTAACATTAAACACGATCATAATTTTGATGTTATGAATATGCATACGTATATCAAAATCCAACTATTTTTGAAGAATTATAGCGATATGTTTCCCCGAATAACACATGAAGAACTAACATTAAACACGATCACAATTTTGATGTTATGAATATGCATACGTATATAAAAATCCAACTATTTTTGAAGAATTATAGCGATATGTTTCCCCGAATAACACATGAAGAACTAACATTAAACACGATCACAATTTTGATGTTATGAATATGCATACGTATATAAAAATCCAACTATTTTTGAAGAATTATAGCGATATGTTTCCCCGAATAACATATGAAGAACTAACATTAAACACGATCACAATTTTGATGTTATGAATATGCATACGTATAACAAAATCCAACTAAAATGGCATATTTTCGTATCGAAAACACGTTCCGAACCAATCAATAGTTAACACGGTTTCAAACTTCTGAACAATGGGATAATTCAATTGATTTTTCCTAAGTCAATTAATGCCTTTAATCTCCCCTTTCATTCCATTAAGCGTTAACACTTTGACGATACCGAAGGAAAATTTATGCACATTTAATACAAACAACATTGGCCGTACGTACGCTCGATCCATTAGATTTCGAAACGATGACAAAACGTTACTTAAACGGTTCAATGTTGCATCAATTTGCAACGGTGATCGGTTGAAATGTCCGCAATTTGTCATTTTCAGTGATACCAGGTCGCGAAGGGTCCATAATAGATCATTTTGAATCAAAATAATTTCAGTGTTAGGTAAATTCTTGCTTGCCTAGCGAAATTTCTATACAGTGCTTTTATTTCAAAATTTGCTAACCTTAGGGTGGCAATGATTATGGTTGGCTTCTCGGTTAGCGTTAGTAATTAGCTCTAGACAAAAAAACATCAATTTAGATATCGAGAGGGAAGTTCAAAACTAATGTACGTTATATTTTAAGTTTCACCTCCTTAGCTCCAGTCACCTCTACCTAAGAATTTTAAATGGCAACCCCTATCTTGTAACACATCATTTTAAAAACCTTGAAAATCCTAATTAAACAACGTTTACGAAACTAAAATCGGTTGGTCCGTTCTCGGAATAGAGGGAAAAATATTTGTATATAAATCTACTAGGATCGATATATGATGAAGCTACAGCGACAGTCCACCTTGACGATGTTGAGGTTGGAATACATGTAGAGCGGGGCGTACGTCAGGGTGACGCAATATCGCCTCTTCTTTTCTCAGCCTGCCTAGAAGAAGTGTTCCATAATCTGGATTGGGAACAGGATAGAATAAGGATTAATGGTGCATACTTAAATCATCTTAGATTCGAAGATGACATCGTTCTTCTTTCACAAGACCCATAGGAACTGCAAAGACACGTACAAGGGTTGCAAGGGGCTGGGGGAACCATTCGGTTTGAAAATAAACTAGACGAATAGTCAGGTCATGTTCAATAAATTTGCTGAAGACAAAAGGATTTCTATTTTGAGAACGGATTTGGAAGTTGTGAATCACTATGTATATGTATATTTTGGGCAGAGGGTTACAATGGAGGGGGATATCGTCCGGGACACACAACACGTTAAATGTGGCTGGCCGATATTTAGCAGGCTCAACATAGTGTTTAAAAGTCTTTGATCAGTGTGTCCTTCCCGTTATGACATACGGAAGTGAGACCTGAACACTCACATCATATATATATATATATATATATATATATATATATATATATATATATATATCATCATCATCATCATCATCATCATCATCATCAGCACGTATCGATCCACTGCAGGATGAAGGCCTCTTCAGCATGCTTCCAACCTTCACGGTCCTGGGCTTTCCTCTGCCACTCGGGTCCAATATACTTAACGATGTCATCAGTCCATCGTGCTTTCGGTCTTCTTCGCGGACGTTTGCGATCAAGCGGTATCCACTCCAGGATTGCCTTGGTCCATCTGTCGTCCCATCGCCTCGCTATATGGCCTGCCCATCTCCATTTCAACTGTTTTACTCTTCCAATGATGTCACAGACTTTTGTTTGTTCCCTGATCCATGCGCAGGACTTTCTGTCTCGTCTTGTAATGCCAAGCATACATCTTTCCATTCCCCTCTGTGCCACCCGAAGTTTTTGAATTGATTGCGATGTGAGTGTCCAGGTTTCACTTCCGTATGTCATAACGGGTAGAACGCACTGATCGAATACTTTTCTTTTCAGGCAAAGTGGGAGTCTGCTCTTAAACACTATGCTGAGCCTACCAAATGCCTGCCAGCCACATTTAACACGCCGTTCCACCTCCCGGGCGGTATTCCCCTCCATGGAAATCCTCTGCCCAAGATATACAAAGCTGTCCACAATCTCTAAATCCCTTCCTAAAACTGAAATTATTCTGTCCTGAGCGAAGTTATTGAACATAACCTGGCTCTTTTTCAGGTTTATTTTCAAGCCAAATGGTTCGCCAGCCCTTTGCAGTTCTTGTATGCGTCTTTGCAGCTCCTCTGGGTCTTGTGAAATGAGAATAATATCATCTGCAAATCTAAGATGGTTTAAGTTTGCACCATTGATCTTTACCCCATCCTGTTCCCAATCCAGTTTACGGAATACTTCTTCAAGGCCAGCCGAGAAAAGAATAGGCGATATTGCGTCACCCTGCCGTACACCTCGTTCTATATTAATTCCCACTTCAAGATCATCAAGGTGAATTGTGGCTGTAGCTCCATCATATATCGATTCTAATAGGTTTACATAGGCTCTCTCTACACCTTGGCTAAGCAGTGCATCCGTTATCGTATGCTTTGAGATGGAATCAAATGCTTTTTCGTAGTCGATAAAAGCCAAGCACAGTGGCATGGTGTATTCGTTGTGCCTTTCTACGACCTGCTGTACAACCTGGATGTGATCCATTGTACTGAATCCACTTCTGAATCCTGCTTGTTCTCTTGGTTGTGCGTCATTCAGTTTTTTTAATATTCTTTTAGAAATTATCTTAGTGAAAACTTTGTACATCACTGATAGGAGGCTTATTGGACGGTAGTTCTTTAAATCTTCCTGTGCTCCTTTTTTATGTAAAAGGATCACTTCTGCATTTTTCCATAAGTCAGGTACTTTTTGTTCTTTCAGGCATTTTGAGTATAATTTTGCCAGTGTTTTATGTAACGTCCGACCACCAGCTTTTAGCATTTCGACAGTTACACTATCCTTTCCTGGAGCCTTGCCGTTCTTCATCAATTCTATAGCATTTGTTACTTCCTCCACTAGGATATCTGGTATTATATATTGTTCTTCCGTGGGTATTGCTGTCCCTGACTGGCTCTGATCTTCATATAACTGGGAATAAAACCTTCTGACAATCTCTAACATTTCGGTACGCGCCCTGCACACTGTGCCATCCTCACGCTTTAAAGTTTCTGCTTCACGCTTCTGTTTAGCTTTGTTAATTCCTTTGTTTTCTTCCAGGGTTTTTTGTACTAGCTGCATATTGAATCGGCGCGTGTCCTCTCTGATACGTTTTCTTATAGTTTTGCAGAGCTCAGTGTACTCGACCCTGCCAAAAGGACTACCTGCATTTCTCATTGCTCGCCGTTTCTTCATTAAATCAATGGTCTCACTGGAGATTTTTGTTTGTTTGAGACATTTTTCCTCTGGTGCTATTGAAGCAGCCGTTTGAAGTACATTGTTGGCGATTTCTTCATATTGAACTGATATTTCCACCTCCTCTGGATCTTGTAACGCAGCAAACCGGTTTGACAAAGCAATCTCAAAATCGCTTCCTCTCTCCAGCAGTTTTCCAGAATCCACCTTGCCCTTCTTTGATCTTACCATTTTTTCGCGCTCTTTTCGACAGTCAATCCGAACCCTTGCTCGTACAATTCGGTGGTCACTTCCAACATTAAAATTGTTAAGGACAGTACAATTGGTAAATATTGTTTTATCGTTGGTCATGATGTAGTCAATTTCGCTTGTGAGCCCAGATGGACTTTTCCATGTCCATTTTCTGCTGATATTTTTCTTATAGAATGAATTCATAATATATAGTTCTTGTCCTTCAGCAAAATCAACTAATCTGTCACCTCTATTGTCTCGCTCACCTGTTCCATATGGGCCAGTTGCATTTTCGTCTGTTCTTGTTGTTCCAATTCTGGCATTAAAATCACCCATCAGGATTTTGTACCTACATTTCTCCTTGTATAAAAGCTGGGCCACATCATCATAAAATTCCTCAATTTCCTCATCTTTATGGCTTATAGTTGGTGCATAAGCTTGGACGATTTGAAGCCTAAACTTTTTATTCAGCTGAATATATATATATATATATATATATATATATATATATATATATATATATATATATATATATATATATATATATATATATAGGATATCTACTCAGAGGATCATTTCTTGCCTGTACACTTCAATAAACACGTCCACCAACCGCCGTACACCCCCAACTTGGCACCACCGGAATTCTTCTTGTTCCCGAGGGCCAAGAAAAAACCTAGGGGCCACTATTTCGGGACTTTGGGAGCCGTCAAACAAGGAACGACGAGGTGTTTGGAGGAGGTCCACGTCGACGCCTGCCGTTCAGTAACTAGGAAAAACGTTCAGAGTGCGTTCAGTACTAGGAAAAACGCCGGCGCCAGTGTTTCGACACGGAAGGAAGCTACTTTGAAGGATTTTACTTGCTTGTACCTTTATCTGCAATAAGTATTTTTTCTGGACTTATTTAACTTACTTTTGGGACAGACCTTGTATTAAATACAAACATTTATATCGTAAACCAAATAAAACTACGTAAATGGTCCAAAAAGGCGTTGTATATGACATTCATTAGGCCAGTTGGTTAACCAAAATATAATAAAGGACATTTCGCACTGGTTGATGGACAGTGGGCTGCATAAATAACAGGACTAATATAATCCCCTCACTCGACCCCTAAAGCAGAGGAGAAGGATTCGAAACGGAGCTAAAAAGGCTCATTTAGGTTTTGATTTAATAGAATGGTGGCGAGAGTGAAAGTGTTGGACCCCTTTAACAAGGTTTTTCGCGATTATTTAGGAACGGTGATCAGAAAATTAAATTAGGATATGGCCGAAATATTTCAACTTATTAGGTAGGCATTGTTAATAGATTTATGTAGACCGTCATATTAATAACTAAATTTATCAACAGGTACATTGTAAATCAGAACAGCACGAAATGTTCCTTATTTGTTTTTATAGACAGTTGATCTCGTAGTGATCGCGGAGATCACAATCGTCGTAGACGTCAGACTGCACTGTTTGTCAAGCTCTTGGAAGCATAGCCTTATCGCCGTGGTTCTTTTAGAACGACGAGACCATGAAACTAATCATCATGATTAGTTCAGAACAAGCGTTTATCCACGTTTTTAAAAGGTTTTTGTGTTCCACCCGTTTCCAAAATTCGTCCTTTCATCAATTGGTAAACTATAACATACGTTTATTCATTTTTCTTTTTTTTTAGTTTTTATCATAAACAATATTTTCTTTTGAATTATAGACACAGTTTAGCACTAATAACGAAAATAATCGTAACGGTTGATAAAATAGCTATATCGGAGCCAATAACATGAAAAGAGAAAAGAAGAAGCGAAAAATATTATCGAAATGCATACAACGAAAAGTATTTCTTTCAACTAATCAAATGTATTTAAGAGATACTTTAAAAATTATTTGTTGTTGCTCGGGAAGAATAGAAACTTATACAAATTTCAAAGAGGAAAATAAATGAATTGAAATATTTTTGGTGACAAATGATGCCACCTTTAAATAATTCAACACAAAAAAAAGTTCCTTAGTTTCGGAAAATCACTTCTCACGTGGGTACAGGATTAAATGAAAGCTCTGTATAAATGTTGCTTGAGATTTTATCATACTTATCAGCTTCTTCCTGGAAGGCAGACCATATCAAGTTATATTGAAGTTGATTCTTTTCACGAAAAAACTCACTGAGTCGGTAGTTCCCCCAATTTCCCTCCTTACACAGTCCTTATTGGACCTGTACATGTTCGACATACCAAAGGTCTGCCATGTTAAAGCCTCCTTTTTCACGAATTTCATATCATTTCAGATCATATCACATTAAGTCACATAATAAGGGCATAGCATTATGAATTAACGGTAGAGGGTAGAAGTGTAGGCAGGTTCTATCTCCCTCTATACCGAGCTCCCTGCAGCGAATCATTCGATATTTTTTTGATTTCATCGGATCATCGCGTTGGTGGCCCATCCTATACTGCGAACATCAGTCCTTAGTCTCCTTTCTAGCAATTTACATGACCATCTCACGTGACCAGCTATACGAGTAACGACATTCGCGCTACCCGTACGTTGGCGTATATAACTTTCCATACGTTTCTGCGCGACCCTCAATTTGTATGTTGATGTTGATATTAGAGTGCATGTCTCCATTCCATAAATAAACACGGAGAGACATATTGATTAAATGTCTTTCGTTTCAAACTGATAGGAATGTAACTTTTAAATACATCTTTTAAGGTTGTTTATGCTGCCCAGGCGAGGCTAGCCCTCTCCCGTTGATCTATTTCTTCTTCAGATATTTTGGATTTTATGACGTTGAACGTCAAACTGACTCTCTTACAAGCCATAGATAATGTTTGATAGATCATCAGTAATAAGGCCATCAATATATATATATATATATATATATATATATATATATATATATATATATATATATATATATATATATATATATATATATATATATATATATATATATATATATATATTCATCATCATCGACTTATGACAATCCACTGCAGGATGAAGGCCTCTTCAGCATGCTTCCAACTTTTACGGTCCTGGGCTTTCCTCTGCCACTCGGGTCCAATATACTTAACGATGTCATCAATCCATCGTGCTTTCGGTCTTCTTCGCGGACGTTTGCGATCAAGCGGTATCCACTCACTCCAGGATTGCCTTGGTCCATCCATCCATAGCGAGGCGATCCATCCATATCGCCTCGCTATATGGCCTGTCCATTTCCATTTCAATTGCTTTACTCTTCCAATGACGTCACATACTTTTGTTTGTTCCCTGATCCATGCGCAGGACTTTCTGTCTCGTCTAGTAATTCCAAGCATACATCTTTCCATTCCCCTCTGGGCCACCCGAAGTTTTTGAATTGATTGCGATGTGGATCCAAGTTTCACTTCCGTATGTCATAACGGGTAGAACGCACTGATCGAAGATTTTTCTTTTCAGACAAAGTGAAAGTCTGCTCTTAAACACTATGTTGAGCCTGCCAAATGCCCGCCAGCCACATTTAACACGTCGTTCCACCTCCCGGGCGGTATTCCCCTCCATTGAAATTATCTGCCCAAGATATATAAAGCTGTCCACAATCTCCAAATCCCTAAAACTGAAATTCTCCTGTTCTGAGCGAAGTTATTGAACATAACCTGACTCTTTTTCAGGTTTATTTTCAAGCCAAATGGTTCCCCAGCCCTTTGCATTTCTTGTATGCGTCTTTGCAGCTATTCTGGGTCTTGTGAAAGGAGAACAATATCATCTGCAAATTCCCAATCCAGTTTACAGAGTACTTCTTCAAGGCCAACCGATGAAATAATAGGAGATATTGCGTCACCCTGCCATACACCTTGTCCTACATTAATTCCCACTTCAAGGTCATCAAGGCGAATTGTGGCTGTAGCTCCATTATATATCAATCCTAATAGGTTTACATATGCTTTATCTACCCCTTGGCTAAGCAGTACATCCATTTTCGCATGCTTTGAGATGGAGTCAAATGCTTTTTCGTAGTCGATAGAAGCCAAGCACAGTGGCATGGTGTATTCGTTGTGCCTTTCTATGGCCTGCTGTACAACCTCGATGTGATCCATTGTACTGAATCCACTTCTCAATCTTGCTTGTTCTCTTGGTTGTGCGTCATTCAATTTGTTTAATATTCTTTTAGAAATTATCTTAGTGAAACATTTTTTTTTTTCTACATAGGAGGCTTATTGGACGGTAGTTCTTTAAATCTTCCTGTGCTCCTTTTTTATGTAAAAGGATCCCTTCTGTATTTTTCCATAAGTCAGATACTCTTTATTCTTTGGGGCATTTTGAGTATAATTTTGCCAGTGTTTTATGTAACGTCCGACCACCAGCTTTTAGCATTTCGACAGTTACATTGTCCTTTCCCGGAGTCTTGCCGTTTTTCATCGACTCTATAGTATTTGTTACATCCTCCACTAGGATATTTGGCATTTGTTCTTCCGTGGCTATTGTTGTCTTTGATTGGTTCTGATCTTCATAGGATTGGGAATAAAATTTTCCGACAATCTCTAACATTTGGGTACGCGCTCTGCACACTGTGCCATCCTCTCGCCTTAAGGCATATATTTGCGTTCTTTTGTTTCTCAGCTTCTGTTTAACCTTGTTAGTTCCTTTGTTTTCTTCCAGGATTTTTTGCACTAGCTACATGTTGAATCTGCACGTGTCCTCTCTGATACATTTCCTTATAGTTTTGCAGAGCTCAGTGTACTCGACCCTGCCAAAACGACTACCTGCATTTCTCATTGCCCGCCGTTTCTTCATTAAATCAATGGTCTCATTGGAGATTTTTGTTTGTTTGAGACATTTTTCTTCTGGTGCTATTGGAGCAGCCGTTTGAAGCACATTGTTGGCGATTTCTTCATATTGAACTGATATTTCCACCTCCTCTGGATCTTGTAACGCAGCTAACCGGTTTGACAAAGCAATCTCAAAATCGCTTCCTCTCTCCAGCAGTTTTCCAGAATCTACCTTGCCCTTCTTTGATCTTACCATTCTTTCGCGCTCTTTTCGACAGTCAATCCGAACCCTTGCTCATACCATTCGGTGGTCACTTCCAACATTAAAATTGTTAAGGACAGTACAATTGGTAAATATTGTTCTATCGTTGGTCATGATGTAGTCAATTTCACTTGTGAGCCCAGATGGACTTTTCCATGTCCATTTTCTGCTGATATCTTTCTTATAGAACGAATTCATAACATATAGTTCTTGTCCTTCAGCAAAATTAACCAATCTGTCACCTCTATTGTCTCGCTCACCCGTTCCATATTGGCCAGTTGCATTTTAGTCAGTTCTTGTTGTGTCAATTCTGGCATTAAAATCACCCATCAGTATTTTGTACCTACATTTCTCCTTGTATAAAAGCTGGGCCACATCATCATAAAATTCCTCAATTTCATCATCCTTATGGCTTACAGTTGATGCATAAGCTTGGATGATTTGAAGCCTAAACTTTTTATTCAGCTGAATGACGCACTGGGCTAGTTGGTCCGATGTACTTTCAAATTTTACTACAGTGTCAGTCAGCTTTCGATTGATGAGGAATCCAATTCCACCACAACGACCATTTTCCATACCTCGAGTGTAGAGTACGTGTCCAGTTGGTTCCAGTTTGATTAACTCTTCGCCCTTTCTTCGTGTTTCACAGAACCCAATAACATCCCAATGTATGTTGTCAAGTTCGATTAACAGTTCTTGCAATCGGGCATCTGTTTTCATAGTCCGTATATTTAGTGTTGCAATGTCAAAAGTCAAAAGTGGCAGCCTGATCTAACCCGGTGATTCTTAGCACCCTCTGCTTTGGGGCAGATCTTCCCGCTGCCGTAGGTAGTTGCCCCTTGGCCTCCGCGGAATGAGGGCCGTGTTTGATGTTGTACTGTCATGTTAAAACATATAAAAATACCATGTTGAAGATATTGACCGTAATCTGCCACGCTGGTCCAATTCGGGTTGGCAGATTTTGGATCATGTTAGTCTGAGGCCTCTGCCTCGACCTGTCCGCCAGGGGTGACCCTCCCAGGAGTGTAGACTCCAGACGGCATAGCTCAAAACTTCACCTACTCAAACCCTTTTACCACGTCAAGGTTTGATCTGCAAAGGGGAATATGTATATATATATATATATATATATATATATATATATATATATATATATATATATATATATATATATATATATATATATATATATATATATATATATATATATATATATGCAACCTACAACAAAAGTGTAAATGGCGGAAAGAATGGGGTATGTGAGGGGAATGCATAGCGCCATTGTTAATGGCTGTCTGGTGCTCCGACAAAATAAGAGAACGCTTTGTTTTTTTTTTCGTCGTAAAAAAAATATTACAGGCCATCATATTTTTTCTACTATAGTCCTATAAAAAACACTTAATAAGGACCCATTAGTATTTAAAGATTACGTAATTATTGTTCTTTCGATTATTGATGATTAATTATTTTTAACTCTTATGATTTTTTATAACCTAATTTATATTTTGTTGCCTCAACTGAAGCTAGTTGAGCAACCCGTGTTCAACTAACCCCACTAGGTGTTTATTGTAAAAAATCAATTTTTTCTTCAATAAATTAATAACCATCAATTAATTTGTGGATTTTATGATTCTATTCAAAGTTACTAATTAAAATTAATCATATTGATAATTATTATTATTATTATTCACGCATGGGCCCTGGTGGACCACGCGAAGTACAATTAGAGGCGTTTGTTGTTGTTAGCCTTCCTTTGAGCCCATACTAATTTCATTCTTTCGCTATGAGCTTTTTTCCTTTCGTCAGACCAAGTTGTTCCAGTCTTCCTACATTTTTCTCTCTGGCCAACCTTCCAAACGTTAACCTTGTGTCTGAAACAACCTCTATCCTGAACTTCACCCTGTGTAATATTTGCTGATCTTAGGTCCTCTTTAATTGCCGCAATCCATTTAATTATTTCTACTTTAGCTCTACTCCTATTTTCATCAAATTCGACTATTTGTCTAGTTAGCCTACTCGGATTCATCCGTTTGATGTGTCCGTAAAACGTAAGTCTTCTTTTTCTCATATCGCTATGTATATCTGTGTATTGTTTGATTTCTTGGTTTTCTCGAAGTCGGTATGTTGTATTTATTTGTTTGGGGCCTAGGATTTTTCTTATGATTTTTCTTTCCTTCTTTTCAATGTCCTCGATGTCCCTCTTTCTATTCAAAATGAGCGTTTCTGCAGCATATAGACATTCTGGCTTAATAACCGTGTTGTAATGTCTCAGTTTTGTGTTTTTAGATAGGCATTTTTTGTTGTAAATATTTTGTGTAAGTCTCAATGCCGTTTTCATTTTTTGACATCTACCCTTATTGGCCGCTTTTTCCAACCCATTTTCCATGATTATTTCACCCAAATATTTGAATTGAGAGACTCGTCTGATGTTACCATATTTTGTTTTTAGAAATGGTGTTCTTAGTCTGTTGCAGGTCATGTATTGTGTCTTTTCAAAGGATATTTGGAGTCCTACCTTTTCTGCTGTTTCTTTTAGGATTTCAATCTGTTTTTGAGCCGTTAATACATCTTGAGCTAAAATTGCTAGATCATCAGTAAATGCCAGACAATCAATCCTGATGTTGGTTCTCCCCAGTTTAATGGGCTGGTCAATATTCAGTGCCGACTTTTTTTCTCGCCACTCCTGTATTACTTTTTCTAGAACACAGTTAAATAAGAGTGGCGAGAGTCCATCCCCTTGTCTCACACCAGTTTTAATTTCGAAGGGTTCTGAGATGTCACCCATGAATTTAACTTTTGACCTCGTGTTAGTTAACGTTGCTTTAATAATTGCCAGCGTTTTCAGATCTAGTCCTTGTTCTTTCAAGATTCGGAATAAAGATTCGCGGTCAATAGAATCATATGCTCTTTTGAAATCCACAAATGTACAGACGAAATTTTTATTGTACAGTTTTTGATGTCTTAGAATCAACTTTAGATTCAGGATCTGCCCGGTCGAAAACCTGCCTGATATTCACCAATGTTCGGTTCTAACTGTCCCTGTACTCTGTCTAGTAGACATTGAGATAGAATCTTGTAACAAACTGGGAGAAGAGATATTCCTCTATAGTTGTTTACATCCGTTCTATCTCCTTTCTTATGTAGTGGATGGATTAGAGCATCTTTCCAGTCTTCCGGAATCCGTTCGGTTCGCCAAACTTCATGTAGAATTTTGGTTATTTCCTTGATTGTACCTGGACCAGCGGATTTCAAAAGTTCAGCAGTGATTCCATCTTCACCAGAAGCTTTGTTATTGATAATATTATTATATAATTATTATTACATTTTATGATTGATACATATAAAAGAAGGACCTCAACAGATTTAGCTACTAGTCAACAATTGGGTGATGCAGAAAAAGCTGTACAGGAGGAAAAAATGAGTGTAAATGCTGCAGCCAAATAATTTATTATTAACAGGCTGAGTTTAAAGAGATATGTTTGTATTAATTGTGATAGAGGCAAAGATGATTAATAATTTGAAATTATTTATCATTTAGCAATATTCTTAATTTCATAATTAGTTACTAGTTTAATTTAATATTTATTTGCGTTACAATTATTTATATATATATATTTATAATTTTAAATATAAAAAGTATAATAATAATCCAAAGATTGAAAATATTTAATTTTGTTTCATTTTAATTTTATTTTTCCAGAGATATAATAACAATATCAGTATGTAATAATCATAATAAATAAATATTTGCTTGTTGATTACAATTATTTCGTATATTCAGATCATTCAATATAGTTATCAAGTCCATTTTAGCTATTGCTTAACTTCATAAATGTCATTATTTGACCGTACATCATTATTTCCATTATTTTAGATAACACGGATAGATTGGCAACTGGTCTATAGTTGCTAATGCATAGGGGATCACCCTTCTTGAATATCAGAATTATTTTTGCTGTCTTTAGAGCATTCGGAAATATATTGCTTTCAAATGATCAATTAATTAAATATGTTAATGGTTGTACTATTAACTGTGGGTATGTCTTAAAAATCAGTGCAGGAATGTTATCCATCCAGAAGATTTTGTATTTTTTAATTTTTGTATAGTGTCCATTATTTAGTATTGATTAACTGACATCAAAACAATTGAGTTCCGAACTTTATAATTATGGTGTACCGTGGGTTCATCCGAAGTACCTGAATAAGATTCTCGAGGCACATTAATAAAATTCTCATTAAAACAATTAGTGATTGCTTTTTTATCCTCAATCATGATTCCTTCATCATTCCTGACACTGCCTATACTACCTATACTGCTTATACTGCCTATGTTATTCTTCTTACAATTATTTATAGTATTATTTATGATTTTCCAGGCTGTTTTCGATATATTGTCTGACTCAAAATATAATCCTGCGTTAAACATCTATTTTGCTGTCCTTATTACATTTCTGTATATCTTTTGATATCTCTTATAATAAGTTTTGTCATATTCAGCATTTGTTTTAATCTTTTTTTTTTTATAATTCTTTCAGTTTCGCAGCAGACGTTCTTAACTCGTGGTGATCCAAGGCTTCAATCCACTCTTATTAGAAAATTTGACCCTTTGAAGGGGAAATGAAACATCAATGTAATATTGCAGACCCTCAAAACCCTGATCCACACTTGAAGCCTAAAAAACATCATACCAAGTCTCCATACTCAGGCGTGATTCAAATGTTTAAAAGTCACTTCTGTAAAATATCTTTTATATTTACCGGTCTGGTATTCAGTCTTTTTATATGATATGTATAATATCTGAGCATAGTGATCCGATAAGCAATTGGACCAGACGGAACAACTCGAATAATCTTTAAAGTTTGTACAAATGTTCCGTTACTCGAGTTGCTCCATCAACATCGTTATTTAAATCCTAACAAAGTAAAATATCCTTCAATCTGTCTACAGGCCCTGAAGAGTCCCAATAGTTCATGTTAAGATCATCACAAAGAATTATTTTAGAGTTTTTTAGAAGAGAAATGTCATAAAAGTCCACTCAACTTCTCATAGAATATATTCAAATCACTATTAAGTGCTCTGTATAAGTTTATGAGGCAATAATTAGTTTGTAAATAATTAAAAGTAACACCACATACTTCAAATATAGAGTCACAACTGTATTTTTTCACAATTTCTATATTTTTAACAGAAATATTTAGTCCACCGTTGTACACAACCATTACATCGCCACCCTTCGCATTCTGTCGGCAGAAAAAACTAGCCTGTTTATAGTTGTTTATTTTATACAAAATCACTTCGGCCTCCGATAACCAGTGCTCTGTTAGACACGCAATATCTATTTGTTTTGATTTTAAAATATATTCAACATTAAACTTGAAGAAATTTAATCTCAGATTAAATCATCTCCTGATGATGCTAACATGGTTAGCGACACGTGCGTCGAGCAGTTCAAAAAAGCGTTTTGATGTTTAGTGGTAAATCTCTTCAAGTTTAGTATTTCACACCAAAGGTTCCAACAGAAGAATTGATATTCAACATTATCAATCTTATTTCTAAGGCACTGTACATTTTGGTGAAAGAAGCTGAAGCTTTGCGGATCAAGTTTACTGTGTTTAGCAATTAATTGCTACTGCTCAACAGTATAGTTTATCTTTCTTTTTTCCAATTTTCGTTCTTTTATGTAAACAGGACAATCAATGTTAAATGTGGAATGAAAAGTATCAAGGACGTGTTTTGAGAATCATTGGCCTCTATGCAGTTTATGCATTCATATTTTTTACTTACGCATTCAGTGTCCTTGTGATTGTTACCGCTACATTTCAAACAGTTTGTATCACAATTACACTCACTCGATCTGTGGTCATATCTGCTACACTTAAAACGACGAAATACCGAAACGAATTAAAAACTCGACATGTAGAAAAACCTATACACAATTTACGTTCAAATTCCATTATAGACCAAGATGTTTTTCCATCACATTTCACTATAGCCATATAATTAGTTTTCATTTTCTTGATGGCTTGTATTTCAATACGTGTTTTTTTCATGAATAGCAAACTTATTCTTTATTGACAAATAATATTTTATTTCTTCTTTCGTGCAGTTTTCTTCACTATCTAGTATGTTTACTTTGGGATGTTTAATTTCAGGGGTTTTTACATCATATTTGCCTTTTAGTTTTTTATCAGCCGAAGTTTTCAGCTTGATGATCTCATCTTTAGAGTCATATTTTATTAAGATACCACCTTAACTTGAAGAGATTTTCCACTAAACACCAAAACGCTTTTTTGAACTGCTCGACGCACGTTTCGCTAACCATGTTAGCATCATCAGGAGATGATTTAATCTAATTCTAAAACTAAGCTATGTTCTATTTATATGAAAACCATACCTAACGAAGCGTGTAAAAATAATGTACCGTGAAGTGTATTAAGTCTTACATTAATAATTGAAATAGTTGACTGAAAGGAATCGGTCCTTTATCTCGGTTCATGATTTTCTTACATTTTTCTATTCGAATGCTTTCATATGCATCCAAAGCCCTATTATTATTAACACTTTTAATTAGTCTTAAATTACTAATATCTATACTGTGGACATGTTCGATTACATGTTGGGCAACACAAGATTTTTCATTTCTCCCATATCTAATGTGGGCAATATGTTCTTTATATCTTGTCAATATGGATCTTTTTGTTTGCCCAATATAGCTTCGATCACAGTCTTGACAGTTAATTTCGTAAATCCCCGATTCCTTTCAGTCAACTTTTTCAATTATTAATGTAAGGCTTAATACACGTCACGGTATATGATTTTTACAGGCTTCGTTAGGTATAGTTTTCATATAAATAGAACATAGCTTAGTTTTAGAATTAGATTAAATCATCTCCTGATGATGCTAACATGGTTAGCGAAACGTGCGTCGAGCAGTTCAAAAAAGCGTTTTGATGTTTAGTGGTAAATCTCTTCAAGTTTAGTATTTCACACCAAAGGTTCCAACAGAAGAATTGAAGATACCACCTTCTTTAATATTTTTCATTTATAAGATTCCAATTTCCAGATTTGTAGGATTAATTACCCTCTTAATGGCTTCTTTAGTTTTTTTATTGTCTTGTTTAGATTTGGGCTTTATTATGAGAACCTCCCCTTTTCATTCTTTGCTTACATCAGCATACATTTTAGCTACAGATTTTTGTTTGGTTTGATTTATTATAGTATCTTCTTGTTTAGAAATTGTTCCCAATTCCATTATAACTGAATGCTTAAAATCCTCACACTCGTTCTTTAAAGTGACAGTTGAATTGAAAACGTCCACACAACTGCGACAAAACCACTTTAGACCGGAAATACTTCTGATCAATTCCAGATTCTGTTTTCCAATACCAACACAGTCCGAATGGAACGTGATTCTGCAAAAACCCTCACACTTGACAATATTGGCATCACTTCTTTTAAATCTTTGACCGCATTTACCGCAATCGTCTCCCATGTTTCACGTTTCCGGCCGAGAGTGCACAAACGTATGCTTCAACTGATTTGGTAGTTGAAAATATTGCTTAAGACCCAGAAATTTCTATTAGTCGGGGTTCACAATAATTTGAATTCAGTGAATTCACAAGATTGGCGTATTTGACGAAATGATTTAGATTCAAATAACACAAGAACTAAAGTCACTGGATCATTCAAAACGTCGAGTATTTGTCAATTGGGTCAAAGAAGAAACAGATATTTTTTCTCAGAAAATCATCATTACTGAAACTGTAACTGTGAATGGTTTTCGATATCATGAGATAATAAGTGGATTTCTGTGGCCTGAATTGAATAATATTGTTCTTGAGAATATGTGGCTCCAACAGGTTGGCGCTACACCTCACTCTGTCAATGAAACAATTGATTTATTGGAAAAGAAAAAACTTCCTGGACGAGCTATTGCAACTATTTTCTTTATGTAAAAAAGCGAGATCTCCCAAGAACAATCTACATTCAATTCCTGAACTAAAGGATAAAATTATTCGAGTCATTGATGAGATAGAGCCACGGTAATGGTCACGGTAAATGTCAACATATGACAAATGACAAAATTTTTACAAAAGAGTGGAGGTCTGTGAAGCTGCAAGTATTGGTCATTTGGCAGATATCGTGTTTCGTATTTAAATGTCATAAACAATGCTTCAAATGCTTGCAATGCTTGCAAAATCAACGCAAATTCTGTCATTCATTGAAAAATTAAAAAGAAAACACTCAATTTCAAAGACCTTTTATATGGATCTTACGAAGCATGCAGAACTTCTTCTGAATTGCTATCTACTTTCTTAAGGTCAGATTATATTTCTTTAACATAAAATATAAATCTCCCTATATTTTTTGTCAAACCAAAATATCTAAAATTAATGTTACCTACAAAGCTATAATTTTCATGTATAAGTGTAATACTCTAAAATCTACTTAATTTCAAATAAAGATTTGAGTGTTCCTTAAACAAAAGTTTTCATTTAAGGGAAAGTTTGAAACTGAACTTCCGAAATTAGCTTTTATTTATTTATGAATGCTCTTAAGCTTTTGCTGTCGAAATCTATACAATTAATAATGTTATATTTAGAAACTTAATTATTTCGAAATCTTTAGTAAACAGAAAGTTTTGAATATTCATTTATTGTAAAGTATTTTAGTTGCGTAAGATACAGTCAACTTCTATTTATTTGTCTTCTCTCTGTACTGTCGTACTTATGTAGAAAAATATACTAGTAACCAGAAATTTTCTGAAGGTTTATTACAATATTTGCTTCCATCCGAACAGTGGGGTTGATCTGTAAGGGCACATGGACGTGTGCCCCACCAAAATATTTAAAAAAAATGATGTCTGACAGTTATACTCGTATTTCTATACAGAAAAGTGTGTGTATGATACTAAGAAATGTAAAATTTTTGGTTGCGACGCATTTCCCTATCCCCATTCCAAAATTTGGTTACACGTGCCCAACCTGTTTTTTTTCCCACTATCCGCCGCTGCATCTGATGAGTTTAACCATCACGATTTTGCAACATACAGGATAAAAGAGAAAGTACTTTAGTAAATTTAGCCAAAGATTCTTCACATCATTTTAGAGAAAACTGTTCTTAACAACAAGAAAGTTAAAAATCTAAGAGTTCCAGAGAAAAATAATTCGAATGTTATAAAATCACCAATCGAAAAAATAAGATAAGAATACAAATGTCAAGGAAATATGTGTAATCATGACGAAGAATACGATTTGAAAATAAAAAAAGATTTCAATGTATGTGATTGCGTGCGTTTAAGTTCGATTTAAAACCAAAAGTATATTCTATATCACGATATGCTGCTTATTTAAGCCTTTTGGATAAGGGTAGTATGGTTTAAACATTTCTAGAATCTGGGCGGCACGCAGAGATAATTTTCTATAATCTAGGTGGTAATATATCAGACATATAAAATATTCTTTCTTTAACTATGATTCAGTCTACTGTTGGCATGTAAAACCGGAAATAAACTCTGTACAGAAATTCATTATACCACGATATATTTTATACAGAGTGTTCACGTGAAGGGTTATACTAATATGCAGTTTCATGAGTTCGAAATACATACTAGGTTGTTTTATTTGATTTAATTCAGTAGTAAAACCAAATTAGAAAAACTCTTAGTAATCATACAAAATCACCGGTGACACACATTAAAATCAACTTTATAATAGGCGTCATCATCATCTTAAGATAGTTCCAGCGTGGTATAGTATAATCGGAGCATTTACTATTCTCACAAATTCGAAGCCTCGCCAACCAGATATTCACGCATACTAAAAACTATTTTTGGTTACGATGATCTGACAACTCTCAGCACACACACACACACACACACACACATATTATATTAATTTCCTTATGTGTATTTCTATATTGTTAACAATTCACAATAAACTCCAGAAGCAGCTCAACGCTGTTGTCCACTGATTAAAATTATGGCGCCTTTAGTTATTCCTAAAAGGACTCAAGCGATCATCTTCACCAGAAAATGTACCATAAGGGAATACAGGCTGCTAGTGGAGAAAGTTCCGATTCCATCGTTGCAAAAAGCAACCTACTTAGGTCTCCATTTCGACCTACACCTTTATTTGTCCAGTCAAATCCAGCAAACCATCTGCAAGGGCTATAGCATCATCATATAACTGAGCAATCATATAGCATCATCATATAAGGGCTATACCCCTTATCATCGAGAACGAGCAAACTCGCTCCTAAAATAAAAGTAATGATCTACAAAATTCTGGTTAGGTCAACAGTTCTGTACGGCTTCTATACGTACTACAGGTTGCTTAATCCTTCGTCGATCGAGAAACTTCAAACTTTCCAAAACAAATCCTTGCGCGTGGTTATAGACGCACGTTGGTTCGTTAGAAAAAACCAAATCCATCGGTAAACCGGCGTGCCACCAATCTCTCAATTCCATCAAACCACACTCGCGAACCTGAAACTCACAGCTTTGCAAGGTAGCAATCCATTGCTACGCAAACTATCGCACCTTCTCACCCGGGCACACGGAAACACTACGATAATATCGTCCCCAATCTCCGGCATCAAGACCCAGGTTACGAAATTTTCTCGTTTTCAATCTTTTCTCGTTTTAAGTTTCAATCTCCTGTTCCTCGTCCGCTCGGTCATCCAGCATTTCTGTCGATGCCTGCCCGGCGACTGCCCTATGGGCAGCGTCAGTCCGGCAAAAGCAGAAATTAGGGCAGCAACACTTGGATTTCATTGAAACTCCATTTCATGAACAGTCGAACCTCCATTCTTAAGACCATGTATTAAGACATTTCTTGGGTTAACTAGAAACCCTCAAAATAAATAGAAATCCTTAAAAAAATTAATGATTGGTTTGGTTTTTGGATATGGGTTTACGCACTCTCCTACGAGATTGCGTAAACCGATATTTTAAATACTCAATACTATACTGCCCGTATTTCTTTTTAGATTCAAACATTTTGAAATACAAAATTTGCCACGATTTAAAAGTTCGCCTGGACTTCATTAAAACTCCGCTGCATGAACAGTCGAGCCTCCTCCCTTAAGACCATGCATTCCGATATTTCTTGGATAAACTAGAGACCCTCAAAATAAATAGAAATCCTTTAAAAATAAATGATTAGTTTGGTTTTTGCCGGTATTTCTTTTTGAATTCAAACATTTTGAAATACATAATTTGCTACGATTTAAAAGTTCGCCTGATCTTCATAGAAACTCCGCTTCATGAACAGTCCGAACCTCCGTCCCTAAGACCATGCATTCCGACATTTTTTGGGTCAACTAGAGACCGTCAAAATAAACAAGAATCCTTTAAAAAAATACTAATGATTGGTTTGGTATTTGGATATGGGTTTATGCACTCTCCTACGAGATTGCGTAAACCGATATTTTAAATACTCGATACTATACTGCCCGTATTTCTTTTTAGATTCAAACATTTTGAAATACATAATTTGCCACGATTCAAAAGTTCGCCTGGACTTCATTGAAACTCCGCTTCATGAACAGTCGAACCTCCGTCCTTAAGACCATGCATTCCGATATTTCTTGGGTAAACTAGAGGCCCTCAAAATAAATAGAAATCCTTAAAAAAATGATTGGTTTGGTTTTTGGATATGGGTTTAGACGAGATTGCGTAAACCGATATTTTAAATACTCAATACTATACTGCCGGTATTTCTTTTTGGATTCAAACATGTTGAAATGCAAAATTTGCCACGATTTAAAAGTTCGCCCGGACTTCATTGAAACTCCGCTTCATGAACAGTCGAACCTCCGTCCTTAAGACCATACATTCCGATATTTCTTGGGTAAACTAGAGGCCCTCAAAATAAATAGAAATCCTTAAAAAAAATGATTGGTTTGGTTTTTGGATCTGGGTTTACGCACCCTCCTACGAGATTGCGTAAACCGATATTTTAAATACTCAATACTATTGTGCTGGTATTTCTTTTTGGATTCAAACATTTTGAAATACATAATTTGCCCCGATTTAAAAGTTTGCCTGGACTTCATTAAAACTCCGCTTCATGAATAGTCGAACCTGCGTCCTTAGGATCATGCATTCCGACATTTCTTAGGTCAACTAGAGACCCTCAAAATAAATAGAAATCCTTTAAAAAATATTAATGATTGGTTTGGTTTTTGGATATGGGTTTAGACGAGATTGCGTAAACCGATATTTTAAATACTCAATACTATACTGCCGGTATTTCTTTTTGGATTCAAACATTTTGAAATACATAATTTGCCACGATTTAAAAGTTCGCCTGAATTTTATAGAAACTCCACTTCATGAACAGACGAACCTCCGTCCTTAAGACCATGCATTCCGACATTTTTTGGGTCAACTAGAGACCGTCAAAATAAATAGGAATCCTTTAAAAAAATACTAATGATTGGTTTGGTATTTGGATATGGGTTTACGCATTCTCCTACGAGATTGCGTAAACCGATATTTTATATACTCGATACTATACTGCCCGTATTTCTTTTTAGATTCAAATATTTTGAAATACATAATTTGCCACGATTTAAAAGTTCGCCTGGACTTCATTAAAACTCCGCTGCATGAACAGTCGAGCCTCCGCCCTTAAGACCATGCATTCCGATATTTCTTGGATAAACTAGAGACCCCCAAAATAAATAGGAATCCTTTAAAAAAATATTAATAATTGGTTTGGTTTTTGGATATGGGTTTAGACGAGATTGCGTAAACCGATATTTTAAATACTCAATACTATACTGCCGGTATTTCTTTTTGGATTCAAATATTTTGAAATGCAAAATTTGCCACGATTTAAAAGTTCGCCTGGACTTCATTGAAACTCCGCTTCATGAACAGTCGAACCTCTGTCCTTAGGACCATGCATTCCGACATTTCTTGGGTCAACTAAAGACCCTCAAAATACATAGGAATCCTTTAAAAACATGTTAACGATCTGTCATATTTTAAATACTTATAATACTATACTGCCGGAATTTCTTTTTAGATTCAAATATTTTGAAATATATAATTTGCCACGATACAAAAGTTCGCTTGGACTTCATTGAAACTCCGCTTCGTGAACAGTCCAACTTGCGTCCTTGCATTTCGACATTTCTTGGGTCAACTAGAGACCCTAAAAATAAATAGGAATCATTTCGTGGATCAATCTCATGTAATATAAGTAAGGGTCTAAAAAGCTGACAAAAATGTGTGAATAAAAATTGTATATTCTCAAATATTGTGTGTTCCTAAAACGAATACACAATATACAAGCATCCAATATAATAATAATAGAACAATGAGACTGTTTTATTGTCACCCCGAGCCAAATGTCAAGCTTAGAACTGCAATAGGGCAGTAATATATATAAATTTTAAATTGTAGTTTCGGGTGTATAAAGTTTAAAGCGCGAACCTTTTTTGATTTTTGTTCACCTGTTAAAATATTATCTACTTTTTTGATATAGTTACCTCATGTTGTACCAGATAGAAAGCAACACAATGAAAACTTGCTTATAAAGGATAATTACTGTATACATTTATTTCAAAGGAAGAAACTGCTTTTGTCGCTCTTTTGTTATCAGCCGAGAGGCAAAGACTGAAAAGCAACCCAGCAAAACTTGTTGATCGAGATTTGCATAAAAAAAACTTTATTATGCTCCAGCGCATATGATTGTGCATGGAAAATTTTATTCTAATGGAGAACAGTTATAGCAACCGAAAACAATTTGGAAAATCGTCGGAATAATTCACTTTTCATTCTTTGTGATGTTAAATAAAATATTGTAATAGTTCTGCGAAAGAGAACCTTTTGAGTTCGAACAATGGATTAAATTAGATCTTATTTCGATGTAAAAGAAAGTTTATTAACAAAAAGAAAGTTTAAATAGTCTCTATTAATTTCCGCACTTCAATTTTTTTTTTATCTAAATTATTCCTTGTTAAAAGGAACTGATTGTCCGTTTTCGTATATATTTTTCAGACCTACTCAGTTATACGAGGGTTTCTATTTATGTATCTGAAATAATAAATAAAAACAAATATTTATCACTGAAATTGATTTTATTGCTTTTCAAAATATTCTCCGCGATGGTCGATGCAGATTTACATACGTTTAGATACATTTTACATATATAGATCCAAGATTCCCCACTGTAGATGTTATAGATGGCTTTTAATGCATCATGATTGTATTTTTTGAGCATTTCTTTGCACCATTCCACATGAACCTTATTTTGGGCGATTGTCAAATTATACGATTCAATTAAAGTTCAAAATAATCTTCATATAAAATCTTGTGTAATCTTGTCATATTAATGTTCAGGAATGTCTCAATCTCACGATATGTCACATGACGATCTTGCTTTATCAGTTCGCGCAGAGTATCGATGTTTTCAACCAATTATGGACGACATTCTTTAAATTCGTCCAGGAGCGATTGACGCCCACAATTGAATTTACTAAACCACTGATATACAGAGGTTTTTAGATCGTGTTTCATGTCCAAAAGTCGAAGTGACTTGATCGATGCACTGTTGTTAAGATAATCCACGTCGAAAGTCGTCGTAAATCATCGCAAGAAAATTCCCACGAGTTAACTGAGATTAAATTTTCAAATCACTATACAGTCAACAATGTGAAACTTTATGATGTATATGTCAGATAAGGTGTCTTACAAACCATTACTGCCAATTCCGAATGCATAAATAGCAACCGTCGTATTACAATATTTATCAAGCAGATATACTTATGGAATAGTCAAAGTACAATGGAGCAAGACCTGTGGTAAGAATCTGGAGGTAAGGTATAATTACTTTTTTTTACGCCTAAACAGTTGCGCCAAACTACGTATCTGATTAAAAATTTGAAAGTATGTAAGAAAACTAAAGTGATGATTTATTGTCGAACTTGAAAATGAATGAACAATTTCTCGAGTTTTTAATGGATTACCATAGGAAAATTGTCTATTAAATTGTGGTTATTTTCGCGTTCATAATTTTTGTTTATATTAGTTAGATCATCTTAACATATTGTGTCTATAATGTATAATCGTCGACTAATGTATATTTAAGCTGATTTAGTTTTTGAGTCTTATTATTGGAAATGCTTTTTATAAAATAAGCCGAAATAATGAAGCTAAGAGCGTTGATCTGGACATTTTAGAATTTCAGATATTAACAGATTATGGAAATGTTGCTTCAAAAGCTCTGTTGTAATCATTGCACTATGGGTTTAAATAGCATCCTGTTGAGATTAATAGAGGTCAGCGTCTTTTAGATGAGGCAAGTCAAAGTTTGCAAGTACATATCTGTAACTCTAGACATTTGCGCTTGTCATTTTTTATTTTCAAAAAACGGTCAAATAATTATTTATGCGGAAACTGACCACAACACTAGGACTTTCTTATTGTGAAGAGGCCTATTATAAATCAATTGTAAATTTTGTATAAATAATGGGACTGGTGGTATACCGTTCGATCTGGTAACACTCCTGACTACCCCTTTGTAAAAGAGACAGGTAAAGAGTTTGTTTCAGGCTTCAGCACAGTGCGAGGGAAACTTCGGCAAAACTACACATAACAAGGGATCGAGTTTTCAGGGGGCTTAAGGCTTGAAAAAGGGACTAAAAATTGAAGAACCTCGCAGCGGAAAGCCTTCAATTAAAAGAAGTGATGAAACTGTGAAAAAAAATCAGATTAAAACAAATTAATTAATTTCTTGTAAATATTGTATGCCTGAATTTCAAGCATACTCCTTTTACTGAAAAAATATTTGATTTCTAAATCAAGCCATTTCTGTTTTGGAAAATTAGTTAGTTTATTATATAGTTTGGACGGTGATTTAATCTCATCTCCTGATGATGCTAACATGGTTAGCAAAACGTGCATCGAGAAGTTTCAAAAAGTGATTTGGTGTTTAGTGGTAAATCTCTTCGAGTTTAGTGTTTCACACCGAATGTTTCAATACAAGAATTGATCTACGATCGCTACACAGTCAGCGGAACTAAAACAGTAAAGTGTTTGGGTTAGAGGCGCATCAGCAACTAGGCTATTTAGCGACTATTTAGCGACCAAACTTACAGCTTAACGTGGGTTCCGAACCACGGTCATCAGCTTTCGACAAACCCAGGCCAGCACCCCCCTCGGGCTATAAACCCTTGGTTATATGCCTACCCATAAGTCTATCAGGAAACCTACCGACTGGCGAGTGACCAACGTAGAACACTTCTCAGAAGGCATCCGGCCTTACCCAGCCTTTAACTGGCATGACTGAGGGGTAATTCGTAGTCGGATTTTACACTCTTGCCTAGAAACAATCACAAACATTTAGGAAGTAAACAGACAGAAGAAAGAAAGAAAAACAACCATCCGAGCGCTGGAATCGAACCAACTGCCCCCCAGTGTATAAAATGTCCCTAAATATTGTCTTATATCGTATATTATTTATATATTATTATTAAAGTTTGCAGGTTTACTTAATGTTAAATAATGGAAGCTTCTTTAGGAAGAGCAATTACAACATACATTTCTTACAATCTAAGAACAATGGAACAAAAGTTCAAAAGTAACTCAATCTGACATATTGATCGAGCTTTGAGAATGAAAAAAAGTCCATCATTGTCTTCGAACTATTACGTTAGTGCATGGCAAATTTTATTGTAATGCGGAAAAGTAATAACCTCCGGATTCAATTTGAAAAATCGATTGAATAATTCATAGTTTTCATTCTTTTTGAAGTTGGAATGGAGAAAAGTGATAAAATATTAAAATAGTTTCGCGGAGGAAAAACACTTTAACTAAAAATAATAGATTAATGTTAAATTATGATTTAATATTCACAATTTAATACTGATCCATAATTTAATTCAACTGAAAAGAAGGTAAAATGTGTATCTAAATACTATCTTATATATTATTTGTCTTAAGAGTTTGCAAGTTCACTTAGGTGAAATTTCTTCATAATTACAGAACACAAATATAAATTATAGAAACTTCATTACGAAGAGCAATTACAACATAAATTTACTTCAAGCGAGCGAACACCCTTTGTCGTGAATTCGTTTATAACAATGGAAGAAAAGTTCAAAATGAACTCACTCTGATATGTTGATCGAGCTTTGAAAATGGAAAAAAGGCCCGTCATTGTAGTCGGACGAGTACGTTAGCGCATGACAAATTTGATTATAATGCCGAAAATTAATAACCTCTGAAGGTAATTTGGAAAATCGACTGAATAATTCATAGTTTTCCTTCTTTTTGAAGTTAGAATGGAGTATAATGATAAAATATTATAATAGTTTCGGGAAGGACAAAAACTCGGACTAAAAATTATTGATTCATTTTAAATTTTGATTTAATATTCACAATTTAATATCGATCCATAATTTAATGCAAATCAAATAAAAAGTGAGGTGTATATCTAAATATTATCTTATATATTATTTAAGAGTTTGCAGATTTACTTAGGTGAGATTTCTTCATAATTGCAGAACACAAATAAAAATTATAGTAACTTCATTACGAAGAGCAATTACAACATAAATTTATTTCAAGCGAGCGAACACCCTTTGTCATGAATTCGTTCACAACAATGGAAGAAAAGTTCAAAATGAACTCACTCTGACTTGTTGATCGAGTCATAAAAATGCACAAAAATGACCCGTCATTGTATTCGAACGAGTACGTTAACTCATGACAAATTTGATGATAATGCGGAAAATTAATAACCTCCGAATGTAATTTGGGAAATTGCCTGAATAATTCATATTTGACATTATTTTTGAAGTTGGAATGGAGTATAATGATAAAATAGTAAAATAGTTTCGGGAAGGACAAAAACTCGGACAGAAAATTATTGATTAATGTTAAATTGTGATTTAATATTCACAATTTAATATCGATCCATAACTTAATGCAACTCAAATTAAAGGCAAGGTGTGTATCTAAATATTATCTTGTATATTATTTAAAAGTTTGCAGATTTACTTAGGTGAGATTTCTTCATTATTACAGAACACAAATAAAAATTATAGAAACTTCATTACGAAGAGTAATTACAACATAAATTTATTTCAAGCGAACGAACACCTTTTGTCCTGAATTCGTTCTCAACAATGGAAGAAAAGTTCAAAATGAACTCACTCAGACATGTTGATCGAGCTTTGAAAATTAACAAAAAGGCCGTCATTATATTCGAACGAGTAGGTTAGCGCATGACAAATTTGATTATAATGCGGAAAATTAATAACCTCCGAAGGTAATTTGGAAAATCGACTGAATAATTCATAGTTTTCATTCTTTTTGGAGTTAGAATGGAGTATAATGATAAAATATTATAATAGTTTCGGGAAGGACAAAAACTCGGACTAAAAATTATTGATTAATTTTAAATTTTGATTTAATAGTCACAATTTAATATCGATCCATAATTGAATGCAACTCAAATAAAAAGTGAGGTGTGTATCTAAATATTATCTTATACATTATTTATCTTAAAAGTTTGCAGATTTACTTACGTGAGATTTCTTCATTATTACAGAACACAAATAAAAATTATAGAAACTTCATTACGAAGAGTTATTACAACATAAATTTATTTCAAGCGAACGAACACCTTTTGTCCTGAATTCGTTCTCAACAATGGAAGAAAAGTTCAAAATGAACTCACTCAGACATGTTGATCGAGCTTTGAAAATTAACAAAAACGCCGTCATTATATTCGAACGAGTAGGTTAGCGCATGACAAATTTGTTTATAATGCGGAAAATTAATAACCTCCGAATGTAATTTGGAACATCGACTGAATAATTCATAGTTTTCATTCTTTTTGAAGTTAGAATGGAGTATAATGATAAAATATTAAAATAGTTTCGGGAAGGACAAAAACTCGGACTAAAAATTATTGATTAATTTTAAATTTTGATTTAATATTCACAATTTAATATCGATCCATAATTTAATGCAACTCAAATAAAAAGTGAGGTGTGTATCTAAATATTATCTTATACATTATTTATCTTAAAAGTTTGCAGATTTACTTACCTGAGATTTCTTCATTATTACAGAACACAAATAAAAATTATAGAAACTTCATTACGAAGAGTAATTACAACATAAATTTATTTCAAGCAAACGAACACCTTTTGTCGTGAATTCGTTCTCAACAATGAAAGAAAAGTTCAAAATGAACTCACTCAGACATGTTGATCGAGCTTTGAAAATTAACAAAAAGGCCGTCATTATATTCGAACGAGTAGGTTAGCGCATGACAAATTTGATTATAATGCGGAAAATTAATAACCTCCGAAGGTAATTTGGAAAATCGACTGAATAATTCATAGTTTTCATTCTTTTTGAAGTTAAAATGGAGTATAATGATAAAATATTATAATAGTTTCGGGAAGGACAAAAACTCGGACTAAAAATTATTGATTAATTTTAAATTTTGATTTAATATTCACAATTTAATATTGATCCATAATTTAATGCAACTCAAATAAAAAGTGAGGTGTGTATCTAAATATTATACACAAATAAACACAAATAAAAATTATAGAAACTTCATTACGAAGAGTTATTACAACATAAATTTATTTCAAGCGAACGAACACCTTTTGTCCTGAATTCGTTCTCAACAATGGAAGAAAAGTTCAAAATGAACTCACTCAGACATGTTGATCGAGCTTTGAAAATTAACAAAAAGGCCATCATTATATTCGAACGAGTAGGTTAGCGCATGACAAATTTGATTATAATGCGGAAAATTAATAACCTCCGAATGTAATTTGGAACATCGACTGAATAATTCATAGTTTTCATTCTTTTTGAAGTTAGAATGGAGTATAATGATAAAATATTAAAATAGTTTCGGGAAGGACAAAAACTCGGACTAAAAATTATTGATTAATTTTAAATTTTGATTTAATATTCACAATTTAATATCGATCCATAATTTAATGCAACTCAAATAAAAAGTGAGGTGTGTATCTAAATATTATCTTATACATTATTTATCTTAAAAGTTTGCAGATTTACTTACGTGAGATTTCTTCATTATTACAGAACACAAATAAAAATTATAGAAACTTCATTACGAAGAGTAATTACAACATAAATTTATTTCAAGCAAACGAACACCTTTTGTCGTGAATTCGTTCTCAACAATGAAAGAAAAGTTCAAAATGAACTCACTCAGACATGTTGATCGAGCTTTGAAAATTAACAAAAAGGCCGTCATTATATTCGAACGAGTACGTTAGCGCATGACAAATTTGATTATAATGCGGAAAATTAATAACATCCGAATGTAATTTGGAAAATCGACTGAATAATTCATAGTTTTCATTCTTGAAGTTAGAATGGAGTATAATGATAAAATATTATAATAGCTTCGGGAAGGACAAAAACTCGGACTAAAAATTATTGATTAATTTTAAATTTTGATTTAATATTCACAATTTAATATCGATCCATAATTTAATGCAACTCAAATAAAAAGTGAGGTGTGTATCTAAATATTATCTTATACATTATTTATCTTAAAAGTTTGCAGATTTACTTACGTGAGATTTCTTCATTATTACAGAACACAAATAAAAATTATAAAAACTTCATTACGAAGAGTAATTACAACATAAATTTATTTCAAGCAAACGAACACCTTTTGTCGTGAATTCGTTCTCAACAATGAAAGAAAAGTTCAAAATGAACTCACTCAGACATGTTGATCGAGCTTTGAAAATTAACAAAAAGGCCGTCATTATATACGAACGAGTAGGTTAGCGCATGACAAATTTGATTATAATGCGGAAAATTAATAACCTCCGAAGGTAATTTGGAAAATCGACTGAATAATTCATAGTTTTCATTCTTTTTGAAGTTAGAATGGAGTATAATGATAAAATATTATAATAGTTTCGGGAAGGACAAAAACTCGGACTAAAAATTATTGATTAATTTTAAATTTTGATTTAATATTCACAATTTAATATCGATCCATAATTTAATGCAACTCAAATAAAAAGTGAGGTGTGTATCTAAATATTATCTTATACATTATTTATCTTAAAAGTTTGCAGATTTACTTACGTGAGATTTCTTCATTATTACAGAACACAAATAAAAATTATAGAAACTTCATTACGAAGAGTTATTACAACATAAATTTATTTCAAGCGAACGAACACCTTTTGTCCTGAATTCGTTCTCAACAATGGAAGAAAAGTTCAAAATGAACTCACTCAGACATGTTGATCGAGCTTTGAACATTAACAAAAAAGGCCGTCATTATATTCGAACGAGTACGTTAGCGCATGACAAATTTGATTATAATGCGGAAAATTAATAACATCCGAATGTAATTTGGAAAATCGACTGAATAATTCATAGTTTTCATTCTTTTTGAAGTTAGAATGGAGTATAATGATAAAATATTATAATAGTTTCGGGAAGGACAAAAACTCGGACTAAAAATTATTGATTAATTTTAAATTTTGATTTAATATTCACAATTTAATATCGATCCATAATTTAATGCAACTCAAATAAAAAGTGAGGTGTGTATCTAAATATTATCTTATACATTATTTATCTTAAAAGTTTGCAGATTTACTTACGTGAGATTTCTTCATTATTACAGAACACAAATAAAAATTATAGAAACTTCATTACGAAGAGTTATTACAACATAAATTTATTTCAAGCGAACGAACACCTTTTGTCCTGAATTCGTTCTCAACAATGGAAGAAAAGTTCAAAATGAACTCACTCAGACATGTTGATCGAGCTTTGAAAATTAACAAAAAGGCCGTCATTATATTCGAACGAGTACGTTAGCGCATGACAAATTTGATTATAATGCGGAAAATTAATAACATCCGAATGTAATTTGGAAAATCGACTGAATAATTCATAGTGTTCATTCTTGAAGTTAGAATGGAGTATAATGATAAAATATTATAATAGTTTCGGGAAGGACAAAAACTCGGACTAAAAATTATTGATTAATTTTAAATTTTGATTTAATATTCACAATTTAATATCGATCCATAATTTAATGCAAATCAAATAAAAAGTGAGGTGTGTATCTAAATAATATCTTATATATTATTTAAGAGTTTGCAGATTTACTTAGGTGAGATTTCTTCATAATTGCAGAACACAAATAAAAATTATAGTAACTTCATTACAAAGAGCAATTACAACATAAATTTATTTCAAGCGAGCGAACACCTCTGTCGTGAATTCGTTCACAACAATGGAAGAAAAGTTCAAAATGAACTCACTCTGACTTGTTGATCGAGTCATAAAAATGCACAAAATGACCCGTCATTGTATTCGAACGAGTACGTTAACTCGTGACAAATTTGATGATAATGCGGAAAATTAATAACCTCCGAATGTAATTTGGGAAATTGACTGAATAATTCATACTTTACATTATTTTTGAAGTTGGAATGGAATATAATGATAAAATATTAAAATAGTTTCGGGAAGGACAAAAACTCGGACTGAAAATTATTGATTAATGTTAAATTGTGATTTAATATTCACAATTTAATATCGATCCATAATTTAATGCAACTCAAATAAAAGGCAAGGTGTGTATCTAAATATTATCTTGTATATTATTTATCTTAAAAGTTTGCAGATTTACTTACGTGAGATTTCTTCACAATTACAGAACACAAATAAAAATTATAGAAACTTCATTACGAAGAGTAATTACAACATAAATTTATTTCAAGCAAACGCGAACACCTTTTGTCGTGAATTCGTTCTCAACAATGGAGAGAAGTTCAAAATGAACTCACTCAGACATGTTGATCGAGCTTTGAAAATTAACAAAAAGGCCGTCATTATATTCGAACGAGTAGGTTAGCGCATGACAAATTTGATTATAATGCGGAAAATTAATAACCTCCGAATGTAATTTGGAAAATCGTCTGAATAATTCATAGTTTTCATTTTTTTTGAAGTTAGAATGGAGTATAATGATAAAATATTATAATAGTTTCGGGAAGGACAAAAACTCGGACTAAAAATTATTGATTAATTTTAAATTTTGCTTTAATATTCACAATTTAATATCGATCCATAATTTAATGCAACTCAAATAAAAAGTGGGGTGTGTATCTAAATATTATCTTATATATTATTTATCTTAAAAGACAATGGAAGAAAAGTTCAAAATGAACTCACTCTGACATGTTGATCGAGCCTTGAAAATGAAAAAAGGGCCCATCGTTGTATTCGAACAAGTACGTTAGTGTATGACAAATTTGATTATAATGCCGAAAATTAATAACCTCCCAATGTAATTTGGAAAATCGACTGAATAATTCATAGTTTTCATTCTTTTTGAAGTTAGAATGCAGTATAATGATAAAATATTAAAATAGTTTCGGGAAGGACAAAAACTCGGACTGAAAATTATTCATGAAAATACATAGTGGGCAAGTGGAGAATATTTAAAATATTCAAAAAACAAGAAAAAAAATTCCAGTGCCACGCGTAAAATTCTCAATCCATCAGTAGCCATCAAACGCCAACAAGCATCTCCCGAGACCGATCTTTTACAAGCAATCATGAATACTCTCACGATTTTTATTATTTTCGCTTGAGCGATTGAAAAAGCCGCTCAAAAATCAGCTTTAATGAGTGAGAAAAAACTAATTATAAGTGATACAATCGAAGCTGGTCGTTTAGTTTAAAAACATAGCAAAAAACAATTCTGTTATATTAAAATATTTTACATGAAATTGAAAATTACCTTCACTTTTTTAATAATTTTTTGGGCCATTTCGAACCAATCAATATGTGCATAAATTCGAAGATGGACAATTTAGAGTGTTCAGAGTGTGTTTGCACTGGTCAGAAATAAGCTCAAAACAGGTAAATTTGGATTAAATTAAATTGCATAAATACTCTCAGAGTCCATGTTGGTTTTACTCGAGTTAGTGGGAAAGTGTGAAACAATCAATAATTGTAACATTCAAAGATATATTTCGTTAGAAATTATAGCAACAAAATTGTCAAAAAAATTTAGAGACACTTCTTTTTGAGCTGAATTAAATTGCGAATATTAAATCACAATTTAACATCTATTATTTTTCCTTTGCGCCTATACTAATTTCATTCTAGCGCTATGAGCTTTTTTCCTTTCGTCAGACCAAGTTGTTCAAGTATTCCTACATTTTTCTCTTTGGCCAACCTTTCAAACATCAACCTTGTGTCTGAAACAGCCTCTATCATGAATTTTCACTGCGTAATATTTGCTATATATATATATATATATATATATATATATATATATATATATATATATATATATATATATATATATATATATAATATATATATATATATATATATATATATATATATATATATATATATATATATATATATATATGTATATATATATATATATATATATATATATATATATATATATATATATATATATATATATATATATATATATATATATATATATATATATATATATATATATATATATATATATATATATATATATATATATATATATATATATATATATATATATATATATATATATATATATATATATATATATATATATATATATATATATATATATATATATATATATATATATATATATATATATATATATATATATATATATATATATATATATATATATATATATATATATTATATATATATATATATATATATATATATATATATATATATATATATATATATATATATATATATATATATATATATTATTTTGTCTGCTGGCGGCGCGACATCATTGGTCGGTTGATTCCGGCCAATGAGAGCCCGTGTTTGGCTACGTGTTTGCAGACCCATTCTCAGTATCACGGCTTATACGGATGGAGAACTATCTCGTTGTCTCGGGCTCTCTGTTGATTTTATTCGGAAGTCCGATAAAATGTGTTTCCAAGCATGTGGTAATCTTTGGGAATCATCTCGGCTGTTTAGGTTGTTGGGTCTTTTTTCTATTTCTATCGTTTCTTTAATAATTCTGGCGGAGAAAATTTCATTTGTCGCTAAGGTTTTTGTTTTCCCAAAATTAATTTTGTGTCCGGTGTTGAGCACATGCTGGGCTAGAGAGGAAGTGGTGGTTTTCTGCTTGACGGCGTTAATATGCTCGTCCCTTCTGCCGCTTATTTTTCTATTTGTTTGCCCTATGTATGACAGATTACAGTCCTGACACGGAATTTCATACACGCCTTGGTCTTCTAAGGGAATTTTGTCTTTGGCGGTTGGAAGAATGTCTGATTGAATGTCTTTGATATCCGTTAGTTGCCAGGATATTTTGCAGAAGATTTATTTCTTGTTGATAGTGTTCCTTATCCATTAGAGTTTGCGATCGATAGGCCAAAGATTTTGCAACGGCGAATAACTGAGCCGGATGGTGGTGTGAGATAGCATTAAGGTATCTATTGGTGTGTGTCGGTTTTCGATAAACTGTGTGTGATAAGCCACCATCTCGTTTCCTTTTTATTAAGACATCTAGGAATGGAAGTCCTTTTTCTGTTTCTTTTTCCATCGTGTTTCCAGGTGTTTCAGGAATTTGTTCAGATTATCCTTTCCATGTTGTCAACCAGAAGAACTTCCAACATTTCATTGAAATTATCAAAGACATCCGTCTAGAAGAAAACGACTTATTAGTTAGCTTTGACGTCACTTCCTGTTCACGCAAGTGCCGGTTACCGTGACCCTGTCGATCATAAAGACGAAGTACAAGCTTCCTAAGCATGTCATCAGTCTTTCAAACCACTGCCTTGCAAACACCTACTTCATCTAGCTAGGCCAAAAATACAAACAAATTGATGGCGCACCGATGGGCTCCCCACTCTCTCCAGCGTTGGTGAATCGATATATGGAAGACTTCGAAACCCGAGCACTGCAAACGTGTATACATAAACCGAAAAGAAAATATGGTTACGTTATGTCGACGACACGTTTGTTGTGTGGCACTATCATTACATATAACGAAGTATCATTACATAAAGCGAAACCGTCCATCAGCGGACATTCAGCTACCACGGGATACCCGAGTAACTATCATTATATATATATATATATATATATATATATATATATATATATATATATATATATATATATATATATATATATTTAGCAAATATTACGCAAAGTGAGTTTCAGGATAGAGGCTGTTTCACACACAAGGTTGACGTTTGAAGGGTTGGCCAGAGAGAAAAATGTAGGAAGACTGGAACAACTTGGTCTGACGAAAGAACAGAGAAAAAGACATACACAAACAAAGCATTTTTACCATATATTAAAGGCACCACTGACAAAATTGGAAAACTTCTAAGGAGACATGACATTGAAACTGTTTTCACTACCGACAGGAAAATCAAAGACATTCTTCCAACCGCCAAAGACACAATTCCCTTAGAAGACCAAGGCGTGTGTGAAATTCCGTGTAAGGACTATAATCTGTCATACAAATAGAAAAATAAGCGCCAGAAGGGACGAGCATATTAACGCCGTCAAGCAGAAAACCACGACTTCCTCTATAGCCCAGCATGTGCTCAACACCGGACACAAAATTAATTTTGGGAAAACAAAAACCTTAGCGAGAAATAAAAATTTGCATGCGTATCCACAATCTTCTACTAAAAGAGCTTAAGATGCGATGCATAAAACACTCCCCTTAATACAAAGAATACGGAAAAAAACACGGCATGAGCCCTTATAACTTTTCTAAAGCTCAGTTACGCCCTCAAAAAGTGGAATTTTGTGAAAATAATTCGTTTCCAGAAAGATCGACCATTTTTTCAAGAAATAATCTGGATTGATGAGTACAAATTTTCGAGAAAAAGAATTTTTTAACAGGCGAAATTGTCACTTTGGTGCCAATGAAAAATCTTCATTTTACCAGGGATTCCGCATACCAAAAGAAATTTAGTTTTAATGTTTAACAGTAATATAGGATCTGATAGAAAACCTTCCACTGGTAGAATATCGAAGCAGCTGGTACCAGCTTGATGGTGTTCCGGCACACTTTACAAAAACAGCCGACCCTATGAACCATTCCAAGACAGATGGTTTAGATATTTGGGTCCGTGGAATTGGTTGCCGAGATCACCCAATTTATCTCCTCTTGATTTCTATCAAAAAGTGGAATTTTGTGAAAATAATTCGTTTCCAGAAAGATCGACCATTTTTTCAAGAAATAATCTGGATTGATGAGTACAAATTTTCGAGAAAAAGGAGTTTTTAACAGGCGAAATTGTCACTTTTGGGCCAATGAAAAATCTTCATTTTACCAGGGATTCCGCATACCAAAAGAAATTTAGTTTTAATGTTTAACAGTAATGGAGGATCTGACAGAAAATCTTCCACTGGTAGAATATCGAAGCAGCTGGTACCAGCTTGATGGTGCTCCGGTACACTTTACAAAAACAGACGACTCTATGAACCATTCCAAGACAAATGGTTTACATGTTTGGGTCCGTGGAATTGGCTGCCGAGATCACCCAATTTAACTCCTCTTGATTTCTATCTTTGGAGTACTGTAAAAGATATTATCTACAAAATGCCAGTAAACACTAGAAAGGAGTTAGAATATCGGGTGAATCAAGCATTCGCAACCGTAGGTCCTACTGAGATAAGAAAAGCCGTCACAAAAGGGATCCATATTAAAATATTGCTTTTTTGCTTTAATTTACTTTGCTTTAATTGCCTTATTTTGGTTTTTTGTTTATAAGTCGAAAACCGTGAAAAACAAATATATCATTACTTAATTATTTTAGATACAGAACGTATGGCTCTTTTGTGCTCTATTATAAAATATAGGGCGTTCCGTTTAAGATTCCTACATAACATGAATTTTTAAGGTCTATCAAAAGGGAACCTACTTTCTAAACGCCCTGTATGCGATAAATTAATTCTCATGATATATTATCATAAAGCAACCTATTAAAGGACCGTATTCAAAAATTCAAGTATCTAGCTATACTGGTTGTATGAAAAACAAATTTTTATTCAGGGTTGTTTGTTGCGAAATTTTTGAAAATCCATTTTTTATTTCCGAAACGGTTTAAAATAGGTATATGCTATAGCTGCCTTGAGTCTATAATGTAATGTAATAATGTAATAACATATAGGATATTCCATTTATAGAAACGAAGTTGGAATCAGCTTCGAATACATCTAGCTATACTACAGTGAAAAAAATTTATTAAATAGAGAGTCCATGATCATTTACATAAATACCCAAAATTTAAAATCATTACCCCAAGTAGTTTTCTGTAAACGTCTAATGTACCATCCACGGCGAATCGCCCTGTATATATATATATATATATATATATATATATATATATATATATATATATATATATATATATATATATATATATATATATGGGCATTCGAAAAAAATGGGCGTGTTCGAAAAAACGCTCGAACCCGTCGATTGGTATTTTTAGATGCGCATTTTTTTCAATAAATTTTTTTTATACAGGGTGTGTCATGTAACAGTGGCCAATACCAACTTTCTTATTTTAAATACAACACCCTGTATATTATTTAATTTTTGGATTCTTCAGGAAATTCTAGACATATTTTGTGTAAAATATCCTAGACTTATCTTCAACCGTTTCGGAAATATTAAGTGTTTTCAGATTTATTGCAAAAATTAGCTGATTTTTTTGATTTTTTTTTTGAAAATTATTTGATTACCGAAAAGGTTTTCATTGGAAAAAATGCGCAACTACACTTTTGTTTAACACTGCAAAATTGTGGAAATTTCAAGACTATTTAGTGTTTGTATAAATTTTTTATTTAAAACATTTAATGTAACAAATGCTCGAATTGTGAACCCTGGACGTCCTGGCAACACCCCAACCTCAAGTAAAACTGATTCCTGACATTATTTAATGTTTGTGGCGTAATTGACCTAATGCTGTCATTAATGAGTCCTCTTAAATCATTCAGATCTTGTGGCTTGGTTTTGTATACGACGCTTTTGAGATATCCCCATAAAAAAATCCAACGGAGTGAGGTCCGGGGACCTTGGTAGCCATTCTAGTGGCCCTCTCCTCCCAATCCATCGATTTGGAAACACATTATCGAGGTACTGCCGCACATTAACTTGATAATGGGGGGTGCTCCATCTTGTTGGAACCAAATTGTGTCGGCTAGCAATTGAGGATTTCTTCTATTAGGGTACGAATTTATAAGATTTGGAATGAGCTGATTTTGGAGAAAGTCTAAGTAATTTACCCCATTTAAATTTTGATCGACAAATATTGGACCAATTATTTGATCTCCTATAATACCTGCCCAGACATTAATCTTTTCAGGTCTTTGTGTGTGAATTTCCCGCATCCAGTAAGGATTTTCTCTCGACCAATAACGACAGTTCTGGCGATTATCATGCCCATGAATAGTAAAAGTAGATTCATCAGAAAATAAAACGTTTTCCACTCTCAGAAAGTTGTTGTCTATTCTGTGAATCATTTGTTCGCAAAACTCCATTCTCCTGTCGAAGTCGTCTTCACTAAGCTCTTGAGTAGGTTGTAGCTTATACGGATGCAATTTATTCTCTTTCAATATTCTGGCAACCGATGAGTGACCAACATTGTTTTCCAAGGCAACTTGTCGAGTTGAGGTATGCGGATTGTCTTGGAATGCAAGCATTACATCCAATTTTTTGTTATCGGTCAACGACACTGCTTCCTTCTTAATTCGTATCACGTGTCCCAGTTCTTTAAATTGTTTTTCAACTTTACTTACTGTACGAGTACTGTAAGTAAAGAGTACTGTAAAGAGACGAATAACTTCGGCTTGAGTTCGTGTCCTATCTCCATAACGTATCATCATTAAGATAGTTATTTTATGACTCTCTGATAAATACACCATGTTAAAATCAAATGAATCACACACGTCAAAGAAAACTAATTTAAAAGGCACGTTGATTTTTTTGACGTTTCATACAACAAATACCTACCTTTGAAAACCTGATTTTTTATCTTTGTCTATTTGCTGATAATGTTCAAAGAATTACTTAATATTTCCGAAACAGTTGAAGATAAGTCTAGGATATTTTATATGAAATATGTCTAGAATTTCCTGAAGAATCTAAAAATTAAATAATATACAGCTTGTTGTATTTAAAATAAGAAAGTTGGTATCTGCCACTGTTACATGACACACCCTGTATAAAAAAATTTTGTTGAAAAAAATGCGCATCTAAAAATACCAATCGACGTGTTCGAGTGTTTTTTCGAACACGCCCCCATTTATTTATTAACGAATTTATTCCATTTGCCTGGGACACACGGTACACCAACACACACACACACACACATATATATATATATATATATATATATATATATATATATATATATATATATATATATATATATATATATATATAATCGAACTTCCAAATCCGTTCCTCACTCTCAATCACTCTCCTACGAGATTGCGTAAATCACAAATTGCACAAATTTGTCACCGACAATATTAAACCGAATTTATGGTATATCTATAATGCTAACTAAATAATGTTCAATGATCTCCAAATCCCTTCCTAAAACTAAAATTCTTCTGTCCTGAGCGAAGTTATTGAACATAACCTGATTCTTTTTCAGGTTTATTTTCAAGCCAAATGGTTCGCCAGCCCTTTGCAGTTCTTGTATGCATCTTTGCAGCTCCTCTGGGTCTTGTGAAATGAGAATAATATCATCTGCAAATCTAAGATGGTTTAAGTTTGCACCATTGATCTTTACCCCATCCTGTTCCCAATCCAGTTTACGGAATACTTCTTCAAGGCCAGCCGAGAAAAGAATAGGCGATATTGCGTCACCTTGCCGTACACCTCGTTCTATATTAATTCCCACTTCAAGATCATCAAGGTGAATTGTGGCTGTAGCTCCATCATATATCGATTCTAATAGGTTTACATAGGCTCTCTCTACACCTTGGCTAAGCAGTGTATCCATTATCGCAAGCTTTGAGATGGAATCAAATGCTTTTTCCTAGTCGATAAAAGCCAAGCACAGTGGCATGGTGTATTCGTTGTGCCTTTCTATGACCTGCTGTACAACCTGGATGTGATCCATTGTACGGAATCCACTTCTGAATCCTGTTTGTTCTCTTGGTTGTGCGTCATTCAGTTTTTTTAATATTCTTTTAGAAATTATCTTAGTGAAAACTTTGTACATCACTGATAGGAGGCTTATTGGACGGTAGTTCTTTAAATCTTCCTGTGCTCCTTTTTTGTGTAAAAGGATCACTTCTGCATTTTTCCATAAGTCAGGTACTTTTTGTTCTTTGAGGCATTTTGAGTATAATTTTGCCAGTGTTTTATGTAACGTCCGACCACCAGCTTTTAGCATTTCGACAGTTACACTATCCTTTCCTGGAGCCTTGCCGTTCCTCATCAATTCTATAGCATTTGTCACTTCCTCCACCAGGATATCTGGCATTATATATTGTTCTTCCGTGGGTACTGCTGTCCCTGGCCGGCTCTGATCTTCATATAACTGGGAATAAAACCTTCTGACAATCTCTAACATTTGGGTACGCGCCCTGCACACTGTGCCATCCTCACGCTTTAAAGCATATATTTGCGTTCTTTTGTTTCTCAGCTTCTGTTTAGCTTTGTTAATTCCTTTGTTTTCTTCCAGGGTTTTTTGCACTAGCTGCATATTGAATGGGCGCGTGTCCTCTCTGATACGTTTTCTTATAGTTTTGCAGAGCTTAGTGTACTCGACCCTGCCAAAAGGACTACCTACATTTCTCATTGCTCGCCGTTTCTTCATTAAATCAATGGTCTCACTGGAGATTTTTGTTTGTTTGAGACATTTTTCTTCTGGTGCTATTGAAGCAGCCGTTTGAACTACATTGTTGGCGATTTCTTCATATTGAACTGATATTTCCACCTCCTCTGGATCTTGTAACGCAGCAAATCGGTTTGACAAAGCAATCTCAAAATCGCTTCCACTCTCCAGCAGTTTTCCAGAATCTACCTTGCCCTTCTTTGATCTTACCATTCTTTCGCGCTCTTTTCGACAGTCAATCCGAACTCTTGCTCGTACCATTCGGTGGTCACTTCCAACATTAAAATTGTTAAGGACAGTACAATTGGTAAATATTGTTTTATCGTTGGTCATGATGTAGTCAATCTCGCTTGTGACGCCAGATGGACTTTTCCATGTCCATTTTCTGCTGATATTTTTCTTATAGAATGAATTCATAATATATAGTTCTTGTCCTTCAGCAAAATCAACTAATCTGTCACCTCTATTGTCTCCCTCACCAGTTCCATATGGGCCAGTTGCATTTTCGTCTGTTCTTGTTGTTCCAATTCTGGCATTAAAATCACCCATCAGGATCTTGTACCTACATTTCTCCTTGTATAAAAGCTGAGCCACACCATCATAAAATTCCTCAATTTCGTCATCTTTATGGCTTATAGTTGGTGCATAAGCTTGGACGATTTGAAGCCTAAACTTTTTATTCAGCTGAATGGCGCATTGGGCTAATCGGTCGGATGTACTTTCAAGTTTACCACACTGTCCTTCAGCTGTCGATTGATGAGGAATCCAATTCCGCCACATCGGCCATTTTCCGTACCTCGAGTGTAGAGTACGTGTCCAGTTGGTTCCAGTTTGATTAACTCTTCACCCTTTCTTCGTATTTCACAGAGCCCAATAATATCCCAATGTATGTTGTCAAGTTCGATTAACAGTTCTTGCAATCGGGCCTCTGTTTTCATAGTCCGTATATTTAACGTTGCAATGTCAAAAGTCCAATGGCAGCCTGATCTAACCCGGTGATTCTTAGCACGCTCTGCCTTGGGGCAGGTCTTCCCGCTGCCGTAGATAGTTGCCCCTTGGCCTCCGGGGAATGAGGGCCGTGTTTGAGGTTGTACTGTCATATTTCAACATATTGAAATACCATGTTGAAGGTATGGACCGTAATCTGCCACGCTGGTCCAATGCGGGTTGGCAGATTTTGGATCATGTTAGTCTGAGGCCTCCGCCTTGACCTGTCTGCCAGGGGTGACCCTCCCAGGAGCATAAACTCCAGACGGCATAGCTCAAAGCTTCATTGCCCTACCACGTCATAACGTTGTAAACCCCTTTACCACGTCAAGGTCTGATCCACAAAGGGGATAATATATATATATATATATATATATATATATATATATATATATATATATATATATATATATATATATATATATATATATATAAAGTAAAGGTAAAGTGTTAGGGTTAAAGGCGCATCAGCAACTAAGCTATTTAGCGACTGGACCTACAGCTTAACATGGGTTTCATTTTAATAGTTGAAGAGACAAAATCAGAGGCAAGCCATATCAAGGGACCATGTTGATGGCGGATTGTAATCTCGTACAACTAACGCCATCTCAAGGCGCTCACATCTGTCGAAACTGTGCGAAAACTATAGGTATGGTTCAGGTATAATTGTTTTGATTTGCTTCACTGTTTTTTTCACTTTTTGATTTATATCTAAGAAATGTTTGAAGGATACTCACACCATTTACAACTACTTTGTAAAAAATAGGTATTCTAGAAGATAAAAGATAAATGAGGAAAGACATTTACTATTATCATCCTACATGCCGGTAGTGTACAATATCCGTAATTTCCTATAAAAATTAATGAGTTATTCGGCAACAAACTACTTTGTTTACCCATAACTCTCATCGTTTTTTCACCTCCGCCTTTTTCATCGTGTTTTATTAAATATTTTCGAAAGAAATTTGTTATCAATCATGGCATGACACTTCTACCATCTACAAGAGCGTTATATCGGACGCTGATGCTTAAGAAAACAAAAGGAACAAAGAAAAATACCTTTAGGTGGAGTGATAAATCTGCGGGAAAATTTCGTAGCGGCATCGCTGATGGCTTTTCCGGGCCCGGTATTAATTTCTATTCAGCGAGAAAAAAATCCACACACAATCCCTGAAAAGGGTAGCTATTAAAGCCGAGATTACTTGGAAGGTTTACAAATCGATTGATACGTGGGTTGTTACAACAACGAAAGAGTGATAAAAAGTTTGTAGATGCTTTGAAAGCCTTACAAATAAGATTTATAATGTGTTTTGATAAATGTACTAAATATTTAATTTAATATATCGTATCTTGAAAACTATTTATCCCACAGCTTTGGGGAAAAAAATTGTACTAAAAATGATCATGAGAAATTCACCAAAAATATTTTTAAGCTTCTAAAACGACCGCAAGAGGGCGCGACGAGCTAAACATTTTTAAAAATCTTTTTTTTGTGTATTTTCAAGTGTTAACCGAGTAAGAAAAATTCTCAGTTATAATTAGCAAACTGTCTCCTACAACTTTGTTTTATGACATTTTGTCGTAATTTCACGAATAGAGGGGTAGGGGGGAGTTTTACCTATTGAGATAAAAAGTCGTCTAATGTCGTCTATTGTTGAATGTAACGCCACCTCGCGGTTTCATTTATAAACTAAATAATTTATCTCCCAGCTTATCTGATTGTCCCAACAATTGCCTTTTAAAAGAATCCAAATTGAGGAAAATCGGTTTAGGCAAATGGACATTAGACGACTTTTTATCTATATAGGTAAAACTCCCCCCACTTCTTTATTCGCGAAGTTACAACAAAATGTCATAAAACAAAGTTGTAGGAGACAGTTTGCTAATTATAACTGAGAATTGTTCTTACTCGATTAACACTTGAAAATACACACAAAAAATTATTTTTAAAAATGTTTAGCTCATCACGCCCTCTTGCGGTCGTTTTAGAAGCTTAAAAATATTTTTGGTAAATTTCTCATGATCATTTTTTTACAATTTTTTTTCCCCCAAAGCTGTGGGATAAATAGTTTTCAAGATACGGCCGCGATCCATCCTTAATGGGACACTTGGTACATTATGCATACAACAGTATGCAATACAACAGAGTGCAATACAACAATACAACCGCTTGATCCAATTCATAAATTGCACGTAGGCTGATTGGGGTATGGCCTTCAGCTCCTTCAACGAATTTTCTTTTATGGCCTCAATTGATTCGATTGACTGATTATTTGCTTCGGGAACAGGAAAAGTCACACAGCACCATATAAGTGAATCAGGTGCTTATTCCATGACTTTCGTTTAGATCGAGGGCTTGACAAAATTGAGCTCCTTCGGAACTAGTCGTGCGCCGACCCAAAATGTCAGTCATATTGTTATAAACGGATTCAAAGATATTTTCACCTCTTAAGCCAACTCTCAAAACTCATACGACAATTTTCAAGTGCCAGTTTCTTGATTTTGTCGATATTTTCATTATTCGTAGACGTTGAAGATCGACCAGAACAAAGCCACTCATCCATCACTTATCGATCCTCTATGAATACTTTCTACGATTCATATGCATGAGTTTCTAATATGCAAGACTTACTGTAGGTCTTCTACAACATTTTCAGTGATGTTGCATATGAAATTTCGTTTGACGCACAAAATGTAATGCAAGCTCCCTGCTCAATATTTCTACTCATAGTTAAATCACAACACACACTTGACGTCGACTAATAAAATCAGCGGAGGTAAACAAACTAGTTGACCTATCTCGCTCAAATTGGGCATCGTAGCTAGGCCCACTGCTGACATCCTTCAGCACAAAATAGAATTAAAATTTGATAATGACCTGGAATAATCCTGGAACCCTGAACAAATTGAAGTTGACATAAGCGTGTTTAACTTTAACATCATGATCTTTAAATTTGTCTTTGCCAATCCCGATATCCAGATGTGTAAATTTCTTTTCAACCCATTTTCATTATTAAGCCCTCCACACTCAGTTTCAAATCTATATGTCATTTTTCATGCAGAAAATGATTCACCCAGTAGAATGTTATATTTGGTTTTAAATATTTTATTTATTTTGTTAAAGAATTCATATAGCTTACAAAAAATTGTAAGTACTGGATTATCACCCCACGTAAATTGCTACACTCCACATAAATTGTCCATCAGGGACATGCTGGAAGAGATTTGTGAACTTCTAGGAGAGTAGGTTCCAAAACGAGTTGTAAGGCCTTACTGACATATTGTATGTTCATCTGAAGATTAGAACTCACGTTCTAACCCACAGATATACTCATGTATAACTATTTACAGAATTTTACTAAGTTGTAACTAGATTGATGTCATTAAGCGAACCTCGCGTTCTAAATCAATTCCAAAAACTACCATTCCCCTCTAGGTCCTTTAATTCAGTTATGACCATAATAGGCCTGAAACCAAACAGGAGCTAGATTACACCACTATCATAGATGAAAAGAAATGACACCAAAGGAAAGAATACTTCAATATATGTAATAAGATTATCAGGCCCATTCCTGCAAAAAAGAATCAGTTGACCTGTTTAGTTAGGGAAACCGTATATTTCTCAACATCATTCTCCCATCTTTCCGAACTGTGGTTCCTTTTGGTGATATTGCACACCTTGACACAAGTGTCTACAACAACGAATAAACGTAACGATATTTCCCCTTTTTCGAGCTAAAATACTCCGTTTTATTCCCAGTTTGGCAGAGATTCGCCAGAATGATGTTTCTTGAGCTTCCCGAATACTTTCCCTTATATGTTACATGTTTTCAGCTGGTCTTGCTGCTTGTTTTCTAGAATTGTTCAGAAGCAGAGTCACTAAAAATTTAGATACCAATTGTAGCAAAAGTATTTGTGTTTTCCTTTATCTATTATTAAAACATTTTACTTTCTAAACAATTTTAAGATATTATTTTAAAAAAGGCTTCAAAGCAACTGGTGCGTTTATTAATCTGCATTCCTCAGCTCCGGTTCATAAAGTTTCGGGAAGGAGACATTATTCCTGAAGATCGAGGAAGGTTATATCATACACGGTCTCACAATGTAGACGTTTTATGTTCCAGATTCTGGAACAAACACACCTCACTAATCCTAATACCGTAGAGTTGTAGGTTATGCCCTCACTTCCGTCTCGTTTTTCATGGTGTGCGCATCGTGTAAAACGAGACGAGAGTCAGTCGCCGTGAAATCCACGTGCATCTTTCAATATCGTAATATTTTTGTTTTGTTCGGGCGGGTTTTATCGAGAGAAAGTAGTGACGAAAGTTAGTGAAGTAGTATTTCGGTAACCAGTCTACAATAAGTATATAGTCGGTGGCCTGGATATGGCCTAAGAGCCAAACAACCTCTGGGTCGCTAACAAATTGAGCTGCCAATTGCCTCGCAGCAAAGCCAAAAGGTCCACTTCAGGTGACCTCAAGCAAGCAAGCAAGGTTATGCCCTGGCAACCAGCTCTTCTGGCACTAAGACGAGAAGGATTTGTGATAAAGGTTATGATGTGTGTTTGGTGGAATTTTGAAGGAATAATTCACTTTGAGTGGATTCCTGATGGTAGGGCGATAAGTTTAAAAATCTACTCAGCTCAGCTTGAGGAAGTAGTGTTCATGATAAAACTGATCTAGCTTTGGTCTATAGTAGGAAAGTCCTCTCCCAGCAAGACAACACAATACTACACAGTTCACATGTATCCTCCTCAAAAATAGACGAATTGGACCAGCATACAGTCCCGACTTTGTTTCGTCCGACTATTACTTGTTCTGATCTATGGGTCATTTTTGCGAAGAAAAAATTCAAGAATGAAGACCTGCAAAACTGGCTTCGTCGAGTTTTTTCCATCCTAAAATGCATCATGGTGCCGGAGACGAACAGTCGGAAACAATGACTTCTGTTTCGAGGAATAACCTTAATATTATCAAAAAAGCAAATATTTTTGTTACGCGTTACCAGGCGACACTGCTATTCTAACGATAGGCAAAGATCATGAAAAGGCTACAAATAAAATCCAAGTATCAGTTAACCAAATAAACAATTGAAGCAAAATATGGCCTATCAAACTGAACCAGACCAAGTCTGTACACATCATTTTCATGAATATTTCAACAGATTCCAATTAATATAAATAATGCCCAGATCCCCTATGAAAACTCAGCAAAATAACTTGGCATCACATTAGACGCAAGACTTCGCTGGAAAGTTCATGTCAAAAAGAAAAAGGGAGAGCTTGATATAAGGCACAAGAAAATATATAAGAGGGCTTGATATAAGGTACAAAATTCAATTGTGTTATAAATTCCAGACTGTTACCAAATTCGCACAGAGTTACGAACTTCACACCTCAACACGTGAACATTGAGGCAATCCAGCTCCTCGATAACACCAATCTAACTAATCTAACAATCTAACTAAAGTGAAGCCTTTTGAGTTAGCTAAGTGATTGTGCTAGTGCAAAGCGAAGAATAGTGCAGACTCCAAGGCATTCTAGTGAGTAAAGAATTAGATTTAAGTTTTTTTACTTAATTTAATTTGAACTGTATTAGATCAGATTGTAATATCAGTAAATGTCTCTCGGGGTGTATGTTTAAAGAAATAAAAACACCTTACCGGGAATTAGTTTACGTTTAACCGAATCAGTCCAGATAATTTTTGGTTTGAGCTGTATATATGAAAAACATGACTCTTTTCTACTCTTGGTTGATAGTCAATGTACCAGTTTATGAGGCACAAAGTGGAAAATACATGGCGCGGTTTGGACTAACCGAAAATGCATTTCCAGGCAACTGGAATCGTGCACTCAGCCACGATACATCTTTACGACGTCTGGTATGCGATAACTTTCCGTTCTTTATACTTCCACACTTCATATTTCGATTTGATATATTCCAATTTCGCATAAATTCAGAAGAATCTATAAAATTTATTATAGAACTGGCAACATTTTTGTTCTATTGCCCACAATATATAGGGTCTTCCAACAAGACTTTTATTTTTACTACTTGAACCCTGCCACGCTTCGGAGTGGTTTTTTTTCGAATAAAAAAAACAATTTTATTCTAATTTAATTTATTTACTGATAGAAATATATTATTTCTTTATGTAATAACATGATTCTAATGCTTTTGGATACACAATTTTTTGGTTTTTCCATCTGGTGCATATGTAAATCTGATGGTTTTCCAATGCGTGAACAGACTAAGTAAATCTATCCATATGCGATTACCTTTGCGCTTTGTTGACTGTCATTGCAAAGGCAAGTCGAATCGGGAATTGTAAACGTTTAAATTTGAATGGCGTGTCTATTAATATCATTGGATTATGTGGTAGCACATCTTTGAATTTGCCATTCAAAATCGTTCCTCGCTTCGATGGCAATGTTCATCATTTTTTTCACTGCAATTCTGCTTCCATTGCAAAAGCGTGGTGGATCAGTCTTTTGAACAACAATGATAGAAACACCAACTGAAACACCAAGTAGAATGTGTGATCAGTCAATCCTGGCAAATCAAGCGAATTTAAAAATTCATTAGGATAATTGACTTCTTCATCTTAATTGATTCGTGACAGTATCCACTGATTTGTATTTTGCTATTTTGATGTTAAACATAACCCATAAATTTGATATCAATCGATCTAGTGGTATTCGAGTGTATAAGTGACACACAAACTAACATTGTTTCTTCTGGTGGACCACGCGAAGTACAATTAGACGCGTTTGTTGTCGTTAGCCTTCCTTTGCGCCCGTACTAATTTCATTCTTTAGCTATGAGCTGTTTTCCTTTCGTCAGACCAAGTTGTTCCAGTCTTCCTACATTTTTCCCTCTGGCCAACCTCCCAAACGTTAACCTTGTGTCTGAAACAGCTTCTATCCTGAATTTCACAATGTGTAATATTTGCTGATCTTAGATCCTCTTTAATTGCAGCAATCCATTTAATTATTTCTACTTTAGCTCTACTCCTATTTTCATAAAATTCGACTATTTGTCTAGTTAGCCTACTCGGATTCATCCGTTTTATGTATCCGTAAAACTTAAGTCTTCTTTTTCTCATATCGCTATGTATATCTGCGTATTGTTTGATTTATTGGTTTTCTCGAAGTCGGTATTATGTGCAATTTATTTGTTTGGGGCCTAAGATGTTTCTTATGATTTTTCTTTCCTTCTTTTCAATGTCCTCGCTGTCTCTCTTTCTATACAAAATGAGCGTTTCTGCCCCATATAGACATTCTGGTTTAATAACTATGTTGTAATGTCTCAATTTTGTGTTTTTAGATATGCATTTTTTGTTGTAAATATTTTATGTAAGTCTCAATGCCGTTTCCATTTTTTGACATCTATCCTTATTGGCCGCTTTTTCCAACCCATTTTCCATGATTATTTCTCCCAAATATTTGAACTGAGAGACTCGTTTGATGATAACATATTTTGTTTTTAGAAATGGTGTTCTTAGTCTGTTGCAGGTCATGTATTGTGTCTTTTCAAAGGAAATTTGGAGTCCTACCTTTTGTTCTGTTTCTTTTAGGATTTCAATCTGTTTTGTGCCGTTAATATATCTTGAGCCCAAATTGCTAGATTATCAGCAAACGCCAGACAATCTATTTTGATGTTGGTTCTCCCCAGTTTAATGGGCTGGTCAATATTCAGGGCCGACTTTTTATCACGCCACTCCTGTATTACTTTTTATAGAACACAGTTAAATAAGAGTGGCGAGAGTTCATCCCTTTGTCTCACTCCAGTTTTAATTTCGAAGGGTTCTCAGATGACATCCATTGGCAGCGTTTTCAGATCTAGTCCTTTTTCTTTTAAGATTTGGAAGAAAGATTCGCGGTCATTATAATCATATGCTTTTTGAAATCCACGAGATTGAATAGACGAGATTTTTATTGTACTGTTGTTGCTGTCTTAGGGTCAACTTTAGATTCAGGATCTGCCCGGTCGAAAACCTGCTTGATATTCACCAATTTTAGGTTCTAACTGTCCCTGTGATATAACCCAATTTACCTTAGTCCAAAAGTTAATAGTAACCAAGATACAGGGTCAGTTCTTCTATTGGAATCTTTGCTGTGAAATAATAAACTTAAACAGATTTACCACTAAACACCAAATCACTTTTTTCGAACTGCTCTGAGGGTTCTCTCTCTTCAAGTTTAAGATACAGGCATGAAATTTGATAGTGAGGGGTTTTTTAAGATAAACTATAAAGAATAATATATAAAGAATAATATATAAAGAATAATATAAAAAAAAATATCTCGAAAACTTTTATATAGATTGTGGAGGGCGCTGTGTGAGACACTTTTTTACGTTTGAAAGGTCACAATTTTTTTGCACCTTAGTGTATTTGCATTTTTAATAAAAATATTATTTTGTCAACCTTTTTGATGTAAAAAAGGTATACCATGCAAATGTCACTACGAGTTACCATTTTCTAGATATCTGCGTTTAAATTGTTCATTGTACCATTTTAAATTCAAAGACGTTTGCGGAGAACCACTTGGGGTAATAATTTTAAATTTTGGATTCTCATGAAATTAAACAATAAAAATCGTTTGCCAAATCAAAATGGCCGATAGGAGGGGCCTTTTGCTATCTCCTCAGTCTCCATAAAGCATTATTGGACCCACTGTTTTTTTATGTTAATTATTTTATTCTTTATTTGAAAAATTCCAAATCAGTATTGAAACTTTAATTAAAAAAAAGTTATTGGAATATCCTCCAAATGATTATTTTATTTTTAATGTGTAATGATGTAGGGTTCTATGAAAATTAGAAGCAAGCTTTGTCTAATTTTTTTTATAGACTCACAAAGATTTTAGAAAAAGTCAAAATAAATTTAAAGCTCAATGGCTCAGTAAAACTTCGCGAGTCTACAGAAAAAATATATGTCGCTTGAATCTAATTTTGATTTTCATAGAATCCTACAACAATACACATTAAAATAAAAAAAAAATTGGAGGCTATACCAATATTTTTTTTTAATTCCAGTTTTAATGTTGTCTTTTGGAATTTTTCAAATACATAATTAAATAATTAACATAAAAAACCTGTAGGCCCAAATATGCATTATGGAGACTGAGGAGATAGCAAAAGATCTCTCCAACCGGCCATTTTAATTTGGCAAACGAAGCACCAAACACCCTGTATTTTCAAAACTACAGTTTTGCCAGATCTACTCGAAGCATATTCCAACTTCGTTTTTTTTTAATGAAATACCTAGTATGTTATTATATTTCTACATTATGTGAAGCATTTTAAAACTTTTTATGTAATATGTGCTATACCTATCTTGAGCCGTTTCGGAATTAAAAAATATTTTGACAATAACCAGCACAGCTAGTTACCTGAATTTTGGAACACGGTTCCTTAATAAATTGCTTTATGCCAATATAACATGAAAATTAATTTATCGCATAAAACGCGTTTACGCGCCCTTTTGATAAAATTTAAAAAATGCATGTTATGTAGGAATTTTAAATGGAACACGCTGCATTTTATGGCACAAAAGAGTAATAAATTCTGTATCTAAAAGTATTAAGTGATGATATACCTATTTTTAATAGTTTTGGCGAAACCAAAATAACGCAAATAAAACAAAGATAACGGTTTATTTTATTTTAGTAAACAATAAAACAGAATTAAAATTAGAAGGATAATACTATCTAAAAAAACTATTTTTATAGCAAATGATCGAAACGCTGACGCTTTAACTCCTAACGCTTTAACATTCCAATACGAACCCCTAATTCTAACTCCTCTCTAGTGTTTACTGGTGTTTTATAAATATCTTTTACAGTACAGCATAGATAGAAATCAAGAGGAGTTAAATCGGATGATCTCGGCAGCCCATTCCATGGACGCAATTTAAAAAACGTATAAACCGCCTGTCTTACAATAGTTCATATAGTTGCTTTGCTTACTTCTTCGATACAGTGTACTGGAGCTCCATCAGGCCGGTACCAGCTGCTTCGGCACTCTACCAGTGGAAGATTTTCTATCAAATCCTCTAAGGATTTTTATTGACCCAGAAGTGACACTTTCGTCTATTAAAAACTCGTTCTCTCGAAAATTTGGACTTATCAGACCAGATTATTTTTGTAAATAATGTAGATCTTCCTGGAAACGAACTAATAAATTTTCACAAAATTGCATTCTTTGAAGGCAGTCGTCTGGCTTGAGAAACTGAGCTTTAGAAAATTTGTAAGGACACATGCCGTATTTTTTCAGTATTCTTTTCGCCGCACAATAAATTGAACACTCACACAAATTTGTATTAACGTGGACCCAGCTTTAGGAAGATTACTGTGTGTTATATTCAAAATTTGTTAAACGTTTTTAACACAATAATAAAGTGACAAATCGTGATTATGCCAAACTTATTTACTGTACTTTAAACGCAAAGCAATATTAAAAAGGTACAACAGATGATATAACTGCAACAAGATTTGGCAATAAAAAAATTGTCAATGCCAGGAACTCTAATTTCGTCACAAATAGGCCTGTAGATTCATCTATCCACAAGTGTGGCGCAATGCTATTTGCCAGTGCCAAGTGTGAGAAATGCAATAGGAACTCTGGCGCCCATGTCTCACTATTAATCATTAGTTAACTTCTGTTTATGATCTGTTATTCAGACTTGTACTTGAAACAAAATCTATGCATATGTACATTAAATATTCATTGCACTTTATTAGTTGGCTTAATGGTATGTCTAAAATATGTATTAGAAACTGTATGTTACTGAACTGTGATGAAAGCTGCAATAAAATATTATATTAGTTAATTTATTTAAACATCTTAGGTTACTTATTGTCTGAATGATCGTGCCGTGTTTTTTCGTGTATATATTTTTTTCTTTATTTGGATTTTTCGCCACGATCTAAAACTCAAAAAATATCAAAAATATCTGTTCTTATGTAAATAAAGAATCACTGGGTAAAAACAAAAAACCAAACGGAGACAAATTTCTCAATGATTTTTTTTATAATAAATTGTCCTAACAAAGTTTTAAAAATATAAAAATGTTCTAAAAAATATACAAACTTTTAACATTATCGATTCGGAAAGTATTCTCCTCCCGTTTTCAAAACGAATCTAAAAATAAATTATATTAATTTCTATAAATTATGAAAAGATAGAAAGTAAATATATTTTTTTTGTGTGTCAATGATACTTACATTGACAATTAGTTTTTAATGACAGTGACATACTGCCAAAAATATATATAGGTGAAAAAAAAAAAAAATATATATATATATATATATATATACATATATATATATATATATATATATATATATATATATATATATATATATATATAAATATATATATATATACATATATATATATATATATATATATATATATATATATATATATATATATATATATATATATATATATATATATATATATATATATATGTATATATATATATATATATATATATATATATATATATATATATATATATATATATATATATATATATATATGTATATATATATATATATATATATATATATATATATATATATATATATATATATATATATATATCATCATCAGCCTATATAGATCCACTGCAGTCTTCAGCATGCTTCCAACTTTCAAGGTCATGGGTTTTCCTCTGCCCCTCGGGTCCAATATACTTAACGATATCATCAATCCATCGTGCTTTCGGTCTTCTTCGCGGACGTTTGCGATCAAGCGGTACCCACTCCAGGATTGCCTTGGTCCATCTATTGTCCCATTGCCTCGCTTATGACCTGCCCATCTCCATTTCAATTGCTTTGCTCTTCCAATGATGTCACAGACTTTTGTTTGTTCCCTGATCCATGCGCAGGACTTTCTGTCTCGTCTTATAATGCCGAGCATGCATCTTTCCATTCCCCTCTGTGCCACCCGAAGTTTTTGAATTGATTGCGACGTGAGTGTCCACCTTTCACTTCCGTATGTCATAACGGGTAGAACGCACTGATCGAAGACTTTTCTTTTCAGGCAAAGTGGGAGTCTGCTCTTAAACACTATGTTGAGCCTACCAAATGCCTGCCAGTCACATTTAACACGCCGTTCTACCTCCCGGGCGGTATTCCCCTCCATTGAAATCCTCTGCCCAAGATATATAAAGCTGTCCACACTCTCCAAATCCCTTCCTAAAACTGAAATTCTTCTGTCCTGAGCGAAGTTATTGAACATAACCTGACACTTTTTCAGGTTTATTTTTAAGCCAAATGGTTCGCCAGCCCTTTGCAGTTCTTGTATGCGTCTTTGCAGCTCCTCTGGGTCTTGTGAAATGAGAACAATATCATCTGTAAATCTAAGATGGTTTAACCATTGATCTTTACACCATCCTGTTCCCAATCCAGTTTACGGAATACTTCTTCAAGGCCAGCCGAGAAAAGAATAGGCGAGATTACGTCGCCCTGACGTACACCTCGTTCAACCTGGATGTGATCCATTATACTGAATCCACTTCTGAATCCTGCTTGTTCTCTTGGTTGTACATCATTCAGTTTTTTTAATATTCTTTTAGAAATTATCTTTGTGAAAACGTTGTACATTACTGATAGGAGGCTTATTGGACGGTAGTTCTTTAAATCTTCATGTGCTCCTTGTTTATGTAAAAGGATCTCTTCTGCATTTTTCCATAAGTCAGGTACTTTTAGTTCTTTGAGTCATTTTGAATATAATTTTGCCAGTGTTTTATGTAACGTCCGACCACCAGCTTTTAGCATTTCGACAGTTACACTGTCCTTTCCTGGAGCCTTTTTTCATCGATTCTATAGCATTTGTTACTTCCTCGACTAGGATATCTGGCATTTGTTCTTCCGTCGGTATTGTTGTCGTTGATTGGTTCTGATCTTCATATAACTGGGAATAAAATTTTCTGACAATCTCTTATATTTGGGTACGCGTCCTGCACACTGTGCCATCCTCACGCTTTAAGGCATATATTTGCCTTTTTTTCTTTCTCAGCTTCTGTTTAGCTTTGTTAATTCCTTTGTTTTCTTCCAGGGTTGTTTACACTAGCTGCATATTGAATCGGCGCGTCTGATACGTTTTCTAATAGTTTTGCAGAGCTCAGTGTACTCGACCCTGCCAAAAGAATTACCTGCATTTCTCTTTGCTCGCCGTTTCTTCATTAAATCAATGGTCTCACTGGAGATTTTTGTTTGTTTGAGACATTTTTCTTCTGGTGCTATTGAAGCAGCCGTTTGAAGTACATTGTTGACGATTTCTTCATATTGGGCTGATATTTCCACCTCATCTGGATCTTGTAACGCAGCAAACCGGTTTGACAAAGCAATCTCATAATCGCTTCCTCTCTCAAGCAGTTTTACAGAATCCACCTTGTCCTTCTTTGAACTTACCATTCCTTCGCGCTCTTTTCGACAGTCAATCCGAACCCTTGCTCGTACCATTCGGTGATCACTTCCAACATTAAAATTTTTAAGGACAGTACAATTGGTAAATATTGTTTTATCGTTGGTCATGATGTAGTCAATTTCGCTTGTGAGCCCAGATGGACTTTTCCATGTCCATTTTCTGATGATATTTTTCTTATAGAACGAATTCATAATATATAGTTCTTGTCCTTCAGCAAAATCAACCAATCTGTCACCTCTATTGTCTCGCTCACCAGTTCCATATGGGCCAGTTGCATTTTCGTCAGTTCTTGTTGTTCCAATTCTGGCATTAAAATCACCCATCAGGATTTTGTATCTACATTTCTCTTTGTATAAAAGCTGGGCTACATTATGATAAAATTCCTCAATTTCCATATATATATATATATATATTGTTAGGTGCTTGACCGGGGACGAGCTCCACCCATCCTTTCAATTGAAGGGCATATGTTTCGCCTCTTGATGTTTAGGCTTGTCAGGGTACAGACACATGCTTTCCTATATAACCTATAGATTCGTTAAAAGTTTGAATATTTTTTAGAACATTTTTATAATTTTAAAATTTTGTTCTTTATGCAAATTTATTATAAAAAGTAATCACTGAGAAATTTATGTCCGTTTTGTGTTTTTTTGGATTTACCCAGTGATTCTTTATTTACATAAGAACAGATATTTTGATATTTTTTGAGTTTTAGATCGTGGAGAAAAACCCAAATAATAGATAAAATCTTAGTCTTTTTAAAATCTTACTATTTTTAAATAATTGTGATTTAATCTTTGAATTACCCAAAGGCTCTATGATATAGAGTTTACATGAGTAACATGAGTCCATTATTAATTCAACAACATCGAACATGGTGATGTTTAGCAGTGGAATGGCTTTTCCTAGAACCAAACTGATGTTCGGGTATTAGTTTTTTTTTCAAATATCACATCTAGGAATCGCGTTGCAATGAATGTTTCCAAAATTTTTTGTAGATCAGGGGTAAGAGGCTTATTGATTTCTAGGAACTTAGATCATTTGGTGGTTTACCCTCCTTGAATTATTAGAATCATTAATTAGAATAACCTCTGCAACATTCCATTATGCTGGGAAATATTTCAATCTTCGGACAATATTAAATAGGAGGAGCGAACGAATTTATTTAAAGTATATGGCCTCCCCTCTTCCTCCGGTCATAGCCAATATTTTTATGGAACACTTTGAAACTCAAGCCATTAACACCAGTCCGTTGAAATCTACTTGCTGGTTTCGATATGTTGATGACACCTTCGTTATTTGGCCGCACAGTATACATTGAACAGTATACATCCCCAGGTCCAATTTAAAATGGAGACTGGAAACAATTCTGCTTTCCCTTTTCTTGGCGTTCTAATATCAAAAAGGCCAGACCAAAGCTTCTCCTATTCTGTCTATCGTAAACCCACCCACACAAACCGGTATCTAAATGCAAACTCACATGATCATCCATCCCAATGAAATTCGGTAGTCAAAACTTTAGTTACGAGATCACTAAGATTGTCGAATAGGGAACATAGGCAAACACAACTTAATTCATTAGAAACGGTACTAATTCAAAACGGCTATGACATGCGTCAAATAAAAAGACAAATTTTTTAAGTTCAGGCAACTGGTCATACCAACCAATCTACTAGAACTGTCCCAAAATCCCAAAGTCCTTCTGCCATACATCAAGGGCCACGTATTCAGGTCCCGTAATATCAAAACGATATTTACAACACAAATAAATATATTCAGTTTCCTCAGACCAGTGAAGGATAATATTCCAAAAGAGTCACATGGTGTCTATGAGATTCCTTGTTCTGGCTGCTCCCAATCATATATCGGTCAAACTAATAGACGTATCTAAAATTGCATATACGAGCATTCTCTCGCCGTCCAAAAATCTGATCTGTCCTCGACTTTAGCAGAACATCATATCCAAACGGGTCACAAAATAAATTTCGACAATGCCAAAGTAATCGCACCCTATATTCCTACAAACCCTGCATAATTCGTGAAGCAATTGAGATCGAAAAACGTCCAGGCTGCTTAAACAGGAGTTACGACGGTCTTAGAGTTCCAAATACATAGAAACCGCTTACTTCCAAATTGCCCAACCGAAACCCTCCAGTCAAACGTTCACCTCCCGTCTCACCTCCATCCCTCACGCCGTCTATGTTCTTTTCTAGTAGTGAACTCTGGGGAGTAGGCAGATTGAGGCCTCGGTGTAATTCAACTAGATTCTCTTGAAAATGGCTTCAAAGTAGAAGCCGAAACATCGAGATTTTATAAATCTAAAACGCGGTTCTACCTGAGAACCGAGAAAATATATATATATATATATATATATATATATATATATATATATATATATATATATATATATATATATATATATATATATATATATATATATATATTTTGATTTGGTTTACATCAAAGCCTCTGCCGGTTTAATAATCATTAATTTATTTTCCCTTGTGTACTGCCCCCGGTGTTGATATTTATATTAATTAAGATAATTTTTCTTTCCTCCCGCTCACCCATTTTTGCATCCTAACCAACCCATAATTATTTAAAATAAAATACTACCGAAAGAGCAACATCATCAACATATGAGAGAGCGTTTGTATCAGACCGATTTCGCCCTTTCCATTTTAATTTTTCGGCTTCATTTTCTGCTATGTTGTTTGTTTTTATGATAAATTAGGGTCAGTCCACCGAAAATACCTCGCCCCGTTCATGAAAAACCCGTTTTAAACTTTCTAAATGCTTTTTAGAGGGCGCAATTGAAACCCCGAATTATGCGAGTAACTGTCTTCTCGACAGGGGACAGGGAAGGGATCCCTTAAAATGTTTTAATTTCAAAGAAAGAATTGGGGGAAATAATTTGGGGTATTAAATAATGTATATGTAGGTCACTAAATAATAATAGTCTTGAATAATATCCTACAAAAATAAACATACAGCAAGAAATACACCAACTTGAAGAAGTAAAAAATTCTTTAATGTTTCTAGAAGTTTTACTAGAAATGCAAATTATATCATAGATCCCAAGGGCACGACGACCACAAACACTCAGTTGTCCTTGTCAAAGAATGGATCCCATATAATGTTCCTAAGCAACTTTATTCACCACTACCATCACCCCAGTTTCAGTTTGGTTGCTCGTGATTTTTTAACAGCAACATACGGATATCGCTGGATTGGTCGAAGTAGGCCACACGCATGGCCTGCTCGATCCCCGGACTTAAACCCCCTGGATTATTTCTTCTGGGGATATCTGAAGTCATTAGTTTACGCTACTCCATTGAAGAATTTGGATGATTTGCGAAATCGGATAATTGCTGGGTGTAACTCAATTTGAAACTACCCTGGTGTGTTTGAAAGAGTTCGGCAGTCAATGACGAGAAGATTGAATGTTTGTATCAAGGCTGGAGGAAGTCATTTCGAACATTTATTGTAGATTGAGCAACTTTACATGTACTTTTTGATAATAAAATGTTGTTAATATCGTAAATTTTGTTCACCCTGTATCTTCGACACAAAGGGGTTTTTCAAAAATCATCTTACAACAAAATATTCTTAGAATAAGTCAAGGAATAACCCCTTTAATTTTTGCCGCATGTTTACGTAACACCCTGTATATATATATATATATATATATATATATATATATATATATATATATATATATATATATATATATATATATATATATATATATATATATATATATATATATATATATAGGGAATATATATACATCAGTCTCTGCCGGTTAGCAGTTTGAAGTATTTATCATTAGTATTCAGTTATAAACTAAATTTGTATAAAAAAGAATTAATGTTGCAATTTCGAATCATAACTAATTAAAATATGTTTTACTTAATATATAAAAAAAAAAATAATTAAAAACCGAATTCCCAAGAGCAAGCATATACTTTCCGCTTGTAATCTTCAGGCCATTGACAGTACTACATTTTCCGTGCCGTCTGGGGTGATTTCAGCCCAAGCCAATTGTAGAACATTTTTTAAAGATACCTTATTGGCAATGTATTTTCGCACTCTTATTTCTATCTCATCCCAAAGATGCTAGATAGGTTTTAAATGGGGTGACTGAAGTGGTGGTGATGGTGAATAAAGTTGCTTAGGAACATTATATGGGATCCATTCTTTGACAACGACCGCTGAATGTTTGTGGTCGTTGTGCCCTTGGAATCTAAAATTTAATTTGAATTTCTAATAAAACTTCTAGAAACATTAAATAATTTTTTACTTCTTCAAGTTGGTGTATTTCTTGCTGTATGTTTACTTTTATAGGATATTATTCAAGACTATTATTATTTATTTATTTTAAATGTAATTTACAATTAAAAATTTGGTTTCGTGCCTATTGTTATTTATTTGTATTGGGAATGTAACTTGTAAAAATAAAAAGTTAGCAATTAAACCGTTTTAAAAATATAACTAATTTGCATGTTGTATGTAGATTTTTGTGACTGAGTGAACATAAAAGAATGTTAAAACTGTATGCATTATCCAAGTGCTAAATACAGATTATTATTATAATAATTATAATTGTTCCTTTGCTCAAAGCCATGAGGTAATTTTGTTTTAACCCTCTCATTCTCATTCATAATAAGTAACATCTAATAATATATCATTTGCCTTATTGTCCAATGATTTCCATTGGCCCGAATATAAAGAAAATTAGTTTTCGATTTTTAATATCTGATGCAACACTGTAATGACACAAAGGGACATTATTTTGAAAAACAAAAAAGCCACGTGTATCGATTAATTCCTGTGCCTTCGGTTTGTTTGCAAAGTCTTTTACAGTGACCTACATAAACATTATTTAATACCCCAAATTATTTCCCCCAATTCTTTCTTTGAAATTAAAACATTTTGAGGGACCCCTTCCCTGTCGAGAAGACGGTTTCTCGCATAATTCGGCGTTTCAATTGCGCCCTCTAAAAGGCATTTAGAAAGTTTAAAACGGGTTTTTCATAAACGGGGAGAGGTATTTTCGGTGGACCGACCCTAATTTATCATAAAAACAAACAACATAGCAGGAAATGAAGCCGAAAAATTAAAATGGAAAGGGCGGAATCGGTCTGAAACAAACGCTCCCTCATATGTTGATGATGTTGCTCTTTCTGTTGTATTTTATTTTAAATGATTATGGGTTGGTTAGGATGCAAAAATGGGCGAGCGGGAGAAAAGAAAAATTATCTTAATTAATATAAATATCAACACAGGGGGCAAATACACAGGGGAAAAATAAAATAATGATTATTAAATGGTTAATTTTCAAAGCAGTTATCTGTTTTCTTTATTTCTATCCAGGTAATTCTGACCTTTTCCTTGTGTCAGAAGAGAAGACAACTCTGAGATATTCTTAGGAGGGACATTGAAGTAGTACTGCTGGGATTATTATTTTATTGGTTATATTTATCTACCAATAAGATCAATGCCTAGTTGACATCGCTGTTTTAGCAGGGACAATCAACATCAAGGACATAGAGCAACCATGTACTATCTGCTTCCTTGGGGATTCAGAACTAGCTATTGTCCAGGCTGACCAATCTAATAGATTTGGTAATTAGTACTGCATAACTGATATGTCACATTTGGTTACGACTCATTGCGCGGTTGGCTCTTGTTTTTTTTGTAGAATAAGCTTACACAATGCTCTTTGCAAAGTGTTTGTCGAGAGATCCAAGAAGACAGTCCGGCCGCTCTTTTTTTCAGGAAGCACATGTGGCATTTTGCCACGGATGCGAACAACTTTATCGCTTCACCACAAACATAAACAACTAACACACACATCCAAACCGAAACAGCAGGATTCGAACCTGCTCCGGGCCAACTGTCGGACAACTGTCGGGCCACGGTCGCCATGTTAGGGAGAGTTGCTTAGGTTGACATAGTAATAATATTAATCAATTTTTCTATTGGAACCTTCGGTGTGAAACATTAAACTCAAAGAGATTTACCATTAAATACCAAATCACTTTTTTTAAGTCCTCGACACACGTTTCGCTAACCATGTTAGCATAATCAAGAGCTGATTTAATATGGATAATAATGATTAGAAAACATTGTATATGTTTCACAGTATATTGTGAAACATATACCAAGTATTTTAATCATTAACATTACATTTGATTGTGCGTTACATGGGTTTTATCCAGTAGCGGGAGGGCGTTGGGGTGCCGCCCCTCCAGCATTTATCACAGTAAATAATTTTTCAGAGCAAAACACCACAGGTTCACCTTCTATATAGGGTTTCAATAGCACGAAAAGTAAAAAGTAGGAATGGGAAAGCAAAAAAAATCTTCAGCGGCGCTATTTTCTTCTACGCCCTCCCACTTTAAAAACCCACGAGCCGCCACTGGTTTTATCTCCGATATGTGAAAACACATCGAGACCACTATTTAATAGTGACCATTTTCGCAAAATGTACGCTTTTCTTTCAACAGTATTCATCACATTAGTCAGGATTGCCTCTACTGAAAACAAGTGACTTTATTTCGATTATTATTTATTATTATTTCGATTTCTAACCTCCGATCTCAATATAATAATGCTTATTGTTAAAGACAATAAAGTTAATACAAATACAAATAAAATTAAAATAAAAATACAAGTAAAACCAATAAAGTAAATACTTTTGATATTCGGGAAAACGGAAATCATAAGGTAATAAATCAGGAGAATAAGACAAATGCATTCCTCTAATCTATTCGTCAATTAGACGTTTTTCCCTCTCATGATGAAAAATTATACGATAATTTGTGATTTTGCCCACGAAATTGATGGCTATGATAAAACAAATAATGATAATAGTTATAATAATAATCTGTATCTAGCACTTGTCTATTACATACATTTTAGTCTTTTTAATACTTACTGGTCTCTTAATCTCTTAATACTGGTCTTACAAGTGAAATTGACCATATCATGTCAAAGGATAAAATAATATTTTGAAATTCTACTGTCATTAACCGTTTTAATGTTCGAAGTGACCATAGGATGGTACGAGCAAAGATTAGAATAAACTGTGGAAGAGAACGTAAAAGATTGGTAAAATCGAACAAAGGCAAAGTAAATTCTGTAAAGCTGCTTGAGAGGGGCAGTGATTTTGAGATTGTTTTGCAAACCACTTTAATGTGTTACAGGATGGAAATAACAGATCAATATGAAATATTAATCCATAATGTGCTTGAAACAGCTGCTGCAATAGCACCAGCAGAAAAAAGTTTCAAACAGTCAAAAATCTCCAATGAGACCATTGATTTAATGAAAAAAACGGTGTACAATGAGGAATGCAGGGAGTATTTTTGGCAGACTCGAGTACGTTGAGCTTTGAAAAACTACAAGAAAACGTATTCGAGAAAAAACGCCTCGGTTGGAACCACATATACTTCAAATCAATATTAGTTAATTCAGCGAACTCGTCTGCATTCTCGATGACTCGTTTAAGATGTAAAGGTTTCTCATGAATCAATCATGGATTTTCCTCACCCCAAATGCGCCAATTTTGTTTATTAACATAGCCACAAATTTCAAAATGTGCTTCAAATGAAAAGATGACTTTTTAAGAAATATTATCTGTTTCTTCTTTGATCCAGTTGACTAATGCAGGACGGTTTGTATGATCCAGTGTCTTTAGTTCCTGTGTTATTTGAATCTTATATATCTTAAGAGATGAATCCTTTCGTAAAATACGCCATGCTGTGGATTCATTGAATCCAAATTGTTGTGAACGTCGACTAAATTTTTGGGTCTTTAGCAACACTTTCAAGTACCAAATCAATATGCTTTTGTGAATGACCATTACCACTATATATTGCTCTTCTTTTATCTTCCACCAAACCAGTTTCTTGAAATTTTTTGAACAAGTTCTTTTCGATTGATAGTGCTTCCAGATGGACGATTGTGCAAACCGTAAATATAACGTCATTTTCTAATTAATAATATAATAATATAATTATTATATAATAATAATATAATAATATATTAATAATATAACGTCATTTTCACTAAACGCCCATTTTTATGAAATAATTCAACAATTTTAACCCGTTGTGGCATTGTGTACGAATTCTTTTCTATAAACGTACATTACACTTCTAAAATGAAACTAGACCTAGTTTTGTTGAAAAATTAAAAAACAACCTTTCAATTTGTTGTCACCCGTTATATAATACGATACAAAAAAAAATCATCAATAATTTCCAAGCAAAAATAAACAAAAAAAAAAAATACGGATTATGTCAATTATATTGTGGGTTATGTCTGATCTGAACAGGCTGATCTTTCAAGAAAAGAATCAAATACATAACATAATTCAAATTATACCTCATATCTGTTAAACGAAAATCATTGTTTTAACAGTGACTTCAAAGTACTACATATACAAAACAAAAGCAAAAAAGTAAACCAGTTGGAGAGTTTAGAAATAAACCACCTAAAAAGTGCGGAAACCCAAAAGGTTCAAAAAGCTCGAATGAGCAAATCAAAATTCAAAGCAATAATGATTGTTTTTTTCGATATTAATGGATTGTATACCTTCAATGGATTCCTGAAGGCCAAACTATTAATCAACATTACTACCATCACGTTCTTGCTAAACTCAGTGAAACAATAAGAAAAAACGACACGAATAGGGGAAGAACAATTCATGGGTTCTCCACAAAGAAAATGCGCCGGGTGATTCCGCATTGTCAGTCAAGAGGTTCCTAACCAAATACAGGATCTCAGTGTAAGACCATCGGCCTTATTCGCCGGATCTTGCGCCATGTGACTTCTATATTTTTCCTAAGGTAAAATCTGCATTAGAAGGAAGAAGATTTGAGTCCATTGAAGCTGCGAAAAAGAAAGCGGTACGTCTTCTGAAGGAGCTGACAGTAGAAGACTTCCAGCACTGTTTCGAACAATGTAAGATTCGCATGGAGCATTGTAGGGATAGAGAAGGGGTGTATATTGAAAGGTGATAATAAGTAAATATGAATAAAATCAAAATAAAATATTTTACAGCGTCAGTTTCGTTATTTAATAGTCACACCTCGCATAACAATTTCAACATCGAAAATATTAACTACTGACGAAGTTACAATGCAAGCGAAACGCGTCAAACATTAAAAATAAAGTGCAAATTGTGACAAAAAGTCTTGTTATTCAACATTTATAATAAATTTCCATCAAACAAAATCGAAAGTATTTCAACTATAATAATTCATTTTGTGATCGTTAATAATCAATTCAAGTTCATTGAACAATTAAAGTGAATTGTCAATATTTCACCCAATACGAAACCCAAACTATCCTGGGCCATCTCTAAATTCGCCAAATCTTTAGCATATTATCCTGTCGACAAAGTAAAAGACGACTTATTGTTATAATGTGGTGAGAAGAGGGTAAAGACACAGGCAGGGATGTCCGGAAATGGCGACCAACATCCTTTCTCCGTAGGCGATGGCTTCGGTTTATGGCTCTGGGAGAAATAACTTAAATTATTTTAATGTTACTTGATTGTGTTACCCGGCAAAAGGGGTGGGGAGAATATTAATAGATCAGAGTGAGGTTGAATGTTCTATTACCCAAAGAACGTTCAAGCTATTATAAAGGGCAATATAATATTGTAATAAATTTTGTAAAATTACTAGTTGGAAAGTGTCATTTGTTTAATGAGATTAAGTCAAAATATTATGGGATTTGTGAAACAGCTTTATTTTCATTAAATATATATATAAAGTATATATATATATATATATATATATATATATATATATTATATATATATATATATATATATATATATATATATATATATATATAAATATATATATATATATATATATATATATATATATATATATATATATATATATATATATATATATATATATTTATATATATATGTATATATATATGTATATATATATATATATATATATATATATATATATATATATATATATATATATATATATATATATATATATATATATATATATATATATGTATATATATGTATATACATATGTATATATATGTATATATATGTATATATATATATATATAAATATATATATATATATATATATATATATATATATATATATATATATATATATATATATATATATATATATATATATATATATATAAATATAATAAATATATATATATATATATATATATATAATATATATATATATATATATATATATATTATATATATATATATATATATATAATTTTCTTTCCACCATGATATCTCCATTTGATGCAGGTCCCTTTCCGGTTGGACCATTTATCTTTATTTATGGCAACCTAATAGTAGGTACCTGAGGTAAGTCCTGCGTCTCCAGATGGTAATGTGTCCACCCCAATTCTCCGTATGTCTCAATACGTGCACTGACCATTAAATATCAGCAGAAAATGGACATCGAAAAGCCCATCTGGACTCAAGTGAAATTCATTATATCACGACCAATGATAAAACAATATTTTGCAATTTTACTGTCCTTAACTATTTTAATGTTGGAAGTGACCACCGAATGATAAGAGCAAAATTTAGGATTAACTCTCAACGAGAATGCGAAATAATGGTTAGGTCAAAGATGGCCAAAGTCGATTCTGGAAAACTGCTGGAAAAAGGCAGCGATTTTGAGATTGCTCTGTTAAACCGCTTTGTTGTGCCACAAGATCCGGAGGAGATGGAAATATCAGTTCAATATGAAGAAATGGCCAACAACATGCTTCAAACGGCTGCTTCAATAGCACCAGAAGGAAAATGTCTCAGATAGATAAAACATTTCAGTGAGACCTATGATTTAATGAGGAAACGACGGATAATAAGAAATGCAGATAGTTCATTTGGAAGGATCGAGTACACTGAGTTCTGCAAAACTATGAGAAAACGTATCAGAAAGGACACGCGCCAATTCGACATGCAGCTAGTGCAAAAAACATTAGAAGAAAACAAAGGAATTAACAAGGCTAAACAGAAGATGAGAAACAAAAGAACGCAAATTTATGCCTTAAGGCGTGAAGATGGCACAGTATGCAGGGCGCGTACGCAAATGTTAGAGGTTGTCATAAAATTTTATTCCCAGTTATATGAAGATCAGAACCAATCAAAGAAAACAATACCTACCGAAGAAAAAATGCCAGATATCCTAGTGGAGAAAGTAACAAATGATATGGAATCGATGAAAAACGGTAAGGGCCCAGGAAAGGACACTGTACCTGTCGAAATGCTAAAAGCTGGTAGTCGGGCGTTACATAAAACATTGGCAAAATTATATTCAAAATGCCTCAAAGAACAAAAAGTACCTCACTTGTGGAAAAATGCAGAAGCGATCATCTTACATAAGAAAGAACAATAGAAAGATTTAAAAAACTACCGTCCAATAAGCCTCCTATCAGTAAAGTACTGTTTTTACTAAGATAATATCTAAAAGAATATTAAGAGAACTGAATGACGCAAAACCAAGAGAACAAGCAGGATTCAGAAGTGGATTCACTACAATGGATCACATCCAGGTTAAATTTAATTGTGGTAGCCGATATTTGATGGAAATTCATTTTAAATAAATAAACAAATATTAATATCTAAAAATTTCCACTATATTTAAAATTGTATGTATGATAATTGTTTACATACAATTTTAAATATAGTGATAAATTTTAGATATTAGCATCCAGGTTGTACAGCAGGCCCTAGAAAGGCACAACCACTATGTTTGGCTTTTATCAACTACGAAAAAACATTTGACTGCATCTCAAAGCATGCCATAATGATGAAGCGCTTGGCCAGGCGATTGACAAAGCATACATAAACTTACTAGGATCAATATATGACGGAGTTACAACGACAATTCACCTTGATGATCCTGAAGTGAGAATAAATGTAGAACGAGGTGTACGGCAGGGTGACGCAATATCGCCTATTCTTTTCTCCGCTGTCCTTGAAAAAGTATTTCGTAAATTGAATTCGAAACAGGGTGGTGTAAAGATCAATGGTTCAAATTGAAGCCATCTTATATTTGGAGATGATATCCTTTCATCATTTGTCCTTTCAGTAGACCCAGAGGAGCTGTAAAGACACATACAAGAAGTGCAAAGTGTTGGTGAACCATTTGGTTTAAAAATAAAGTTGAAAAAGAGTAAGGTTATGCTCAGTAAATTTGCTGAGGACGTTAAAAATTTTAGTTTTTGGAAAGGATTTGGAAATTGTGGACCGCTTTGGTCTTGGTCTTGGGCAGAGGATTTCAGTGGATAGGAATATCGCCCAGGAGGTGGAACGACGTGTTTACTAACTAACTAACCAACAGAACGCTGTGGGTGGCAAGCATTTTGCAGGCCCAACATGATGTTTAAGAGCAGACTCCTACTTTGCCTGAAATGAAAAATCTTCGATGTCTGCATACTGCCTGTTATAACATACGAAAGTGAAACCTGGACACACACCGCAATCAATTCAAAAACTTCGGGCAGCACAGAGGGGAATGGAAAGATGTATGTTTGGCATTACAAGACAAGGCCGAAAGCCATGCGCATAGATCAGGGAACAAATTAAGGTGTATGACATCATTAGAAGAATGAAGCAATTGAAATGGAAATGGGCAAGCCATGTAGCGAGGCGATGGGACGACAGATGGACCAGGGCAATCCTGGCGTGGATACCACTTGATCGCAAACATCCGCGAAGATGACCGAAAGCTCAATAGACTGATGTCAGAGGAAAGCCCATGACCGTGAAAGCTGGAAGCAGTTCACAATGTTTTGATCATACTTGGTACTTACCCGAGGTTAGACGGGTCCCGAACGGTTTCGCACAGTCTGACTGCTGCAACCGTTTACCAAAGGATGACGTGGCTGCATGTAATTGCAGTCTCCATTCGACAAGGCCAATTTAAATGGACATGGCTCTAGTCGTTCCTTCATCCGCTTTCCAGGTGCCCAGCTTGAGCCCAACTGATGAAGGCTTAAGGCCAGAAACCGGTCTTGGAAGACGCTTGCTGGCGCTGTGGATGACGGATGAAGGAATGGAAGGAATGGCAAAGCACGACGTGGAGCACGGGTGAACTTCCTTAGCTTTTTTTAATACTTTTCTCCAAGGGCCCAGTTCACTATGTTTTGATCATATATATATATATATATATATATATATATATATATATATATATATATATATATATATATATATATATATATATATATATATATAACGGACGGATAGATAATGTTTCTAAATCATTCCGGATTCGGTGAAGAGTCACGACGTTTCACCAAAATCCAGTTCGTTTCGCTAAGAGTCCCACACTTCTTTATTCGATTGTTCAGTCGAAGGGAACACTTGAAAATGCTAAATGAGATTTTGGCGAAACGTCGTGACTTTTCACAGAATAATTTCTCAGGAGGGGTCAAACGATTTTGCTGAAACTTTTAGGAATCTTGAAGTACTCTAAAAAGTATCCCCACAAAGTATATATCAGCCTGCTAGATGTCATAGGTCAGGAGAAACTGCAGGAGAATTTAAGCAGGAATCGAATTATTTGTATCAGGTTTTGTTTATTATATCTTCTGGTATGTATAAAAAAATATTTTAGACCCATAGACCATTCATCCTATTTTTAGAACGCAGTAGAGAAAAATTAAAATTTCCGTAAAATGACCATTTTCAAATAACCACCAAAAATTCAATTCTCCACCGATCTGCTCTTCAAGCAAGTGACACAAAAAAATTATTTGCATGCAAGGTGCGATGATATTCCGTTTCAAAGTTGAAGATTTTTGAATTTTAATCCTGCAGTACGCATTTCTCAATTCATCAACTCCGAATCACAGAAAAATTTAAGAGGAAATAGTGTTCTATGTCTAGAATAATCCCTCAAAGGAATTTTGTTGGCCCAAATGGGTTCTGGCCTTGTGATTTTCTATTTTTTAAACTTTGGTAAAATCAATAAAAATTCGAATCTTTAAATTCAATAATAAAGCTGTTTATTGCGTCTCTCTTTATTTATTTTGCTTTTATTTGAATATTACTATATGTGAACATAACGTAGAATACTCAAAAAAAATCTTCTTTCTTGTTTTCATCCTTTCATGGCTTTTTATATTTTGCTTGATATGCTTGAAAATGAATGTATGATTAACTTAAGCAAATTATAACAAATTAGAAAATAATTTTTAATTCTTCCAAATTTACCAGCCACTTAAAACTTTTAGTAGTGTCCAATATTTTGGTAACAAAGCTAAGTAAACCCTAATCTCTTCGCATTAGTTTCGGCATTGTCAAATAAGTGTCTTTTATAATCATTTCTCTCAAAGCAAAACTATCTTGATATATATATATATATATATATATATATATATATATATATATATATATATATATATATATATATATATATATATATATATATGCATATATGCATATATGCATATATGCATATATGCATATATGCATATATGCATATATGCATATATGCATATATGCATATATACAGGCTGTTAAGGGGCTGGGGAACCATTTGGTTTGAAGAACTGGCTGGGGAACCATTTGGTTGACCATTTGGTTCCCCAGCCCCTTAACAGCCTGTATATATGCATATATGCATATATGCATATATGCATATATGCATATATGCATATATATATATATATATATATATATATATATATATATATATATATATATATATATATATATATATATATATATATATATATATATATATATATATATATATATATATATATATATATATATATATATATATATATATATATATATATAATATATATATATATATATATATATATATATATATATATATATATATATATATATATATATATATATATATAAGAGATCATATCTTTGCGCAAGCGCAGATACCGAGGGACACTCTAGCAAGACATGGCGAACAGATAGAAAAAGGAGCACCACACAAGGTACATATTGAAGAAGGGTGACTACTTATTAGGTGTCTGAATGAGAAGCGGAAGTGCCCGAATCTTTGCATATTCCACTTTACCGAAAGATGACGTTCAAGTGCTGGAAGGGAACGTATTCGACGAATTTGGGTTTGATGTCAATAGCTTGAAGGACTAAACGAAAGTATTCCAGTCGAATTCAACAATGTCTTGGATAGTTAGCGAGATAGGTAATAAGAAGCTTTTCTTTTAGAGCCATTTTGTTGCAATGATCAGCTCGTCATTATCCAATATGCCTGTATGGCCAGGGATCCAGAGGAAATTTATTACCCACCCTCTAAATTGGTATTCCTTTATAAAAGAAAGAATTATTAACAACCAGATATGATGATAAAGAAAAGTCAAGAGATTGGATTGACCTGAAGGAGTCAGAGTAGATAAGATAGTTGGATGAGGACCGGAAGGTGATATATGAAATACCCTCACAAATGGCTAGAAGATAGAGGATAGAGGATGCTATTCCTGATGTGAAGACAGAAGCCACGCGTAAGGAGGAATATTATAATATATATTTATCAGGACAGAATATTTGAATAATTTTAGGAAATATGGAATAATGGAACAGGAAATCAGAAAAATGCTTGCTATATAGAAGGAGGTTGTAGTTAGGGACAGAGCGCACAAATAACTTTGAGGACTTGGAGGGTGGAGTTGACATGGGGGGGGGGGTGAAGAAAATACCAAAGAAGTCAAGGAGAAAATTAGATAGAACAATACCCGAGCTCTTTAGTTGGGGGTAAAGGACAGGAACAGAGAGATCAAGAGGGTCGAAGAACGAGTAAACGAAGGGGATGAAGGGTCTGCATCTAAAACTCACTGCATATCGCAAATCGCAACCTACTAATATTGAGCGGTGTAACCTCGGAAATGCAGCCTACGAGCCGAATTTTAAAACATTTCTACCCAGCGGAGATAGCTTGCAAGGCATATAGACATTGCAGCCGAATTTTAGAAAGTGAATTGCTCATTTTACCCTATAAGATTAAAATTATTCATGAACTGTCGCATACAGACAAAAATAAGCAATTAGAATACTGAATCATAATGCCATCAAATCCCCTGATTTGACAGTTTTGTATTATTTTTTATGAAGATTTCTTGCGTAAAGAATGTAATTTCTGTATTAACACTAGATATATTGACAAAAATTATGGAAAATTTGCTAAAGGGGTACAAAGTTGTGCTGCTGTTAATAGCTCACATTTGATTGTCATAATTTTCAAAAATTAAGTAACATTAAAAACGAAATAAACATATTATAGAAAAAATGTTTTGTCATTTTTCTTTTAAACGTTATAAATAATTAAAATTGTAGCGTGATATTTGCCTTACCTGTTATGATTAATTCAACACAATTCGCACACGTTTGAAACTATATCATTGGTTTTTGGTGCCAGTGTCAGGTCGAGAACCTTTAGAGCAACCTTTGTAACTCTCAATATTTTAAAATATTCGAACATTATTCTAACGAAGAAAAAATTCCTGTCACATTGGGTCATAAGAATTATAGGCAGGCAAAGATACAATATTTTCAAAAATATCCCGAATGTCATTAACCCAATAGCTTCATTTTTCAAAGATTAGTTACAAATTTAAAGGAAAATAGTGCGTTTAACAAACCAGTGTTACATCGCAAAAAAAGTTTTCACCCTGAACAGGTAATGACCGTTTTGTTTGCTGTAGAGGAAGATGATACTGTAGGACTTCGTAGTATTGAAAAGGAATATGCTGTTCTTACATTAGTCGCACAAAGAATAATTAGGCAAGAAGGATATCGTCCTTAAAAATTCTGAATCTGTCATAATTTGCTTCCTGGCGATTACGACCGCAGAATGACTTTTTCCTAATAATGTTCTCTGGACGGACGAAAGTTACTTTTATACCAATAGCATCTTCAACAGAAAAAATCGTCACTATTGATCAACACAAAATGAAAATCGTGTTCGAACATCGACACATCAACACCGTTTTTGATTTCACATATGGTGCGATATTTTGGTAACCCGACTGATTGGACCCATAATTTATAAAAAAAAACCCTAAATTCTGAAAGATACGTACGCTTTTTAAGAAACGAAGATATTCTGGACAATCCTCCCTCACCGGAAACCAATCATATATGGTTTCAACAAGATGGGACTCCTCATCATTCCAGAAATAGTATGGAATATTTAAGAAACCGCTTTTAAAATGATTTAATTGTGTCACATGATCCCATAGAGTGGCATCCGCGATCCCCAGACCTTACACAGATTGACTTTCTTTTGGGGATTTCTTAATGATAAAGTTTACTGGAAAACTTTTAAAATTAATTATGAGATGAAAGCTCAGGTTCGAGCTGCAATAAGTGAAATAACTCCAAAAATGTTAAACAAAGTTAAGGAAGAAATTGTTTACCGCTGATATTTATGTTTGGAGAATGAGGGTGGAATTTTTGAAAATAAAAAATAATTGTGTATTATAAAAATAAATGTTTGTATCAAATAAAATTAACCATTACTTGTTGAATTTTTTACAGAACTTTCTCTGATTGATTTCAAAATTGTTCATACATTCATAACATTTTGCTTTTAGTTTCTATTTCTGTAATAAATTTAATAAATTGTCAATAATGTAAGTAAAGAAGACATTTTGAAAACCAGTGAAGGTTTAAACACAACAATAAAGATATTTTTTTAATAGGCTTATGTGCATTGATGATGAGTTTCTTAGTCGGAAACGTGTAATAAATATTCAGTGTAACATGTCGTTGGATTCAGAATAAAAAGTAGAGAACTGTGTCACATGATCCCATAGAGTGGCCTCCGCGATCCCTAGACCTTACTCCGATTGACATTCTTTTGGGGATTTCTTAATGATAAAGTTTACTGGAAAACTTTTAAAATTAATTATGAGATGAAAGCTCAGGTTCGAGCTGCAATAAGTGGAATAACTCCAGAAATGTTAAACAAAGTTAAGGAAGAAATTGTTTACCGATGATATTTATGTTTGGAGAATGAGGGTGGAATTTTTGAAATTAAAAAATAATTGTGTATTATAAAAATAAATGTTTGTATCAAATAAAATTAACCATTATTTGTTGAATTTTTTACAGAACTTTCTCTGATTGATTTCAAAATTGTTCATACATTCATAACATTTTGCTTTTAGTTTCTATTTCTGTAATAAATTTAATAAATTGTCAATAATGTAAGTAAAGAAGACATTTTGAAAACCAGTGAAGGTTTAAACACAACAATAAAGATATTTTTTTAATAGGCTTATGTGCATTGATGATGAGTTTCTTAGTCGGAAACGTGTAATAAATATTCAGTGTAACATGTCGTTGGATTCAGAATAAAAAGTAGAGAACTGTGTCACATGATCCCATAGAGTGGCCTCCGCGATCCCTAGACCTTACACCGATTGACATTCTTTTGGGGATTTCTTAATGATAAAGTTTACTGGAAAACTTTTAAAATTAATTATGAGAGGAAAGCTCAGGTTCGAGCTGCAATAACTAAAATAATTCCAAAAATGTTAAACAAAGTTAAGGAAGAAATTGTTTACCGATGATATTTATGTTTGGAGAATGAGGGTGGAATATTTGAAAATAAAAAATAATTGTGTATTATAAAAATAAATGTTTGTATCAAATAAAATTAACCATTACTTGTTGAATTTTTTACAGAACTTTCTCTGATTGATTTCAAAATTGTTCATACATTCATAACATTTTGCTTTTAGTTTCTATTTCTGTAATAAATTTAATAAATTGTCAATAATGTAAGTAAAGAAGACATTTTGAAAACCAGTGAAGGTTTAAACACAACAATAAAGATATTTTTTTAATAGGCTTATGTGCATTGATGATGAGTTTCTTAGTTGGAAACGTGTAATAAATATTAAGTGTAACATGTCGTTTGATCCAGAATAAAAAGTAGAGTTTACTAAACATAAATTAACATTTTTTGACTACTTAAAAAAAACAAATTTGATAATGATCGAGAAAACCACCGAAACGTCCAACCAAAAATCTAATTGCACCACCGTATATGAGACAAAGTGGCCATAAAAATGTCAAATTTATTTTGACATATCTCTTCAAATAGAATCAGAAACAAATAAAATCATATCGGAAATATGTACTACTGCGACCTCATATAAAGTAATCTCTACATTACCTACAAATACATTAACAAATATAGTCAACTATCACTTAATATTCTACCCGAAACAACTAAGCAAGTTAGTAAACTAAAATGAAATCGTTACTATCTCGAACAATACGATTTTCATACCATCCTCCCTTCTCTTAACTCGAGAAATCTCCTGCATATATCAGGACGACAATATGAAATATGACCTATTGTTATAAGGAGGTAAGAAGAGGGTTAAGACGAAGGCAGCGAAGTGGCAGCGGTGTCCGGAAATGTCAACCAACATCCTTTCTCTGAAGGCGACGGCTTTACGTAAAATACGACAATCTGGTTCGGGATATCTCCAGTTATTTTAATATCATTTGATTCGGTTACTCAAAAAAGATTTAGGGAAAATATAAATAAATCAGCGAGAGTTTGCAATTATTATAATCCATAGAGTAGCTTAATGGTTCGAAAAACAATTACACGGTATAACAGAAAAAAAAATACTTTCCTAAATATAACCACAGATTAAACTAAAAAAAATTTACCACCAAACACCGAATCACTCTTTTTTTAAGTTCTCGACGCACGTTTCGCTAACCAGGTCAGCATCATCGGGAGATGATTTAATCTAATTCTAAAACTAAACTATGTTCTATTTATATGAGAACCTTAATTGCTAACCTACTACCTAGGAATCGTACTACCTACCTAATGAAGCGTGTAAAAAAAGGATACAACAAAAAAGAAAAAAGGGGCAAAAGGCAACAAAAGAAAAAAAAATAGTGTTATATCAGTAGTTAAGTTTACTGATCCACACATTAATAACACTGGGGAACAGCAATTTTGTTGACTTGGATCTGTGACTTGTTTCTGACTAATTTTTCATCTCTGAATTCAAAAATATTCACAGTTTTTCTCTATCACGTCAAGTTCTTAAGCTACAGCATACCCCTCATTTTACCTTAAAAGTATACATACGAAAGGAAATAAGGTGAGATCTGACCAAATAGATTAGAATATTTTATTCATACAGAGGTTAACATATTATTAAAAATTAAATTGTGTTTATACAAGAAATAAATAAAAGTTATTATGGTAAAATTTCTTCTCATAGCTTTTCCTGGAGTGTTCAGTGTGTGGACATACTCGCTTGATGCTCCAACAGTAGTCAGCCATCATACTGACATCCCATCTACCTTGATACCGCGCTTCCATAACCTTTAGATCGTGGTGGAATCGCTCGCCCTGTTCATCACTAATAACACCAAGATTTTCTGGAAGTTAGCAAGATGACTATGTAAGAAATGCAGTTTGATGCTCTTGTTGCAACCAAGCTTTTTAAAGCTCTCCAAAAGTTGTTGAACAATTTCGATGTCATTCGGGACTCGTGTATTTCCAAGAAAGTCTTTAACAATATTTTTAAAAGCCAACCAAGCATTCCTTTCAAGTTCGGTCATTGTTTCAGTGAAATTTTCATCTTTCACGAGTTGCCGAATCTGTGGACCATCAAACACACCAGCCTTTATCTTTTCATATGACAGGCTAGGGAATGCCTAAATGATATACTTAAAGCAATCTCCTTCAATTGACAAAGCCTTAACAAATTGCTTCATGAGATCTAGTTTTATATGCAAAGGTAGAAATACAATGTTTTTTCTGTCGACAAGTGGCTGATTTGAAATTTTTGGATCACCAGGTCTTAGGTCAGATCTTGGCGGCCAGTTCGATTGCGCCCAATACTTCTCACGAGCTCTGCTGTCCTACATGCAAAAAACAGGGATACTTGGTATACCCGCGTTGCTGGCCAAAAAGGAAACAGACCATTTTAAGGTCAACACAGATGATCCATTGGTACATGTTATATTGCAACAAGTCAATGACTTTCTTTATGTCGCCATATTCTTCACCCAAAGAAACTGAATGACCTATTGGGACTGAACCGTATAAATTTCCATTATGTAGGAAAACACACTTCAAGCTACGCTTTGAGTTATCTATAAACAATCGCCATTCAGTTGCGTTATAGTTAGAAATGGTCAATTCTTTCATTAAACCTTCTAAGTTCTGGCAATATACAAATCCGTCATTATTTCTGAAGTACTGCCTAAATTCACTTTCTCTGGATCGATAGTAAGTGACTTTAACTCCTTTGCCAAGCAAATTTTTTTCGTGCAGTCTTGATACTAATAATTCCGATGCTTTTTTGGATAGTCCCAAATCTCGTGCTAAATCGTTTAATTCATATTGATTGAATCCCTTACGAACGGAATCCTTCGTCGGTAGAGTCACTTCGATCTTCACTTGATTCACATTCTTGTATTTCTAAAGAAGGTAATTCTGGAAAAACTGGCACTGGAATTTCAGCTGAATGAGGCACAGGGCGTCTAGCTGACGGTAAACTAGGGTACTCAATTTTATGTTTGTTTTTCTTGTTGAATCCTGATGTTTTCACTATGCAAAAGTAGCAATCACTTAAGTGACCTTTGGGCTCTCGTCAAACCATTGGTATACCAAACGAAAGTTTATTACGTGTTCTCATCGTCCACATTCGTAAACTCTCTACATACTGCTTGCACACTTTATGAGGGGCCCATGATTTATCTTGGTCACCTATTTTCACTTTAAAATAAGCAAAATAGGCTTGCCTGACAAATGTACTAATATTAGTCCATTGAATGGGGATGATAAAACTGCCACATATATAGCAAAATGAATCAGGGCTGTTTAAGCACTTACGACGAGAACTAGTAGAGGCAGACATAACGAAAATCTGTGGTTATGTATGTATGACTTCACTATATCAGAGCGACACAGACCCGCGTATTTAGCATCTCATGCGTAACTGACCGAACTAGTTTTGGATGACGCAACGTCACTCACGCCCCCACTCCTAGGTCGAAGAAGGTTCGCCGGTAGGAGAGCAGTAGTGACTTCTGTGATTCGCCAAGCTTAGTCGGATGCGCAACAACTGCAGAGAAAAAACTTGACGTGATAGAAAAAAACCAAATAAAGTTTTGGAATTAGCATGTCAATTTACGTATAAAACAGCTTAAATATCGAACTCAACAGAAATTATTTTTCAAATTGTTCCCCAGTGTAATTGAAATTTCATATGCATCCAAAAACCTCTTATTGTTTACAGTTTTAACCAGTCTTAAATTACCAATATGTATATTGTGGTCATGTTCGATTGCATGTTGAGCAACACAAGATTTTTCATTTTCAACTTTGTAGTGAAAATGGTGAAGACTACAATCGCTTGGTGTTGCTCACAGAAGTTCATTAGCTCTCAAAATGACATGTTTATAATATTTAATAAAGTCAATTTACAATAGCAAGGTGATGAGTTGAATTTAATTGAAACAAAAAAAGTCATAGCTGCTTTTGTGGACACACTTCCTCTGTTCATATGAAATCTAGGTAGACGTCAATACAGCCACTTTCCCAGATTATCAACAGTATCTGTAAAACAGGATTTACTCGCTTACTTACTGCCAACACTTGGGCGTTCTTCATAATGATTTGACGAAGCGATTCCACGAGATTTTAAATATGAATGTAACGAGTTGGGTTTTAGATCAGTTCACAAATGCAGATACAGATACAGCATAATGCAGATACAGCATTTGTGAAATGTAGATATAGAAGAGAAACTCGTACAACTCACAACTCACGAAGAACTAAAAGTAAAATTCAGAAATAGATCCAACAGCGTGGGCAATAGCGTGGAAATTTTTAATTGCATTTCCTTCATCATATTCGGCAGAGCGTCGATTCTGTGCGGTAATTTACTATCTAAGAAAAGGAACAGACTGCACATCACTGAGCGTAATGTTGCGACTAATGTTAACGAAATTAGAACTCGATATAAACAAATTCTAAAAACTCCACCAGCTTCAACCATCTCGTTAATTTCTACTTAATTTTGGGTTTATTTTTAAATTTTTAATAAAAATTCTTTAATACTTTTGATAGTACTTTTAATTAATTTAGACTTTATAATTTTTAATAGATAGATAGACAAATAAAATAGGTACAGATAATGTGCAAAGATATTTTAATATTTGGTATAATTAACTATTATAAAATAGGGCTCGTTAGGAACAACATCATATAATCTGGTAACTATACTAGATTAAAAAAAGTATTTTCCTTTTTGGGATTATATTTAAAAACTTTATGGGAGCTATTTCCAACAATACAAAACCTAAACTAATTTTATCTTTTCCCTAAATTCTGGAAATCTTTTCTCATGTTATTAGGCCGTTAACGTGAAAAATGACATATTGTTTTAAGAGGGTAAAAAGAGGGTCAGGATAAAGACAGCGAGATGACAAGAATATCCGGAAATGTCGACCAGCATCCTCCCTCCGAAGACGGTGGTTTCAAATGATGGATCTGGGTAAAATACGATTATCTGGGGCACGATAAGTTCAATCATAATAATGTTATCTTATTGTGCTACCCGGTAAAAGTGCCAAGAAAATTATAAATAGATCAGGCAAGAACAATATAATAATATAATAAATTGAGTAAAGTTGACTGAGAACTGGCAATTCTAAGAGAGGTTTGTTTTAAACAGGATTAGGTATAAACTATCTCGTTACTTTTACCATTATGACGACATAAATAACTTCTAGTGTCTAGAAGTGTTCAAAGATATGATGAATGCTATATTACACTTCTTGTTATACGAAATTAACATGAAAATATCCAACAAGCACATACTTTTTTTTATATTTTTTTCTTTATTTGGGGTTTTCGTCACGATCTAAAACTAAAAAAATATCTGTTCTTATGTAAAGAAAGCATCACTGAGTAAAAACAAAAAACCAAACGGAGACAAATTTCTCAGTGATTCATTTTTGTAATAAATTGGCCTTTTGTAATAAACTTTTAACGTTAACGTTTCGGGAAGTATTCTCCTCCCGTTTTCAAAACGAATCTAAAAATAAATTATATTCATTTCTATAAATTCTGAAAATATAGGAAGTACATATATTTTTGTGTATGTCAATGATACTTACATTAACAATTGGTAATTGATAAACCATTTGACCACAAGGCACATTTTTTTGGAGTATTTCCTGACAATCAAAAAAGCAAATCAGCATGCCTTTGACCTTTGATTTACTCCGTCTCTGGTCTTTTTTAGCCATGGTAAAACTGGAGTGTACCATTTCTGGCTTTGGCGCTTCGTGTCCTGGTTCTATTAAAAAACCGAAGACTCGACACCAGTGATGACACTTTCCAAAAAATAAGGTTCATTTTCAATCAGCTCCAAAAAACCAAGACATATTTTCTTCCTGTATTCCATTTGATGCAGCGAACGATTTTACGGGAGAATTTTTACATAGATCTCCAATTCAGTGGTCAAAATCTGAAAAACAGTTATGTGAAGCTCTTCAGATCGCTGAAAAGAATACTATCATAATACCATATTATATCTTTCTAGCATTTGACATTCATAATTCTGAGATCTTTTAGAGCACTTTCCTGCCACCTTCCCTTAGGCCTCTGATCTTATTTTTACCTTTACCTTAAACTAATAATTTCTTGGATGTTACAAACTTCCTCATCCGTCCGTCTCTTTTCCTCTATCGTCTGTCAACTTGAGCATTTGCTCTTACTTTAAAATTTTAACTTCCGTTTTCCTTTAATTGTTTTTAGTTTTTATTCTGTTATTCTAGCTTTATCTAAATGTATGTTTTACTTTTTTTGTGTTATTATTCCTAAATATGTAAAGTTGCTAACCTTTTCAAAATTATAGTCTCTAAACTACCCTGGAACTTCCTGTTACATGCTTCTAATCACCATGTATTTTATTTTGCTGTGGTTTATATCTAATCCAACTCTCATTTCATCTGATATAGCTGTAATTATCTGTAATATTTTTTAAATTAAAATAATTTTAGTAAAGTTACATCATGTGCAAGCCTGAATAGCTTACTTATTCCATTACTACTCATCATATAATCCATTTGCCTAATAATCATCTATCGAGTTGTTCGGTGGTTGGAATTTTCCATTAGTTGCTTTTTTAACGCTTGTAAACAAAAATCTGTGACGGATTTGTAATTTTTATTTACAAATTATTAATTTCTCTAGTATAGGCAATTTTTACGGACTGATTTGCTTTGTTTTGCCTTCAGTTAGTCAAACTGATTCAAATTGGAAATGCCGGTCGATAACTTGAATTTACGGCGCATTGTTTCTTTATTTTAATAAGGGCAAGAACCCTGTCCAAACAAAAAATAAGACTTGTGTCATTTACGGATAGAGTTCTATTGCGGAGTTGTTCGGAGTCAAGGATACTAATCTGGAGGACACGCATGGCTCTGGAGGTCCTTCAAGCACCGTTGTCAAGGAAAAAAATATCATAATAGCTAAAGGTCCAGCCCCACATCGTGTGGGTCCCTCAAGAACTTAGCGAAATGTACTGGACCGAACTTATTCCTTCCATCTTTAGCTGAAAAAAAAAATCTGAGGCTCCATTTTTAAAGCGGTGATTGTGGACAACATCGTTTTTCAACCTGGGAGTCGCGTTCAAGAATATAGGGTGTCACACTGTATTCAAAAAATAAGACCCATATACGAAACATTCTTTTATTAATGTATTTTTAATTTAAAAACAAGGGTTAGGAAATTAAATATTACCAGGTAATAACGACATAATAAAATGAACTTAAATAAAGTAATAGCCAAAATTATTTGAAATAATAATTTAAGGCGACAGTTGATTTTGTTTTTCATTTAAAAGAGTTTCTATAAGTGGATTATCATTGGAAACACACATAAGCAAATTATTTCTTTTTTTCTTTATTAGGGTTTTTCGCCACGATTTAAAACTCAAAAAATATCTATTCTTATGAAAATAAAGAATCCAAACGGAGACAAATTTCTCAGTGAATCTTTTTTGTAATAAATTTGCCTAACGAACAAAATTTTAAGAATATAAAAATGTTTTAAAACGATATACAAACTTTTAACGTTAACGTTTCGGGAAGTATTCTCCTCCCGTTTTCAAAACGAATCTAAAAATAAATTAGATTAATTTCGATAAATTATGAAAAGATAGAAAGTAAATATATTTTTTGTGTATGTCAATGATACTTACATTGACAATTAGTTTTTAATGACAGTGACATACTAAAAAAAATATATATATAGCTGAGGTTTACGGTGTGATTGTGATTGTTTATTGAAATTCTTAAATGTTTTAATTATATTCTTTAGAATCGGGAACCATATTGAATTTAAATCTACCGAAGACATAGCAATACAGTTATTTATATTTCAATTAATTATAGCGGTTTCGTTTAATCTTCTGTATTCTGTTACCGATTCTTTTAATAACTTCTAACGGTCTAGATGTCTCACCTATATAGAATTTGCCACATTCGCAGGGAATTTTATAAACCACATTTTTGGTATATTGTTGTGTGCTGTTTGGTTTAGTTATTGTTAATAGAGATCTAAGAGTATTTTTTGTTTTAAATGTCGTTCTTATGTTTTATTTATTTCCTACTCTTTTAATTGTGTCAGAAATACCGCGGATATAAGGAATTGTGTAGTTTTAATTCAACCGGTAATTAATTTAAATTAATACCAAATAACCATTTAAAACCAAATTAATTTAAATTCAATATGGTTCCCGATTCTATATTTACTTTCTATCTTTTCATAATTTATAGAAATTAATATAATTTATTTTTAGATTCGTTTTGAAAACGAGTTTGTATATTTTTTAGAACATTTTTATATTTCTAAAATTTTGTTCGTTAGATAAATTTATTACAAAAAAGAATCACTGAGAAATTTGTCTTCATTTGGTTTTTCGTTTTTACCCAGTGATTCATTATTTACATAAAAACAGATATTTTTGATATTTTTGAGTTTTAGAAAACCCAAATAAAGAAAAAAATATATGAACACGCCACAATCATTCAGACGTTACTTAGTAAATTATTTTCCCATGGCAATAGACGATTTCTATATTTAGTTTTTAAAACCACCATAGACGGGAAGCTATTTTCGTATAAATAAGAAGTAGCGCAGAGGATCAATGTCTTCTAAGCTTCCGTTACTAGGCTTTCGTATTCACACCGTCGTGCAAGTCAAAACCTATCTAAATCTAGAGTTAAAAATTCTAGTTATAGAGTTTTGTCGACCGATATTTCAATAAGTCGGTTGTGATTCTCAATAGGTAATTCAGCAGTTGCAACAATATTTTCACCAAGGGGATTAAGAAGCCATCTTTTCGACAAATCATCATTGCTAAATTCAAAACTAAATTTCAAACTAAATTTTCAATTCGTGTAAATACGTTCTCATGATTTCCAACATGCCATCAACAACAGAATTTTCTAAATCCATATTTTTGGTAATATAGTCCGAAAGTAAAGTGAATGCCCCAAAATTGCGTGTTTCAAGGCGTATAATCCAAATATCAAGTTGAAGGCATTTATTTTGTCTGGCATAAGTAAAATAATTTTGTCACGGGCTTGTAAACCCGTATTCAAGTCATTCAAATGTGAAAAGATATCACTCAAGACAGCAGTAAGTTTCTCCATCTTGTAAAAACTATGAAAACGAGCTAGTTTTATCTGCAAAGTATCTGTAACTGTAAGTATCTGTTATCTGTAAAAGATAAGATTTTCAATTCATCTCACAATTCAAAAAGCCTCGTTAAAACTTTTCGTCGCGACAACTATCTGCCTTCAATATGGAAAAGCACTGAGTAAAACCTTAGTTTTAAAGTAGTGTTTGAGAATGTAAAATCGTTTTACAAAACTATAGTCACACAAACTTAAAAATAAAAGTTTTATTCCTTTTTAACATTGAGTTGGGGTATTTGGCACCAATTTATTCGCATAATGTGGAAAACAATTACTTAACAAACAATTAATTAACAATTTTTACGGCTTCTGGCAGAACGTTTTGTAAATTATCTGGCATCGGTTTTGTAGTAAGCGCATTTCTGTGAAGACACCATTACGTCAATTCCATATGTGGCATAATGTCTTTTATTAATTGACTCCTCACATTCGTATCGGACAAAACACAAAAATTGTTCGACACGTTTGTTGACTCGTCGAACTGAACAGCAAAAAATTAACTTGATTTAACTTTTTCAATTATTTGATCGTGAACATCATTGGCCACATCATCATTAATCATGAACATCATTAATACGTCTCGATATTGTGTTATTTGAAAGTGGTATAGTTGTCAACTTCTATGTATCTTCCGGATTTATCATTACATTAACCATATTAATGGCAGCGGGTAAAATGAGCTTTATCCCAATTATGTAAGCAATTTGTTGATGAATTAGGTTCACTGAAAAAATTTTAATGGTTTGTTTTGTAAAGGCAGGTGTTTTGTTTCCAGATGCCGGGCTAATTTTGAAGGTTTCATGCTTTCCCCGAACCGAATTTGATAACAAACAACACCTTGCGACTCGTCATTCAAGACAATTAATCCATATTTTAAATATGTTTCATTAAACAATCTGGTATTTTTCTTTACTCTTTAACCAGATCTAGATGTCCATTTTATTTATTATTATTAATTTATTTCATTATCACACTGTTATTAATTTATTTAACACTGAATGAGAGAAGAAATCATAGCATTTAACACTGAAAAAGAAAATCGTAGTACTTGTTTTCATAAAAACGTAACGTGCATAGCTTGTACGAACTTGTCTAAGTTTCTGCAATTGCAGGGCACAGCTTCGAACTGGTAAAAGTAAAATAAGAACAAGTGGTTACACAAGTCTTGTAGTTCGGTATTTGTTACTGTGTGCGGTATATGGTATAAGTGTAATGGCCCATTCACACATCCATTCGTCACTGACGATTCGTCATATAATACAAATACAATTAGATTATTCGTTGTTTTTTCACGATTCATAACCGTGTGAACAGGCTCGTAGGAGTTTATAAGCTATTGAAATATACGATTCTTCAGAAATTACGATACTGAAAAAAGAACGCATCGTCGCCGTGTTAACCGGCCGACATAAAACTTTGATAAACGTCAAATTCGGGGGTCGGAACATTTTTTACGTAACTTTTTGGTTATTTAAAGGGTCGCCACACTAAAAAGGTTGAGAGATGATGGCGTAAAACAACATCCAACAAAAAAAATCATGGTGATTGATATAGTCAGTTGTTTTAATTAGGATAAAAGAGGGTCTTCATCCTAAGAAAATTATGCTTTATATTTAGTGGGGTTTTAGTCCATACACTTTGAATTTCTTCCACGCAACCACCCCATCAACACCGATTCCACTGTTCATAATTAGATCGGCTGAAGGCAGCAATTGAAGAAAACCGACCCGAATTAGCAAACAGAAAAGACCTCGTGTCAGCACAACAATACACAACCATTTATTTCCATCCAAATAGAGCAAAAATTGTTAAGCTTCCATTGGGATGATTTGCCTCATCCACCTTCCTTACCTTGCATAACGTTACACTATCAAAAGATCATATATTGTGGTCCCTTCAAAATTGTTTAAAAGGAAAATCTTTTAAAGTGGAAAAAAGGTCAAAAACAATTTCTTGATATACTTTAGCAATAAAGATAATAATTTATGGCAAAAAGGTATTATGAACCTATCACTACATTGACAATAAATTGAAATTAATAATGGTGATTACATAATTGACTATATTAATATTTATATAACTATTTCCGTTTCACTTTCTCCTAAAAAACAATCCCTACGAACTTTCCGGACAGCCCAATATTACCTTAAAATTCGTTTGATTTCTACAACTTGTTTCAAAGAAAATATTTCCTTTTATCGTAACATAGAGCCCCACATAGAAATTTATTACAAGAGAAAAGAAATGTATTTATTTAAATTCATTAAAAATATTCATTCAAACGAACTGAGAGCAATAAAAAAACAAAAACAAAGCAATCACAGCAGGAACTCAGGTTTCATGAGTGGAATAAAAAAGTGAGAAAAACAAACAGACAAAAATAGCCTGTATTGAGGTTAAACGAGAAGACCCATCTGTCTATCGGTTAATTTTAGAGCTTTCCAAGTTTATGCTCGTCCGAAAAGTAGTTGGAAGTAGTTTGAGGAGACGGCACCATTCAACGAGCGTCAATTAACAACGAACGGATAGGAATCAAAGGGAGAGAATACCGATTCTATTTCGGTTCACATCATTTTAACGTTTTCGGATTTGAAATTGGAGATGAGTAAGGGCCTTGGTAGCATAATGACGATTTATAGGTGGCAGTATTAGACGTTTTGGTCAGTTAAAAAACCAGCATTTTACTGAATGGGTCGTAGGAAAATGAGTTCTATTTTCACTTATAGAATGAAAAACAAACAAAAACCGTTACAGGCCATCGATGAAGCTAGGGCTTGAAGTACAAGAGAAATATTCTACATAGATTAAATAATAAAAAAATCAAATAGAATCTTTCAATAAATTTCAAATTTAGCGGCTCTATTCGGTTGGCAGCATATGCGACATTGTCGAGTTTCACATTTTTTTTTGTTGATATTTATTGACACGTTGGGGGGTTATCCCATATCTAGATAATACAATACTTTCATTTTTACCTTACGATCAAAGACTTCTTTTAGTGTTATAATTATCAGAGTAGCGCCTCTTAGAGTGGTATGTTAAGTCAATTGCTAATACTGGAATATATTTAGTTTAAGTCATATTTTTTTAGAGTGTTGCTGCAGCCTTAAGGTTGAGTACACACTTAGTACTATTTCACAAAAGGTAAAAAACAATAAAGTTACAATAAAGCGTAGTTCTACAAAAAGGGTTACCAATACTGCAGCTTTGGATACAAATTCTAATTATGACACAATTTATATTATGTATAACTGTAAAGTATTCGTACTAAGAATTGCAGAACAGATTGTTTTTAATTCCATATGTAGTTTATACGTAGGTACTCACAGTTGAATTCCTTACATGAACAAATAAAAGAGAAACAACCGTTTGATAGATACTGTATGTCATTGTGCAACATGATTAGAAGTTCAGTATTTCTTCGTGCCCTCCTCGACCAGTTTTCTTTAAATTCTTTTAAATTACCGGATGTAATAAACAAGAAAATTAGTATCATCAAGCTGGTGGCGAAAAGAAGTGATCCTAGATAGTAGATCAGCATTTTTGTTGGTGTAAGCTGAGAAGATAAAATAAGGATGTTGATTATACCGGAGATTTTGTCAATCATAACACCGACAGGACAAATAGTCAATTCAGTAGAGTTCTGTTTGAAAAACCTATTCTTCAACATAAGATACTGTCAAATATCACCAGGAAAATTCCCCTTAGCAATAATTCGTTGAAATACGTTGAAATATCATTATGCGATTACCTAAATGCTTGCAAATTTTCCATTCAACTCGATAATATCTGCAGGGACATTTCGACAAAGATTAGAACCAAAATTCAATCTAATTGGATCTGGGAGCTACAAACGGTAACAAATTGTGCACTGTAAAACGAGAGTTTTTTTCTGGTTCGTTCTCCATCCTCTCTAACAGATCTGACTGCGTAAAATGGCACCGGCTAAGAATAGGTCACTGTCTGTTCTCTCACGGTCATTTGATGACACATTCTCCTGGAATGCCATGAACTAAATGCCCTCAGAGCCTCCCATCGTCTTGGTGAGAGTCTGAAGGAGATTTTGTAGAGAAGAACAATTTTAAACACCTCAAGAACTTTTATAAATTCCTGAACCTTTTTGACAAGATTTGACACTAATCTCATACCATACTTATTCCTACTAGTCATTAATTATACTCCTTATTAATTACTATTTGTTTATATATACTATCCACACGTCTTCCATGTTTCGTTTATTTACATCCCCGTTTTATTTAGCACGTTTTTCGACTGCACAAAAAAAAATATATTTACTTTCACTCGTTACTATATATATTACAAATAAATATAATTTATTTTTTAGTTTAGTTTTGAAAACAAGGGGAGAGTATGCTCCGAAATGTTAACGTGAAAAGTTTGTAACATTTTTTATAACATTTTTATATCTCTAAAATTTTGTTCGTTAGGCAAATTTATTACAAAAAACAATCACTGAGAAATTTGTCTCCGTTTGGGTGTTTTGTTTTTACCCAGTGATTCTTTCTTTACATAAGAACAGGTATTTTTTATATTTTTTGAGTTTAGATAGATATGAACACGCCACAATCATTCAGACATTACGTTTTTCGACTCGAGTGCTCCATACACACTCGTACCATTCTAGTCAGTGGTCTTAAATGATCATCCTGCATATATGGTTCTTGTATGTTCCCTAACAAGAACAGCCACAAAATGACCATAAATGTCAAAACGTCATAGCTGCTTTTGTGGAAAAACTTCTATTCAAACGAAATCTAAATAGAGGTAAATACAGCCACTTTCTCACATTATCAGCAGTCTCTACAAAACAGAAAGATTTAGTTACTTATTGCCAACACTTCGACGTTTTTCACGCAGATTTTACGGAGCAATTCCAAGATATTTTAAACATGAATGTACCGAGTTAGGTTTTAGATCCCTTCGCAAATGCGAACTCACAACTAAAGAATAACTATAAGTAAAATTCAGAAATAAATACCAAGAGTTCTTTCTTTAAAAATCAATATCAGTGTTAATAATTGTGTCTTATAATTTGTGTTAAAAAAAGAGAAAATTAAAAAAAAAATGGGGTAGAGGGGAGGAGAAAGAGTTGCATAGGTGCGAGGGGGTGGGGAGGGGGAGAGTGCCGTGTTGTTACAGTACGCCTCGCCTTATCCTACGATAGACGTTCCTAAGGTTAGATTGAACCACCGTGACCTCTAGGTCTAGGTAGGGTTACCAGATCTGCAAACAGTTGCATAGTGGGCACGGGAAAAATATGTATTATTTATATACGCAAAGTATATAAATAATATACTTCAATATATACTTAAATATATACTTCACGTTAGTGCTCTGCCCGATCGTATATATTTGCAACAGGACCTAATGTATTAGATGAGATCGGAACCAAGGTTAGCACCTTCCTTAGAATATCAATGCTTAGTTTGTGTTTAATCTTTTAAACTCTGGAAAAGTCTACCAACTGGGGAATAACCAATCGAGAATGCCTCTCAAAAGACGTTTAGATGTACCTAGCCATAAAGTGGTGGTTCCTTAGAAGAGTTTACATGGAAACCCAGTACACAACTCTCGTCTTTCTTCGGAGAACTACGTAGTCTAATCGCTACAACAGCTGAGTTTCGTCTATATGGTTTATAGGAAATGGCTGCTGCAGGTCTACTATTTGCAAAAGTTTAAAAGCTTAGTTTCTGTCAAAGCTGAATCTTGTATACAAAAAGATAGAATCGGATAAATATTACTAATATTATAAATGTGAAAGTATGTTTGTTGTTCAATGTCGCTCGATGCGCGCAGATGGAAGGATTCTAATAAAATTCAGCATAAAAGTCGATTATGTCGGGGAATAGAATATAGGATACTTTTCATAACCCATGAAATTCCGGCTAGGGTTTATATCGATACTTACATATAGGCTATATAAGTACAACTCACTTTTCGCGAATTCTCCGAAATTATACGAGCTACAAACTTAACATTTGGCAAAAATGTCCCTCATGCGTCCTAGATATTCACTAAGGAGGAGGGTTCATAAAAATCAACTTCTAAGGGAGCTTGTGGGGCCGTAAAAGATAAATATACGCCCGATATATTTTTGAAATACGAGATGTGGCAATTAAATAACGAGACTGTGGCTCCTACAGAAAAAGTATGTGTGCGACCAACAGCTGTTTAGCGTGAAGCCTTCTCTTTCGAATGTAGTATCTCTCGCTTCCGTAAACAAATCTGTATAACCGTAGCCTTCGTTTGCATTAGAGTTGTTTTTTGTTTCGCGGGAAAAAATTAAGTGTAACAATAGAGCAACGAATTGTGAGATTTTACTTGAAACTTGGAAAAGCCGCTACTAAAATTTATAATTTATTGAAAGAAGTGTATGGCAATGAATGTTTATCGCCTGCGCGTGTTTTTTGAGTGGTTTAAGCGTCTTCAAGATGGCCGAGAAGACGTTGAAGATAATCCACGCCCGAGTCTTCCTTCCCACTACAAAAACAGATGACAATATCGAAAAAATCGGTAATCTGGTTCGATCTGACCATCGGTTATGTATTCGTGCGATTGTTGAAACTGTAGGAATTGACAAATAATGCGTCCGGCAAATTTTACATAACAATTTTAACATGCAAAAAGTGTGTGCCTAAAATTCTCACGTTTGAACAACAAGAAGCTCGCAAAAATGTTTGAACTGATACTTTGAATACCACTGAAAATGATCCAAACTTATTTGAAAGGGTAATAACATGTGACAAATCGTGGCTTTTTACTTATGATCCTAAAACGAAGCGCCAATCCATACACTGAAAGAGCCCAAATTCACCGAGAGGTAAAAAAGCTCGAATGAGCAAATCAAAATTCAAAACAATAATTGTCTTTTTCAATATTCATGGGATTGTGTACCTTCTCTGGGTTCCTGAAGGTCAACATTCTTGATGAACTCCGTGAAAGAATAAGAAAAAAACGACCCGAATTGTGGAATTGTGGACAAGTCATGGGTTCTCCACTAAGACAATGCGTCGGCTCATTCCGGCTGCTCAATGTCTGTCAAGAACTTTCTAGCCAAGTACAGCATTCCAGTGTTAGACCATCCTTATTTGCCTTATTTGCCGGATCTTGCACGGTGCGAATTCTATATGTTTCCTAAGATGAATCTGCATTAAAAGGAACAAAATTTGAGTCCGCTAAATCCGTGAAAGATAAAGCGGCAAGCGTTCTGAAGGAGCTGACAAAAGACGACTTCCAGCAATGTTTCGAACAATGGAAGATTCGCATGGAGCATTTTAAGGGAAATGGACGGTGTAAATTGAAGGTGATAATAAAAAAAAATATACTTTAAATATAAATTGAATATTGAAATTGAAGGTGATAATAAAAAAAAATTACTTTAAATGTAAATATGTATGAAATCAAAATAAAATGTTATATGGCGTCAGTCTCGTTACTTAATAAATAAATATATAAATAAATAATAAATAAATACACACTTTATTTAGCATATGCAGCTAATAGTAACAAAACAAAATCAATATACAATAAAAAAATAAAAGTAAGAAAAATTCTAAAAAATCTTAACAAAAGAAAATACAATCAAAAGGCAATAACCAACATTGTTCAAATGATAAAACACTCTATTGCTTCAAATAATAATTTAACAGTCTATTAAATACATGCACATTAGGAGCGCTCCCTATGTGGGCGGGCAAACCATTGAAGAGACAAACACCTTCCCAAAACAATGTTTTCTGGAGAGTAGTAGTTCTCACAATTGGTACATCATAATTGTTCTTAGAACGGACATCGTAAGAATGCATATTTACTCTTTCTACCAAAAAAGTATTCAAATAATGGGGCAACAAATTATATTTTATTTTATATATCAATCGAATGTTAGCCCCTTCAATGGCCCGCGCAACTGAAAACCAATCCAATGACCGCAACATTACCTCTATCGGTGTATACCTATTACAGTTCAATAGTTCACGCATAGCCTTGTTCTGCTGTATTTGAAGTCTACCAATATTCTCCTTATTACATGATATCAGCACAGACATACAATAGGTAAAATGGGGTAAAACTATAGTATTATATACAAGCCTCTTGGAGCATGGTGATAAATGTAACGATATACGACTAAAGAACCCTATGTTATTCCCAATCTTTCTACAAAGATAACTGATGATTACAAAATGTTAGCTGAGGATCCAACAGTACTCCTAAGTATTTAATTTCATTTACAATTTCAATATCACAATTATTTATATTTATTTTTAACCCTAACTCATTAAATCTTTTGCAGTTTGCTTTAGACCCTATCACCATGCATCTTGCTTTCAGTTCGTTTAATTTAAGTTTATTTTTGCACAGCCATCTAAATAGTATTGCCAGTTCACTATTCAATGTTTCAACCATCTCAGGCAAACCATACCCAGACACAGATATGAGAGTATCATCTGCAAAAAGACTAATAAAACATTTATCCAATATTGTAGAAATATCGTTGATATATATCAAAAACAGCAACGGGCCCAAAACACTACCCTGAGGAACTCCCCACGCACTTTCCCTCTTTGCCGACACTTTTCCCTCAACCCTCGTCCTATGATGTCTGTCTGTTAAGTAACTCTTGATCCATTTTAAGGCTTTCGATCTTACACCATAACTTAATAATTTTTTACACTGTATATCCCGGTCAATAGTTTCGAATGCTCGCTTTAAATCTATAAATACACTAAGCACAGTTTTTCCGACCTTTATATCGCTCCTCCATGTTGCGCAAACATACTGAATAGCCGTCTCACAAGAATGTTTTGTTCTAAACCATGATTGAGCAGAAAGTAACAATTTATTGGTTTCAAAATAAGTTTTCAACTCTGTACATACTATAGTCTCAATGATTTTATCAACAACAGGTAATAAATTGATTGGTCTAAAGTCACTTAGTATACTAGGCTTTGGTATTTTTGGAATTGGTACAATAATGCTGGTTTTTAAGTCCTCAGGAAAAGTATTCGTTTCAAAACTTGTATTAATTAAGTACAATAAAGGATAACCCATGACACAAATTTTTTTTTCATTAACCTTATCGTAATTTCATTGTCACTCGTACTTCGGCTTTTTAAACTAAACACAACTTTTCTTAATTTGTTTAGAGTAACATGTTTAAACTCAGAAAAATCGTGAGTCCTGCATACTTTGACATCACTGCTCCAGTCCTGCTCTTCGATACTCTGTTCTACTTCATTCAAACTATCGAAGTAAAAGTTATTGAAGTTCTCCTCCGTAGGTCCGTAGTGAGCATCAAAGTCGATTCGCGAAAAACTGGCACGCCCCTTACCATTGCCCAGCAAATCCTTTATTGTTCTCCACATCTTCCTCCCGTCCCTCCTACAAGCATCGATATTAGTATTAAGGTACTTTTTCCTCTCAAGTCGCATCATGGACAGTGTAATAGTCACACCTATTCATTCTCGGGTAGAACATCGTTTTAGATTTGTAAAATCTCGATTTTTCGATTTCCACTTTGAAGCCATTATCAAGAGAATCTAGTTGATTTACTCCGAGGCCTCAATCTGCCTGCTCCACAAAGTTCACAACTAGAAAAAAACGTGGTCGGCGCGACCTCTGCATTAGTAGGTAAGGTTGTGGGTGGAGCGCTCGGTAAAGGGGTGAGAGTGAGACGGGAGGTGGACGTTTGACTGGAAGGGTTTCGGATGGGTAATTTGGAAATAAGAGGTTTACATCAGCAGTCTGAGCGTGTTTCGATCTCAATTGCTTCACGAATTATGCGGGATTTGTAGGAATATATAGGGGCGATTAATTTGGCCTTGTCGAAATCTCTTTTTTGAACCATTTGAATATGATGTTATGCTAGAGTTGAAGAAAGATCCGATTTTCGGACGGCGAGAGAATGCTCGTATACGCGATATTGGATACGTCTGTTGGTTTGGCCGATATATTGGAAGGAGCCAACACAAGGAATCTCATAGACACCATGTAACTCTTGTGGAATATTATACTTCACTGGTCTAAGGAAACTGGACATATTTCTTTCTGTTATAAAATATCGTTACGATATTACAGGATATATATATATATATATATATATATATATATATATATATATATATATATATATATATATATATATATATATATATATATATATATATATATATATATATATATATATATATATATATATATATATATAGTAGTATATATATATATATATATATTATTATATATATATATATTATATATATATATATATATATATATATATATATATATATATAATATATATATATATATATATATATATATATATATATATATATATATATATATAGGCTATATTAATACCAATCAAAAAATGCATCGTAGATGTACGCTAATGAAGACTATTCATAAACTTCTAAGGGGGGGTTGCGCGGGTGTAAAAGATATAAAACATACATAGATGGAGATTGTATCGTTGTGAATACCTCGCAATTTTGTCTTCATGACATTTTTAGAAAAAAAATGTCAAATAGCAGGTAAAATCTACGAGGAGCTACACTAGTGGTGTCTAAGGTATCAGCCTTACGATACGTCAGTTAATGTGGAGCCGGTTCGAATCCAATACTAGGCAAAAAACTTTTCCTAAAATTCTTGTGAATGTTTCTAGGTAAGAGTGTAAACTCTGACAAGGAATTACTCCTCAGTCACGCCAGTTCGAGGCTGGGTAAGGCCGGGTGCTTTCTGAGAGATTTTCCACGTTGGTCCCCCGCCAGTCGGTAGGCTTCTCGAAATACTTTCGGTTAAGCACAAAACCAAGGGTTGATAGCCCGAGGGGGGTGATGACCGGGGTTTTCGGTAGCTGATGATCGTGGTTCGGAACCCACGTTAAGCTGTAGGTCCAGTCGCTAAATAGCCTCCTCAGTTGCTGATGCGCCTCCAACCCCAAAACTTTAGTTTTAAAATCTACGAAAATTTAAAAATAATTTTAATCATAAAATAAATCAATTATTACTAAAGTTTAATTTACGTCCAGTGAAACGGGCGGGTAACATCTAGTTTAGAAAAAAATTGCATTTGAAATTTATTTATACATTTTCAATTCTACTTCTGGCACTATTTATTGATATTTCAATAATCCTGATTAGTCACACCACTTTTATTTTAAACTGGACTCATTTTAAGTGGTAAAAATATATTTTAAAAAAATACAATGATATCATACACGCAACGTGCTATTCTTCTTCTAGAACAGTTGCTCTAAAAATAATTTATCACTATACAGATTTTATTATTCTTTGCAGTTCGTACGAAGCCAACAATGCAGACATAAATCTACATAGAAACGCAGAAAATTATGTAGCCAATATTTCTTTCATCACTATTGTCATGTCCGACTAATTTATATCGTCTTTTTTATAAACTTCTGACTAAGAATTTCTAAAATACAATTAAATGACCTAGTAAAAGTACGTATTGAATAGCATCGTTAAATGATGTTTTTAACTTAACGAGGCCATTTCATCTTTCCGAATTTAAGTGTATATGCCTAAAGTTATCGCTTTATTTTTTTTTTTGACTATACGTATAATTTCACTGATCTATAACAGTCTACAACTGGATAACTTTTGTAGTTTACAAGGTGTGTAAATATAGTAATGGGACATGGTGTAGCATTCGAGCTAACAACACTGTTGGCTGCCCCTTTAGATGAGAGCTATATCAACATCTGATACGTCTTCAGCGCCAGTTTTATCTCCCTAAAGTAACTTGGTGATCAGTATCAATTCCTTTCGTGAACTGGGAGTGCGTTATGAACCATCCAGGTCGTATTCATAGATCTTAGATTAGTCACCAGTATTGATACGACAGTGGATTTGATACAGGAAAGATTAAAACTATTTTTAAATATGCTCGATTTGCTGGTTCAAACGATACATATATTATTTTAACTGTACGTGTAGTTTTCGAGAAAAGGTAGATGTCGAAAAAAAAACGATTATTTAATATTTTGTATCTTTTTTTATACCATTAAACAAGGAGGGGGTTTATTTTTCGTAGTTTTTTCGAGTGAGTTCCTTCCCGGCACTCGCGTATGATACTCCAGCAGTAACCAGCCATTACGTGTTCATCAAATTGTTATACTTTATCAAAAGCATAATTTGTGGTCCATTGAAAATTCCAGCTTTAAGTTTCTCCTTACTCAAACCAAGAAATTTCCACGATAGAAGAAGATGGCGTTACTAATTCATTTGTTGGTATAAACTAGTGACCTCTAGAGCGTTTTGGAGGATGAACATACGTAACTTGTATATCAACAGCCAACGAACTGGCAATTAATTGTCATTCTGTCATTAATTGTCATTGTATCATTAATCGTCTTGCAGCATATTTGAAATCCATTCAATATTGCATTTTTTTTTCATAACAGATTTTAAAAAATGGTTAAAGTGTTTCAGTCTATTTTAGGGTAAATATATTTTCCTTTTAGTGAGCTATGAAACTGTGGAAGACAGTTAAAGTATTTGATTACACTTGACAACTGTTAACGTCAATTTGTGAATTTCAAATCTCTTTCAATTTCTGCGTGGAATTAATACGTAACTAAGTGAAAGAGAAAGATTTGAAATACTAACAATAGTTGGATAGGGTAACATAAAACACATTAATGCTGAAGCTTGTCGAGTATTTAATGAAGTTCATCCGAATATAAACATCATTAAGTTAACAGTTTCAAAAAAAGTGAAAAGATTCACTAAACAGGAAGCTTTAAAAGTCGTCGAAAATTCGAAAGACGAAACACAAAAACTAATAGGAAAATTAGTGCAATAATTAGCTTTAAATCATAATATGTGCAGCCATTCAGTCCTATAAACAATAAAAAAAAAGATTTTTATCCTTATAAAATACAGAAACTACAAGAATTAAGCGAAGATGGTTTTGATCGAAGAGTTGAGTTTTGCGAAGTTATGATGGATAAAATAAATACCAATCCAAATTTTGATTCAAATATTATTTCCACGGATGAAGCAACATTCTGTTTAAATAGGCATGTTAACAGACACAACTGTCGGCAGCTTAACAGCGGATAAGTATTTAGAATTTATTGGAAGAAAATATCATGCCTCAACTTTTGCGGTGGTTTCTAAATTTAATTCACAAAAAACGCTGATGGTATAGTGCGGTTCAAGATATATCGTGGACCGAATGGCTGCAATAAACTGTTAACGACCCCTGTCGTAACGAGACAAGGCAAAGTTGCAAAGAAAGTAAATAGGGCCGGGCGTAATAAAATAACAGGTAAAAATAAAAAATTAATTTTATATTTGGTTTAGTAGCTTCGAAATATTTTAGTTTAGTTCGCATTATATTCTTAAACAGTGCAGTTCCATAATTTCGATTGTATTTTTGTTATTCCAAATGTGCTAAAATGTGACAGTGCTAATTGTAGTGCTCCGGCAATGCTAATTTTAAAAGAAAACATTTATCGTCCGATGCTAAGCAAATTGCAAAAAAAAGTGTGTGTTTCTTTAGTGAATAGGCAGCTTAATGTAAATGCAGCCGCAGCAGAAACATCTGCATTAACGAAAACGTCGTTGTCTACAGTTAAAGATTGTATGACAAAGCAAAAAGCCAAAATAGTTCGTAGTTATTCTGGTAAAAGCAAATGTGTTGACGAAAGCGACAAAGACTTAATTCGAAGCAAAATGTATGCTATGTATGAAGAGCAAACTGTGCCTCTATTGCATCAACGACTAAGGAAAGATAAAATCAATATTCTTTGCAGCAGAACTAGCCTCCGGAGAATATTATATCTAATGGGTTTTGCATATCGGACCATTAATAAAAGACAAATATTAATGGAATCACAATGATTGCGAGAATGGCGGTTTGACTACTTAAACTCTATAAAAAAATACAGATTAGAAAATCGTCCCATTATCTACCTTGATGAAACATGATTGGATACACATGAGGCGCTAGCAAAAAGATGGGTAGATACATCAAGAAAATGCCAAATCAAAGCCCCAGCAAACAAGGGAAAAATAATTATAATTTTACATGCTGGTTCCGAGGATGGATGGGTTCCAAATTTTTTACGGTTGTCCTAAAAAAATATTAAACATTCATCTTTGGACTACCATGATGACAACACAGGAGAACTTTTTGAAGACTGGTTTATAAATAGCCTTTTGCCTAATGTGCCGAAGGAAAACGTAATTGTAAAAAATAAAATTTCTAATGCAAATAATACTAAACTGGGAATTCAGAACTGTATGGTAAAAAACGATATATACTTCGGCAATAAATATAATAAAAGTGATCTTCTAGAAATATTAAACATGCCGATATGTACGGTTTTACATATTCCCCCTTATTACTGAATTTTTAGTCCAATTGAGCATATGTGGCATTAGGTAAAATCCAACGTTATAGCAGAAAACATTTATCCGACTCTAAGTGCAAGTGCTGCAACATTAATTAAGAAGGTTATAGATAGTATTCCCAAAGAAAGTTGGATTAACCATGTTATTAAAATAGAAGATTCCTATGTATCATTTACTAATAACATAGAACCACTTATTATTAATGTAGTTCAAAGTGATAGTGAGAGTGAAACCAAATTAAATGTATAATTAAATTTAAGTTATAATTTTTATTGTACTAATAGATAAATTTATTTATTTATTTTTATTGTACTAATAAATTCAAAATACACAAACCAAGGCATAACTACCTTCATGCTGCAGTAGCCAGTAAAACGGTCCAAAAAAGGCTATTCAGATTGCGAGAAAAGCTAAAATAAAGACTAGCAACCGAACATTCCGACAGGACCTTACGCTCTACCTTGAAACTTTGAAACAGACAATTGCAGCATTAGGAAACAGACTAAGGAGGTGTCGGATACGAGTAAAAATATACCAAGAAAATACTCAGTTTAATCGAGCTCAAAAGCAGCTCTATAGAAATCTCAGAGAACACAAATTGATGTTAGAGACCGCCATTCCTGATAAAGAAAATATGACAAAGTACTGGTCAGATATATGGTCTTATAGTGTGAAATTTGACCATAGGGTGTATTGGATCGAAGAGGAGAAAAGAAAACATCAGTTTTTAACACCAATGGACTCGGGTAATATAACATTTACCGACCTCAGGATGATTATAAAAAGACTTAAGAATTGGACATCGCCTGGGGTAGATGTGAGTCACAACTATTGGTAGAAAGCTTTCACTTGCAGCCACGAAGTTATAGCACCGCAAATTCAGGACGCAATAGATAATCCCAGAAGGATCCTTACATATTTTACTTTAGGAATAACATACATGTTGCTCAAATCAGAAAACTTTGAAGAAGCCAAGAATTATAGGCCAATTACGCATTTGCCAGCAATATATAAAATTATCACCACAATCATAAGCTCCAAAATCAGAAAACATTTCACGAAATCTGATATATTGGCTTGGGAGTAAAATGGACGTAATCAACGAGCACGCGGTTGCAACGAATTACTGGTTATTGACACAATCATCACCAAGCAAGTTAAATCAAAACATAGAAAAATATCACTAGCATGGGTAGATTATCAAAAGGCCTTTGACTCCATGCACCATTCTTGGCTTAAATAAATACTATATATCTACAAAATTGATGCTCGAATAACCAATATTCTCAATCGTCTAATGGGAAGCTGGAGAACCAGTTTGTGTTTGAAAGCCTACAGGACTGCTGACATTGCTATTAGAAAAGGAATATTTCAAGGGGACAGTCTGAGCCCACTCTGGTTTTGTATGGCTCCCAATCCCTTGAGTCGTATGTTGAACAGTATACAGCATTGGCGAGCGAGTTGTGCTTTCACATCTCTTCTATGTCGATGACTTGAAACTATATGCAAAAAATCAACATCAACTTAGAAGTTTGCTAGAATTAGTCAAGTTATTTAACCAGGCTATCAAAATAAAGCTGGGGATAGAAAAGGGTGCAGTATTGCACGTGGAAAAGATAAAAAACACCCAATCTCAAAACCTTACATTAATGGATAATGTCATAACTATTCCAATCCTACGCCCACATGAAACCTATAAATATCTAGGATTCCAACAAGACCTCAATATAGATGAAAAAATAAATAAACAAAAGATCAAAGATGAGAATTTTAACAGGATCAACAGAATGTTAAAAACACATTTAAACACAAAAAACAAAGTAACTGCACTCAACACCTGGGCCACTCCAATAATAACCTACACTTTCGGAATTTTAAACTGGTCCTCAACAGAAGTGAAAGCCCTGGATCGCAAGCCCCGCACTACGTTTACCAAGCATCGGATGTTGCATCCAAACTCTGCTATCGAAAGGTTGTATTTGTCTCGAGACGGAGGCGGCAGAGAAATTGTCAGCTTCGAAGAAGTACAGCAAAAAAATAGACAGGTTAATAAAATATTTTCGGTCTAAAGATCTCCGATTCTTCAAAAACTTGATTGGGTATGATGTGGCTCTTTCACCTCTAAATTTAGGTATGGTAAAATTTTAAAGAAGAGCTAAAAAATCAGTGGCAAAGAAAACCCATGCATGTAAGGTTTTATAACAACCTAAATCAAGAAGACGCAGATCCCAGAGCAAGCAACACCCATCTTATCTCTGGATATTTGTTCCCTCAAACAGAGGGAGCTTTAATACCAATTCAAGATCAAGTGATCCCTATTAGATATTACAAGAAGCATATCATGAAACAACTCCTAAACACAGCAAAATGCCGGCTATACAACAAAGAAGAAGAAATTGTTCAACATTTCATTTCGGCTTGCACCTATTTAGCTCCAACTCCTTACTTAAGCAGACATGACAACATGGGGAAAGTTATCCACTTAAAGATAGCTCAGAGAGCCGGCCTAGTAAACCAAGAGTTGCCTCCTTATAAATATCAACCGCAACCCGTTATTGAACCTCAATAAAAATCTTATGGGATACATCTCTAATACCCGATCATAGTGTGGTGCACAACAGGCCAGACATGGTGGTTGTGAATAAGGAAAACAAGATATGTCATTGATTTCTCTATCCCCCTGTATGAAAATCTGAATAAGATATATAAACAAAAAGTGTAAAAATACCAAGAACTAGCTGATGAAAGCTAGAAACTAGCTGAAAAAAAAGATTAAATTCGAGATATTTGGCAGATGAAAAGAGTTACTGTTAAACCTTTTATAATGTCCGCGAATGGCCTAGTGCATAAACTATCATTGCTGCACTTAAATGTTCTTCAAATAGAATTTAGTTTTCTAAAGCTCTTGAGAGATTAAGTAATGCCAATTGGTCTTAATCTCAATGATAGAAAAATCCGAACCTACACCTCCACGCGGTAGAAAGTGGGCACTTAGGTGGCAAACGTAGGTAGGGACCGAGTAGCTGTCGGGATAAGCAGCTCAACCTCTTGCTGGTCAACAGCTAAGGGTGGAGGAACTAGCAAGAGGCAGAGGGCACCCCCTTGTCCTAAGGTTGAGAAATCAACCTTAAAGGCGGAAGAGCCAGCAAATGGTCAACGGCATGAGGATGCAGAAGGCAACGGGAAACCACTGCATTAAAGATCTGACAAGGATATCCCTAGTACAATCAAAATGGCTATTTTCAAGACTAAATATTCCGGAGTTTCTAGCCCTCCAATCGGTTCTCCGGGGAGGGCAATCTTGAGAAGAGGTAAAAAACGCGAAGCAACAGACACAAAGAACTTAAAAATAGGTACGTGGAATGTGACCAGTATGTATGAGGCTGGTAAAGCCCACAATGTAGCACAGGAAATGAATAGATTGGACGTGGATATTTTGGGGATTAGTGAGACACGATGGCCAAGTGAGGGAATGACCAACATAGGGAACCATCATATAATATACTATTCTGGAAGCAAAGACACACGGCACAGAAATGGAGTAGCTTTTATGTTGAAAAAGGATCTGGATAAATCAGTATTAAGCTTTGTCCCAATATCCGAACGAATTGCCTTACTACAAATGAAGTCAAATCACGCAACAATCAACATAATACAGGTATACGCTCCAACAGCGGATAAAGACGACCATCAAATAGAACAGTTCTATGAGGAAATAGACGACACACTCAAACTGACTAAAAGAAAAGATGTAACAATTCTTATGGGCGACTTCAACGCGAAGATCGGAAGAGGGAAAGTAGAGAGGGTAGTGGGTAGCTACGGATTGGGTATACGCAATGACAGAGGGCATCGGCTAATTCAGTTTTGCCAAGAGAAAGATCTGGTGGTTGCTAATACGTTCTACAATCTCCCACCAAGACGACTATACCAGAAAGTCAGAAAAGCCAAAGAAATATGGTTTACTCAGAAGTGCGAAGAAATAGAGATCCTACAGAAAAAACACGACCAGTTTAATTTACATAAGAAGGTGATGGACTTAACGGGATATCAAAGGAAAAGAACAAGATCATTTTTAGTGGATGAGAAGGGTCTAATTATAACAGACATAAAGGATAAACTTGTAACATGGACGAATTACACGAAATCCCTTTTCGCGGACACACGATCAGGACAGTCAGAGGAACCGACTGAAGAAGACAGTGGTCCAATAATAACAACTGCAGAAATAAAATATGCATTACAAAGTATGAAGACGGGCAAGGCAACAGGACCAGATAATCTACCAACAGAACTCCTCAAGCTCCTAGAGGACGAACATTTGAAAGTGTTACAGAGACTGTTTAATGAAATATACAGAACTGGTAAAATCCCAAAGGAGTGGCTTGTCTCCACGTTCATAACCATCCCTAAGAGAAACAAAGCTAATAAATGTGAGGATTACAGGACAATTAGTCCCATGGGACACACATTGAAATTATTTTTGAAGATCATACACCACAGATTATATTCAAAGTTAGAGGAACATATAGGTAACACGCAATTTGGTTTTAGAAAGGGCCTAGGAACGCGTGAAGCCCTGGTAGCATACAATATACTTATGCAACGAAGCCTGGATGTAAATAAAGATGTATACATATGTCTTATCGACTATAACAAAGCTTTCGATAATGTCAAACATGACATCATGATAAAATTGCTGAAAGACAAACAGACAGTGGTAAGCATTGACAACTACAACTCAGAGGAAATTGAGATTATGAAAGGCGTAAGACAAGGATGTATAATGTCTCCAACATTGTTCAATTTATATTCTGAAAACATTATGAATGAAGCACTTGAGGATGAAACAGCCGGCATAATAGTGAACGGAATACCAATCAATAACATCAGATATGCTGATGACAGCATTGTAATGACAGAATCAATGGAGGACCTGAACAGAGTAATGGAAAAAGTAAGAAAGGCAAGCGAAGACCTCGGATTAAGCTTGAACACGAAAAAGACAAAGTTCATGGTCATTACAGAGAAAAACATCAATAATGCAGAATTGCGTATTCAGGGGGAGCAAATAGAACGAGTAAAAAAATACCGGTATTTGGGCACAACAATAAATGACAACAACGACAATACACCGGAAATTATTGCTAGAATAGAACAGGCAAGAAGTACTTTCGTAAGATTGAGAGGTGTCTTATGTAGCAAAGATTTGTCGCTGACTCTTAAACTAAGACTAATAAAATGCTACGTCTGCTCTGTACTCCTCTACGGAATGGAGGCATGGACATTAAACAAATATACACAGAATAAACTGCTATCCTTTGAAGTGTGGATGTACAGAAGGGTCTTAAGAATCGCCTGGACCAAGAAAGTAACAAACAAGGAAGTTCTGAATCGCGTGAATAAGGAAGAAAATGAGCTGCTGGCAGACGTGAAGCGACGTAAACTACAATATCTGGGTCACGTCATGCGCGGAGAGAAGTACCAACTGATACAAATAATTATGCAAGGAAAAATCCAGGGCAGGAGAAGCATCGGTAGAAGAAGGATGTCTTGGTTACGTAATTTGAGAGAATGGTACAACTGCAACTCCAACCAACTGTTCCGAGCGGCAGTGTCCAAGATCAAAATAGCTAACATGATTGCCAAACTCCGGACCGGAGAGGGGACATGAAGAAGAAGAAGAAGACCATAAATTGGATGCAGAAGGCAGTCATACTCGGAACAACAGCAATTATCCGTTGAACCCTTTCGACTTGACACCTAGTCATCTTGAGCAATCCGACGACAAAATGATAGACTAAAAAAAAACTACTACTGTGTGGAAAAAAATAATTTAACATTATTTCATTTTTTCCAAAATTATTCAAAAGTTCAACCACTGCGACTTGATTGAAACTTGAAGGAACTAGAGATATTTTTATTGAAATTTATTGGGGCGATTAACATTTTGCCGAAAGGCAACAAAATATCTTGAACCGGACTATACACCATCACACTATGACATTAACGTTATAAATTTTCTTAACACTACTTTTCCAAACCCATCTAATTTATCGAATGGCCGGCAAGAGGAGCTATCGTATGGCCGGCAAGGTCAGATTTGGTACCACCCGATTTTTTTTGGTGGGACTATTTAATAAGTCGGGTTTACGTTAACAGTCCAAAAAAGTCCACAGTCCATAAAATATCTCAAATTATGAATTCGACAAAAAATTGCCGATATACTTATTATCTGGTGGGAAAACGCAATTCAAAGCTTCGTCCGACGTATCCATTACTGCCAGGAAGTTAATGGCGGACACTTTGAACACCTTCTGTAAATAGTTCGCTAATAAAAAAATATAAAATTTCCATGTTTTTTTTTAATCAGATATTAACAAAAGAGATCGAAACAACTTTTTCTACAATGCCGAATTCAAGTACCGTTGTCGTTATGTATACCTAAAAAGGGACAAATATATCCTGATGTTTGTTCAAAATTTCATTAAGACATCTCAAAGCGTTCTCGAGATATTTGACCGTTTCCATGCATAATAGCGACCCTGTATACTAAAAACATAAAGAATCAAATATATTTTAAACACCTGAACCGAATTAAAATTAAAACTAAATAAGAAAAAGAAAACTCCAGGGTCGGTAATAAACTAAAATTAAATGTGTGGTGGTTGACAAAAATAGACGCTCTTGTGTGGCATTTTTTATATGGTTCAATGCCGTATATCAGAAGATAACTTTTATCGTTTTTCGAGTTGAAAGAACTGTTATTAGTCGTATAGTAAAGAATAATAATGAATTAAAAACGGAAAATAACACACACATTTTTAATATAAGAGGTGGGAAATTACAGTAACAAGACTGATAGTATAGCATTCAATCTGACAATGCGATTCCCCTTTGAAGATGAGGCCAACTTCTAATGCGTCTTCAATACGAGTGTGAACTTTCTAGTCACTTGGTAATCCGTTGCAATTCCTTTCGTAAACTGAATTTTTCTGGTGCATTTCGAAAATAAATGACAAACAATTTGGAGCAACGGTGCGCTATAAGTTTTGTTTCATACTTGGCCACAATACAACGAAGACATTTCGAAAACTTCAATAGGTCTATGAAAACGCGTTCTGATCGTCAGTTTTGGATCAAAATGATCGGAGAAAAGTTGAATTTGACTCACATAACCGTTCAGCAGATTTTCACAAAATAATTGAAATGAAGAAAAATCTTTCACGAGATCAAAACAACAACCAAAAAGAAACGTGTATTAACTTTTTAAGACGGACCATTACTGGTAACGACTTTAAATTACGAGTTTATTTAATTTTCGTTTCACATCTCTTACATTAAAGAAGTCTTGGATATTACATCAACATATTTTACCCTGATTTATTCACTTTCGATTTTTAAAATATATAAATAATTAGCTAACTCAACAGACGTCCTGTCCAAATTTCAATAAATTTGTTTGTGATCATTTTTTGAATTTGTAAAAGCCTATTGGAAATGTGCAAACAAAGTAAAAGTGAGAAAAAAAACGTATTTCTGAGTGATGCTTATATCTATTAACGATTTTGACCATGGATATTAAATTTCAAGAGGAGTACATACAGAAGTACGCCAATTTAACATGCAAGATGAATTTTATCGGAAGTACAAGATTGAAATACTGGAAATGTGAGATGTGCCTGTAATCTGATCGACTTGGAACAATACGGAGATTGTGAGGCGGTAATCTGGGCAATTCCAGAGAGTTTAAAAATTCGGTTGGATAGTTGGCGACATCATCTTGGCTAGTGCCGGAATCCGTCGATTTGTACGTCATCAATTCGCCAGCAATTTCACTTTGAATCTTAAAATTGTAATTGTTTAATTTTGTAATTTTAAGCAATGTTTGGAAACACTTTTCGAAAGAATTCGGTCTTTGATTCGGAGACTGACAAAAATTGACGGGAAATGTAATGCAGCCAGTCGAAATGTCAACGGATATTTTCCATTGTCAATGTCCAGCTGTTGTTCTGAAAATACTTCTTCGTTCGTAGCTTGCATACTAGATTGCTCCGTCATTGCAATGCTATTAAATTGTGTCAATTCAATTCAATTATGGCGATTACGACAGAATGTGCGATGCGAATAATCACAATTGAACTGAAAATGGACCATTGATTCGCTTTGTTGTTACTGTATGTCATTTCAAAAATTGCCACTTGTCAAACGACATTTGTGCACGTAGTGAAATAAATTGATAATATGAATAAAATATCTACATTTATTGGACAGATCGCCAAACAACAAAAGAGTAAAACAAATGTAATTTTGTTTAAAATTCGGCTGGAATGCATTTTTCCAAATTTACTCCAAATCTACCAGATTTTTTTTCAATTGAAAACCTTCAATTGAATAATTTCTATCTCGAGTGCACAATAAACAAAACATAAAAAGAATCAATCAAATATGTCGTTCCTATCGTTAGTTATGATCGAGAGTGTATACAAAAATTATGATTTTTGTAGTTTGTTCGAATTTTTCGACTTTCCTTTGTAATTGTTTCGAGTTTTTTTTCGGAAAACTTTTCCAACACCATAACGAACAAAACAAAAAAAAATTACGCATATCCATCGTATCCGAGTTATGGTCTTGAGTTTATACAAAAATCCCATAGAAAAAAGCCCTTTCAGTTTTTCATGAATTTTCCAATTTTCTGGCCAACTTTTCCAATTTTTCTTTCCCTAAAAACCTTATTTGGACTATTACAAACATTAAAAAGAATTAGCCAAGTCGGTCGAGCCGTTCTCAAGTGATGCCCTTACCAACGAACATCATTTCATTTTTATTTATAAGAATTTTCAGACAATGCCAAAATAATGGTAAGATAATTAACAAAAAGTGAATGTATTTAAAAACAAGGAAATTTATTTCCCGTGGTCTACGTAAAAATTGGCCGATTCATCAGTCGCCATCATACGTCAAAGGCGTCTCCCAAGAGCGGTTTTTGATCTTAAGCCGTCATCAATAGAGCTCGAGTTGAACGTTCGAAAACAACTGATAGATTGGAGAAACAACTAAAAGGATTCTAAAAGGATTGGGCAGGGATCACGGAAAGAATGCTCCTTGTTTTTTCAATATTTTTATTCTCCACTAGCCTACCGTATTATTTTTCATAAACTTTTTCTTTTCTTATTTCACTTTTTCAGTTGAAATATTAATAAAAGCGGAATTTTCAATTTTATTGTCGCTTGACTCGATAAAGAAAATTTCTCATATAAGTAAAAATGCAAATACAAAATTTTCAATAAAGTTTATAGAGTACAGACCGTAGGTCGTAGTAGAAATAGTGTTTCTTATGCGTATATGGCCATTTCCCATCTATCATGTAAGGTACAGTCGCCAAATTTCGTCACCGTCGATTTCTTTTTTTTTCTGACTAATGTCGCCTAATTTTGATAACCTGAACTAAAGGTAGGGACCTCAATCGGTCATTGTAAACAATCCGCGGTGAGACGCCACTTCTTTGACAAGATATTTAAAAAAGGAGAAAACTGTTCAAGCTGAGTTTTTGATTAAAATATTGTCGGAATGGTTTAATTATTGATATGTTTGATATACTGAAATGATTTTCTTGTCAAAATAAATTGTTATTGCATAGATTCAAATTGGTAGGAAAACGTTTAGGTAACCACATGTGTTTTTTGTTGAATGGATCTTATTAATACAACTAGCAAATTTTTAATATCGTCCCACCCCGTGGACCTATTATGGTCCCCGGGGTGATATTTAGAACTTCGTCCTTACTCACAAGAGTATTTTCTGTAACTTTTTTCTATATTTATTTAATTTATTTTTAGATGCCAAGTAGAAAGCTGTGGGATCCTGAAGCAATGAAAAAAGCTGTTGAAGCTGTACGAACGAAATAAATGGGTTATAAAAAGGCAGTTAAGTTATTTAACGTTCCGAGAGCTACTTTGAAAGATTACGTAAAAAAAATCTCAAAAATCTATAGAAGATGTAGTTTCTGGGAAAATGAGAAGAAAACCAGTATTGCCAGTAAAATTAGAAGAAGAGTTGGTAAACTATGTTAACGCTTCTGATTTAAAACGAATGGCTTTCCAATTGGCAGTCAGTAATAATATTTCTCACCCATTTTCACAAACCAAAAAAAAAGCAAGCAAAAAATAGATGAAGCTATTTATGGCACGTCATCCTGACATGTCATTCATTCACGAGTCATTATCACGAGCTCGTGTACAAGATTTTAATGCAAAACATGTTAAGGCTTTTTTGATATATTGAAACCTAAATTGTAAAAGATTAACTTCAACCCTAAACTTGAAGAGATTTACCATTAAACACCATATCACCTTTTTTGAACTGCTCGATGCACATGGCTAGCGAAACGTGCGTCGAGCAGTTCAAAAAAAGTGATTTGGTGTTTAGTGGTAAATCTCTTCAAGTTTAGTGTTTCACACCAAAGGTTCCAATAGAGGAATTGAACTTCAACCCTAATAAAATATTCAATGTGGACGAAACTGAAATTAGGACCGTTCGGCATAAAGTTAAAAAAATCTTGATTATGAAAGGCAAGGGAGAAGTTCACAAATCGTCGTCTGCTGAAAGGGGAGCATTAGTAACTATTGTGACTTTTATATATGTCAGCTTCTGGTCAGTTTATTCCTCTATTAATTGTGTTTCCAAGAAAAAACATGAACATGAAATAGGCACCAATTGCGTATCTGGTTCCATATCCGTCTGGTTGGATTCAGCCTGAGCTGTTCACAAATGGCTAAGACATTTCGTGTCTATAGTAAAACCATCTAATGAAGACCCTGTTTTGCTGGTGTTAGATGGTCATTACAGCCATACAAGAAATCTTTCATGTGATTGACATTGCGCGTGACAATGGTTGTGTGTAATCTGCCTCCCCCCTCATTCAACTAATCATATGCAGCCTTTGGATGATGTTTCCTTTAAAAACATTTATCCAGGACGGATTGTTACTCACTACCAAGCTGGAGAAATATTTGGAAAAGCTTATTCAAAAGCCTGCAAAATCGATACGACTGTAAATGGCTTTAGGAAACAGGAATATTTCCGTTTAACGAAAACATTTTCGTCGACTCATCACATGCTCCTTCTTCCACCGATGCAAGCAGTACAACACCTTCGGTAAATGATGTCTCGTTACCTTCGGACTCCACAAGATCAACCCCAAAAATTTCTAGTACCTTCCTATGATTAGGAAGCACTCCATCCCCATTAATAGTTCCAGCTGATGTGCAGCCAATTCCTATCGTTGAGTCACCTACAACGTCAATTAGACAGGGCAAAGCCATGATAATCACGGCTTCACCGCATAAACAAGGATCATAGATGCAGAAAAGAAGCGGAAGGAAAAGAGCGAAAGAAAAGAAGGAAAAATAAGAGCTAGAAAGGCAAAAACAAGCAATACGAATAATAATATTCAAGAAAGCCGGAATAGACAAGAACAAAATTCGACTACCAATTTTGAAAGTAATCGTATATGAAAAGTTTTACAGGATAATCTAACTTGTAGATGGTCGAAAAGTACAGAAATTTATAAGATCAGTTAGATGAACATCTGCTAGTTAAATTAAGGACTGGCAAAGCAGTTTACCGTGGAATCAAACCAAACGTATGAAGGAGTATGCAAAAAAAGAAAATTAGAAAAACAAACATACTGTCCCATCAAAAAGTAAAGAAAATGGTATATTTATATTCTAAATAAAACAAAACAGTTAAAATATTTAGTCCTTTTCAGAATTTTGGTACATTTCATCTATTGATTAAACATATTCATTTGATAGAGTATGTTTAAACATAAATTAGAAATTTATTATAAGCGTTAAAGACTGATGATAGGCTGACAGTGGTTCCAGGATATGTTGTGATACATAGTGATATTCTAGAGGGTAGACCTCAAGAGGAGAGTCCCACACTTCGATTATAAAAGTTTTCCACTCAAAAAAAATGGTTTAGTTGCCTTCTCTTATTTGGGAAATATATAGCTGGTCATGTATTAAAGTTAATTAGCAGCCAGATTTATTTATATTTGCAGATAATATTAAATCAAGAGTCTAATGCGGTGGTTTGTAAAACATGTAATGCGAAAAATCCCCAAAAATACTGAAAACCTTAATTAAAGTAATAATGTAGTATGGGTGGATTTTTTTTTAATATTGTTAATATAGTTTAGTGTAGTTGTTTGAAGAATCAGTGTGGTTTTAAAAGTATTGCAAACTTCAATGAAAGCAATCAAACTATTATACAATCAAACAAATATGTATATAATTTTGGGTAGTGATTATTTTTATTCTGATTTGATTATTAATGTAGTTTATATATTATAATCTACTGTAATATATTATCCATATTATCCTAGTTGGAGACAGTTTTATTATATATATTTAACAGTGTATTTTTATTGAAATAAAATTAGTGAATTAAACAGTATGTATGTGTTTCGTTTTTCTAATTATTTTTTTTTTTTATTTAGTTTTTTATAAGCATTATATGTATATTATAAGCTTTATTCTGAACTTTATGTTCTGGACATACACGTCCTTTTACCGTGCAAACACCATTTTTGAGGTTAAGTTGAACAAAACCTATAGCCTTATCACCTTAACTGTCTCGTGACTCCCTACAAATAATTTAATTATATTTAATAGAAATATTTCGTTTCTTATTTACATTTACATTATTATTATTAAAAAAAAACTCACAATGAGGCTTTAGCACTTCGAACTTCAGCTAAGTTGAACCGAATGTCATTTCTAAGAAAATCTGTGACTATAAAAATATCCACAGCACGTATATTATCAGAATTAGCCTTTATCAACCCTTTTTCACACACTACTGAAATAAATTAATAACAGACAATATTTCATTTTGCACTTAACCAACAATAATTGTGACAGTATATATACAGGTAGAAGCCGTTGACAGTATTGACGTGTAAACACTTTACTATTATGACGTCACAAACATGGCAGCCAATCGCGACGTGTTCGTAGTTACGTATTTTTTTTTAATTTTATAAATTTTAATTCATTCATAATTTCATATTATTTATGATAAAGTTTTAAAATACAGTAAAAAAATCGATAATTATTTTTTATTTAAAAACCCAACTGTCTATTCCCTTTTTTGAGCTGTCACAGTAGGTTTTTTTCCACAAAGAAAATGTTCCATAAATCTGAAAAAATAGTAATCTGCTGATGCTGCATCAGGAGAATACGGTATGTAAGAAACTACTTCCCAGCATAACTCTGGTTTTTTTCTTGTATGATTCTGGCATTATGAGGTCTTGCATTGTTATGCTGCAAAATAATACATTTTCGATTAATCAGTCTTACAGGTTATATTTATCAAACTGAACACAATAATATTCAACAATAATGATGTCATTAAAGTTCCCAATCTCATAGTAGTTACACTATTTTAGATTGAAGACCTGATTCTGGAGTGGGAAAAGGTCTATGTCTTATTTAAACCATAGTCCTTTGTTATGTAGATTCTTGTATACAATTCACGTTTCATCTCCAGGAACAACTTGTTAAAAGTTAAAAAAAGGATATCTGCCTAACCTAGATAAAAGCTCACTTGGTTGCACGTAGATTTTTTTTTTTCAATTGAAAGTTATATGACACTCTCGTGTATTTTTCCTACACTTTGTTCGGTAGTTTTAAATGTCACTGTATTGTGGGCCATGAAATTTTAAGCTTTGTGGTAAAGTCCTGGATGGTTTGTTTGGGATCAGATTCAATTTCAGCCTAAAACAGATTCTTCTCAAACTCAACAGGTCTTTCAGATTTGGACTATCGAAAAGATTGAAATCACTGGTTAAACCAACATTGACATGTTCTATCCACCAGGCACCAGAATAAGCAGCATTAATTGCATTTATACCATTAGTGGCAATGTTATCCGCACTTTGCTCTTCCATTTTTTTTTTAAATTTAACAATAATCACACTAACTATCAATATATTTAACGAGGATATAGGTTATGTTATATTAAGTAAAATTATTTTCAGTAGATGGTAATTTTTTGAAATTAAGTATGAAAAAAACGACATTATGGGAATACGTACTTATCAGTGTTTACTAATTAAATTTGTATTATCAAAACAGTACCCAATTTCTTTTTGAATATCATCCCCTTTCTTGAGATATTATTTTCGTAATTGTAAACGATTGTGTTGGTATTCCAACGTGATCTATGAGCCACACGAGACCCAGCAGCGGTCTAGACGAGCCAGATTTATGACAGTTTGTTGCTCGTACGACGGTCAAACGATGCACAAGCCGCTAAACCGCTGCCAAAGGCAGAATTTTTTCTATCCCGACATGATAAAAACTTCCTCAGAGAGGTCGATACCACGAAAACTATACATCATTTTTCGTTGCCTCGTATTTTCGAAGGTTTTTCCTTGGGATATAATAAATTATATTTTTGGCAATATAAATGTTATAACTCGCGAACAAAAAATATATTACTCTAATTTGAAAATATAAATAAAAGGCGTCGAGATAGTTCTTTTGAACGAGAACTCTCCTTAGTTTCCATTGTATTTTAAAATATTCTCATAATTGTTGGAAAATGTTTACATCATTTTAATAATCAATTAATTACAATGATTGATGCCCTCGTTCCAAGTAAGAAACACAGTTTTAAAGCCAATCGTTAAGAAATATTAAAGGGAAAATTGAATTGAAAAACAACCTTGATAATACGATGCATTTTTACAGATATATATTATATATATATATATATATATATATATATATATATATATATATATATATATATATATATATATATATATATATATATAAATATATATGTATATTGATATCTGTAAAAATGCATCGTATTATCAAGGTTGTTTACTATCACGCCTCCGCGTACCTCCTCCACGCGAAATGGTAGAGAATGAGGAAGAAATTTTAGAAAATGTCGAAAATCAGGATGAAGGAGTAAATACTGTGAAAGAACTACAACAGAGCATCGAAAATGCTTGCGATGTTATTCGTGAAAACCGGGATTTAATTTTTGACGCGTATGGTGACACTTACGGTACGCTGAGCAAAATTGTGCTAACCGAACAAACGGTGACAATTTTGAACAATTGTGTGTGATGTGACTTTTTGTTTTCTGTTATTCTGCAACTTTTATTTAAATAATTTTTACTAAATTGATTATCTTTGCGAGTTCTGCAACACAGTGGTCGAGAATATAAAAAAGTTATGCCTGTTTCAAATTTTATAACTGTTAATAACTTCTTTATTTTGCAACTTTTATATAAATGATTTTTGATAAAATTACTAATTTTTACGAGTTCTCCAACCTGCTAAAATAAATTACTCAACTTTAAAAACACCCTGTGGACCAATTCTTTAATAAATTCGCTAAACATATTAAAATAAAATGTTTAGATTTCAGCATTCATAGTCTTATTATTTTGACCGTAACTGTGTGTGTCTGTGTGTCTATATATATATATATATATATATATATATATATATATATATATATAATATATATATATATATATTATATATATATAGATATATATATATATATAGATATATATATATATATATATATATATATATATATATATATATATATATATATATATATATATATATATATATATAGATATATATATATATATATATATTATATATATATATATATATATATATATATATATATATATAATATATATATATATATATTATATATATAGATATATATAGATATATATATATATAGATATATATATATATATATATATATATATATATATATATATATATATATATATATATATATATATATATTATATATATATATATATATATATATATACCATCATCATTTCAATTAATTTACTCTTCCAATGATGTCACACACTTTCGTTTGTTCCCTGATCCATGTGCTGTATCGTCTTGTAATACCAAGCATACATCTTTTCATTAATAATAATGTTTATATATTAATGTATAAGGTGTACACAAAACGTATAAGGTATACTCATCATGTCGAGACTAGTACCTCCTAGGACCGGTTTTCTGGCCTCATAGCCATCGTCAGCTGGGTTCGAGTCATCAAGATGAAAATGGGCCTCGTCACTGAAGATGATTTTCGTTGTTAAAAAATCAACATCCAATTGTCGTTGTTCCAAAATCCAATCAACAAACGCTTTTCGTTGTCCATGGTCTTCCGGCTTTGGCTTTTGAGTCAATTAAACTTTGTACACACGAAGTTTCAAATCTTTTGTTAAAATTCGATGCATAGTGGTTGTGGAAACACCAGTTCCCTGAGCTCTATGCCGAAATGATGTGGTTGGGCTTTCCTCAACATTTGTACTCACTGCTACGATATTTAGAGTCGAGCGACCAAGACGAACGCGTGTTTCTGTCTTCACGTCATTAACAGACCCAGTTTGTTCAAATTTTTCATTAATCTTCCCACTGTGGCATCATTTGGAGCATTCCGATGGCCCATAATTGTTCGCATTTTACGAAATGTGGCTGCAAAACTTTCACCACTTTGGTAATAAACTTTGATATTTTTCACAATGAGAATTCGGTGTTGTGTATTGTAGCGCTCCATTTTACTTAAACTCCTGCTGTCTACTAACGAACGACTATTTTTTTAATATAAAATCATGACACTACATACAAATGGCGTGTAATTTTAAACCCTCGTTCTTATTGGAACACCCTTTATCAATATCTATATATATATTTATATATATATATATATATATATATATATATATATATATATATATATATATATATATATATATATATATATATATATATATATACATGACCAAACAGTTGTGGAGAAAAGTATTAAAAAGCTAAGGAAGTTCACCCGTGCTACACGTCGTGTTTTGCCATTCCTTCATCCGCCATCCCAAGTGTCAGCACGCATCTCCCAAGACCGGTTTCTGGCCTTAAGCCATCATCAGTTGAGGTCAAGCTGGATACCTGTAGAGCGGATGACTGCTGCGACCGTATACCGCACGATGGCGTGACTGCATGTGACTGCAGGCTCCGTTCGACATAACCAATTCATATGGCCATGGCTGTAATCGTTCCTTCACCCGCTCTTCAGGTGTCCAGCTTGAGCCCTACTGATGACGACTTAAGGACAGAAACTGACCCTGGGAGATGCTTGCTGGCGCTTTGCTTGGCTTCTTCTGCCCTGAGCGAAGTTGTTGAACATAACCTGACTCTTTTTCAGGTTTATTTTTAAACCAAATGGTTTGCCAGCCCTTTGCAGTTCTTGGGCGCCTTTGCAGCTACTCTGGGTCTTATGAAAAGAAAACGATATCATCTGTAAATCTGAGATGGTTTAAGTTTGCACCATTGATCTTTACACCATCCTGTTCCCAATTCCGATTACGGAATACTTCTTCAAGGCCAGCCGAGAAAAGAATAGGCGATATTGTATCACCCTGCTGTACGCTTCGTTCTACATTAATTCCCACTGCAAGATCATCAAGGTGAATTGTGGCTGCAGCTCCATCATATATCGATCTCAATAGGTTTACATATGCTTTATCTACCCCTTGGCTAAGAATTGCATCCATTATTGCATGCTTTGAGATGGAGTCAAATGCTTTTTCGTAGTCGACCAAGCACAGTGGCTTGCATATTCGTTGTACCTTTCTATGGCCTGCTGTATAACCTGGATATGATTATCAATTATACTGAAACCACTTCTGAATCCTGCTTGTTCTCTTGGTTGTGCGTCATTCAGTTTTTTAATATTCTTTTAGAAATTACCTTAGTAAAAACTTTATATATTTCTGATAGGAGTCTTATTGAAAGGGAGTTATGTAAAAGGATTCATAATATATAATTCTTGTCATTCAGCAACATCAACCATTATGTCACCTCTATTGTCTCGCTCACCAGTTCCATATAGGCCAGTTGCATTTTCATCGGTTCTTGTTGTTCCAATTCTGGCATTAAAACCACCCATCAGGATTTTGTACCTATATTTCTCCTTGTATAAAAGCTGGGCCGAATCATCATAAATTTCCTCAATTTCCTCATCCCTATTTGCTTATAGTTGATGCATAAGCTTGGACGACATATATATATATATATATATATATATATATATATATATATATATATATATATATATATATATATATATATGAACTTATGATATCATTACTTTTAATTTTTCTAGTTCAATATATATATATATATATATATATATATTGAACTAGAAAAATTAAAAGTAATGATATCATAAGTTTCCGTTGACTTTATTAACATAATAATTTCTCGAGTATCCTCTCAATATATTCTCTTTTCTCCTTCCCTTTTATGATTCTATACAATTACAATACTAATTTTGTGTCGATGCCGAAGCGGCTCTCTCTCCAACGAATCCGCCACCCTTCAAAACACAAACTGCTCGGGGGTTTTGTCTCTAATTTATTCCGCGCCACTTACGTCTCGCTCAGAAAGTGAATCGAAAACCTTCCTCGGAGGCCTCGAACGACGACGAATTTCCGATATAATTCGAAATCGATGGGCCCAAATGGCTTTGGCAATTTTCAATTTCGGCCTCGGGGATCGTCCGTTTTTTGATTAAGGGAACACTTAGAAACTTTCGGCTTTGATGAAGAAACTTACCATCGATATGCTGTGGTTTTTTGCCTGTGCCGGCGAGAACCGCTAACAAATTAAGTATCAACATTTTATCTTGTATTGCGTTGTCTAAAATATTGCTTCAACTTTCATATTATGTGTGCACTGCCCAATACATAAATTGAAGCTTCCAATGCGTTAAACCTTTTTCGGTAATTTTAAAAGACAAAAACCAATAATGATGTGACTTTTAGTTCATTAGATCTACTTTTGTCGATACGATATTTGAAATCTGAAAGAAATCTGAAACCTAATCAGAAAAAAAATCTGAAATCTATACCGTTAACCACCAAGAAAGTTATTTAGGTACTGAAATGACTAAAAATCACTAGGTACAAGGTCTGGACTGTATGGTGGATGATCCAGTTCTTCCCATGCAATAGACCTTGAGTTTGTGCAGAAACAGGTGGCCTTGCATTGCTATAGAGCAACTTCACAGTGGAAGACGGCATACTGTCTTGTAGTACGCCACTTGTTTTGTATGGCACGCCGGAGTTTTCTGAAGGTGGCACAATACGCGTCATTATTAATTATTGTATCTCTCGACATAAAGTCCACTAATAAAATCCCTTTCCTGTCCCAAAAGCCAATTGCCACGATCTTTCGTGCTGAAATTCTCTTTGACTTTTACTTTGGTTGACGACGATGTGTGTCGCCATTCAATTGAGTGTTGCTTGGATTAAGGAGTCATATGGGACACACAAGTCTCACCTTCTATAACGATCTATCCAGTCAAAAACAAGGCGCAGCCCAATCTCTTTGTTTTGTGATCGTCAGAAAGCAGTCTTGAAATCCACCAAGAAAACCATTTTTGATAATTTAATGTCTTCTTAACAACGGTGTACAAAACTGACCTTGAAACCTATGAAAATTCACTTGATAACTTTGAAATCGTGAATCGTCCGTTCTCTCGAATTTTGTGGCTTCTCTGCAAATCCTGAGAAATCAGAGAAGGTCGGCCAGAGCGTGGCTGATCATGTACATTAACCCGTCCACCCTTGAACATTCTCATGCACTTTCAAACTTTATTATCACCGTAAACATCCTATCACTATTTTTGGGGCTCTCTCGGTTTTTGTCCCTTGCAGTCAGGAACTTTTTTTCTTTAAAATTATATATATATATATATATATATATATATATATATATATATATATATATATATATATATATATATATATATATATATATATATATATATATATATATATATATATGTACAGGGTGTAAAGAGAACTAATGTCGTCAATTTAACTAACGATTCTCTACATTTTTCCTTCCAACTACAAACGGACTTTCTGAGTAACGTCGTTGCCTATAGATATGCATGATAATGAACTTAATTGCACGCACAGAAACACGGAAATATTATTAATCGCATTTTTTAAATAACGAATATTGCCGTGACAATATTTGTCGTGATAATATTGACATTTAATTTAAAAAAAAATGGTTTAACAATGTTCATTAGTTTATTTCTAATTTATTCGTTAAATAATAATCAGTTTATATTTACTATATGGGCTATTTCACATATTTATTTAAAATGTTAAACTCTTATCATAACTTTTCGATTGGTGATTTAATAACTTTGTAATTTTTTTTTCTCGAGAACCCTTCGGTTTTTGATCCTTGCTGTAAAGATTTTTTCTTTAAAATTACATGTAGAATCGTTGGTTAAATTTTCAAAAGTAGTTTCCTTTACACCCTGTATAAATCCACTTTGCGCAAAGAATAACATTTCTTATATTATTGTCTACTCTTACCCAAGAACCAGTCAGATTAAATTAACTATCCAAATTGCCTCTTACCTGTAAAAAAAAAGAAGAAATTATTAAGAAACTATGACTAGGAAACCCTAGGATTAAAGTGTAACAGAAAAATTAACGTTATTTTTCTTCATAAAATAAAGAATTATACTTCATTCTTAAGCGGGTTAGTTCAGTTTCAACGTTTTGCACCTACAAATAAATATTCCTTCTTCAGTATTAATATGAAGTATTTTCCCTCTGCGAAATATGCACCCAACGATTTATAACAAGAAACATAAAAAACAGTAGAATAAATTGCGAAACTAGGGCAATTTTAAGACACAAAAAAAGGTGCAAAAGTGCAATCTTATGAGATTTGCAAAAAGTCTGAAAGTTGGTGTGATTGTTGGTGAGATTTGGTCGGCCAAAGGCGCTTTGGCCGACCTCTGATTTCTAAAGATTTCGTTCGTGATGTGGGACAAAATTCGAGAGAACCGACAATTCAGGATTTTAAAGTTATCAAGTAAATTTCCTCAGGTGTCAAGGTCAGTTTTGTACACCATTTTTTCGGAGAAACTGAATGATCGAAAATTGTGTTCTCGGTGGATTCCAACACTGCTTTCTGACGATTGATTCTGACAAAGAGATTGGACTGTGCTTTTTTGTTAGACCACATCGTTACAGAAGATGAGACTTTAATATCTCACATGACTCCTGAGTCCAATGAACAATCAATGGAATGACGACAATTTCAGCACAAAAGACCATGACAACTGTCTTTTAGAACAGGAAAGAGATTTTGTTAGTGGATTTTATGCTGAGAAGCACAACAATCAATTCTGATGCGTATTGTGTCACCTTAAGAAAATTGAGGCGTACCATACAAAACAAGAAGTGTGGCCTACTGTCTTCTACAAAAACATAAGGCCTAATCAGGTCTTTTGGATGAGAAGAACTGAATCATCCACCTTACAGTCCAGACCTTGCATCCAGTGATTCTTACTTGTTTCGGTACTTAAAGGAGTTTCTTGGTGGTCAACGGTTGAACGACGACAAAGGGGTTAAAATTGCAATCATGGATTGGGCTTCTTCACAGACGGCAGATTTCTTTGAGGTCGGAATTCAAAAATTTGTATTCAGTAACGTATTCAAAAACGGTATGACAACTGTTTGAACAAAAATGGAAATTATGTAGAAAAGTAGATAAAAGGATGTAGAATATTGGGAAAAATATATATTAATGATATTTATAGTATCTTTCTTCTAACTAAAAAAAAACGGACGTTATTGATAAAATATACCTCGTATATATACATTCTGTCAAAAAGGTACCGGAAATTGGCCAATTAAACCCAAAATGTTTACTATTTGTCCAAATTTATTGTATCGTCTTCAAAGTAGGCCCCTTCCGAAATAATACACTTATGCCACTGAATAATCCAATTGTCAAAATATTTTTAAACGCATTTTCCGGAATCGACTTCAGTTCTCGCGTCAAATTATCTTTTATGTCTTCTATCGACTGAAAACAAGTGCCTCGAACAATTCTTCTATTGGAACCTTTGGTGTGAAACACTAAACTTGGAGAGATTTACCACTAAACACAAATCACTTTTCTTTTTGAACTAATCGACGTACGTTTCGCTAGCCATGTAAGCATCATCAAGAGATGATTTAATCTAATTCCAAAACAAAACTATGTAGTATTTATATGAAAAACCCTATCTAACGAACAGTATAAAAATCATGAACCGTGAAGTTTACTAAGCCCTACATTAATAATTGAAAACGGTGACTGAACGGGATAGGCCCTTTATCTCGTTTCATGATTTCCTGACATTTTCCTATTTGAATGCTTTCATATGCATCCAAAGCCCCATTATTATTAATTTTAATTAGTCTTAAATTACTAATATCTATACTGTGATCGAGTTCAATTGCATGTTGGGTAACCCAAGATTTTTCATTTCTTCCATATCTAATGTGGGCAATATGTTCTTTATATCTTGTCAATATGGATCTTTTTGTTTGCCCAATATACCTTCGATTACAGTCTTGGCAACTAATTTCGTAAATCCCCGACCTCTCATATTGCTCTGCTTTATCCTTTGGATTACCCAGAATTCTCTTAATTTATTATATGGTTTGTACACAACCTTAATGTCCACTTTTTTCAAAATTTTGTCTCGCCCTTTTGTTAATTGGGCATCAAATGGTATTACCACGAATTTCTTTGCATTCTGATCCTTTTGAAAAGTCGAAGATTCTTTCAATAATTTTCTGAACTTATGTTTTCTAAGTGAATGGTTGTAATAAGAACATTGTAGATAAATTAATTTCATATAATTATATAATAAATTAAGAGAAGTTCTGGGCAATCCAAAGGATAAAGTCGAGCAACATGAAAAGTTGGGGATTTGCGAAATTAGTTGTCAAAACTGTGATCGCAGGTATATTGGGCAAACAAAAAGATCCATATTGACGAGATATAAAGAACATATTGACCACATTAGATATGGGAGAAATGAAAAATCTTGTGTTGTTCAACATGCAATCGAACATGACCACAGTATAAATATTAGTAATTTCAGACTAATTAAAAGTGTTAATAATAATAGGACATTGGATGCATATGAAAGCATTCAAATAGAAAAATGTAAGAAAATCATGAACCGAGATAAAGAGCCTCTCCCGTTCAGTCAACTTTTTCAATTATTAATGTAAGGCTTAGTAAACTTCACGGTTCATGATTTTTACACGCTTCGTTAGGTAGGGTTTTTCGTATAAATTGTACATAGTTTAGTTTTAGAATTAGATTAAATCATCTCCTAATGATGCTAACATGGTTAGCGAAACGTTCGTCGAGCAGTTAAAAAAAAAGTGATTTTGTGTTTAGTCGTAAATATCTTCAAATTTAGTGCCTCGAAGTGATAATTTGAGTTTTGGAAAGAGAAAGAAGTCGGTCGGAGTCTTATCAGGTGAATACGGTGGGGGTTCGATGGTGTTTCTCGAGTTTTCGGCCAGAAATTCCTTCACAATGATAGCCTTGTGATATGGTACGTTGTCGTGATACAAAATCCAAGAGTTTTCTTTCCACAAATCTGGCCTTTTACGACGAAATTACTCTCGCAAATCTGGCGGATTTGCTCTCTCCGACGCCGCATAACGTTCAAGTAATAATCTTTATTTATCGCCTGGCAAGGATTCCGAGTACACCGCGATAATCAAAGAAAACAGTCAACATCGCCTTAACTTATAATCGACTTTGACGTGGTTTTTTTTCGGTTTCGGCTCAGATTCCGCCATTCCGAAGCTGGTTGACTAGTGTGCATGTCAAACTCATATACCCATGACTTATCACCACATACAATACATTTCATGAATGTGGAGTCGGAATTGACTCGTTCTAGCATGCTGCAGCGGCATTTACCCTATTGAGTTTCTGAAAAAAATTCTGGTCTTTCGGCACTAGTCGAGCGGCAACGCATTTCATGCCCAAACAATCGCTTAAAACGGTACGAATTTATTCGATACATAGAAAGATCAGCGGCTATCTCTCTCCAACTTAAATGATGATTTTCACTCACCATTTCCTTCACTTTAAGCAATATTAACTTCAGTTGAAGACATTAATAGCCGACCAGAGCGAGGTAAATCTCGATGATGATCTCGGTTTTTGATAAAATCGATTAAAAACCGTAAACCTTCTGCAACATTTTCAGCGACTTGCCACACGAAATTCCATTTGCAGCGCAAAATTTAAGACCAAATCGTTTGTTCGATGTTTTTATCGATTGTAAAAATCGCAAAACACTTAAGATGAACTGACAAAATCGAGCACAGTAAACCACCTAAATGATAGTTCAAACTCCACGTCAGTATAGAAGACAGTTATACCAACTTAGCGATAAAAAAATGTTGACAATCCCTTTAAGTGGGCTTTTCAAATGATGAATTCCCGGTACTTTTTTGACCGAATGTATATATATATATATATATATATATATATATATATATATATATATATATATATATATATATATATATATATATATATATATGATCTACGATATATATATGATCAAACAATTGTGATTTGGACCCGTGGAGAAAAGTATCAGATCATCATCATCATCAACTAGTATTAATTCACTGCAGGATGAAGGCCTCTTCAGCATGCTTCCAACTCTCGCGGTCCTGAGCTCTCATCTGCCATTCGGGTCCGATATACTTAATAATCAATCCATCGCATTTTCAGTCTTCTCCGTGGACGTTTGCGATCAAGCGGTATCCAGTCCAGGACCGCCCTGATCCATCTTTTGCTTCATCGCCCGGCTAAATGGCCTGCCCACTTCCATTTCAATTGCTTTATTCTTCCAATGATGTCACTCACTTTCGTTTGTTCTCTGATCCATATGCAGGTCTTTCTAACCCGTCTAGTAATGCCAAGCATACATCTTTCCATTCGCCTTTGTGCTACTCGCAGTTTTTGAACTGACTGTGATGTGAGTGTCCAGGTCTCATTTCCGTATGACATAACGGGCAGGACACGCTGATCAAAGAATTTTCTTTTCAAGCAAATTGGTAGTTTACTCTTAAACACTATGTTGAGCCTGCCAAATGCCTGCCAGCCACACTTTACGCATCGTTCCACCTCCCAGACGGTATCCCCTTCCATTGAAACCCTCTGCCCAAGATATATATATATATATATATATATATATATATATATATATATATATATATATATATATATATATATATATAATCGAACTTCCAAATCCGTTCCTAAAATAGAAATCCTTTTGTCTTCAGCAAAGTTATTGAACATGACCTGACTCTTCTACTGGTTTATTTTTAAGCCAAATGGTTCCCCAGCCCTTTGCAGCTCTTGTACGCATCTTTGCAGCTCCTCTGGGTCTTCTGAATGAAGAACGAGATCATCTGCGAATGTAAGATGATGTAAGTATGCACCATTAATCCTTATTCCATCCTGTTCCCAATCCAAATTACCGAACTCTTCTTTCAGGCAGGCTGAGAATAAGAAAAGGAGAGGCGATATTGTGTTACCCTGCCGTACGCCCCGCTTTACATTTATTCCAACCTCAAGATCGTCAAGGTGGACTGTGGCTGTAGCTTCATCATATATCGATCCTAGTAGATTTATACAGGCTTCTTCTACACCTTGATTAAACAATGCATCCATTATGGCCGAATCAAATGCCTTTTCATAATCGATAACAACCAAGCACATAGCGTGGCATAGTGTATTCGTTGTGTCTTTCTATGACCTGCTGTAAAACCTGGATGTGATCCATTGTACTGAATCCACTTCTGAATCCTGCTTGCTCCCTTGGTTGTGCGTCATTAAGTTTTCTTAGTATTTTTTGGATATTATATTGGTGAAAACTTTGTACACCACTGATAGGTGGCTTATTGGCGGTAGTTCTTTAAACCTTTCCGTGCTCCTTTCTTATGTAAAAGAATCATTTCTGTTTGAGACGTTTTAAGTATAATTTTGCCAGTATGTAAAATCCGACCACCAGCCTTTAACATCTCCACAGTTATACTACTATCCTTTGCTAAAGCCCTGTCATTTTTCATCGAGTCCGTAGCTCTAGTCATTTCCTCCACCAGGATATCTGGCACTTGTTCTTCAGTGGGCATTGCTGTTCTTGCTTGATTCTAGTCCTCGTATAACTTTGAATAAAATCTTCGGAAAACCTCTAACATTTCCGTCCATTCCTTGCATATTGTATCATTCTCACGCATTAAGGAAAACATTCCGTGTCCTTTTCTTTCTTAGCTTCTGCTTAGCTTTGTTAATGCCCCTGTTTTCTTCCAGAGTTTTTTTGCACAAGCTGCATGTTGAATCGGCGCGTTTCCTCTCGAATACGTTTTCTTATAGTTTTGCAAAGCTCAAGGTAGTACTCGACCCTGCCAAAAGGACTGTCTGCATTCTTTATTGTCCGGCGTTTTTTCAATAAATTAATGGTCTCATTGGAAATTTTTGACTTTTTGAAACATTTATCCTCTGATGCTATTGATATATATATATTAAAATTTTTGAATTAAATACAGATGGGGTTGTGAATTTATCTAGGCCTAGAAAAATGTTTTTAGAAAATTACGTTATATTTACGGTTTGCACAATCATTAATCTGAACGCACAGTCAATCGAATTGTTTAAACATTTCAAGAAACTGGTTCGATGAAAGATAAAAGAAGAGAAACATATAGTCGTGGTGGTCGTTCACAAGAGCATATTGATTTGGTTCGTGGGAGTGTTACTGAAGACGCAGAAATTTTCATAGTCGAGGTTCACAGCAATTTGGACTCAGTGAATCCATAATCCATAGCGTATTTTGCGAAAGGATTTAGTTTTGAGGGCATATAAGATTCAAAGAACACAGGAACTGAAGCCACTGGATCATTCAAAACGTCGTTCACTTATCAATTGGATCAAAGAACAAACAGATAATTCTTCTCAAAAAATCATCTTTTCAGATAAAGTACATTTTGAAATTAGTGATTATTTTAATAAACAAAATTGCCGCATTTGGGGTGAGCAAAATACACGATTGATTCACGAGAAAACTTTACATCTCAAACGAGTCACTCTTTGGTGTGTATTATGGTCAGGGGGTGTAATTGAATAGTACTTCTTTCAGAATGCTGATAGTGAAAGTGTAACTGTGTATAGTGTTCGATATTGTGAGATGATAACTGGGTATTTGTGAACTGAATTGAATAATATTGATTTGAAGGATATGTGGTTCTAACAGGATGGTGCTACACCTAACTCTGTTAATCAAACAATTGATATATTGTAAGAAAAATTTCCGAGTTATTGCAAGAAACGGTATTGCAAAAAACGGTTAATTCGCCACCAAGATCTTGGAATTTGACACCATTAGACTATTTTCTTTGGGGGTTACGTGAAAATGATGAACTAAAGAATGAAATTATTCTAGTCATTGGTGAGATAGAACCACGGTTATACCAGAATATGTCATCCAAAATTTTAACAAAAGAGTGGACGTCTAGGGAGCTACAAGAAGTGGTCATTTGGTCGATATTGTCTTTCTTGTTTAAAGGTCATACACTATGCTTTAATTATCAATGAAAAGCTTTTTTGAAATAAATGCAAATTCTGTGTTTTATTCAAGAATTAAAAAAAACCTCTCAATTTGAAAGACCCTTTAAATTTAATAACGGAAAACTAAATTTAAACTGAAAAAAACTAATTTTAAAAACTCATTTTCTTAATATTTTCTCTCATTTTCTCTAATTTATATAATCTTATCCTAACCACAGGTAAATGTACTTCTTATTAACAGTTATTAAGAATTTGTGATCAAAACTAGTATCTTCAGAGTTATACGAACGCAAAGGCAATTTGCGACCACGAAACTGCATAACACCTTATATAAATCACGAAAATCTCATAACGTATATTGCCTTTGGTTGCAACTAGGACGACTCACCTCAACGATCTAACGTTTTATTTATAAAGTAGGTGTAACCCGTCGGTATTTTTAGTTTTCAAAGGCTAACGGACGCCGGTTCTTTCCGTGAAAGCGGCCATCTCGTTCCCGATTCTCGTATTGTCCCCATGCGTTGCCTATGCCTTCACGATTTTTTCCGATAAAATATTTTTCGACAGATTTTAAATAGGAAATGCGTTATTTTTGGATTTAGGTGTTCTTACCATGATCGTGAAACTCGTTTCAGCAGTTTTGAATGAATCGATATGATACAGTAGCGTTTTGGTTATATATATATATATATATATATATATATATATATATATATATATATATATATATATATATATTATTATTATTATTATTATTATTCACGTATGGGCCCGAGTGGATCACGCGAAGTACAATTAAAGGCGTTTGTTGTTGTTAGCCTTCCTTTGCGCCCATACTAATTTCATTCTTTCGCTATGAGCTTTTTTCCTTTCGTCAAACCAAGTTATTCCAGTCTTCCTACATTTTTCTCCCTGACCAACCTTCCAAACGTCAACCTTGTGTCTGAAACAGCCTCTATCCTGAATTTCACTTTGTGTAATAATATTTGCTGATCTTAGGTCCTCTTTAATTGCAGCAATCCATTTAATTATTTCTACTTTAGCTCTACTCCTATTTTCATAAAATTCGACTATTTGTCTAGTTAGCCTATTTGGATTCATCCGTTTTATGTGTCCGTAAAACTTAAGTCTTCTTTTTCTCATATCGCTATGTATATCTGTGTATTGTTTGATTTCTTGGTTTTCTCGAAGTCGGTATGTTATTGTATTTATTTGTTTGGGCCCTAGGATTTTTCTTATGATTTTTTTTCCTTCTTTTCAATGTCCTCGATGTCTCTCTTTCTATTCAAAATGAGCGTTTCTGCCCCATATAGACATTCTGGCTTAATAACGGTGTTGTAATGTCTCAGTTTTGTGTTTTTAGATATGCATTTTTTGTTGTAAATATTTTGTGTAAGTCTGCAGTTTCCATTTTTTGACATCTACCCTTATTGGCCGCTTTTTCCAACCCATTTTCCATGATTATTTCACCCAAATATTTGAATTGAGAGACTCGTCTGATGTTACCATATTTTGTTTTTAGAAATGGTGTTCTTAGTCTGTTGCAGGTCATGTATTGTGTCTTTTCAAAGGAAATTTGGAGTCCTACCTTTTCTGCTGTTTCTTTTAGAATTTCAATCTGTTTCTGTGCCGTTAATACATCTTTAGCCAAAATTGCTAGATCATCAGCAAACGCCAGACAATTAATTTTGATGTTGGTTCTCCCCAGTTTAATGGGCTGGTCAATATTCAGGGCCAACTTTTTTTCACGCCACTCCTGTATTGCTTTTTCTAGAACACAGTTAAATAAGAATGGCGAGAGTCCATCCCCTTGTCTCACTCCAGTTTTAATTTCGAAGAGCTTTGAGATGTCACCCATGAATTTAACTTTTGACCTTGTGTTAGTTAATGTTGCTTTAATAATTGCCAGCGTTTTCAGATCTAGTCCTTGTTCTTTCAAGATTCGGAATAAAGATTCGCGGTCTATAGAATCATACATATGCTTTCTTGAAATCCACAAATGTACAGACGAGATTTTTATTGTACAGTTTTTGATGTCTTAGGATCAACTTTAGGTTCAGGATCTGTTCAGGGCAGGATCTGCCCGGTCAAAAACCTGCTTGATATTCACCAATTTTAGGTTCCAACTGTCCTTGTGCTCTGTCTAAGAGACATTGAGATAGAATCTTGTAACAAACTGGGAGAAGAGATATCCCTCTATAGTTGTTTACATCCGTTCTATCTCCTTTCTTGTGTAGTGGATGGATTAGAGCATCTTTCCAATCTTCCGGAATATATATATATATATATATATATATATATATATATATATATATATATATATATATATATGCTATATATATGCCCCAGGTGTCCCATTAAGGATGGATCGCGGCCATATCTTGAAAACTATTTATCCCACCGCTTTGGAGAAAAAAAATTGTACTAAAAATGATCATGAGAAATTTACCAAAAATATTTTTAAGCTTCTAAAACGACCGCAAGAGGGCGTGACGAGCTAAACATTTTTAAAAATCTTTTTTTTTGTGTATTTTCAAGTGTTAACCGAGTAAGAAAAATTCTCAGTTATAATTAGCAAATTGTCTCCTACAACTTTGTTTTATGACATTTTGTCGTAACTTCGCGAATAAAGAAGTGGGGGGAAGTTTTACCTATTTAGATAAAAAGTCGTCTAATGTCCGTTTGCCTAAACCGATTTTCCTCAATTTGGATTCATTTAAAAGGCAATTGCTGGGACAATCAGATAATCTGAGAGATGAATTATTTAATTTATAAATAAAACCGCGAGGTGGCGTTACATTCAACAATAGTTTTATGAAGTTTTGTTCAGTTTTTTCAAATGGAATGGTACAGCTTTTATTACATGGCTAGAAAGGTAATTTAAAGAGGAATCATCCAGTGAAAACCCAAAATCGATATGTCTGACATGTCAAGAGATTTTCGATTTTTCTTTCATTTTTTTTCCCAAAGCTGTGGGATAAATAGTTTTCAAGATACGGTCGCGATCCATCCTTAATGGGACACCTGGTACATATATATATATATATATATATATATATATATATATATATATATATATATATATATATATATATATATATATATATATAATAAACAAAACGCTACTGTATCATATCGATTCATTCAAAACTGCTGAAACGAGTTTCACGATTAGGGTAAGAACACCTAAATCCAAAAATAACGCATTTCCTATTTAAAATCTGTCGAAAAATATTTTGTCGGAAAAAATCGTGAAGGCATACGCAACGCATGGGACAATACGAGAATCGGGAACGAGATGGCCGCTTTCACGGAAAGAACCGGCGTCCGTTAGCCTTTGAAAACTAAAAATACCGACGGGTTACACCTACTTTATAAATAAAACGTTAGATCGTTGAGGTGAGTCGTCCTAGTTGCGACGAAAGGCAATATACATTATGCGATTTTCGTGATTTATATAAGGTGTTATGCAGTTTCGTGGTCGCAAATTGCCTTTGCGTTGGTATAACTCTGAAGATACTAGTTTTGATCACGAATTCTTAATAATTGTTAATAAGAACTACATTTACCTGTGGTTAGAATAAGATTATATAAATTAGAGAAAATGAGAGAAAATATTAAGAAAATGAGTTTTTAAAATTAGTTTTTTTTCAGTTTAAATTTAGTTTTACGTTATTAAATTTAAAGGGTCTTTCAAATTGAGCGGTTTTTTTTTAATTCTTGAATAAAACACAGAATTTGCGTTTATTTCAAAAAACTTTTCATTGATAATTAAAGCATAGTGTATGACCTTTAAACAAGAAAGACAATATCGACCAAATGACCACCTCTTGTAGCTCCATAGACGTCCACTCTTTTGTTAAAATTTTGGATGACATATTGTGGTATAACCGTGGTTCTATCTCACCAATGACTAGAACAATTTCATTCTTTAGTTCATCCTTTTCACGTAACCCCCAAAGAAAATAGTCCAATGGTGTCAAATTCCATGATCTTGGTGGCGAATTAACCGTTTTTTGCAATACCGTTTCTTGCAATAACTCGGAAATTTTTCTTACAATATATCAGTTGTTTGATTAACAGAGTTAGGTGTAGCACCATCCTGTTAGAACCACATATCCTCCAAATCAATATTATTCAATTCAGTTCACAAACATCCAGTTATCGAACAATATACACAGTTACACTTTCACTATCAGCATTCTGAAAGAAGTACTATTCAATTACACCCCCTGACCATAATACACACCAAACAGTGATTCGTTTGAGATGTAAAGGTTTCTCGTGAATCAATAGTGGATTTTCCTCACCCCAAATGCGGCAATTTTGTTTATTAACATAGTCACTAATTTCAAAATGTACTTTATCTGAAAAGATGATTTTTTGAGAAGAATTATCTGTTTGTTCTTTGATCCAATTCATAAGTGAACGACGTTTTGAATGATCCAGTGGCTTCAGTTCCTGTGTTCTTTAAACCTTATATGCCTTCAAAACTAAATCCTTTCGCAAAATACGCTATGGATTATGGATTCACTGAGTCCAAATTGCTGTGAACCTCGACTATGAAAATTTCTGGGTCTTCAGTAACACTCCCACGAACCAAATCAATATGCTCTTGTGAACGACCACCACGACTATATGTTTCTCTTCTTTTATCTTTCATCGAACCAGTTTCTTGAAATGTTTAAACAATTCGATTGACTGTGCATTCAGATTAATGATTGTGCAAACCGTAAATATAACGTAATTTTTTTAAAACATTTTTCTAGGCCTTGACAAATTCACAACCCCATCTGTATTTTATTCAAGAATTTTAAAAAATTGCTCAATTTGAAAGGCCCGTTGCAACTATTTAGCTGGGCAGAAATAAATAAATATTCTTTAGCTTGAGTCTTGATAAAGCGTTATTCATTTTGTGCTTCGGAAAATAAAATTAAAAGCCCACAAATAATTGAAATTTCGATGATTTTTTTTCATTTTATTGCTTGGAATTTGCCATTAAGCGTGGAATTCAAACCCATTTAAATATCCACCTGGTGACCGCTTGCAGAACTCAATCCTTTTGAAGTAATTTTCGATGACTTTTCCGCACATTTCGGCTGATATCTCTCCATCACTTGACGAATGTTGCTTTTTAACTGCCCAAGACTTTGAGAATTGTCCACGTAAACACGATCTTTTGCATAACCCAGCAAAAAAAAATCCAACGGTGTCAAATCGCATGATCTCGCGCAATAAAGCCAAAATTGGTCATGATTGGTTTTTCGAACCACATATCCCTCAGATCAAAATCTTCAATTTCTGGACAAAAATAATCGATTATCTTGTCCTTCTCGCGCTAATTACACGTACGGGCTAATGACACTATCAGACTATAACGTGCACCAAACAGTCACTTTTTTGCGAATGCAATAGACTCTCCACAATCACTTGTGGGTTTCCAGAGCACCATATACGGCGCCATATATAGCGCTAAATTTTGCTTATTTACGTACATGCAAGGCGAGAAATGAACCTCATCGCTAAAGAAGATTTTGTATAAAAAATCAGGTGAATGTTCGGCGCATTCCATGGTCGACGGGCTTCAATTCTTGCGTGAGTTGAACTTTGTAAGGATGAACATGTAAGTCCAAATGCAAAATACGCCATAATGTGCTCTAAGACAAGCCCACAGACTGTGAAAACCGAGGAATCGATAAATTTGGGTCTTCTGCTACACTTTCACTAACAGCAGCGATATTCTCCATCGAGCGAATGTTTTACCACATTCGTAACAGATCCAGTATTTTCAGTTTTCTTGAATGTGTTGGAAATTGCGGGATCAGGACGATTATGGCGACTACATTCGGCTCGTAAGGCGTGAAACCTGACTACTGCAGAATCACCTTTTTTTTAAAACTTTTAACAATCCTAACGCGTTCTTCGATGGCTAAATGACCCTTATTGTAAAATGGCAAACCTTAAACTAAACAAATCACACTTTGGATGACATTTAAGTTTGACAGTTGTCAAAGTACAGGGCTGCATTTTCCGAACCACGAAATGGATAACCCTGTATATTTAAGTTACAAGCATTGGACCGTCTGAGTACAGCATTTTTTTTTTGTTGTATGTTGTGTATGTTTGTGTATTCATTCTAAGCGAACTTTAGGTGATGTTCCTGTCGAACGCTTCCATCGGCCGGAAAGGTCATTGCCACTGTTTTCAGGGATTGCATGGCATTATTTTCATTAACTATTTGCAAAAGAGAAGATGGCAACACAGGAGAGCTGCATTATTGGTCAAATATAAATATGAGAAATCCATCGTTTGGCGCAGAAGGTGCTCGCTTTACCTCGACAATGCACTCGCTTAATCGTCAGTCATTGCAGCAACGAAATTGATCAATTTGCTTTATAAACTGATGCCTCATTCGCCATATTCTCCGGACTTTGCCCCTTCCACTTCTTTCTCTTTCCAAACAAGAAGAAATGACTGCCTGGAAAGAGATTTATATCAAACGAAGAAAATTATCATCATTGTTAACAATAAACTTTTTCCTTGAATCAAAGACGAATATTTTTATTTTACTAGTATTCTAAATGAAATACTTGAAGCTTTTTAATGTATCAAACGTTTATTATAGATTTTGTTCTACGTATATTTCGCCTTGGTAGGGCTTTCTCAAGAGTAGCTTGAACTAACTAATGGTCAAACCCTGTATTTCCAAGTATACAGGTAAAATTATTTCTTGTTTTTTTGATATCCTAAATATCGGCTAGTAAAAACCGGGTTATTTAATAACAATGTAATCATATCTATTACCGGGGTGTTTTGGAAATTTAACTGGTCATTCGTGGTTGTTATATGGCTATTTCTTAAGGTTTTTTTTTATTTCCAATATTTCTAGTAGAAATATTGGAAATAAAATTAACTAATTTTTTACTTTTCTTTTCTGAGTGTAATAATTTAACATTGCTTATATTTATAAAATGATTGTTTTCAATACAATATGTGCTTTTTATATTATTTAAGATATCTTTTTTGTGTTCCTTTATTCTACAACCTAATCCATCAATCAACAATATATCACACTGGCACAGATACGTGGACGATGTTTTATTGCATTTGGAATGGTACGGAAAGACATGTACACACGTTTTAAGACATTTGAATTCCATAAACAAAAATATTCAAATCACTATAGAGATTGGACTTAATAATGAAATTAACTTCCTAGACATAAAGATATAGAAAATATCAAATAAATTACAATTTGATATATACAGAAAACCGACTAAAACAGACACGGTTATACACTATAATTCTAAACAATCTTAAACTTGAAGAGATTTACCACTAAACACGAAAACACTTTTTTGAACTTTGAAACTTTGAAACAGTTTAAAAAAGTGTTTTGGTGTTTAGTGGTAAATCTCTTCAAGTTTAGTGTTTCACACCAAAGGTTCTCATAGAAGAATTGATCTAAACAATCTTGGCAAGTCAAACTACAGCGTGCGGAATAAGTTCCCGTACTTTTTTAAATATAATAAAATAAATATTTATTATATTAAATAAATAAATATTTCAACTGGCTGTAAGTACCAGACAATTCAACAAATCAACAAAATTTAAAAACAAACATCTTTATTAGACCCGTAAAAACAATTGCCCAAAATTGCCCCCTTAGGTGTCAATACATTTACGAAGTCGCTTGCGAATGTTTCCGATGATGCTCGCACACTGATCCACTGTAATTTCGCCCAAGGCGCGCGTCAAAGCCACTTTCAGCTGGTCAACCATGACGTAGTGTGTAGCCGAGATTTTTTGCTCCAGGATGGACCACACCGAGTAGTCCATCGGGTTAAGATCCGGCGAGATAGGCGGCCAAACGTCTTTGCCCCAAAAGCCGGAAAACATCTCTTCGCAGACGGCAATTGTCGAATTGGCGGAATGCGCCGGCGCCCAGTCTTGCTGAAGCGTGAATCCAGCTGGACCAAAGTGCTGCGCCGCCCAGGGCTCCAGTACGTTGCGGAGGACACGCTGCTGGTAGCTGGCAGCATTGATCTTGACGTTCCGCTCGATGAAGACCAGTGACGTCTTTCCGGTAGCGCAGATCCCGCCCCAGACCATGACGGAGGACGTGCTTTTGCAGCCGCGGCCTTCTGCTGACCTTTCCTGAGCAGTTGACGGCGATTCTGATGGTTGTGGAGCGGCTCGACGGTAAAAATCTTCTCGTCGGTGAAGAGCACTTTCGACAGGCGAGCACCACTCGACGAGTGGTGCTCGCAGCAGACGAAGCATCCTACGAGATTTCTCGAGTCGTTTCGCCTTCATCGCGTCGTTGAGGAAATGGATGCGAGCGATCTTGCAGCTGCGTAGTCCCAGCTTCCTCCTGACGATGTGACGGATGCTTTTCTCATCAACGCCGAGCTCTTTCGCCACCTTCCGCATCGAACGCTCCGGATTTCGTTGAATTCGGTAACGGACCTTCTGGACGTTCTCCGGAGTGGACGACCGCTTCGAAGACGGTCCGCAGTCCCGCCGGCCTCCTCATAACGCTTCACGGCATCGTAGACGGTTTGCTTCTTGTAACAAGTCGTGCGAACAATGTCGAACATAACTTCAACGTAACTGAGAGCAAATAAATAGTTACGACACATTCTGGACCAAAATTAACAAAGGAATTCACTAAAACCATCAGAAATGACAAATAACTTAATTAACTAAGCCAAAAATGCATAAACAAAAAAGTACGGGAACTTTTTTCGCACCCTGTATATCCTTTTCATAGTCTAATACATAGGTTAGTTAGTTTTCCACTACACAAAAAAAAATTAATAAATAGCTCTATATCATTAAACAGATAGCAAAAAACAACAGCTACAAAGAAGAATTAATGAATAAATTGTTAAAAAAATAAACAAAGAAAGTTGAAATTACAAGAATTCTATAATATTAAAAAGCAAAAAGACAAATCGTTTAAATTTTTTAATTAGACTTCTAAACTGAGTAATACAGTATAAAAAATTAAATAAACCATGTTCTAAAATTATTTGTATAAATAAACTTAATGTAAGTAGAATGTTAGTTAATACTAAGAATAAAACGCACACTTTAGATAAATCCGGTGTATATAAAATTAATTGTAAAGATTTGAAGTGGTATATATCGGTCAAAGTGGTAAAAGTATAAGTTATAGAATAAAAGAATACAAAGAATATATCTAGCACCGATATGTTCATGAAATCATTTTATAGGTATAAACAATGTTAAATTATTACACTCAGAAAATAAAACTAAAAAATTAGATCTACTAAAAACACTACAAATAAAAAATAGCCATATAATAACCACAAATGACCAGTAAAATGTCCAAAACACCCCTGTAATAGATAAGATAATGTAATTGAATAGCCCGGTCTTTACCAACCGATATTTAGGTTAATTTAGACTAGTTATCAAAAAAGAAAATAAATTAGGAAAAAAAAATACCTGTGTACTTGGAAACACTGTGTTTGACCATTAATATTAGTTCAAGCTACTCTTGAGAAATCCCTAACAAGGCGAAACATATGGAGAGCAAAATCTATAATAAACATTATTAATATATAAACATATATATAAACATTATTTTTATTGTTTATTCACGCATTACAAATGACATAATTGTTCGATTTAATTTTGAGAGGTAATATTTTTTTCTGGGTTTTCTTCGAAAAAATTAATGTTGGAATTATGATTTATATATTTGTTAGTAATCAACCTCTTACCATAAAAAGCATTTTATAAATATCTAGACCATATGCTATAATAACTTGATGATGTAATTGCTGACAAATATAGGTGAATGACCAAACTTGTATGGTTTAGATAAATTATGATGAAAACCAAATGGGTTCGATATGTTAGGTTAACATAAGTGAATAAGCATCATCAATTCAATTATTTTTTCAGTGCTGTTTACGAGGTGTTTGTATAAAATACCCACGATAATTTTCAGATTTTTGGACGCGTTTATTTGTTATGTCTTCATATTACATCCTACCTTTGTTCATTGCGTTGTATTCTCTTCTTGTGTCTTCGAAATGTTTCTTCACAGATGGTAGTTTTCTTCCAGTCTTCGACATTTGCCCAATTTATTAATAGTGTGTATTTTTTATTTACTCTTTTACCAGCGCTCTATAAGAGATATATTCAACAATATCCAATAACAGGTTCTCATTATGTTCATTTTATAAAGCTGAACGTAAATTACTTTCTATAATTAATATAAATTTATGCATATTATGAGCATATCTGATAAACTCTTGTATGAATCAAATTCAACTCTTCCCCGATCATTCTAACTATTAACCGATTATCAGAATACACGAGATCCTGGACTATATGAACACGTTTACTTTTTCACTCACATTAATTGTTTTAAACCTTATCATACACGCTAAAAGAGGTTTTAATTTTGTATTTTACTTATAATTAGGTTTCAATTACTTTTAAGATAATAAACAATGTATGTTCAAAAAAAGTTCTATTAGAACCTAGTGTAGGAATATTTAGACATGCCTTATCTTCACCCAACATAAATATTTTTCTTTGGAACAACTTTTTATTATTATTGTTATTTTGGTATGTTGCATATAACCAAACATTAGCCAAAAATATTTTTCAAACAATATAACGAGTCTCAGGTTCTGACTATAACGCTAATACCTTCAAACCGTACCTTGTTCGCTGACAGAAAATGTATAACGACCGAATTGCTGCACTATTAACAAACCGTAAAACCAGCAGGAGTCAAAATTAAGCGGTTGTCTGTAGCCGCACCCATTTCAACGAATACCTATGATTAAACACTTAAAATTGCATTAAGTTTACTCGAGCGACAAGCAATAAACGAACTTAATAGCTGAAAAGACTGGAGTAAGATAGGGAGTGCGTATTTATTAGTTTTTAACAGCGCGATTATTGTTTGATGTATATTTAACTGTAATGTGCTTAAAAGTCATCAATATCTAAACAGTAACACTATATCAATTTAATTTGCTGTATTAGAAGTCTTGAGGTAAAAATGTAACCCAAACATTCCTTATTAGCATACAATAATTTCTTTGCGATATTCTATATTTGAAACATTAAGAACAATGGGCCCACATCGTTTGTTATTTCGAGTTTAACAGATAGATTGCTAAGTAATGTCTGAATGACTGTGGAGTGTTCATAAATTTTTTTTCTTTATTTGTATTTTTCGCCACGATCTAAAACTCAAAATATATGAAAAATATTTGTTTTTATGTAAATAAAAAATCACTGGGTAAAAACACAAAAACCAAACGGAGACAAATTTCTCAGTCCTTTTTGTTTTTAAATAAATTTGCCTAACGAAGAAAATTTTCTGTTGTTGTCTGGTGTAACCACCTCATTTGGATGTCTAGAGCGTTCTGCACCATCAGTACTTGGACGGCCACGTTTGAATTGAGCATACCAATCAATTTCATGAGGCAAAGTCCAGGTAATATTTATCAAACCATTGGTTTGTTTCTACGCTATTTTTCTCGTCAAAAAGCAGTGCTTAAAACACGAATTTTTTTTTTTACCATTGTTTTAAAAATAACAAAGGTAACCTCAGTTAAAACACAACAATTCAGAAAGTAGTAGACAGATTGACACGAAATTTTGACACATGACGTTTGAAGGTTAGCACAATCGGTCACGTAAGGATTTTTCGTAAGTGGCGTCAACTATATGTCAGATCGAGGACTTATTGACCGATGTGTTAAATGGGATAGCATTGGTTTCAAAGAACTCCTTAGAAACTTGAAGTATGTGTATAACACCCCTGGGATAATTTTCTCCAAGAAGACATCGTTCATTTAATTCAGATTTAATGCCTCACAAATTTACATTGTTAGAGCACCCATAGTGGATATGCCCATTCATATTGCTTATGAACTAAATGAATGGCATTTTCTGAGATATTTTCCCGTTCCATAGGTGCAGTTGGTCTATGGAACGGGAAAATTTGCCTAACAAACAAAATTTTAAAAATATAAAAATGTTCTAAAAAATATACAAACTTTTAACGTTAACGTTTCGGGAAGTATTCTCCTCCCATTTTCAAAACGAACCTAAAAATAAAGTAGATTAATTTCTTTAAATTATGAAGATAGAAAGTAAATATATTTTTTGTGTATGTCAATGACATTGTACATACAGTGACAATGTATGTACATTGACAATTAGTTAGATATTTTGATATTTTTTGAGTTTTAGATCGTGGTGAAAAACCCAAATAAAGAAAAAAATATAAAAGTATCAAGATGTACGTAATGTATTGGCGTTTTATACAGATCGCATGATGTGGGTGTTTGTGTGTTTGTTGAGCTACTTGACTTGGCATACTCAAATAGCTCTCCCACCCGAAATAGGGTTCAGCAACCTCTTCTGTTCTTCATCTATACAAATCATTAATTAAACCTAAACTGAACTACGGAAGCATCATGTACTCATCTGCTCCCCTCTTGGGTGCCTTTCGCATAAGTTCGGTCAACAGCATGCACAGCATGTCCATTAGGCTTCGAAGGAAAAAGATTTATTGTAGTAGATGCAGGTTCTGAGAATGGCTTTATTCCAAATGCAGGTCTGATATTTTCTTCAAAGAATAAAAATAGTGATTATCATGGGGAAATTAATAACGACTTATTTCTGCAGTGGTTGAGAAGTAAGCTTTTGAGTAATTTAGAGGAACCATGTCTTATAATAATGGATAATGCTTCACATCATAGTGCATTAAGTGAAAAAATGCCAGACCTAAGTTTCAGAAAACAGGACATTATGGAAGACATTATTAAACAGGAATTATTACAAATTGAAAAAAAAAGTATAGAACTGAAAGTAGGTATATAGTAGATGAGGAAATTGGGTCACATGGGCATGAAGTGCTTCGTACACCACCTTACCAGTGCGAATTTAACGCCATAGAGTTAATATGTGCCAATGCAAAACAATATTATAACAAACATATTGGAAGGGATGGGCATAGAGTTATGCTCCATTGATATTTAAAAAATAGCGTATAGCAACTATTTTACAAAGAAAGCGGTGTTAAAATAGTTAAAGTTCTATTAAAAAAACGGTAAAAATATAGGTCTTAACGTATTTCTGACAAAGCAAAACAAAAAACATGTCAAATGTACAGAACGAAAATCACAGATAAGATACAACCAAAATATTTTCGATACATAAATAATCGAAAATCGATATATCATGGCGTTTCAATGCTGGGTGGGCATATAATTAACAAGTATCTTAATAAATGTTATTACATTTTATTCGTTTTAAATTATTATCATTATTTAAAACTACAAAATCTACAAATAGTAGTCAATTTTCTGCCCATCTTCTTGTGGTGTAACTAGCATTGTGTTCAGTTTCATACAATTATTTTTTACTAACATTTTCGGTGTTATTTTTCTCTTCCTATAGTTCCTCTGGCTTATGTTCATCTTGTTTATTTGTCCCGTGTTTCCTAGGCTGTTCTCTCATCGCATGTATCTCCGCTTCTGACAAGCTCTTCTTAGTATAAAGTTTACTTGGCTAGCTAAATTTCGTTCCGTCCTACGGGACTCGCATTCCATTTGTTGCCATACTTCGTGAAGCGGTTTTCAGTACAGAGTCATATCAGTTTCGATTTTTGTTGCTATGAAGTATGCGTATATAAGTGGTACATTTTTCCCGTTGATCCAATGCATTTGGCATCGTTTTTGAATCTGATAATCTGCCGGAGGCGGGTGTACCTTCAGTTGATCTAACTATAAGTTAATTAGTTTGGTTGCGTAGAAACTATATAGGTCTCTTCTAAATCCACCAAACCAAGTAAGTAAATAGTATTTAAAACTGCTGACCGTAGCAATTCCGATGATTATTCTACTTGCGCGTTGTTGTACATAATCCACTGTTCATAACGAATTACCATCCGCTTGATAAATAGAACTATAGGTATTGGAACGATATAGCCAGGCGTTCAAAGGTCAAACTGACAATGTCAAAACTGAATGACGTCACGTCTGGTGGACATAGTCATCAAGGTCCCCGTGGGGATTCCGGTAGCCTACATCAGGGAAGACTGTATACATAGTGTGCTCGGTAAAATGTACAGGCCGTGGTTGTGGTTGTGGTTGACAGGTTCACAGATGATAGGTAAAAGATGGCCGATTTCTGTATACATGGGTGCGGTTAGATTTTCTTTTTCAGCTAAAGATCGCACAAATACATCGAGTCCAGCAGATTTCGCGTACTAAATTCGTGCGGAACTCACATATTATTACGACGTATCCATTTTTTTCAGATAGTCAAAAACACTCGATTAATATAGTCGTCACTTCATGCACAGTAGTCAGTGAATAACAGATAGAGCGATGTCGGCCAATAGGTAAAAATATTGGCCCCTGACCAAACCACCGTAGTCTCCAACAAAACTCCTCTCTTTAAGCGGCAAAAATATTGTTTCTATTTGGAAACCGTTCTTGCCTTTTTGGTTAAAAAAATAGCATAATGTGGCGTAAATGCAAGTTATCGATCGACATTTTCAATTTGAATCAGTTTGACTAACTGAAGCCAAATCAAAGCGAATCTGAATACAAATATTGTAAATACAACATAAATTAATAATAGATAAATAAACACTACTAATCCAGCACACATGTTTGTTTACGAATGTTAAAAGAGCATGGAATAGAAAATCCCTACGAACTTTCCGGGCAACCCGATATATTTATCATAGCTTTGCATAATGTGTTCACCTGAGTATAATTACTAGTAGTAATAAAATAATACAACCCCTTCCAGGTTACATATTAACTTACAAGTAGTCTACTTTGAATAAAAAATAATAAAAAATATATTTTCCACCATTTTCTAGGAAAGACAGATGTGAAAGAATAAATTTTATTATGCAACATAGTAGGAAAAGTCAGATTATTTCAAAAATAAATGTGTTTCACAAAATGGAGACCTGCCACATCAACATATGCAAAATAAATCAATAATTTAGTGCTCACTGATAGCAGTTAAGTTAAATATGTATATAGAGGATGCTGCTGAAATAAATATTCGATGTAAAAGTAATTCCGCTGTATACGTACGAGGCGTGTAATAAAGTAACGAGACTGGTTGAGTAGCGTTCGAGTTGACAACACTGTATTTTTCTAATTATCGTATGGATGTACACACATTGTAAAAAACATAAAGATAATGTAAATATACAATTTAAATAGTTGTCTCGATTAATAATGTCCATTTTTTCGCAAAATTTGAGCATATATTTCCACAACAAAACAAACTACTTTAATAATCAAATTATTGGCTCGTTAGCTATTACTTTTGCCCATCTCTCTGTCAAAGAATCTATTCTGCCAAAAGACCCTCTTGTTTTTTGGGACAATCCATTCGCCAAGCCATATTTTCACTTCGTAAGAATATAAGTATATGAAAGGTGAGTTTTACTCATGATTTATTGCGCTTTGGACTGTCAAAATAGATCCACTTTTCATCACCTGCCACAACTCAATGCAAGAAACCGTTTCTTTTCTATCTGGCAAGCAAAGTTTCACAATGTCTCATTCCTTCAATTCATATGGAAGCCATTTTCCTTCCTTCTGGATTGTTTTACAATGCGTGTAAGCCTTCGGAAACGCTGGATTGGGCAACATCTAATAATGTTTGCAAATCTGCTTCCTCAAACTTTTTAGGCACTCCTGGATGCTGTTTGTCTTTTTTATTTAAATCGACCACTTAAAAGCGTTTAAACCATCGTTCACAAGTTTTTTGGTTTAAAGCATTCCACCATAAGCTTCAATCAACAATCGATAACTTTCAGCAGCCATTTTCTTCAAGTGAAAAAATATTATTAAACTTTCCCGCAAAACCAGAAAAAAATCTGACACGTAATTCTGGTTCTTCGACCTAGAAGTGGGTCATTCAGTTTCTTTGCATGTAGAATATGCCGACATAAAGAAAGTCATTGACTTGTTGCAATATAACATGCACCAATGGATCATCTGTGTTGACCTTAAAATGGTCTGTTTCCTTCTTGGCCAGTAACGCAGGTATACCAAGTATCCCTGTTTTATGTGCATGTGGGACAGCAGAGCTCGTGAGAAGCATTGAGTGTAATCGAACTGGCCTTATATATATATATATATATATATATATATATATATATATATATATATATATATATATATATATATGTATATATATATATATATATATATATATATATATATATATATATATATATATATATATATATATATAAATAATTAATAAATAATTAAATTATTTTGCTTAATTGGATTGCGGCAATTAAAGAGGACCTAAGATCAGCAAATATTACACAAAGTGAAATTCAGGATAGAGGCTGTTTCAGACACAAGGTTGACGTTTGGAAGGTTGGTCAGAGAGAAAAATGTAGGAAGACTGGAACAACTTGGTCTGACGAAAGGAAAAAAGCTCATAGCGAAAGAATGAAATTAGTATGGGCGCAAAGGAAGGCTAACAACAACAAACGCCTCTAATTGTACTTCGCGTGGTCCACCATGGCCCATACATGAATAATAATAATTACTTTCTGATTGTAAACCCATTAGGATTAGCTCTTAATCCTATAATTACTTTCTGTAAGCATTTCTAAAGTTAGTTCATAAGATTATTACGATCAGTTCAAGTGAATGTTTTGTAACTCAACCTTTGTAACTTCTTGTATAAGTTAAATAAAAATAGTTTTTTAAAACATACAAGTGAAATTATTCCATTTAATTCGTCCTTTTACCGTGCAAATACGATTTTTGCTTTTAAGTTGAACAAAACTATAGCCTTGTCACCGTAACTTTCTAGTGACACCCTACAAATAGTTTAATTATATTTAATAGAAATATTTTGTTTCTTATTTACATTTACATATTATTTTTTTTAACAACTCACATTGATGCTTTAACACCTCGAACTTCAGATAAATTGAACGGAATGTCAATTTTGAGAAAATTTGTGACGATAAAAATATTCACAGCAGGAATATTATCAGAATTAGCCTTTATAAACCCTTTGTTACACATTACTGAACTAAATTAGTAATAAACAATATTATATATGCACTTAACCAACAATAATTTTGACAGTATATATACAAGTAGAAGCCGTTAACAGTACTGACGTGAAAAGATTTTACAATTATGACGTCACAAACATAACTACCAATCGCGGCGCGTTCGTAGTCACGTGATTTTTTTAAAATTTTATAAATGTTAATTAATTCATAATTAATTCATAATTAATTCTAACAAATTAGTAAAAAGTTTTTCGCATCCATTATCAGTATTATTTATGATAAAGTTTTAAAATAAAGTAAAAAAAATCAATAATTATTTTTTCAGTGTTCTGTGCATTAATCTGGTAGTTTTTTATGGTGCACATAATCGTCAAACCGGGCGATGTATTTATCGAATTATTGATAAATTCTGAACGAATCTCACGCTGCTCGATATTAAAAAAATATCAGCACTGTTGCTGGCACTGTTGATAAAGATCCAAATTTATCAATTCGTTAATGGGGATCGATACAGAACTATGATCAATGGTTATTTAATTCCGAATTTGAATGGTATTGATCTTGAGGAGATGTAGTCCAGCAGGATTTATTGAGTCAACCTTTCGGTGAGACAATTATTTCGAGTAATGGACGTGTTAATTGGCCGCCAAAGTGAATTTAACGCCTTTAAATTATTTTCATTGAGGTTATATGAAATCTTTGGTCAATACCGATAAATCAGCAGCTATTGACGCCTTGGAAGTCAACATAAGACACTTGAGGACATAAAACTCCAACTACTTAAAAAAGTAGTCGAAAATTGGGTTGACCAAATGCGCTTTGTCAGAAATATTCAGGGCAGTCATTTGCCCAAAATTGTTTTCAAACATTAATGCCTTAGAATGTTATTTGATATAAAATAAATAGTTTCAAGGTAACTAAATTGATTGTTATTTTATTTGAATTTAAAGTTCAGACGTGTTGAAAAAATCACCCTAGATTTTCATAATTTTGAAAACATTCCACGAAATCATAACATAGGTATATAAATCAGGAAGATAAATAGTCGATTGGATTTAAATCCAATAAATACTTTGGATCCTTGGAATTTTCGAAAATCCAGAACAAAAATAAACTTGGCATGAACATATATCTGAAATCTATAAAACAAAATAATCATTTTGCGAGTTTTTGTTTGAATTTATTGTGTCTCTTTTATACAGGACCCGTCAGTAAAAGTATTACCAATAAAAAATGCTGTAGTTTTGTCAGTTATGAATATTTCTATTTAATATTTTTAGACAGTGTTAAAAATATATTATATTTCATGAAAATCATTTTACTGTTCAATAGGCCACCTTTGGCGCGGATGATCTTCAAATGAATCAAGTATTTCTATGAATGCATCGCATGCTGCACGAATGTAAATCTGTGGAATTCGTTCCCATTCCCGACAAAACACTGACTTCAATGTGTTCAAACTCTCATGTTTTTTGTTGACACCTTAGCCTACAAAATATACCATCCATTGGATTCAAATCTGGTGGGTATAGAGGCCTTTGTTATGAAGAAATAATCTGTGGGCTGTGATTTTGTGAAAATTGTTGTGTCAAATTAGCTTTATGGGACTGTGCCAAGTCCTGTAGAAATGTCCAACGGCTGGAACTAAATTGTTTGTGTTTCCAAGGGATCAACGCATCGTTTAACATCTTTTTTGTTACACTTGCTGGTTCACCTCAACGCCCTGATCAATGAAAACGAGTGGAGAGCGACCATTTGCAGTTAGAGCAGCCTAAACGATCACAATTCTAAACCAATTTATATTTCAGTATGCGGCGTACGCTTCAGTTGGACACGTTCAGCTGTTTGGCCAATTTTGACGCACGTTGACGTGGATATCTTTCATTAGTACCATTACCTATCGAACCATATCGGGTGATTTTTTTAAGACCACCTCCATGGCGTTTTACGATACTACCAGTATAATTGCAACGTTTAATGGTTCGATATACAAACATTTTATTCATTCGTAAATGCTGTAGTCCACGAACAATAGCAGATTACGATGTTCCTGCCAAATACAAACCAATTACAGTATTACGTTTGAATTCCATTAAGAATTTTTTTTTTCAATTACGACGTAGAACAATATGCTTTCGTACACTTGTAAACAATATTATAAACTAAAGTCTGTCGCTGTGATCAGCTGTTCGGTAGCTACATCAACGTGAAGTTGATAACGCACTGTCCAATAAGAGTGTCAGAACTTTGACATTATGACATTATGTTCTAAAAATAATACCGTTTAAATATCCCCGTGAGCTTCGTCTGGTGGAATGCATTCTGGAGAATTAATTGATTAATTAATTTTCAATGGTAGCCTGAATGTATCATTTATAGTTAAGAATTATCCTGGATTTATTTCCGTAAACTGAAGATTTAAAGTAACACCATATAAAATATACCAAACTTGTAGGATCGTAAGATCTTAGGGAACCGTTGGCATTATCATTTCGCGACATAATGTGCACAGAAAACTTTTCTTGCCATAAATCGGTTATCTGGCGAGATGTGTAAAGTCGCACCACCTTGTTGAAACAAAACATTGTTTATGCCCACATTTATCAGTCGCAACTTCCACCATAGTCTTCAACATAAATAAGGTAATATTACTCCTTCCCTCTCAATAACCACACCAAACTTTTTCCTTCTTCCACACCAAACTTCTTCAGGATGATGCGGAAATTCCTGAACCACCCAGAATTTTTATCAGCGCAAATCCTACATTAGACTTCACAAAGCCATTAAAACAGACGTGCGATACTTCGAAAAATTCCCCAAAGTGGAAAGTTACTTTAGTGAATCTTTCAATGGTGAATTGACACAATGAACACCGCAGTATATGAATGACATTTGCATTTCAAACAGTGTTGCCTCTGTTAGAGTTCAAAGTTCTGACGCGCTTTTGAAAAACTCATTAGTAGAGAAAACATTGTCAGCCTGTAGTTATTTATAATTTGTGAATAAGGGGCGGATGAATCTGACAATAAGAAACTAATGAACCAGTATCATCACAACATCTTCATGCCTACGAAACTCCATACATGTCCAACAGTTTGGAATATTTACACATAGGATATCCACGCCTATGATACTACAAAAATTCTGATGGATATTAACTTTTCGATTTTTGGCCATTCCATTGATATTGGTATTTACACATTAGTTCAGTTCTTTTTCAATTTTCAATCGTTTAAAAATGCCTAGAAAAATGATATCTCATTTTAACAGATCAAGAGTAATGGCTTTGTTACAACAGGGCTTTAATCAAAGTGATATCGCGGAAATTGTAGATGTTTCCTAAAGTGCCGTATAAAAAATTCATAAAAAATTCGAGAAATGGGACATCATAGTGCTAATTGGAAACACGTGATGTTCTCCAATGAGACGAGAATTGGTTGGTTTCTGATTCACGAAGAACATTAGATAGCACCAGGTCGAAAAGTTCGACTAGAAGCAGCTCAACCACGTATCCCATTTGAAGGTGGGAGCGTGATTTATTGAGATGATATTATGAGGGGTACACAGACACCTCTTCTGGTCCTGGAGAGAAGAGTAACTGGAGCTCTGTACATCGAGCACGTTTTAAATAATGCTGTGCGTCTGACACGAATGTTAAGAAACGAAATAATCCTGCTCCTACTCTGCGAGAACTAAAACAAGCTGAGTAATGTCTGAATGATTGTGGCGTGGTCATATATTTTTTCTCCTTTATTTGGGTTTTTCGCCACTGTCTACAAATTCATATATTAAAAATACTTCAGATTTTTTAGATACAATTTCGAACATTAAAATTACAAACCAAAATTTAATGGTTAGTTTTGACGTGGTAAGTTTATTTACTAATGTACCAGTTGATAAATCACTATTAATAGTTAGAAAGAGATTAGAACATGATACAACATTAAAAGACCGTACTAAACTAAACATAAATACAATTTTGGAATTATTAACTCTGTGCTTAAAAACCACATATTTTCAATTAGAAAATGATTATTATCAACAAAATTTCGGAATGGCAATGGGTTCTTCTCTTTCTCCTTTGATGAGTAATATCTTTATGGAGGAACTCGAGAATGACATATTAAATAAATCTCTTAAAAAGCCATTAATGTGGCTTAGGTACATTGATGATATTTTTGCTATATGGCAACATAGAATTGACGATCTAGATATTTTTTTACAAGATATAAATTCTCGAGAGCCTACAATTAAGTTTACTTTAGAGATGGAGAGGGAGAATAAATTGCCATTCCTCGACACTTTAATAATAAAACAAAACAACAAATTAAAAACTACAGTTTACAGAAAACCGACAAACACAGATAGGTATCTCAATTTCTTTTTAAATCACTCAAAATCGGTCAAAATAGGAGTAATTAAAAGTTTATATGACAGAGCAAAACTTGTTTGTACCGACAGTGGTACACTACAAAAAGAAACAAATCACATAAAAGACATTTTAATAAAAAATAATTACCCAAAAAATTTTATAGATAAATCGCTTAAAAATTTTGATACTAGACAAAATAGATAAGTGATTAATAACAATAATAATAACTCTCAAACAATCAACCTCACAACCCTTATATCCGCGGTATTTCTGACACAATTAAAAGAGTAGGAAATAAATACAACATAAGAACGACATTTAAAACAAAAAATACTCTTAGATCTCTATTAACAAAGACTAAACCAAACAATATACAACAAAATACCAAAAATGGGGTTTATAAAATTCCCTGCGAATGTGGCAAATTCTATATAGGTGAGACATCTAGACCGTTAGACGTTAGAGTAAAAGAGCATATAAAAACCTTCATAGAAAGGGCGATTTTAATAAATCTAGAATTTCTCAACACGCATGGGAATCGGTATTAACAGAATCGGTAACAAAATACAGAAGATTAAAAGAAACCGCTATAATTAATTTAAATAAAAATAACTGCATTGCTATGCCGGTAGATTTAAATTCAATATGGTTCCCGATTCTAAAGAATACAATTAAAAACATTTAAATATTTGAATACACAATCAGTACAATAAACAATCACACAGTAAACATTACCTATACATATTTTTTGGTAGTATGTCACTGTCATGAAAATCCATTGTTGTCAATGTAAGTATCGTTGACATACAAAAAAATATATTTACTTTCACTCGTTACTTTATATATTACAAATTAATATAATTTATTTTTTAGTTCAGTTTTGAAAACGGGGGGAGATTACCCTCCGAAACGTTAACGTTAAAAGTTTGTGCATTTTTTTATAACATTTTTATATCTTTAAAATTTTGTTCGTTAGGCAAACTTATTATAAAAAAGAATCACTGAGAAATTTGTCTCCGTTTGGTTTTTTGTTTTTACCCAGTGATTCTTTCTTTAAATTAAGGTAGTAACAGGTATTTTTGATATTTTTTGAGTTTTAGACAGTGGCGAAAAACCCAAATAAAGGATAAAAAATAAAACAAGCTGCTCGTGAAGCATGGGAGAGAGTTCCACAAGTCCAAATTCATCATGCAAGAACTAATGCTTATTAGTTTTATTGAAAGTTGTTATTTTTATTTTTAAATTACTTTTGAAGGAAATTGGTGCATTGTAACTTTTTCACTCCAAAATAATACATCAATTTGATGCACATTTGTCATTTGGTATCGAACTTTATTTGATACAAGTAAGAGTTGTAATAGTGATGATTACAAAAACGAGTAAAAGAAAAACCTAATATCAATAAAAAAATGAAATGTTTGAATATTCCAAACTTTTGGAGATATGTGTATTTTTATACCTAGCAAACACACATCATTTGAAAATATGTGAATATTTATTCTTAGCCCTTTGTTACTGGGCTAATTTAAAGGACGAAATCACTATTGTTGTTGATTTTTTTTTATATCAAAATATAATAGGTGTTTTAGTTAATAATGTCGATTTTGCTAAGAGATATCGTTACTAATATATTAGTTGGTGCATATTAATGACGTCCTTGGTAGCCTGAGCTATAGTTTCATTTATAATTTTAGGAAGCAATTTACTGCTGATTAAATAAGATCCTGCAAAGTTAGAGGAACTTAAAGGACCCAGGATGATATTTGCTACATATCTCCCTTTTATGTCGTTTATTATCAGTGGCTTCATCGATTCTGAACCATTATGGTTCAGAATCGATGAAGCCACGTTTCGTCGTATTTTCGTTTCAGATCTTGTATCAAAGTATTTATTCTTCTGGTATTCCTGCAATATTTTCCTAAAAAGGGTTTAATTGATGATTTGTTCAATACATAAAGTAGAATGTCAACTACAATAAATGCTTCGCATAAGTCTATATAAAGTTCTATTATGGTCACATCAGGTTATAGATATAAAAATTGAAAATAGTTACCTAAAATCCAAGGAGACATCAAGACGAAACATACCTTTAGGTATTGATGGTCTCGAAACAGATGTGCTTCTTTATAAATGATTGACACCACTGACATGTTCAATATGATATTTTTTACACAAACAAATTCAGCATTGCACAAAGCACACAATACGCCCTTTTCACTTTAAAATAAATAATCAGAATAAAGCATTAGTTACTATAACTTCAGTTTCTTATCTAAAGACGTGACAAAATTTGTTCCACCAGTTAACACAACCGACTCGTTCTATAGAAATATAAATTAATTTTAACTTTAGCTTTATCATTGTGTTTACTTCGTGCTGTTACTTTTTTACCATACAGCATAAAAAACGAAATAATCCAGTGTACTCGCAAAAAATACCTGAAATAAATTTATAGACTTTTTGGCAATATAGATACAACTCGAAACTCGTGCACTTGATTTTTTTTTAAATAAATAAATATTTTTTAAATAACTATGTTTTTTTGATATTTATTTTTATAAAGATTTTCTTTATACATTTCAGGAAGTACGCTCATAGATAAAATGTTATTAAAAGGAAAAAGGAGTAAAAAAATATTTATAGAGAATAAAGTTAACGTTTTTATTTTTTTGATTGTCAAAATGAAACTCGTACACTATTATATATATATATATATATATATATATATATATATATATATATATATATATATATATATATATATATATATATATATATATATATATATATATGCCTTCAATAAGAAAGTACAATCTCAAACTCGGCCTTCATTCCCCGGAGGCCAAGGGGCAACTACGTACGGCAGCGCGGGATCCTGCCTGATACTGTGAATATATGGACAATGAAAACGGATGCCCGACTGCAAAAACTATTGATTGAACTTGATAACACAAATTGGGATATTATTGTTCTATGTAAAACACGAAGAAAGGGCAAAGAGCTAATCCAACTGAACTCAACTGGTCACGTACTTTACACTCGGGGTACAGTGAATGGACGATGTGGTGGAATTGCATTCCTCATCAATCGAAAGCTGAAGGACAGTATAGTAAAATTTGAAAGTATATCTGATGGACTAGCCCAATGCGCCATTCAGCTCAATAAAAAGTTTTGGCTTTAAATCGTCCAAGCTTATGCTTCAACTAGGGATGAGAAAATTGAGGAATTTTATGATGATAAATATAGGTATAAAATCCAGATAGGTGATTTTAATGCCTGAATTGGAACAGCAAGAACTGGTGAACTGGCCCATCTGGAACTGGAGAGCGGGACAATAGAGGTGATAGATTGATTGATTTTGCTGAAGGACAAGAAATTTATATTATGAAATCATTCTGTAAGAAAAATATCAGCAGAAAATGGACATAGGAAAGTCAATTTAAACTCACAAGTGAAACTGACTACACCATGACCAACGATAAAACAATATTTACCAATTGTACTGTTCTTAACAATTTTAATGTTGGAAGTGACCACTAAATGGTATGAGCAAAAGTTAGGATTCACAGTCGAAGAGGGCGCGAAAGAATGGTAAGGTCAAAGAAAGCCAAAGTGGATTCTGGGAAATTGCTGGAGAGGACTAGCGATTTTGAAATTGCTTTGTCGAACCGCTTTGCTGTTTACAAGATCCGGAAGAGATGGAAATATCAGTTCAATATGAAGAAATTACCAACAATGTTCTTCAAACGTCTGCTTCAATAGCACGAGATGAAAAATGTCTCAAACAGAATACTGAGCTCTGCAAAACTATAAGAAAAGGTATCAGAGAGGACACGCGCCGGTTCAACATGCAGCTAATGCAAAAAACCCTGAAAGAAAACAAAGGAATTAATAAGGCTAGGCAGAAGCTGAGAAAGAAAAGAACGCAAATTTATGCCTTAATGCGTAAGATGCATTAGAAGTAGTCAGAAAATTTTATTCCCAGTTATATGAAGATCAGAACAAATCAAAGACAACAATACCCACGAAAGAACAAATGCCATATATCCTAGTGGGGGAAGTAACAAATGCTATAAAATCGATGAAAAAACGGCAAGGCTCCAGAAAATGGTAATGTAACTGTGGAAATGTTAAAAGCTGGTAGTCGGATGTTTCATAAAACACTGGCAAAATTATACTCAAAATGCCTCAAGGAACAAGAAGTGCCTGACTTATGGAAAAATGCAGAAGTGATAAAGAACTACGGCCCAATAAGCCTCTTATCAGTGGTGTACAAGGTTTTCACTAAGATAATATCTAAAAGAATATTTAAAAAAAACTGAATGATGCACAACCAAGGGAACAAGCACGATTCAGAAGTGGATTCAGTACAATGGATCACATCCAGGTTGTACAGTAGGCCATAGAAAGGCACAACGAATACACCATGCCATTGTGCTTGGCTTTTATCGACTACGAAAAAGCATTTGACTCCATCTCAAAACATGTCATAATGGATGCACTGCTTAGCCAGGGGATAGATAAAGCATTTGCAAATCTATTAGGTGATGCGATATATGATGGAGCTACAGCGACAATTCACCTTGATAATTTTGAAGTCGGAATTAATGTAGATCGAGGTGTACGGCAGGGCGACGCAATATCCCCTATTATTTTCTCGGCTGGCCTTAAAAATATATTTGTAAAAGAATTAGTTTTAATTCCAAATATTTTCTTTAAAAAATCCTGTTAAGCTGAAAATACGTTCCAAAACATATAACCTTTTTAAATACAAGGGACTACTTTATAATAAACAAATTTTATTTTCAAAAAAGTTTACTGAGTAAAAATTAATAATTCTCATTAATTACAACAAAATTCTTAGCCAAAAAGAATTAATTAGAAATTTATTGAAATTAATTTGACATTTTTTTTTGGTTTTTGTGTTTCGCTCGTCTAGACCTTGAAATATTTATCAGTATTTTTTAACTTAAATAAGTACACATTTTTTAACAATTAATTATAAATAATAAGTAAACAATTTTCAGTTGAAAAATTGAATAATTTAAATTTTATAATCAATTATAAACAATAAAAATCCGATTATTTAGAAAAATTCACATTACAATTTAAATAACATACGATCCTTACGGAGTTTCGAAAAATGCATAGGAAATGGAATATTCTACAAAAAAACTCAAATAACATTTTTCGATAAAATTGATAATTTCGTCGAAAAATTGAGAAAATATAAAAATGTATTATGCATTCAACTTTAGCCTCAAATAACTTTTGAAAAAGTAAATTTACCAAAAATTGATAAGAGGTATTTTTTGAAGAACGTTAAATTTCCTATAAAGACATGTAAGAATCTTTCCCAAGTAATGTTTCACTGAAGAGCTATAAAATTCCAAAGTTAAAAAAAAATCCTTTGTTATTTAAATAGGAAATTGAAATTTACCATGTGGCACCTCTTAATATTAATATTAAGCGCTCTAACTTTCACAGTATTTTTTTTCGTCATTTCTAACACTATTTTCGATATCTTTAAGAAAAAAAATCGTCGATTTTTTTGAAACAGTCAATAAAAATTAATTTTATTCAATTTAAAAATGAACTTTCACAAAACAGCGGAAAAATCAATCAATTAATTAATATTTCATTTAAAAGTATCTGATTTTTCACTCTATCCTCGTAGAGTATTTGTCTTTAGTGTTACTGTATATAAGGTTTGTTATTTATACAGTATGCCTTAAACCCCAATTAACGTATGTACTGAATATAATTAAATTCTGTATTCAATTACAAAATAACCATAAAAAATCAAAAATAATTTTGAAACTGTCACACATAAAAGGTCTCCCGAACTTAAACGTACAATAATATTTATGTTTCAGACGACACGACGGAATTTATAGAATTGAATGGGAAACAGTTTTCGTTCGGAGCCAAATGGGTCAGTCACAAATCAGTGTTTTGCAAAGCATCGCCGATCGTTTTCACTTTCCCGAAAACTCAAAGGAAACTGTTAACCGACTGGCGAATTAGTTAGTTTGGACGTTTCCGGTTTAAGTCGGAAATTCCTTTCGAACGGAAAGGCAAACGATCAAAGAAAGCATAGTTTTATTAAGATTAGCTGGGGAAATTGTTTATACTGACTTGATAGTTCGAATTAAATTTGTGGGCTATTTTGAAGGTTATAAAGGGTTGTCTAATCTGATTGTCAATACTTTAAAATAAAGTTCAATGAAAACCACGAGTGCTAATCCGGTGTTTCCATATTGAAAATAATGTCGTTGTAATCTCGGCCGATATTTCAATAAGTTGGTTGTGATTCTCAATAGGTAATTCAGCAGTTGCAACAATATTTTCATCAAGGGGATTGAGAAGCCATCTTATTAGAAGCCATCAATTCGCGTAAATGCGTTTTCGTGCTCTCCAACATTCGATCAATAACAAAATTTTATAAATCCATATATTTGGTTAAATTGAATGCATTAAAATTGCAAATGCAAATAAGAAGCTTCTTGATGAAGGCATTGACTTTGTCTGTCATTAGTTAAGTAAACCAACAGTGATAAAGTGTCTCCATCTTGTAAGAACTCAGAAAATGAGTTATTTTTATATGTTAAAAGATTTTTCAATTAATCTGGCAATTGAAAAAGCCTCGTTAGAACTTTTCCTCACGATGACCACCTGACTTCAGCATGGAAAAGCAGTGCAAAAGCAATTTTTACGGTTTGTGACAGAACGTTTTGTAAATATGCTGACATCTTTTTGTAGCAAGCGCATTTCTGTGAAGAAAGCAGTGCGTGCATTCCATATGTAACATAATCACACTGACTGATATTGCACCTCAAACCACTATTTACGCAAAGCTCACAAGCAGCGTCAGTCGCTTTGAAGCCATTTATAAAATAATGCCTTAAAATTGCCATAAGTTCTCAACTTGTTTCACTAATTTTAATGTGTTTGATAAAAACCGTCGACTAAATATTTCGCAGTAGAATCACTTAAACATTGAAGAAGGAATGTTTATTAGTCGGAGCAAAAAGTTGAAATCTGATTAAACCCCCGAGGAGTGAATATTTAAAGTATAATCCTTATACTTTATATAAGTATAGTATAATATTATAAGTATAATATTTACTCACTATTGGCTTTTAGTTATGCTGAATGTTCCAAATAATGTCTGATGAAACACAACACACCTTCTATCTGAGAGCTAATCGAAAGATTGGAAAGGTTACCAAACCAGAATATCAAATCAATTCGGTGGCAGTTAAACTGTGAGGAAAACGTAAACTAAACGACAATGAGCTAATAAAATAAAAAGGAAACCCTGTTATAAAAAAGGTACTCCCCGATGGCGAAAACTACCGTAAAACCACCGTTTCATAGTTGCATTTTCACGAATTTTTCTATCTCTATCACCCATAAGAGGAACAATAATCCTGATACGTAACTGTAACTTATAGACTTAGACGGTCCTGGGGGAAATCTGAAAAGAACATATCGAGAAAATGTGAAATTTTAATATTTGGAGGGCTTGCCTATTCATTGACGATGAAAATCGATGGCTGTTTTAGAGATAACTGGGAAGAAAAGGAAATATTAAAATTTCCTAAACAGAAAAGTTCCGTGGAAAAAAAGAATAAAAGTAATGAAGTGGTTTTCACTTGATCCAGTACATATTTAATATGAAGTGTTTTTTTCACATTTAACTCAACTTTTTTTACTAAAGTATTGAAGTGGTCTTTCTGTCACCTGATCAGTATTTTTACCTGATCACTTTTTTCACTTCTTACGTCTGAAAAACTGACTAAATGCCATTTTCGAAAATGGTACTATACAATACGGAAGAGGGTGTATATTATCCAGATAACAAAGCAATGTTTTACAAAATTAATAGCCAAAACACAAAATTATTCTGATTTAAAGAAAGTTGTAGCTATAGTTAGACAATGTATAAAGCTTGTAGTGATCAAGTTTAATTCGAAAAAATATATATAGACTGGTTCAAGCTATTAAAAAGTGAGGATATAAATATAAGACATAAGGGGTAAGTGTATATATGTTCTTAATATTCACATGACATAAGGAAGATGAAGATGAACAGATGATGGGAAATATTCTATTACATGGCCACTGCGAGCCACAATGTACTTGACTATCCACAGTCAACAACTCGCACTTTCGCCGACCTTAGTCGCACAACTTCCTTGGACTGCATCCAATGGGGCAACAGTAGCCAAGAGCATGAGGTGTGGCTATTAAATAACGAGACTGACGCTACTACAGAAGAAATACGCATGCGCCCAACGCCAGCGACCAACATCTGTTTAGCGTGAAGCCTTTAAGTTGCTAATTAAGTGTAACAATAGATCAACGAATTGTGAAATTTCGCTTGAAAGTTGGAAAAACCGCTAGTGAAACTTATAATTTATCGAAAGAAGTGTATGATAATGAACGTTTATCGCGTGCACGTGTTTTTGAGTGTTTTAAGCGTTTTCAAGATGGCCAAGAAGGCGATGAAGATGATCCACGCCCGGGTGACCCTTCCTTAGCGAGAAAACCAAGGTTATAAATGTACTTATACCATTACTTATAAATGTATCTCGAAGTGGTGGTGTTTTTTCTAAAAATATCAAAATCTAATCTATTTTTATTGTTTCTGCAGACTAAAACATCCAGAAATAGTAAACTATCGTTGTTTTCGAGTTCATGCGTGACTACTATGTTTTAGGATTTACTGTTTAAGTTCTTAATAAAATCTCCGAGTTTTAATTTTTTGAATCGAAAATTGAAAAATATCATTTCCAAAAAATTAATTCTGGATGATTTAGTCAATAGAAATGAATCATAGCTTTCAAAATAAGATGGGTAGTTTAAATTTTATGGTAAATTGATTAATAAATTTTCCTTTAAACAAATATAATTATAAAAAAGAATTAAAATTAATTAGGGAGGTATCCGAAGTGAAGGGTTATAATAAGAACATTGTAGATAAATTAATTAGAAAGCAGAAGTTTAAAAAATTATTCTAAGAATTTTCGACTTTTCAAAAAGATCAGAATAAAAATAAATTAATGGTAATACCATTCGGTGCCCGATTAACACGAGAGCTAGACAAAATTTTGATAAAGCGAACATTAAGTTTGTGTACAAACTATATAATAAATTAAAAAAAACTCGTAAGTAACCCAAAGAATAAAGTAGATCAACATGAAAAGTCGGGGAGTTACGAAATTAGTTGTCAAAATTGTGATCAGAGGTATAATGGGCAAACAAAAAGATCCATATTAACGACATATAAAAACCACATTGCCCACATTAGATATGGGGGAAAAGAAAAATCTTGTATTGCCCAGCATGCGATCGGACACGACCACACCATAGACATTCGTAATTTAAGACTGATTAAAAGTGTAATTAACAATAGGGCTTTGGATGCATATGAAAGCATTCAACTAGAAAAATGTAAGAAAATCATAAACCGGGATTAAGAACCTATTCCGTTCAGTCAACTTTTTCAATTATTAATGTAAGGGTCAGTAAACTTCACGGTTTATGCTTTTTATAAGCTTCATTAGGTAGGGTTATCATATAAAAAGAACATAGTTTAGTTTCAGGATTATATTAAATAATCTCCTGATGATGCTAACATGATTGGCGAAACGTGCGTCGCGAAGTTTAAAAAAGTGATTTAGCGTTTAGTGGTAAATCCCTTTGAGTTTATTGTTTCACAGCGAAGATTCCAATCGAAGAATTAATAATGTCTATAGATTCCGCAGTTGATTGTAAAACTTTTTGAAAATACTAGGATTTTAAATAATAAACTTGAAGCTTTTTAATGTTCCACATGTTTGACACATTAAAAAATTATAAGTGTATCATTTAAAATCCTAGTAATAGAACAATTGGTTGGATGTCTAGGCGAAGAACTTAGTTTGTAACCGTAAGTACCAAAGTACAATAACAATTTATACTGTAGAAAAGCTGATACATCTTCAGCGTCATCGACGAATAGATAAATCAAATAATATATTAAGATAACACCCACCAAGAAGTGCTTGGCGACCCCGTCCGACGGTCAAGCTGCGGAAACACCAAACCAGAGAAGATGACGGTTTTAAAGTAACTTAGTCACGTCCTTATCCCATCTTCCAAAGAGCAGCTTCGAGATTATTTTAGAAAAAAAACCTCGGGGAATGGAGGGCACGAACCTCGAACCTAGTGAGGTTGCTGAAGGGGTGCTTTCTTTGGATGATAATATTCTGAAATACAAAATTACTCTCCAGTAATCACGAATGACACGTCGATTTACATAAGAACTTTTCTGGACCACCGCCCCCCTTTACAGGAAAAAAAATTCCAACTTTACGTCTTCCATAATAGTTAATTATACCAAATATTAAACCATTGTTGCACGTTATCTATACCTATTAATTTTTCTATTTATTAAGAGTCTCCAATTAATTTAAAATACCATCAAATATAGTAAAAAGTATTTATTATAAAATGTAACAACTAACACAAAATCAATAAGAAATAAAAAAATTAGGCTGAGGCTGGAGGAGTTTTAACAATTTGTTAATATCGGGTTCCAATTTCGTTAACATCAGTCGCAAATCACCACGCTCATTGATCTGCAGTTTGTTCCTTTTCTTAGAGAGTAAATTAGCTACCTCAATGAATCCACGCTCTGCCAAATACGATGAAGGAAATGCAATTAAATGCAATTTCTGTACTATTGGCCATAATCCAGGGTAGATGGCTGGTATTAATTTTTGAAGCCAGAATTCTTTCTGAATTTTGCTTTTAGTTTTTTGTCAGTTGTGAGTTCTACGAATTCATCTTCTAAATTTAATGACTCTGCTGTATCTGCATGAAAGTATCTAAAACCAACTCGGTACATGTTTAAAATATCCCGGAATCGCTCCGTAAAATCAGCATGAAAAACGTCCGAATATTGGCAGTAAGTAAGTTAGTAAATCTTCCTGTTTTGCCGAGACTGCTAATAATGTGGAAACGTAGCTGTATTCACCTCTACCTATATTTCGTTTGAACTGAAGAAGTTTTCTCATAAAAGCAGCTATGACATGTTTTATTTTAATTCAACTCATCACCTATCAATTCTAAATTAACTTCATTGAATATTTTAAAGAGATTTATCAAATAATCAATGTCACTTTTGGAGATAATTAAGTATTCGGGCAATTTTTCATTTCTGTTTTCAAGGCAGTCCAGTAGTGAGTCAAATAGATTGAAATAACGATTCAGACAAATATCTTTTGAGACCAACGAACTTCTGTATGCAGCACCAAGCAATTGTAATGTTCATCACTTTCACTACAAAGTAGGCTAAATAATCTATAATGAATTTCTTCTGATCTTATTAACTGTTCTAAAACAACGTAATGGAGCGACGTATGCAGACGTTCATTCAGATTTTTTTAATAACTCAGTATAAAGCGAGAACATTTGATATGTCTTGTTTCAAATGCGCTATGAAACCCTTATAACGCCCCGTCATTGCTGGAGCACCATCAGTAGCAGCTGACAAAATATTACGAATAGGAATTTCTTACTCTTGAAAAAACTTGTTCTTTGTATTAAATATCGATTCTCCCTTTGTATCGGTTTCCAAATTTATAGCAAAACTCTTTTCTTCAATTTCAACAATTCAACCAATTTTCTTCTCTTATTTCTTGTTTTATAAATCGAACGTATGATAAGAGTCGTGCTTCGTTATTTGATAGAGTTGATAGATACAGGTGAAGCTAATATAAACGTGTTAAAGATTGTTCTTCTCTGTTTCAGGTACAATAACAACAATTCCACAAAGAATTATCAGACATAAAATAAAATATCATCAAACTAGACAATTAATCTTAGTTAATATATATATATATATATATATATATATATATATATATATATATATATATATATATATATATATATATATATATATATATATATATATATATATATATATAAAATTAATTAGGGAGGTATCCGAAGTGAACGGTTATAATAAGAACATTGTAGATAAATTAATTAGAAAGCCGAAGTTTAAAAATCTTCGACTTTTCAAAAAGATC